>CM062218.1:12625000-13272500 GCA_031216445.1 Lateolabrax maculatus
GAGGTAATTTTCTCATTTGTTGAGAAAAATATTACATATAATATTGCCCTTTTGAGCAGTTTTTTTAAATTAGGTGACTTTCATACATCACATAAGATTTCCTGAAAAGTATTGCATGTCACAACTTTAAAATAATGTCCAAACACTAAGTCAGACAGTTTGTGGCACTGAATTAAATTAATGTATTCACGTGTGGATTTGTTGAACAAAGTCACATTAATCATTAGAACTTGACATGTATGATTCGAGTGAATAATTTTCAGTAAGAAATATGCGGTCTTCACTTAGACAATTTTTACAGAGGAGTAATAGTCCATTGTGTGAAATTTGTTTCATAAGTATGTATGAGTATGAATTCTTGATTCGTGTTTTGTGAGATCACAGTGACCTTGACTTTTGACCACCAAAATCTAATCGGTTCATTTTTGAGTCCAAGTGGAGAATGGGATGTAAAGACGGACGCAAACCTGAAACACAATGCCTCTGGCCACAGCTGTTGCCAGTGCGGAGGCATAAGAACCCTCTAACATACCTGCTGACTAGTACATCATGTGTTGACATGTTAAGGAATTGTTAACGATCCTTTAAAATCTTTAGGGAAACTCTGACCCTCACATTTTTATGCATTTATCAATCCTCAGACAGGCTAGTGAGAACATTTAGCTTACTTAACTTGAATTTTACAGCAGAAATATAGAATATATAATCTATGTACCTCATCAATATCTTATCCAATATCTATTACTACACAGAATTTACTGTATGAATGTACCTTTTGAGATGTTTAATTTGCCCTTGATCCCCTTTTTCGCCATTAGCTGAAACACAAAAAAGTAAACACAAACAACATATGTTACTCTCAAAATTATTTAATTATTATTATTTTAAAAGTAAAAACTATTAAAGAATATTCAGCATGTCTGGTTACTGAAATCTGTATGTCCTACCAATGGACTTCCTCGTCCATCCTGTCTCTCTATTATCTCTGCTCTGGTTCGTATGATCTTTCCTCCTTGGGTTATTATGGATTGTTTGTCCCACGTCACCAAGTCTGGCCGTTTCAGTTCCTACATAAACACAAACGTCAGGGATTCTCACTTTGTTTCGCTTTCTTAATTAAAAAGTTCCACTGGAGTTTCCTGAAAATGTTCACAGTGCTTTACCACATATTTCTGCCGGTGTTTACGTCCAATCACATGACGGACCATTTCTGGTAGGTGTGCAGTCTGATGACATAGCCTACATATGTACTTGGGGCCTGCTTGCGGCTCATTACAAGGAACTTCGTCCAAATAGTTCAAACCTAAGAAATAAAAGCAGTAAAGAAGTTAAATATAGGGATCAAATGATAATGGAAAAATATGAAAATTGTTCCAAAATTTGTATAGAGTTATTCACCAATGATGGGTTCATCAAGCTTCATGTAATCCAGATATTGTAGAATGTCCTCAAATTCGGGCATGGTCCGCTGTCTGGCAGCAAACCCTGAGAAACCCAAACGCTGGTAGTTAGCAGAAGAAAACATGACAACACAGAGGGTTTTTAAAGATAATAAAGTTGTTTTAGGTAATACTACTAATCCTTGCACAATTCTAACCATCTTTTGTGTTTAACTTTTTTCAGACTAACGCGAGAGCTTGACAAGACACAGGCCTAGTTACATGAGATTTGTGGAAAACGGAGTATTGCCGCGCCTCACGGTCGCCTCACACGGCGACCGAGGAGGTGTAAGGAGGAAGTCTGTTTTCCTGTAGCAGCAGCCAAAACGGTTCAATTCTCCTGTTCAGATATTGCAAATTAATCACAATACATGTTTTTGTGTGCGATTCCCCTTTGAACACTCCAGTCCTCAAATTCTGCTCTACTTACATCAGCAGGGACGTCATCTCTTTAAAAGAAAAAACAAAAAAAAAAACGTAGGGTTCAATCTTCCTTATCTTGTCATTCTTTGCTGTTGTTGTGTGAATGTCTTCAGGGAAAGAAATGTTGGCCAAGATGATTTTAATGGTATATAGACACCTTCTCTGCCTTGTAAGGCATTACAGCCTTGGCCTCCTGTGACATCCATCTTATGAGAAAAGCAGCTGAATGTCAATGTTCCCTACATTAACAGTTGAGGGAAAATTATTTTTCCTACCATCCAAAAAACGATCCCAAAAATAGACCCAAAAAATGTATGTTCAGTTCAAGTATGAGTAAGCCACAGCTCCTTGCTTAGTTTAAATAAACAGAAGCCCACCTTTCTGTATTTGAGTATACACCACATTCTCCCCACATGCTTCCCCAGGCTGCACAATAGCAAATGTGCACATTTGGAAACATTTTTGTGGCTGTTTCTTTTATTCATGCAGGGAACATGAACATATTTTTTCTTTTCCGTTTTGAACCCACTTGTCCAACAGAAGGTTGGATCAAACAATCAGTTTGTTTGATATGCAGCATTGCACAACACAGACACAGGTCTTAAGTCAAACCCTTGAAGAGGATTGTCGGTGATGATGGTAGTGAACTTGTGTAAACTGTCCACAAACTCTCCCTGTACAGACAGCGAAACTGCGCTCTTTTCAAGAGAGGACCATTTTCAAAGCCAGCCAGTTGTGCCCACCGACTCCAAGTTGACAAACCAGGCTACAGAGCAGAAGAACCTCTGCTCAGCCTCACAGTGCGCTGAGCCCGACTCATTTGTTACACAAGTACCTGATGCCATTGCATCTGGGGCTGGATCCAGTCCAGGTGGTAGCTCTATAATTGTTATCCCGCTGGTAAGTGCGTGAGCCTGTCAGCCCGAATTGAGGTCATTTTGTACTACACAATCAGTGACTGATTACTAAACAGGATGTTTCTCATCAAACTACTAAAGTTAACATCACACAACATTTCTATGCAGTAACATTACAGAAGCACAGTGCACATTCTGGGATTACAGCAGAAGACCCTGACTAACTGACAAAAAGTAGTGAAGCACATAAAAGGGAATGAGAAAAAAAAGCTGCCTATCCATCATTGATGCCTTTGATTCTTGTTCTAGAGACACCTTCCCCAGCATGATTCAACTACAGACACCAATCATCTCACTGACCAAGACAAGGTGCACAGTGGAACGCATTTACTCCACCATTAACAAGATAAAAACACAACAGGCCATCCATGTTGACATTTGACCTGACAAACAGCTGCACTCTGGCTGGCTGTGACCAGTTTCAGTACCCATAATGATGTGCCATCTATTAGAAATCCTGCATTAGTCTGGCAATCAGACGTGCTGGATTTATACAGCTGTTGAGCCATTTTGGCTCTCTGACAGTCTCCTCTCTGCAAACTACCTGTACTGAATAACAGTCCAACATATATGGCATGTATGTGGACAACACAGTATTACACTTGTGCGATTGTTGGAAATCTCATTTCAAAATGACATTAATCTGCTGCTATAGCAGCCTCCACTCTTCTGAGAAGGCTCTCCCCAAGATTTTGGAACCTGGCTCCAGGGATTTTCTCCAATTCAGCCACAAGAGCATTAGTAAGGGTGGCGCGGTGATGTTGGGCGATAAGGCCTGGCATGTAGTCAGCGTTCCCATTCATCTCAAAGCTGTTCAATGGGGTGAGGTCAGGGCTCTGGGCAGATAAGTCAAGATTCCCCTTAATTGGAACAAAGGACCTAAGCCAAAGCATGAAAACAGCCGCAGACAAAAAGTACATCAAGGTATGTAGACACTTTTTGGCTGTACAGCGTAAAGATCAAGATCGTAAAGTTTTCATATCTGAAAATAAAGTGCTGGTGCACAATATCAGTAACAGTACGATATTGTCCAAAAGATGACATATATTGATTTATTTCGAGTTCATAACCATTCTTAGAGGATCACAACCATTGATGGATCTAGAATAAAAAAAGCTGTCCATTAAAACAAGGCAACCGGTTAGAGCGACCTCAGTCACCTTTGTGTGTGGACTGAATTACCTGCCAGAATAGACAGCAAATATACTCAAGGCCAGAACAGAACTAAATGACAAGGCTGAAGATGAAGTCTACTTACCCGCAGCAACCAAGACATCCTCTTTCTGTCAGGAACGAAAGGAGAGCAATAAAAATGAAGTCAATCAGTGCTGGGTAAACAGGACACACTGCTACAAACAGAAAAAGGGTTATATCATGGAAACATATTTCTTAACACATAATGGTTAACCAAAACCACAGCTTACTTGAGGTGCAGTTAAGGTACATATCCTCACCAGTTTTTGTTAAGTCAATTTTTTTCCACAGGGAAATAAAGTAGTTGAGGAAAAAGGAGCGTGTCCTCTGGCATGTCACTTTTAAACATAGCTGCACGTATTAAGCCACCTCTGGGAGACCAGAGTCCATATTTAATATGAAAATGGATATCTGTATGCAAAGAAGCAGTATCCAGTTTTCTTCAACATGACCAAAAGACATGGGCCAATGTTCAAGTTGCACGCATAACAACAGTGATTGTATTGGGCAAGACGTGGCTGACTACACACCAGTAGTGTGGCTGAACAAATCCAATGTAGACACTGAGAAAGGACTGAGGCTGCGGACAAGTTGCTCTTGGTACACAGTGTGGACAAGCTGTCAAAGTAGTAACCATGTTTATTTACTGCTAGTCTTCCAGGCCTGACTTTCCAGCAGTACCGGGTGTGAAAGCGTTGAGTATGAAGTCAAATGATTCAAGGACATCCTCCACATGAAACACTCAACACACCACTAAAAGGACATGACAAAGAAAGAGGAGCTCTCACAAAAATACTGTTCCACAGAATGACTAAGGTTGCTTGACTCGACTGGAGATGGTTATCAAACTTAACTCGAACCATTCCAATATTCTTGTAAAAGAATCCAGGATCTCTGGCTGTCACGTACGCAACCATCAACAACTATTACAGTGGTGTGAGAAAGAATCAAGATTATAAGCTGTGTTGTTGTTGCCTTGAGTCTCAATACTTGACCAATGTGGACCAAGAAAAATACAAGTTCTGCTGCAGGTGACGGTCTTCCGAAAACAAATATCTGCTTCAGAATCGAAAGGAGACGTTTTGTGAGCAGTTACACAGGCTGTTTTTCAACAACACAAAACCTGCTGCTCTTGCATACAAGTTGTGTCCATCACAATCGTCCACACATGAGTACGTGAGACAACATGAGGGAAAGGCAGATCAAGTCAAGGATACAAGGTTAATCTACTGTCATTTTACAACACAGGGTTGTAAAATAAGATGCAGATATAGTCCCGTTTTGCTATTTCAGACAAATAACTATTATTTATGGTGAAGTTGGAGGATGAGTGGTAGGCATATATGGACGCCTGACCTAAATATGTTAACATGTTGCCTTTTTTCGTGCCATAAACTTACTGCAAGGTGTACTCTTCCAAGACACGGTGATGCACGGTGCACAGTCTTCATGATGGTCACAAACAAATGTTGGTAAACATTCATTTTCCCTGGTTGCTTGTTGTTGCTATATAAGTGACTGAATGCTTTATTCAGCTTCATGTCCAACACAGAAGAAATGTTAAACATCTTGCAGGTTGTTGTCAGTGACCTGGTACTTACTCAACCACCAGTTTGTTTAACTTCGGCATGCCAGGATGCATGGCAGGACAGAAGTAAGGTCACAGGACAAGCCAGCAGGCATTACATCAGAACTAAAACTGAGTCCCCAGATGTTGCTACGATGTCGGAAAGATAGTGAAATATCACTTTTGGATGCTCCGTGTTTCTGGCTACGAGTTTGATCTCGAACCTGTTGAAGACCTGTGGCTTAAAGAGAAGAACAATCAGCAGGTCACCGTTAAAAAAACACGACTCACAGTGAGGTGCTCACTGACCAATAACCTGACCAATAACTTTCAAGTCTACCACTGGGTGTTTTAGCTTCGTTTGTATCCAACTCAACCTCCACAGATTGCATCGCTCTGTGCACCAGTAAACGCTGCTGGGTACCTTCATGTGTCCAGGTGTGGTCAGGTGTATCTTGTACAAGGTATCGCCCCTTATGGATTTATCACAGACCTGGATTAAAAGACAAACCAGGAGTCAGTCAGTATCACAGCCTCTCATCAGTGGTATGACACACAGTAACTTAACTACAGCAGTCTCCAGTCCATCCTCAAACCTGTACACGGTGTGGGTAATCTACGGCCTCCACAATAACAACAAGGCTGAATAAACAGCTCATAGTTTCGGCAAAAACTGATTATAGCCTGTAGGAAAGAGGAGTTTGTTTCAGGTTTGCTGTGTTACAATGGATCATGTACACCTCCGTGTGAGGGCCAGGCTCCACGTCCGTCCCGCACCGGCTTCACGGGCGTGAAGTGCGTGAAAGCTACCGCGGGCAGGCTTACCTTGCATTCAATAAACTCGTTTTCATCTTCGTACGGTGTTTCGAAGTCGTCCATTGTTGGGTGCGCTGGGACTTCCGTTAGCCGCCGTTAGCTTAGCTCCTCGGCGGACGTTGACGTGACCCGGTTACCGACGTTAGAGTCAGTTTACAAACGGTGAGTTAGATCATGTGTCGGGGTTACAGCGGACGTGTGGCGTGGCCTTTCGGCTGTTTTTGTTTACAGTCGATGAAGCTGACGGACACACTTCCTGTGTGTTTGGGGGGTTTGGGCCCAGTTCGCCGTAAAAAAAAACAAAACAAAAACGACTCACGTGAGCGGAGTCGTCTGAGCTCCGTATGTCAAAAAAAAAAAAAAAAAAACACGACCGCGGTGTGAAAAACGAGCGCACCCCGCGGAAACCACAGAGAGGCGACACCCGCTTGTGTCGACGGGCTCCGGTTTGCGCCCCCTGCTGGCCGCCACGAGACCCCCCCCCTCCCAACTGAGATCAAGCTGAGCAGCAGCATTCACTTGCAGACAGGACTGCCAGGATTGGTACATTTTTTCTGTTTATTTGGTTCTAAGAAGAGTTTGCTTCATATGTACAAAAAAAAAAACAAAAACAAACAAACAGCTCAAGTCTAGCTCTGGAAACGGGGGGGGGGGGGGCACCTGGGAGGCTGTGTGTTAGGCATCCGCACAGCATTCAGTAGACTTCAGGATACATCTGTGAAGCAGTTATGAGACAGTAAACAAGATGAAGGCTTCACTCATTGTTTCAGCACAGTGGAGGTGTGAGCGACCACGAGGGTATCAGTGTGCAGAGACACCTCAGTAGTTTGACTTGAAGAGCATTTTGCAAGCCATGTTGACGTGGATACAAATCATAAGCACTTACAGGTATAACGCCCATCATATTTACATGCAAATTTCAATATGTACAGACCAATGATTTACACACCCCTCTCACAAAGAGGCTTTATGTAAATGATAATTACATATTTTGATTTGCTTTCGGGGACATGGCTTACTACTCAGCTTCAGGATATGGTTTCCTAATGATTTCACAAGTATGCTGTTCTCTTCAGAGGCCGCTATCAATCACACTGCATAAAAGCAATGATCCAGCTGCTGCAATGATCTATAACCAAAGAGTTAGACAGACGCATTTACAGAAATAGTAAAATAAAGTTATGACAGCAATCCAAAACAGTGAAGATTGTTATGAATGATCACACTAAGGGGATATACTCTGGTGCATTATCTTAAGTCACTATAAATACAAAAATATCACACCAGCATCATCCATACCACTTTATGGTTGTAAAAGTTACATGAGCAGGGGCCAAAGCATGAGAGACCTGTGTCTGATGATTATAAATCTTAAATTACAGTATGTACTGATGACACACAGCACAAAGAGATGAGCTCACAGACAGAAAAAGAAGACATTTCTGTTAATAAAAGCCATGTGGATAAATAATCGAATACAGAATGAGAACCACAGGTCACCATACAGGGGCACAGAGACACTTTCCAAAATCAAAAAAAAAAAAAAGGACTGATCAAATATCTAAGAGACAGGTTGAGATGTTTGAGTAGCAGGAGGGTCGGGTATCTGATCAGGAGGAGATACTTCAGTCAGTTTGAAGAGTTGTAGAGTCCTCCAGGAAGATTGTTCAGCCGCGAACGCAGCTCTTTCCGGACCTGGGTCACCCTCGCCAGTTTGCGTTTGTATTCCTGAAAAAGTCCACAGCAGAAAAGGCCAATCAGAGCTCAACGATCATACAGTCTGAATGAGTGACATTGTGATGCGAGTCTCAACAGCAATATTTTGGGAAAACAATTTGTTTTAAGTAAGGGATTGACATGTAATTAGACAATCTGTATTAAGATGATGAAGGCTGCACAGTACATGTACAGTATGTGGTGTTAGTTAAAAGTCTAACTGAAGTTTAATAGCACAAGTTTGGATTTCTGGCCCAATATTTCCATCAAACACGCTGTGTTGTCACATACACTTGGTCTCATTTGGAAACACAACATTTATAAAAACAGGTTGTGTGAGGAGTTAAGCTTGCAACCTATTTATCTCTGTCAAACCATTGATTTGAAACAAAGAAATGTATCACAACTTTTGCCTCAGGTTCACGACTAACATACTACATGGTTTTCTTTCACTTCCATCTATGAAACACATGAAATAACATCAAAATAAAAAAATAACTTTCCTCCTCCAAGGTTCAAGTATTTAGGTTTATTTTACTCTGCTACTCTGCTAAAGAGGACCAACAGAACTGCAGGGGAGTTGTTATATTATATCCTAGTGGTCCATTAATGTGTATGAAAATGTCACAAAAATAACAGCTCTAACACACAGCTGAAGGCCAGTCAGCGGAGGAACAAACCATGCTGACAAATTATTTCACCTAATTAATGTATATGCACCAATTCTGACTTTTTAAAAGATACAGTAACATGAAGTGTCAATCAAATGTTTCATCTCTGCTTTGGCTTTGCTGCACGCATGTGCTTATTGTAGGTTTGCTCCGCTGATGCATGTAGGTGTGTTGTGCAAGAACACGTTTGCTCAGGCCATGGGAGGTTCAGTATGAATCACAAACTTTCAATTATATAACATCATTTTATCAATTCTGAGTGTTGTTAACAGGTGAAATAATCTTGCTCTATACTAAGATTCCTAAAATCTGTTTATCTGTAATACCATTATGAGTTGGGATGTGTCTTAATTTAACCATGAGTGTGATGCTAACATTTACTGTGTGTCAATACTACACAAAACAATTCAATATTGTTATAATAAACCATCTTTGAAATGGATCTGAATTTGTACAATTTATGTACCACCAGGAGCTGCAAGTTACAGCAAAATAAAAGCACTCACAAAATCAGTTTTATTTTTTATTTTCAGTTTTTTTTTTATTACAAAAGACTGAGTGAAGATACAAATATGAAATACTTCATCCTCTTGGTTTCCTGTGGATAAAGGCTGGACAGTTATTGTCACCTCAAAAAAAGGAAGGGTATAAAAAAATAAGAACATCTGTAGTATTTTGTTCGATACTTACCTTGTGGGAGGAAAGTACACATTTAGTTAAGATTGAATGGAGTTACATGATAAAGGCCAAAATAACTGGCATTTCCCTGTGACAAGGGACAATCTTACTTGGATTTCAAGTGTGTTATCTAATCAGGAATCTTTCTTCTGTTAAAACCATCAAATTGAAATCTAAAGTCTGAAATCTACAGTAACAAAACAGGCACTCTGCAAAAGTATGCAAGATGCTGAAATACATGAACATAAATGTTACTTCAAAAAGGTTGACAGACAAGTGTGAGCACAGAGCTACACGGACAAAAATGAACACCAAGAATCAATAATGATGGCACAAAGGTGAGTTAGACAAGGCTTAGACAGATACACAAACAGCAATTGAAAGAAAAAAAGTGATTTACGCACTTCAAGTTTCTGCTCGTTCTGGACCAGGCCATCCTTCTGGCTTTGCAGGAAGACTGTTAGTGTGCGTGTGAGCTGCCTCCTATCGTCAATCTCTGCTGCCAAGCGACCACTGTAGTCTGCTAGCAACATGCAGGCCTCCTCCACCAGCCGGGAAAGCCGCTCCCCTGATTCCTTATCTAAAGCACAGAAAGCATATAGAGAGCGGGGCACAATGCTTAACCGTAGTCTAGAGGGTTCAAGGAAGTCATTCAGTTATCCATCAGTGGTGTCACAATGTCAATAGCTACTGTATAACCACTGGCAAATCAAACATTGTTTCCAAGGGTAGATGGTGCTTAGGGCCCACTGGTCTCTGGGGGCCTCCTAGGATTATTTTCTTTTAATGTACAAAAGATAATAACAATATAAAAATTGAACTTCCAAAAGAAAAACTGACAACATTTCATGCCATTCAAAACTATAAGGAGGTCGGTTTAAGAAAGTGGTATAATTCTTTTAATATTGCAACAGCCATAAGTTAAGTTCTTACGTTACTAACTGCTGATTTATTGTTTTTGTTCCTGTTCCTGTTAAAATGTTTACATTTTACTCGTTACTAGAAATGTTGCCCTTTTCTCTGTCAATTTTATGTTAACATATTTAAACAGTGCTCCTTTTGTCTTTCTTTTTCCATTTGATCACTGTACTAGACTTTGCACAATAGTATTAGTTATTTGTAATAAATGTATGTTCTTCACCATATGGTTGCCTTGTGCATTATATCTTTTTGCTCATGTCATACCCTTTCTACATTCGGACATTTTACACATGAAGACAGGTGAGATTCAGCAATTTCCTAACATAACACTGAAATATGCACTTTAACCAGTTCAACCGAAAGACCCTCAGAATGACCATTCATAAGGTTAGGGGGTAATAAACAAATACTGTATTTACTATAGTAAATTTAATATCACATATCACAATACCACTTTAGTATTTACATGCATATTTGTACATTATGTGTGCTTAAACTAATATTTACAATACACAAGTTAGTTCAGTGTGGTGTGAAGTGACAACACGTTACAATGAGGGGGCCGCCAAACCAAATCCATCTTGCCCCTCAAAAGTCTAGGGCCGGCCCTGCACAGCAGCCAACTTTTATGTTTGTACAGTGCCCTCCAGAATTATTGGCACCCTTTAGTAAAAATGACCAAAACAAGATGCGAAAAAATGTTTTTATTGTTAATCCTCACGATCTTTCATTCAAAATATTCACAGAAATCTAACCTTTAATTTAAGTAACATAATTAAAAGAAACATTCAATTCTATTATGTTTTTCTCAAAAGTATGTGTGCCACAATTTTTGGCACCCCTTTATTTGGTATTTCGTGTCGACTCCCTTTGCCAAGATAACAGCTCTGAGTATTCTCTTATAGTTCATGATGAGGTTGGTGAACACATGGCACTGGATCTGAGACCATTCCTCTATACAGAATCTCTCCAGATCCTTCAGATTCTGAGGTCGACGTTTGCAGAATCTCCTTTCCAGCTCATCCCACAGATTTTCTATGGGCTATAGGTCGGGGGACTGTGAGAGCCATGGCTAAACCTTTGTTCTGTGGTCGCTGAACGATTTTTGTGTAGTTTCTGAGGTGTGCTTCATTCATCATTGTCCTGCTGGAAGGTCGAACCACAGCCCATTTTAAGCTTCTTGGCAGAAGCTGTTTGGTTTTCATTTAATATCTGCTGGTATTTAACCAGTCCATGATACCATGTATCCTAATAACATGTCCAGGGCCTTTGGAAGAAAAACAGCCCCACATCAAAGATCCATCACCATACTGCACAGTGGGTATGAGGTGCTTTTCTGTATGTCCATGCCAAACCCACCTTTGACGTTTGTTGCCTCTATTCTGGTCTCATTTGATCATATAACTCGGTCCCATTCAAAGTCCCAATAACTTTGGGCAAACTGTAGGTGCTTTAGCCTTTTAGAATTTTTTTCCACAGCCTGTTTTGTTCATATTCCCTTAGGGTGCCAATACTTCTGGAGGGCACTGTATGTGTACTGAATAATGTGTGTATACATACAGTATACAATGACGTGCTGTGTCCTGCCACCTACCTGTGATCCTGTGAAGCAGTGATGTGTCTTGCACCTCAGCAGGAAGGGAGGAGATGCGCTGACGCAGCACTGAGTCGCCAGAGGCTGCATTCTCCAGCTCCTGCAGAGCTCGGATTAACTCTGCCGTCTGAGGTAGAGAGAGAGAGAACGATAAGCAGGGGAGGGTGTCGAGGGGAGCGAACGGAGGAGAGAAGTAAAAGGAAGAAGGTAAATGAGTAGATAACAGAAGTACAGTATGTGGCAAATACGAACAATATTGAAGAGGCAGCAGAGAAAAGCCAGCACCTGTGGGGGCTCGGTTGGGGAGCTCTGGGAAGCAAAGTCCTCATCATCTGGTTGGATTTCCTCATATGTCCTCTTTTTAGCCTTCTTTTCCCCATCTTGGATTTATAAGTAAAAAAAATAAAAATCACGTATAGAAATACTGCTTTCTAGCCTTTAAACTTTAGAGCTTCACACTCATTGTCCTGCCATAAAGCTGATCAGCTATGGAGAATACATATATGCACAAGTGAAATGTTAAACTTTATAGACATGGTTATGAGCCCGTGCACGTACAGGTTAGTGTTGTGTGAACTTACATAGGACTTGCGAGAGCTGATCCAGCAGGTTGTTCTCGTACACAGCTCTCTCCTGCCAGATGGACAAAACCCGACCCAACTGTTTCTTACAGCCCTCCTCGCCATCTCTGGATGGAAAACGAGACAGAACAGACACGTACACTTTAAACAGCTTTGTGAAGTTCAGCTGATGTTAGGGCTGGACAAAACAGGAATTAAATGTGATAAGTTAATGGGAAGAACTTATTTCAATGTGAATATATCAACATGTTTAGTCCCGTCAGGTAGTCCAGGTGATGTAAATTAATGTTTAATGTAATTAATGTTTGTTTTATATTGATACACAATTTTGTGTATCAATATAAAACAAACATTAATCAAACAAATTACCTAGTCCTAAATAAAGTAACTCAACAAGTCATTTTCAAGGAGTTCAGACAATGAGTTACTAATGATTTGTAATATAAACTCTGACCTGTATACATGTTTGAATGCATCAACGATGACTGGTGCAAAGTCCTGGGTGAATTCTGGTCCTTTCTTCTTGCTGTTCTGAATGACGTCATTGGCCAAGTAAAGGAAGGTCAGCTTGCGTGATACCTGAGCTGGATGCATTGAAACGTACACATACACATCAAGTGAGGCATTTGTTTGGGATTTACAATACTGAATTTTACGCAAAAGCAACAAAGTGGTACCTGGTACAACAGTTGTGTTTTAATATATGGATAATTCATCAGTAATTCTTTCTTCAGTAATATTCTTCATCTGATAAATTGTTACGAAATTATAAGATTTTTTGATTTTTTTAAATGCCATGACAGTTTTTTCCCCCCAAGCCTGACCATTCTGATTTAAAGTTACTCTTTTCTATGTATCAAACACAGCAAATCACCTCACAGCTATCACTCACAACTAAGGACAAACTCTATCCAGTAACAACCAGTTAGTTGCACATTCATTCTTCACTAGAGCTACATATAAGCCTCAAGGGTTAGGGCTTTGAAGAAGTTAATTTCACAGGTAACTTTTACTTTCTTCTCTCTAATCGCACAGCTTTATTTGTATGTCTTTTCCATTTGAATTTTATCCACCAACGTGTACTTCATGGCACAGACACATCATACAGGTAATGATGCATATGTCTTTGTTGTTTTTGGAAAGGTCCCAGTCAACACTGTGCATAAAGCTCCAGAGAATGTGCCATTTCTATCCCCACTGCTATTAACAGTGGACACTCTTTTCAGTCCTCAGACGAGCTCCTAAAATACAACAGCCACTTGAGATATCATTAGGTTGTTGATTAGCACCTTAAGGAAAAGTGTGCCAGTATTAGCTACCACTACAGCAATACCTGACATCCATACAACATGCTTTTTTAAACTAATTCCAACAAATATTCACAACAACAACACAATTAAGTGCTTACATTGTAACTGATTCATTGTGGTTACATTTGCTTACAGCAATCAATGGCAATTTAGTGAGCTATACCTTTCATTTGACACGCTTTGAATGGCACCTTAATGTGTTACAAATCCATAGGCCACCCCTCACATTTAGTTACACAGCAATATTTAAACACATTCAGTATTCTTTCTTGCAGTGAAAGACTCTTTTAAACAGTGTGACATGTGATGTGATGTCCCAAAAATTCAGAGCCGTGTCGACCCACTTCCAGTAACCACACCGCCTCCCCCCGCCCCATTCACTGCTGCTTGCAGCTTTCTGCTGGACTGACCCTTGCCCCATCTATTCTGGCATTGCCATCGCTTATGTGAAAAGGTGCAAGACTGAAATGTAGCCGGCATGTGTGAAAAGTGAAAATCATAAGCGTTGCCTAAAGGGTTATTCCAGTAATTTATCGGGAACTTTGTGTGAAAGAGGCTTTAAAAACCTATTATGAACACATGGTGATAATGAGCCAAAAAATAAATTTATATATTGAATATCCAATTAACATTGCAAATCGCAATGTGTTAATTCTTCAATGTCTGTCAGGAAAAAGGTAAAATAGCATGTTGATGTCATGGTGCTGACTTGACTGCCTGATGGAGTTGAATATTTACAAGAAAACACAAGTATGTGTAAGATTTTAACTCTGTCAAAGTCAAAGAATCAGTCACAGTATAACTTAAGAACACAATAATGTAGTTTCAAAAGGACATATTCAACTACAGTATGTTTGCATCCGTGATTGATAGAGTGAGAAAGAAATTTAGAAAAAAAAAAAAAGATTGAGAAACCACGTTTGGCCAAGCTTAAGTTTTCTCACATCCCAGAAGTAATACAGGTCTACACCAGCTGCTACAAACAGCAGTAGCTACAATATCTAACTAGCATGAGTATCATTGCCCAACTGCTCACATCTGAGGTTATTGATAACCCTAATCTAGGACTACCCCCTATCCCACTGACCCACCCGTTTCAGGTGTTCGTTGTTTATTGACAGAAGACTGTTGACAGTATGAGACTGCTGAAGAAAAGATGAACTTCTCAGTGATCTATCGGAGAAAATGTCGATGTCAGGTCGTAAACCTACAATTACTGATTTTCCTGGCCACTTGGGGGCCGCAGAAACAAACATGGTGAACACAACATTGACATATCAACAACTTTCAAGTTAATATGGCAAACTTGTTAGCAAACAGTTGCTTAGTTACACATCCAGCAGCGACAGAGCAACAACATCCTTCATTTGGAGTCGTGTCTAACCTGGCGAAAGTAAGTCCAATAATCCCAGTCTTTTAACTGTTTTCTCCACCAACTCCTAAAGGAAATATCTGGCTCCTCAGCTGCTAAATGCTCCACTATGTTCACCACCATTAACTTTGTCAACCTGCCATTTGCTGCTGGACAAGTAAAGCACAGTGGGGTTCATCAGTGTATGTTTAAAGATGCTGGAAACGCTCTGCAGAGCTTGAAGTCACCGCTGTGGGTTCATCAATGCTGCAACCCCTTTCACATCAGACAGTTTTTATATTAACAATGGAGCTGAAGACTATTTGTTGGTGCAGCTTCAAGGAATTTAAACATGTAACACGCAGCGGGGGGGGGGGAGGGGGTCAGCCCTGTGAAACAGGGCAGGACGGCCTGTATCAGGGCTGAACTGCCATTATCGTGTTTATCGAGGCAAACATTTAATGTTCAGAAAGCAGCGGCTTGCAGAGTTGGTTTATCGCTGCAAACTCGGCTGAGACGTGAAGCAACAACGTCTGAGTTGAACTTAACGCGACCGTGAGATTCACGCTCAACTGTTATTGACCGAGAGGCGGCTAACGCTAGCAGCCGCCGTGCTAACGACGTTTGTCTCGCAACTTTTTAACGTCAGACGAGATTTAGGATTAGTTAACTTCTAAAAAAAAAAAAAAATCGCAGCTCCCGCAGCTCCTGCACACGACTTGTTTTTTTTTGTGTGTGTGGCTTGTAGGCGCACGGAGTCGGTGTCCCCCGCGGGGGAGCCAGCTAGCTCCGCGTCTTACCTTTTTTCAGCTCGTTGAGCCAAACGCCGACAATCGTCCTCGAGTGCTTCCTGTGGTGGATGAGCCACAGGGACAGCGTCTGCACACTCTGCTGCGAGTTGCTGAGCTCGGACAGTTTCTTTTCCAAAGCCGCCTCAGAGAAGGCTGACATCTTGGCGAGGAAGAGGAGGACGAGGACGAGGAGGGAGTCGGGGAGGGGGGGGGACGAGACACCGGGGGAGGAAGCTCTGAGGGGGCTCCCAGATGTTAGCCGGTCACTGCGGGCGGTTCAGCCATCCAAAACGAAATGTCACACGGGGTCTTTACGATGTGAAAACCGGTTGTTTGCGCTGGGTAGACCCCGCTGTCCTGCTGGCTCAGCTCAGCTCAGCTCAGCTCAGCTCGGCTCGGCTCGGGATGAACCGGAGGAGCAGGAGGAGCAGGAGGAGCAGCAGGAGGCGCTTCCGTACGGCCGCGGTGTTGCGTTCAGGTCACATGGATTTTTACAGACGTGATTACGGAGATCCACTCGGCGGCCGTCTGTGACATCAGCTCTGATGTAGCGGTTTCGCAAGTGGATCGTGGTCACTTGCAGGTTTGTCAGGTGATTTGAGCGAACGAAACCAAAGACCATGCAGTCTCGAAGAAAAGTAAACAGCGTAGTTTTTGCAACCTTTGTGTGTTTACAGTGAGCTGCTGCTTTGCTCTACACTGTAGGTCTACCGGGGCCTCATTTATAAAACGGTATGTAGGATCAGTACTAAAAGAAGTGCACACTTGCAGGCAATGTTCCTTTCATAAGTTTTTTTTTTAACATTCCCCGTGGAAATGTGCACCCGTGGTTCAGCCTCATATGCCGCCCTCTACTCGCCCACATGGTCAATGCAAAGCACCTCATGAGTGTTGATGCATAGAAATGAACCTGCTGAATCCTGGCAATAACCGAGGGAAAAAGGATCGCGAGAATCTCAGGTTTCCCTCACCCTGGGACATCATTTGAAAATGTAAGTTTGAAAGATGAACACAATGTATTTATTTAGGTTTTTCTATGGTGAGCTTGCCCTGCCTTATGGTTGGGACTTATAGTGACGTTATGGAGTGTAATGATTGTGCTAGAGCTGTCACTGGCTTTATTTTCATACTTTGCTGATTTACATAATCCACATGTGCAGGTGATGAAGATGTGACTGGAAGAAGGCCCGTGTGTGAGCCAACTCTCAAATCTCAAATCAAATTCTTTCTATAAATGGAGGCCCCTGGTCACTGAGTGGACACCTTTGTTGTTCCCTCTCGTCTGAGGAATTTGACTCTGGCTGAGTTTTGCAGATGTACACGCTGAGGCTCAGATCTCTCCTACAGTCGACTGTCTCCACCCTTCATGTTGTGAACTTTAATTTCAATCTCAAATTTGACCTTTCAGGAGACCGCGGGTCCTTCTTCATTCCCCCGTTTGTTATAGCCTAATGCAATAATCAATTACTAATGTAGTCAACAGCATGAGGGAAGGAGGACACAACAGCAATGACTCAACCTCCTTAATGAAAGAATTAAAAGACGTTAACAATTTATTATGCACTACAGCTTTGGACATTTGCATTGCGGCACCAGCTGCTTACTTTAACATACAACATACATTGTTACCTAACCTTACATTCTGAAAGGGTGAAAGATTCATTATTTGCATTATTTCCCAGATCTTGTTTATAGCAACTAAGTATCAGTATCATACCATTATGCATAGTCACATAAATATACAACCTTCAGTGGTGCAGAAAATCAGCAAGACATCAAAATCACACAAGTAGCTTCAGCAGTGTTTTATTCAATAACAATTAGCAGTGCTGGACATTGGACCTTGTTTTATTACAAAATTATTTTAAAAATTGGAAAAAAATCTGCTTAAGCACAAACCTAAAGTGAGCTTCTCTTCTTTTGAGTTATTCAGGCAGTTTGTACGTAATAAATGCAGTCCCAATGGGATAATGGCACCAAAGAAATAAAAAATGTAGGTGTTAATAGTTAAACATATTTACAAACAACAGCCTCAGTGTGATTTGAAAACTTTTTTTCTCAGTTGTTGTTCTGATCCAAAAAACACTGAAAAACTGCCAGCTGCTATACAAAGTTTGATGCCTAATGTTACTGAGCATGTTTCTCACCCTTACGTGGTTCGGATGCATGTAATACAGAAATACATTAAGGAATTATAGTACATTTTAACTTTTATAATTCTCAGATAACAAAAGCATAGGGTATCATTATAAATGTACTTATTTCTAAATCAAAAAGCACCAGCTGTCATTTCTATGTGACCAAATGGTGCAACAGCTACACTTTCACCTATATGTCCAGGCACATCCAAGGAAATGTGTCACAATCTCATTTCAGCTTAATGGTCAAAAATCTCTCTTTTTTTAGATGCTAAATCCCTGTCAGTTTCATACAAAAGAAGAAATATTTGTATATAAAATAATGTTGAATCTGAAAGTCAAAGAGGACAAAGGTGAATACTCATCTCAGAGGCTTTGAAGGTTGTATCACTATAGTCAAAATATGCCTCCATTAGGAGATTCCCATTTCTGACAGAAACCAGATGAGTTTATTTTAGAAGAAAATAAAAAATGCCACAGCACGATTAAAACCCATGCCGGACCATCGAAGTGTGATTTAATTCAGTGGGGACACTGGTTCCTTGTAGGGCCTCAGCGAGGTTAAAACTGGGATATGCAAGCATAAATGAGAGTTGTTCCATCGACACTTCCAGCAATAATCAAACCTGAGAAACCAGCCGCTCTGAAATTAAGATCAGAGTGGGCTCAACAACACAGAGAGATAAGGAAAGTGCTGGTCAGTGTTAGTCCGCGGCCCAATATTGTAGTAGGGTTTAGACATCACCCCATGGCTTACTTGGATGGCTTGAGAAGCCATAGGTTGGGTCATATATAACTTTGTGGAGCTGTCTGGACATTGTCAATGGTGAACTCCATGCACGTCAATCTCAAGAAACTGTACACTCGGCTCCGGTGCAATGCTGCCGCTGTGAGCAAAGGGGTCTCCTAAGAGTGATGAGGCATGTTGATCCTTGCAGCATCTAAATGAGCCAATCCAACAGACAAACCACGCTGCCCCACACTGCCTGTCAGAAGACTGGTTTGGGGCCGTTGTTGGTCATATTGTTGAGTAGCATATGAGCTCATCTCCCTCTCTCTCTCTTCTTTGATGAACTGAGTTGAATTGCACCACTGCTCAGTGCAACCCCCATCACGTCCGTAGGAAGAGTAAGATGACCAGTCCTGAGTGTGGGACACAGCAGACGACAACCCCTCATTTTGTGTCTGTGGGCCTTCATTTTGCCACTCTTTGTAAAACCTCTTACTTGAGCCTGCTTGAGAACCACGCTGTCTGTTGTAATTATTTCCCCCATAAAACAGTTGGTCTTTTGTCCCAGTTATGTCTTCGAACTGGTTGATGTACTGATTGTCACTGAAATAACCATCCAGCTCCTGATACTGAGTGTAGTTTCTTGCTGCTCTCATGTATTGACCAGCGTTTGCATCTCCCCTAGAGAGTTCTTGCTGGAGTTGTGAGGTTGTACACACTGAGGTGTGTTCAGCGTGGTTAACTGCAAATGGTCCAGTGTCACAGTCCAACTCACAGTCCTCTGACTGAGACTCTGGCGTGGGAACGGGATCTGAGTCAAATGAAGGTGAGCGTGCGGATGACACAGGAAGGCTGTCCACGCTGAAAGACGTCCTCTCCAGCAGAACGGAACCTTTGGTAATAGGCAGGCTTACATTGAACACAGTATTACTCACTTTCTTCATCTTCCTCTTTTCCCATTTTGGCAGCACTACGCCACATTTCTCTGGCATGCCTTGATTTGAAGTCTCGTTGACACTTGGACCTTAAAGAAAAAGTGTAAATCACAGAGCTTGGAAAGACCCAAAACAACAGGAAATTACAAAAATACCGGGGAAAAAAAACATGGGTTTTGTCCCCGTTCAAGTGAACTTTTGCTTCCAAAAACACACACCTCTGACAGCTATTTTCCTCTTTTGGATGTTAGTATGTGTCCATCCATTACACAGCATCTTTAAACCTGGAGAAGAAAAACAATACAGGAGGTATTCAAAGAAAAAAATACAGAGATTCATATGTCTTTGCAACCAAAATTGCATTGAGGCAAAGAATAAATAAGTAGTTAAAAATACACACAAGAGTGGTTGAACACAGGTATCATAAAATACTTAATAAGTGAAAAGCGGTAACAAAAAATAAAGATCATAAAGGGCTGAAACTTAACAAATCACTTCTCAAAAGCAGAGAGTTGGAGCTAAAGAGGTGAATGGTTTATGGCCAAACAAGGAAACAGTAGAAGGGCATGCATCTGTACTTACACCAGTGGTAACTTTTGCCAGTCAGTAGGATACAGAGGGATTCTGGTGCAGTTACCACCTGGAAATATTCGATGTTTGAACATTTTGATGGACAGATGAGTACAGGTCCACTCCATACTTTTTTTTTTTTTTTTAAAGAACATGAGAGTAATTTTACATCTAGCATAAGCGAGGCAGAATAATCTGTGCATTTAAGTAAATACGATACCTTCAGCTCTCCTATGCCCTCCTCTTGCTCCACTTTCTTGGCCAGTGATTGGAGAAGCTGATGGTTCTCATTAACATCTGCCCTCATTAGCTCCACCTGTTCAGGATGAGTTTCCATCTGCACACAGACGTTTTCATTAAACTTAAAAGTTAAACCTACCATGTTCTCTACAAGCTGCATAGTAACAGATTTCTGTTTTTGTTCATTTCGATTATCGATCGATAATCTTACCAAGTAGTTCATGAGATGGGAAGAGCTGGTTAGGTGATCGATGATGTCCTTGTTGTTGGATCTGATGCGGCAGCAGTGACACAAGAAACAGTATGTGTGGCCGTCTTCACTTCTACACTCAACCACATGGAAAAGACCTGTTGCAAACATGTATAAGCTTCTTTTTTAGTTTAATTTTAGCATTTTCTAAACAGCTTCAGTGCATTACAACAATCAATATGTGCAGTGATGTCTTATCATACAACCTACTGAGAAGGTTTACTTTTCTATTATGTTGAAATAAGTTTTATATTTTCTCTGATTCCAGCATTTGTTGTTATGTGCTCACCAATAAGAGGTTTGGTTCCTGTGTAGCCGTCAAGAAAGCTGCTGCTGTTCTCTGATAGCACAGGCAGTCCAGGTGACGTCCAAGTATTGTCCAACAGTGCCGTAGACGTGTTTTTTAACGAGCCTTCTGACTTGATAGAAGGAGCTACAGTTGGCTGTATCAGAGATGGATGCTTGTTTGCCTTTGCTGAGGTCTCGAGGGATTTCTTGGACCATCTCTGTTGATTCTGATCAAGCAATACAATCCTCTGCGATTGGATGGGATAGTGCTCCAGCTGCACACATGTATTCTCTGAGGCCTGCCTCTGCCCATCTCTTAAGATATTTAGCAGAGTTACTGCTGTGGTGTTAAAGAGACCCATATGCAGTAAAAAAAAAAAAAGGGGGGGGGGGGGACAAGTACATATGGAAATATGGAAAATAATGCCACAAAAAACACAAAGGGTGACTGACACATGAAATGAGAAAACCAAGAGTGGGATTTAGGTTGAGAACCTCAACGAGGGAATAGTCACTGACCGTATTTCTCACTGTGTGTTGCCATCGTCTGGTATACAGCATCTTCAAACTCTAACAACTTAATAGAAAAGGTGCAAAAAGATGAGTACTTGTATCCAAAACACTGCACTGTTTGCAACTACAAACACAGACCTTCAGTCAAAATAACATACCTGGACATCTCCAGGTCCCTCTTTTCCCTCGAGTATCTTGGCTATCTCCATCAGTGGCCAGGCCAGCTTCGACAGGTCAGAGTTCTCCTTCCATTCAGACACTAGGTGGGGGTGCCAGGCTTTCTGTCAAACACCACCTGTTAATTAACAACAATCCAAGGCAGCAGACGAATTTGCCATCATGACTTCGTCTACAGTACTACTTACAATGTAGTTGTATCGGTGGATACTTCCCATGATGTGGTTCCGCATGTCAGCTTTACTAAGTCGACACACGCACACCTCACACAGGTAGAATGCTTCTCTGTTGTGTGTGCCCGCCTTCACACATTCTATTATACTGCCCAGCCCTGCATGTACATACAATTACAAATTATTTCAATACACAGAGGACACACACAACCCTGACAACATACACCCAAAATAAGGATTTCTTGCTACACACCAATAATGGGTTGTAGTCTGCTCTTGTTGTTCAGATACACCTTCAGAGAATGGAACAGCTGGCTGGTGGTAGAAACTCCTACAAACAAGAGACTGTATCTGACAAACATCATTACAGAAAATGGCGTGAGCATGGTGGCCCATATGCAGAGAGTCAAAGACATACCTTTTGGTGCCTCAACCGGCTGCATGCTGCAGTTGTAGAAAACACCACCTGCACACAGTTGGAGTTTACAGGGAGTTATGAAGAAAACTTGCACTACTGGCCAATCTTCACTTATGATTAAAAGAATAAAACTCTTTCAGCCCAAGTTGTCCTGACTTGCACACAAATCTGACTTAAACTTGAAGCATTCCACCTTGTCTTTGATAACATGGCACATGAGATATCTGAATAGGTCCGAGTCAGTGTCTCCAAGTCATTGGGGCCCCCGGATGGAACCGGTTTGCACGCATCTAATGGGAACAGAGCACATCTTCAAGGTCCTTCTTATCGTGACTACCGGATAGCCTGCAGCTCCCACACAAGGCCGGCCACGAGTGAAGGCCCCTTGAGGCCCCACAAGTTACCTACAAATGATAAGACTGATGGATTGGGTTTGTGCCTACAGCCAGTGCTGTGTGCATATAACACACACACACCAGGACTTGGTTTGCATGTACCCTGGACCGCACTGAGCCTTCTGTCTCCGAGAGGTGGACTCCCACACATTCTTTCTCAGAGACAGACACTGATCCTGTGTGTTTCTTCTCTGCAGCGGGGGGAAGCTGTAGTTTTGGTCAGACCTAAGATTCAACTAATCTATCTGAACTGGTTTATAAAGTTTGTTCATTCGTCTCTTATTGATCATTTAACGACTCATTGTTGATCTGGACTCATCGCTCCCTATATCGAAAACTGTTGGTATTAGTTCATAATCTTGTGGAGCTTTGGTGCAAAATGCTTGATTTTGCTGATGTTTAGCTTCGTGTGCGTGTCTGATCCTACTTGTATTTGGACATTAGATTATCCTTACATTTAAACAAAACAACCACAGACACTACTACTACTGCACACTGCGGGCTCTGGATTAAACCACCAGAGGGCGCTGCAGTATCAGACAGGCGTTCACACAGGACACATGGTCCCTTTAGTTTACAATGTGGTTATCCGTGATTCTTCTGAAAGCATCCAGCGTTAAATCCGTAATCAGCGTTACAGTCTCTTCTTCTGGAGTAAGCGTCAGATAACTGGGGCCCCTTAAAACTCCGACACCCCTAAAATGTCGCGATTTTACGGCCAATTAATCTCATCTGCCGCTAAAGTTGGGCGGCGGTGAGGAGAGCGTCGTTAATGAAAACAACCGTACACGCAGGATATTAACGTTAACGACATTGCGTCCGTTAACTACCGAGCGTCACGTCGGGATGAGAAACTAACGGTGAGCTGCCGTTAACCGGCGTCAACCGTCAATTAACCGGCAGCGACTGTCAATTAACGTTAACTTAGTAAGAATTAGTCATTAATGCAATCGCAACAGAGTCTGAATTTATCCAAAACTTTATCCTTAAACCGGCGGCAGGCTTCAGTGTGACCAGTGCCCCAACTGACCTCAGTGAGCCGCACCTGCTGTCGAAAACAGCGACGGAATCGACAGCGAAAAAAAACAAGTCAAATTTAAGCGCTGACCAGATTCATTCACCGCCGGAAAACTGGTGTCCGCTCCTTCGCCGCTGGGTCGAGGGAACCGGTCCCGAAATCCTGCGAGGAAACTCTCCCACACACCGAGACACTCACCGAGACACACACCGAGACACTCACCGGGCTGACGCGTTCACGTACTCCTCGGCTGCTTCCTTTCCCCGAGTTGGAAAGTCGTTTTTTTTGTTTTTTTTTTTGTTTTGTTTCGTTTCCCCCACCGACCTCGGCGTGTTCACGAGCTAATGTCGTAATGTGGAAACGACAGAGGAAGACGTGTCGTGTTTTCTTTACTGCTCAGAGCAGCACGTTGACAACAGGGAGCAGGAGAAAAGGGACCAGAGGGTTAGGGGCCAGTGGGCAGTGTGTCAGTGAGGGTCCTCACAGGTATACAAAAAGAAAACCAGGCCCACTATGAAGAGCATCTTTTCAGAATAACAGTTCTGATAACTTGAGTCGACATCCCTTCAAATTCTGTGCAACCACTGTGTGCCTTCGGCTATTCTACCAATGTAATACAGTTTACTCAAAGGATGGTTTGTTTCTGATATTATAGACCGTAGACAAAAAAAGTAAAAGTCATTTTCTACAAGCATAAATAGTTCTGTTGGAGTTGGAGATGAAAAACGACAAACAATAAAAGAAACAGAGCCCCAGTGCCCCCCACTATCCTGATGGGTTTCCTGTATGGGAGATAAGTACTTTAGGTGCTGAACCTCCTGTGGACTGCGACCCCTCCTTCTGTAAAGGAGAAACCCTTGTTTCCCAGTTAGGATTTATGGCGGTGCCTGTTCCTTGGCGTTCGAACAGTCGACAGCCTGCATGCCTTGTGAATCGTGTTAACATGCATATTCTTGCTCGTAATTAGAAATGTAAGTACGTCCATCTGTAGCAAAACACCACGTGCTGGACTCATGAAAACTGTAATGCATTTCTGACAGCTTTTCGTACCACTACTATGCACACAGTGTACTAGGGTTTACTTAAATTGTGATGAATACAAAGGCAAAGCACACTAAACCCATTTGAGTCCAACTCAAGATTTGTATTTTCACGGGCAGGATATTTGTACTGTATGCACCATGGCTCCTGTTATGAGCTTGGCCTCAAATTACACCAGTGTTCCCCGTTCTTTCACTCAGGTCTCATTTTTACCTAAGTTTTCACTGCTCCTAGACACCCTTACTTGTAGCTCATTCTGGTGGGTTTTTTTTTTTAAAAAAAGAAAACATGCTGATTCTGATGGGTTACTGCCAAGAGCGCTTAATGCCCAACAATGATAGTGCCCAAATATAATTGGTGTTCGTGTGTATGCTTCAAGGTTACAGTCAGGTGCAGCATATTCAAAGCAACAAAGATTAACATAAAATGCATGTTCATGAATAAGATCCCACTGGCTCATACCAGTTCACCCCTGCAGGTGCACTTGGGTTCATGGCTGGGTCAGTGAGGATCACAAAACAGCAAAAAAATCACATCAAATATGTTTTTATGGATTCTTTTTTAACATCTACTTCTCATTATTGTACTTCTTAACTAACACACACCATAACATATTTTGTCATCAGTTAGCATTGCATTTTATCTTCTCCAGCACATCACATGTCTTATTGAAAAATATACCACAGGGTCAGTGCCAAAATATAGTTTTAATTCTTCCATCATTTCAGTTTTATGCTTTTTTTAAAGTGTGTTTTATGTTTGCATATTCCTTAATTCATACATGTTTAATCAAGTTACCACACAGCAAATCTGGAGCCATGTAATATTACAGCATAGAAAACTGTACATAGTGCTGAGAGTGGGAAGAATGGGTTATAGGGCCCCATCAGCTCATTCCACCATGCCTCGACTCATTTCAACACTTAAATTGAGCAACTTCTCAGCACGCATCATGGGCAAAGACTAAACTTTTAAGAATACAAGTTACAGTCACCAATAGCAAACATTCTTCTCTCAATATGTACACTAATAAATGCTTCAATTATGCTGTGTGCATCTTTGTCAAGGAAATGGAGACCTAGCTGAGGTTTAGAGCCACCCAGGTTTTACCTGTTGATCATCATATAAGGCTAGACAGCAGAGTATTTTTGTAGATGATGTGATACATACTAGTGCATTGTTGGCATTGGCACAGAGATAACATGTTACGGAGCTATAAATATATGAAAAGGTTGTAAATGTAAACAATTCAAAAACGTAATGGCGGTTCAAATATTTCTTGCAGTTTTCAGAGACTTGGAAATACATTATAGGCTTATTCTGTAAAAACTGATCTACATCCATAATCCATTCTCCATTAGACAAAGCACTCATTAATTTACTGTGATAATTTATGTATCTTGGTTAAGCAAGCCAGAGGTTGTAGCCCATTCACACAAGTTAAAAATAGTCCTAAGTCAAAAAAAAAAAAAAAAAAAAAGTGTAGGCATAGGTCTTTATTTCACAACACTTAAATTCATGTGCCTGACTTATTAGGAAACCAGTGTGGGGACAATATACTCCGTTATGTCTCAGTTCCTCCTGACCGCATTTTTTATAAATTTCTAATATTGCAGATGTAGTAGTGAAATGTGTAACAGAGAGAAACTGTGTGGAAAAAAACAAGGTTGGCCTGCAGATGACCTGATGGAGTGAGAGGCAGCAGAGTAAGCAAAAGCCACTGCAGAATAGGCCACGCTACTTAGTTGAGGTACATGGTGGTTAGAATGAACTGATAAGGGCCACGGGTGGTTTCCCCCCAAGCCACAGGGTATATAACGAGTGGCTTTTTGAGCTGAAATCAGTCAGGTTCCAGTACCTCACTCAAGTTTATTGCTGTTATCTGCCTGTACTCAATAAACTCTTCACATCAGATTCTGTCGGACTCGACTGCATTCTTCTGAGTATTTTTGCGACTCCAGTAGGCTAGATAGAGCTGATAAGACCAGACCCTTTCTTGCCCACATCTGGACCTTTTTGACCCGACACTGACTATGTGTTTACTTCAAACTGAATACATATGGGTTACAAATTGTATGCTGTATGAGTTAAATCAAACCACTTTTCTTCCCCTCCTGATTATTACAAGCTACCACACAATAATTGTCTACATATGATGTTCATTCTTTGATTAATAAATGCACATGGACTTGATACATTTAACACTACAAGATATTGTTTCCTGGATCCTGTGTTCCATGAAGGAGTTGTTTTCTGTAAAACATCTGCCTGTCCTTGGAGAAATGTCCTTAAACAGACATCCCATTTTCCACATGAAAAGGAGGTTTCACGCAAAATGTCAGCTCAGCCACAGGTGAACAGCGAATACACATTTATTTTGTATAGTATTTACGGTCTTAACCAAAAAAACTGATATAAAGTCAAAATCCTGAACAAGTTCTGTTTGAGATATGAAACACATTGCATTGTAGCTAGTTGAAGAATCAATAAATTATAACTCCTTCCATCTTGACCTGATTTTCGGGAAAGCTGTTAAAAATTCAAGACTCCTGCTGATTTACTTTAATTGAATGAATATTAACTCCAGACTTAATAACCACACAGGAAAATCATAATCAAGAATTGAGCAGCAAACAATCAGTAAATCAATATCAGGCCTGACATGTACTAATAGTAAAATACTGTTATAGAAAAAATAAATGCTTCCCAAATCAATTTCTGCAAATGTAAAAATGAATTTCCTGTGACGACTGAGATTAAGGACATAGGAATAAAGAGGTAGTCGGTTGCCAAAATATATATCTGGGAAGCTTCCTCTTCATAGATTGAAAAAAAAAAAAAAACTCAACCTCCTTCCTCAGCTAACAGGTTTAGTTGGGTGCTCTTTACACATCCAGGTCAAACTGCCCTGAGGAAAGCAGACATCCCGACAGTAATTTTTGTGTCCTGTTATGTAAATTGTTGTGTTAAATTGTTGTTATACATAAGTATTGTTTGTGACCCAGTCTACAATAAGTGTCAGTCTTTCCCGTATGCACGTGGGGTGATTCTTGCTTATGAGCAAATAAAGAATTCTTAGGAATTGTGAAGGAATTTTCCTTCTTGTATGTTAAACTTCCCTCTTGTAGGTTAAAGGTAAGTTAAGACAGGTCAGGTCACCTGCCTGTCTCTGTTCGCCTGTCTCACTCTGCGTGCCTGACAAAGTTGAGTTGGCTCTGGCCTCTGGTAGACCAAGGTCTGCTAGATATCTTCTGTATTCGGGTTTAGACACAACAGGCTGGTGCCTGGTTGTTGACGCTGGATAAGAGAGACTGTAGAGAGGCTATGCTGTTGTTAGGACAGAAATGGTTGACGTCTTTCCTTGTTTGGATCTGATATCCAATAGAGTCATCACACATGACAGACTGAGTTAGGAATAACCCTATTTGGATATAGCAGAACTTATCAGTTCTGGGGAAGGTTAAATACTGAGCTTCAGGACACCATCTTCAGATTTGGGTAGCAGTACGCTGTGATTCACACGTGGTGTTTCCCTTTTCTCCTCGATCGAGCTTCAATAAATATTCCTGCGTTAGACATCCAGGTCTCCTGAAACTTCTTGTTAGAGTGAACCAGCTCTAAGATTTCTTTCACAGGAACTAGAGATAAAGACAGATAGTGTTCGAGTATTCCATTACCATCATCTCACCTACACTAGACAGCATCAGGTTTTCTGACAGTACAGTACAAAAAAATAAAAAAGTTTAAATAAGTCATTTTAGGCAAAAAGAAAAAAAGATAATTTATTGAAAAATACAAATATATATTTCACATTCAACAGAAGATTTTCATTCAACACAAATTTATCAAAATTAACTAAATATATTTATACATATATATAAAACTACAAAACAATCACAGTAGTTGTAAATGCTACATTACAATTTTCAAAAAATGGAACAAGCTAAAGTACCTTAATATGCTGTATGATATTATAATACAGCATTAACTCATCCTTTGTATTTAAAGCAAGCAATAGTTTTAAACATACTGACATTATCCTGAACTTGTTACTTCATTTAAAATGAATGTCTATAAAAAGTTATTTTGTAGGGTGTTTTTGTAGGAACCGATTTGATGCATCTTCCCAACACACACACACAAAATAAGATGGTCAAGGTGCAAATTTCCATCTCAAGTTTTCCCAAATGCTAATGTTTCTTTTAAACCTGAAACCATAACAATAACAAAGCTATGTGTTCCCTCTGATTGATGTGAAATGAAAACTGTCAGTTTAACAAAATACTTTTAATAATAAAAAAAAACTGCCCAATATTTGAAAACAAAGACATGAACAATTATCGTTATCAAGAATAAACAACAATATGTAACTTGAATTGAAATTAAGTGGGAAAAATATCAAACAGGAATATTTTTGGTACAAAAAGAAAAAAAAAAATGTTATATATCTACAAGGTCAGTCTCCATTTTTTGGTCTGTAGCAGCTCTAGCTATTACGCCCTGATGAGGTGAGGGGGTTAAGGGATAATAGAAATGTCTTTCACCATCCAGATAAAATTCCCAGAAGCAGGAATCCCTTTATATTCACTCATAAAAACACCAATAAAAAAAAAAAATGTACACCTTATTTGGTATGGTGAGGTTTGTTTACATGGTTTTAACAGGCAGTGTCATGGGAAACTGAAGGAGTGGCACTGACCATAGAGGGCGCTACAGTAAAATATGATATGCCAAAAGGGGAGTTTGCAGATGCCTGGGGCATGATTTCACTATTGACTGTAGGAGGATACTGAATGACTTGAGGGTTGAGGTTCGGTGTTACAATGTTGTTGCTGTTCTGCGTTGGAACCATTGTTTTGGTGCTATATTCGTTCAGATCAATGAACCTTTGGGAATTGTCGGCTGGAGTACTGAATGGAACGGCGCCTAAGTAGGCAGCCTCATTGGTGTCTTTGCCATGTCCAGCAGCCAGGGATGCACTTTTCCACGAGGGGTACTGCTGCTGCTGTGGCATTTCCAGCCTCACGCATCCTGGGGGTGCTGGAGTTCCCAAAATGTCTCCATAGCGGTTTGCTTCTTGTTCTGGGTAAATTTGGCTTGGGTATAGCCCCCTTGTAGTATACCATTCATGCGGATATAAACTCTGAGTGTACACAGGAGGGTTGTTTGGTGTTGGGTAACCTGCAACGGGCCCAGAAGAATGATAACCTGAATGTCCATTTAAGACATAAGCCATTTGGCTGTACGGACTATACACCCCTAAAGCTGCCAGAATGTCACTGGGGCTTGCTGTTGCGAATGTGCAGACGTTGTCTCTGTTCACCCCAGTGTGGTCCTGTTCATTATAGCCGTCCATAAACTGCTGGTTGGTGGTGTCTGGCCTGACAGTTACGATGGTGTTAATGGGCACCTGACGAACCGCAGCGGTGTCAGTCTCTGTGTTACCTCGCGGCTTTGGTATCTGACCTGGGTTATGGCTGGTGGCCACGTTTCCAAAGGTGCTCTGAGCATTAACACCTCGCTGGGGTTGTTGGTCACGGAGGTCAGCACTGCTGGCTGATGGTAACGTCGTACCGACCGCTTTGGCTTCAGTCGCTCTGAACAAGAGGTCGCGCCTTGTTAAGTGGCCCTCAGGAGATGAGGTGTTGGTCGAGAAAGCAGAGCTGTCATTAGGGGGGACGAGTTGGTTCTCCTGGCCAAAACCCATAGGAGCCGCTGCTGAAAACATCCCCTCCAATGAATTAATGGAGGGTGGTTTTTTTTCCACTGTAGCTTCAGACCGCTGATGCTTTGAATCCCACATTGGTTGTTTTTTTGCCATTGCAGATGCAGTATGCACACACTCTGCATTTGATCTTTTTTTCAAACCACTTTCGGTTGAATTTTTAACGCAGAAGGTGGTAGTCTCAGTGTTATCTGGAGCTGACATCCGAGGGGACGAATTTAACTCAGACTTTCGCTCTCTCAACAGAGCTTTTAGGTGTGCAAACTGTGTCCAGTCCACAATGGATTTGTCTTGATCGTCAGATCCAGGTCCTGTGTGTTTGTCCTCGGGGGACAGGAGGGTGGAGGTTGCAGCATGATTAACAGGAGTGGACTCATAGGCTGATTTAGGGCTGTGCCGATTGGTAGGCTGCAGTGAGCTGCATCTTAATTTGGCTGACAAAGGATCCTCGAGTTGGAGGTTATTTGTGCAATGTCCGACCAGTGTTTCTAGAGATGAAACAGCTGGCCTTTTCCTGGTTGGTAAGCATTTATCTATGGGAGGCACTGTCGGGGTTTGAGTGGTGCTTGGACTAACAAGAGAGGAAGATGGGGATTCTGAGTGCACCTCTGCCTCTTCCACCTTGAGGACAGGCCGAGGCCGAGGGGCTGGTGGTCCGGGTTCTGGTTGCAAAGAAAGGTTCCTGCAGTTGTCTTGGAGACTTAGACATGCGTCAGCACCAGGGAATAGAGAGACAACCGAATTGGGCTTTCTGGAGACACTGGTCACATCTAGAGGGCTCATGACTCTTATTTGTTCGACCCCATCCAAATCTCCAACCAGCGGCATCTCTTCCAAATGACATTTTTCTGTTTCTTGTCTTGCTTGATTGTCTGAGACAGTGGAGAAGAAATGAGGGAACACAAGAAAAACAAACTTTTTTAGAGAAAGGAGATTACATACATACGTCTGTGTGTGTGTGTGTGTGTGTGTGTGTGTGTGTGTGTGTGTGTGTGTGTGTGTGTGTGTATTTATTTATTTATAAATAAATATAAAACAATTGTTGAAAAGTACCAGAAAAGAAATACATTTGTAAGCTTTTTAGCTGGTAGTACATTTCAATTGGTTTGATATATAACCTAAAGTTTCAACAAGCTCAGGACAATTAGTCAGTGTTCAACAATATTTTACACAGTAAACTGACTTAATATCGGTCATTACTGACTGGAACTACTTTTTATATTAGGATAAAAGAAAAACATAACTAGAGGACATTGTTATTTAGTAGAGTTGACCTGTTTGGAAAAATGATAATATATATTTAAAAAAAAAAAAAAAAATATCACACCACTGTCACTTCTCTGGTCTGTCTCAAGTGCCTGTGCTGACAGCATCCCTGGGGGAACAGATTCCTCTCGACTGTGCCGGTCCTCAGGCTGCTGGTCTGTACAACAGAAACCAAAACTCATAGCTCGTACCCATATTCTCACTAGTCAGTTAAGCTGTGTATTACAATGAGAAAGAATGACCCTGGGGATGGGCTAATGGGACTCACTCACCCTTTTGTTGTGGAGTACTGATGGGTAGGCAGAAGGCACTCAGTTTCTCTTCTTTCTTGATGTTTTGCACTATTTTTAGAGCTACGAAAAGCAAACAGCACAGTTGATACTAATTACTGCATACTCCCATTGACCATTAACCCTGTGAAAAGTTGCACATTGAGTTTATAGCTACCTTCACTGAATGGAGCTATCCGAACCCATTCATACAACTCCTGTCCCAGCAGTATACCCTTTGCGAGAGAGAGAACACAATAATGGATATACATTTCCACTTTGTACATTAACATTACCTGAAACAAATCTTATCCACCATAATTATACATTTCTTTCGGTGCTTATCTAGACAACAAATATGTTTTAATACATATTTAACCATATCTTGCCCATATTACCCCAAGGACATTTGCGATAACATGCATGATACATGGACCTAATAGGTTACCTGCGCATCCACCTTGTTGTATCGCTCCCGCTCTGAGAGCGACTGGGCAATTCCCTTTAAAATATCCAGTTTCATCTGCTCGAGCAGATCTTTAGCCGGCCAAAACGACAGCAACTGAGGGTACTGCTTCAGCTGAAAGACATGCATATCATATCATTAGGAAATGAGGGAGCAAATGTTATAATACTTTTGTTTAGAGGTTTTCAATGCATTGAGACACCACTCACTATGTATTTGAGCTGGTGCTCATTGCTGACTATGTGTTGAAAGATGTCATTGATGGAGAGCGTCTCCCTGCAGCTCTCACACAAGAAGAATGTGCCCTGAGACATCCTTCGACACTCCCACACAGAGCCCAGGCCTGATGAGGACACACCGGCTTTAAAATATTGCATGCTTTTGTGAAATTAAATGTAATAATGGAAGTGAAAAGCGTTTGCTGTGTAAGGATGGACACACCCACCTATGACTGGTGCAGAGTCCAGTCCTTTCACCTTCAAATATGTGGACAAATAACTGCAGCCCTGAGTTCTTTCCCCTGTTGAAAGGCATACAAAATAACAAATCCGTGCATTGAACGGCAAAAAACACTCACCCATAATTGCTTAACACCTACCTATTGCAATCCTTGAGAGTGCCTGTGATGCACTGTGGTGTGCAGGTCCTGGTTTGGATCCAGAGAGTTTTAGTATATGTTCTGCTTTCTGGCTGGGTCTTGGTTGGCTCGGTTGCTCTGTATTTACTGAAGCAGCAGAAGAGAGTGGGTCCGCGTTGAAGACTTTTACAGGTGACATTTTGTGAGTGCCTTCCAGCACCTTTTGTGTGTCCTGTAACTCTGGATGACTTCTCTCCTGCGGTTGTCTCTTCTCAGAAGCCCTTTGGCATGACTCAGGGGTTTGGGCGACGCTGACCCCGAATTCTGAGTCAGTGGCAAGAGGATCCGCACAACCCTGAGGCTTCTCCATTTTGACTGTTAGGAGGTAAGGGTGAGAGAGATATTGGATTTGTGTAAATGAGTGATGATGCAGAAGGAAGAGACCAACACACCAACAATAGCAAGACCGCAAAGTCTGACAATATGAGCACACTGTTTATTTAAATATGAATTACTGCCAGAGCCATCCTCCTTACTTTGAGTAGAGGCCAAAGTAGTATGTGTTGCAGACACAGAAGCTAAAGGGAAGGCTCTGTGTTGACCAGGACCCTCAATTGCAGGTGTGACATCACACTCAAATGTCTCCTGTTTAACATTGACTGAACAGAAAGTAAATATTGTATTAATCCAGCAGTAAAACTTGTTAATTCTGATTTTTTGTTGGTGAAAGTGTAATGACATACAACAAACATACCTGCTATGCCTGTGTCTTGAATGCTAGGAGTTGCAGTGGGCTCTGGATCGTTTTTATTCACGGTCGGACTTGAATGAAGCTGGTGTGAAATCAGGTCATTAGCTTCTGGTCCTTTGCCCTTCAGGCTCTGAGCGCTCTCTGGCTGACTCGCAGCAACATTTCTGCCCTCTTTTGAAATGGATTCAATTTCTGAATGAAGAACAGCATTATATTACACAGTGTGACTGTTCAGATTAAATATCTTATGGCATGGACCTAAAAGGTTTTGAACAATGTGCGTAAGCATGTGGGTTTCTCACTTGGCATCTGGACCAATAGTGTCCGGAGCTCAGGTTTGTTCTCCTGCTCAGATTGGTTATCAGTGGAACGTCCTGCCATTTCATTCTGTTGCATGTACATCCCTGAGAGACAAAATTGCAATAATTGATATACTGTTATTCCATACATAGGTGTCTCAATTCTTTGTCATAACGACACATAATGAGTTTCTCAAGTTATCAAAAATAAAGACCCAGGAAATATGTCAGCTAGGGCAACAATATGTCCAACTAAATCCAGTCAGGGATGTGTAAGATCAAATGAATTTGCATGTGGATGAAAAATGCAGATACATTTCAAACTTGGTGCTTAGAAATTATACTTTACCATCATCTGGGCTTGAAACTTCACATGGGCTAGCGAAGCCAACTTCCGGTCTCAAAACCTCTGCAGCATTGTTTGTGGAGGATGACGACGAGATCCCCAAGTCTCTCTGTCTCACCATAGCTTTCAGTCTTTCTAAAGCTGAGAACAAAGAGAGAAAAACCACTGTGAGCATGATACCATGTTTCATTAAATCACATATTTGACAAATATGTATACATCCGTGGGTAAAAAAACTGTAGCTATCCATTTCCTATTAACAGATGATAATTAAGCGTCCGTCTGTACTGAATATATACACCTTTCTCCTCAAAGAGCAATAAAATAATGTGATATCCGTCACATCAAGGTAAATTGGTGTGAAATACTCAATTCAAATAATAAAAATCAAATAATGACAAGCAGAGAAGTGAATTAGTTTCAGATGATGGGACACTTTCAACCCAGGGCTCGAAACTACAGAATTATTCTTATTATTATAGTCACTTAGTTACTGCATCAAAGAAAATTTACTTTTGTATATTTTGCAAGCTTCAAAGTATTTCATATTTCTTTACTGCTACTGGCAACTAGGTTAGGCAATGAAGTTGCACTACCATTCAAATCCCTGTTGCAGTTTTGAATTGAAATACTGGAATTCCCTCTTCAACTAAAACCTCATTATACATAAAAACAATTTATTTTTATATAATCTTTTTTTACATTGAAAGAATTTCTCTTCAATCTACAAATCATTATTACAGTGCATTTAGTGTTACAAAGCACAAATTATTGTTATAATTTTACTTGGAATATAGGACGCTTTCTCTGAATAAATAAATAAATAAATAAATAAATATAGTATTGATGAATGAAAATTGTACTTCAGGTCAGTTTCTATTTTATTGAATAATTAAAACACTCACATTTGTCTCTGCTGTCTTGAAAATGAATGTACTTACTGGCCAAGAAGCAAGACTCTATACAACAATGTTTGCATAGGTTTTTGCTTGAAAAACAGTCTAGTTATACCCAAGAGAACAAGGTCAAAAATCGAGACATGTATGGCTCTTCTGAGCCATTTACAGCAGTCTAAACAACACAATACAATCTCTATCCAGCACATGAAGAAATTGAAACAAAGTCTCCTGAATCCATTCTCACAAGTGTGACAGAGTAGGTAAAGGGCCACGGTCAGTTAACCATGAAAATGCTGAAACGTTTCATACCTATAAAAAAAAAACTTTGGTTGAAAATGGGTGGTTTTTGGCGGGATAAACCGATTATATTCCAGTACACAGACCATAAATTAGCCACTGCAGCCAACACGCTTCAAAACTTACTTTAAAAACTTTACTTTAAAGACTAGCTGCTTCTGTTTTCGGCTCCCAACTTCCTTTTTCAATTCTCATTGTACAAGTTAGTGAGGTGTCTGAGCTGAGAGATGTCTCTGCCATGTGTGTCTAATGTTTAGATAAGCCTATGTCCAAGGTCTGGCGACTTCCATAAATGGATGTCTCTTGGGTGTTGTTTACTTTAGTTCATGTTAAAACTGATCTCTTCTACTTTACGTTCCACCTTCCCTTTTTGTAAAATAGCCATATATGGTTATGAGGTTGGCTCTGAGCCTATCCAGACACCACACATTAGCTATACCATGAGGCTTTAAAAGGTGTAGTTTGAGTGGAAAATGGGAGGGAGATTCACATTGGCTTCGGATCCTTTCACAGGCAATCCATGGTGCTTGTTTTGATGCTGTACTTTTTGTAATAAACCTTTTTATACAACTAAGTCGGTGTCAGCGGAGATTCCTTCATCATCATCACATCATCGCTACAGAAGATACAACATTAGATAATGGCAAAAGCTGATGCTTTGGTGCTCTGAATTTTGCATTGCACGTCTTTGGTCAATGTGACAATAACACCGGCAAAGCGTTAACAGCGTTTACCAGCATCTGCAAAAAGGGGGTTGTTTTCCCCCGAGCCACAGGGTATATAAAGAGGAGCTTTTTGAGCTGAAATTATTATTGGTTATTTGGATATCTTTACCTTTGTCCTCTGGAAGATCAGCCAGCTCTTTGTATACATCAATCTTCACTTCTATTCTCTAGCAGAAAGAAAAGACAAACACACTCATTGAATGGCAATTAAGATCCATAACCAGCTACTTGGTTAAAACACATTTTCAAGTCTGTGTCATGTTACTTTACTTATGTTGGCTCTCATGTGTCAAACAGTTCTTTCTGGTCTTCCAGTAAACCTTCTGGCTTCGCTGCATAATTGACTAAATCGAGTCAGTGCAAGTAAACTTATCATTAAAGACTGGTCTTCAGTGCTAGTATAAATATTTGAGAACAGAGTTGTTTATTTGATGCCAAAACCACATTTTTATAAAATCTAGTACAGTGTGTTTGCCTCAAGTAAAAAGCCTCTAGTTTTTTATTAAAATTGTTATTCATGGCTTACTTCTTGAAGTGGATTTTTTGCACAAACAATTAACCGTTACCAACCACACACATACTGTCATTTTGAATTTTAATCATTATTCATCAGTCATTTGAATGTGTGAGGAGAGTCGAGCGGGTTACCTGGATGGACCGGGATCCTACATCTTTCTCAACCTCAGCCAAGTGGGCCACTATCTTTTCCAGTTTGCTGTCCAAATCCGACTGCTTGGCAGTAAACCCAGGGAACTTCATTTTCTAGCAAGAACATTAAGAGCACACAGTTAACATCTGAAACACTGCCCTGCCTTACAAGCTTCCGATGTTTTCTACAACAAGACTTCTGAAGCACGCACCACATAGTTATACCGGTGGATATGGCTGACTGGGTGACCGGACCGTTTCAACCTGATCGAACACAGCTGACAGTAGACTTGCCGCCTTTTTTCACATGACACTGCAATCAGCTGGTTTAAGCCTATAAAGACAACAACCTCCAATTAAAATCAAAAGTCAATTCATAGAGACTTGCTGAGTGTTTTTTTTTTTTTTACTATATAAATAATACTTACCAACTCTAGGAGGGGTTTCACTTGGCTTTGTCTTACTTGTGGAGGTATGTGATGGATCCGCGCATGGATGCTTGTTTTCAGACCTGACAGACATGAGCGTGCTCAGGTGGGGAGCTGCAGGTGCATTACTCTTAATAACATTTTGTGCAACATCAGCATTTGACCCCTCTGAATCCTTCATATGTACCGTCTTGGCAGAGGCTTCTGTATTTTCACATCTAACTGATGTTTTAGTCTTTTTAGCAGTGGCGGCAGACGTTCTGCAGGTGGCTTCACGCACTACTGTGGATCCTGTGTTAGAGGCCGACGCTTTAGGTGAAGTCACTGTAACTTTGGCTGCAGCTCCAGTTCTGCTGACCAGTGCTGTGGATACTGCTGCAGATTTTGTGGTTGAGGTCGTACTTGAGATGGTTGCACTAGAGGAGGAGGTGGTTCTTGTCAGTCTGGGATTTGCTGCTGTACATTTAGAGGTAGCTGCAGTGGCGCGGTATGTGTGTGGTGGACATTTGTAGGCATTTTCTCTCAATTTGGTGGTGGCAGACGATCTGATGGTGTTGGCTGCACTTTTGGAGATGGTCGTCATGGATTTGGTGGGGGTGGGTACAGTAGAATCTGAAGTTGCTGCAGTTTGAGCTGTCCGCATTGTCTTGGAAGAGGTTACCATTAATGGTCCCACAGTTGTGTTTGAAATTATTTCAGTTTTGGAGTTCTTTCCTGTGGATTCAGGACGCGAACGAGTTGTGTTTGTCCCATTTGTGGGCACATGTAGACTTGATGTGTCTTCACTACAACACAGGCAGGTGTCAGCCGAGTCAGATACTTTGATCTGGGTCATTTTGACATCTTCATTTGATTCAGGGGTGACTTCAGTTGATTTGGAGGTGGCTGCAGTCAGTACAGACACAGCAGCAGTAACTGAGGATGGATGTGCTTCAGAGTCTTCTGAATCATTATCCATGTCCATATCCACATCCACCACCTTTAAAAATTAAACAACCACATTTAGTAGCTATTAAATGTTTTTTCATGTTACCTTCCTGATACTTGTTGGGTAATTTCATGATGTAACATCCCATGATGCCCTGCTCATCTTCTCAGGTGACATTAGTATCTCTATTCCCAATTTCACACTTTAAAGCTTTGTTCTTTATCTGTTTCCTACCTCTTTATCCTGTCTTGTACAAGTGTGAATCTCCCCTCTGGGGATCAATAAAGTCTTATCCTAAAACTGATAACTGTAGTTAAACGAGGCATCGTTCAATCATAGCATGTCAAATTACTATTTGATAGATGAATGAATGATAGATAAAAATCTGGCTTGAGCTTCAAATAATTTAGACAACTTGCTTCCCAACAAGTTTGAGCAAAGACAGACTCAAGCACAAGCACTAAAGCAGTAAAGGGCGTATGTTATCTGGTCTAAGCCCTTCTTTTCCCCCTATGCCAGATGTCTTCTGGTCAGAAGAACTGCAGTGAAAAAAAAAGATGCATACAATGGAAGAACTGGGTTGAAGTTTAAAATAATGTATTCTACTTGAATTAAACCACTTTGCTTTGTATTAAAGTTATTTTACTAAACAAATGACATGTTTGATACAAATATATATTATCAAACTTACCATGTAGTATTGTCAGATTTAGATTACAGACACAGAAAGAACAGAATTGAGGTGCTCCTTGCAACGGTTGAGCAGACAAAAAGCTGCATTGTCCGGTTATCTGTTCCATCACCTCAGTAGTTTGACTTCAATATCAGAAATACAGAAAAATGTTTTGCCAACCTGATTGATGCAAATTGACTGACCTGAGAGTCATCCCCAGCAGAATAGACCTTATGTTGAGCATGAAGGGTGACTGAGGTGTCCACAAACAGATTTGAGGTTGAAGGGAGTTTACAGCTGCTGTTCTGCTGAGCCTGAAGTGCCTTCACTGTCTGTATGGCTGTGAAGATGATGGAAAATACTGAAGAAATACTACACAGTAAAAGTTCAGACACACTTGCCTATTAATTTAATCAAATTAGATCCAACCAAAACCAGTAAGAACCAAACTGAAGGACAGATGTACCCTTACCTGTTTTAAATTTTTGTTTTGAGAGATTATTGTAAATCTCTTTATCCAGATAAACAACCTGGAGTTCAAAAATAAACAACAATTAGCCAAACATTATTGAATTTTGTTTGGATCTTTCAACTGACTAGACTTTTATCAAACATTATCCAGGAAAATTTATGAAGTGACAGTTATAACCATGTCAATAAGGAAAAGAATTTAGGCCAAATCAAACCTTAGCCTCTCCATTTCCATTATCCTGTTCAAACAAAGCAGCCAAAGGTCGGATTTTCTTCCCCCAGTGCTTCTCTGGTGGAGGTGGGGGAGTGTGGTGTGGGAATTTCTGTCAGAAAAATACACAGGAGAACGCATTTCTACTAGGGACAGATCATCTGTTGTATAGTGTAGTATCGTATATTATAAGTGTATAGATTGTAGCAGAAACTCACTAAAGCTCATTTACAGAATACCACTGCATATGGTTATACAGTTTGAGAAGAGATCCTTAATGAATAAAAGATCAAGTACCAAGTCTGTTCAGGAGCTGCTTTTGAGACCAAATCAGTTTGTTGTATTCTCTGTGTAGACTGCAATAAACCTACAAGTGGACTGAAGTACTGTCTGCAGAAACTAAGTTTCTTATAAGTAGTTGACAAAGTAAAGCTTCCATAAGATACCAGAAGTAAAAGTTCTGAAGGGGTTCACTCCAATAATGAAGATGTTAAATTACTATGGTGAGCTTTAAAGGCTGCTGTGTTGTAGAAGTAGTGATTTAATTCTTCAACATTGTATTTTCAGATTTTTTTGGAAAAGCAAAAGTAATTTAAAGTAGCTAGAAAGCTTGTACAGGAGCACAACCATTTTACCTGTTAACATATGAACCTGATATGGACAATGTCCAATTCCAAAAGGCTGACACAAATTACAAGTTCATAGGACAAAGCATAAAATAAGGTGACATGAAACCCCATGGCTCATTACGGGTAATTAAAAAAAGAAAATACTGTAAGCATACACATCTAAGTACTTAAAGACTTCTCTACCGCTCAGATATAAATTCAGGAGTGCATTCCTGGAGTGCAGTCGTGTGTATGTTTATTGACAGTGTTTTCTCACCCCTAGATACATCGTCTGGTGGTAAGTTCCAGTAACATGGCTGACGATGTCCTTCTCTGTGATCTTCAGAGAGCAGCACTCACAGAGGTAGATGGGATCATGCGGATCATAGTGGCATTCAAGAAGTGCGCTTAAGCCTGGAAGATATATTATTCACTATTAACATTGTGTTATCAAACTTTTCTCTGGCTAGAAATGTTCTTATTCATAGAAGATTAATAAAGCTCAGGTAAATGACAATAAAATGTTATGAAGAAGCATTCACCTTCCATTTGCCCCACTGACCCAAAAATACACACCAAACTGACCACTTTTATGTTATTGAATTAAAAAAGAAAAAAGGCGAGCATCGTCATAGGTCATGACCATGCCTGTTTGTTCAAATCTTCACTTTTTTGTTATTTTGTACAATCAGTATAACAACATTAACAGTGGACAGTAGCTGACCAGGTTTTCTACAATGACAAAGACTCATTAATGTGCAAATGTCTCAAATAAGATTAGGTCTCAGACAACGATTTATAATTAAAATGGCACTGACCAATCACGGGCTCTCGGCTCGTCCTCTTGATGTACTGCCACAGTTGAGATGCTTGGTGGTTCCTGTTAGAAGACGCTGTAAAAACACACAACACACCGACTGAGCCGTTTTCACAGAAACACTGAGAAAAGTGGTTGACAAACTTAAATATGTAATTTACATACCTTTATCCATTGCCCTCTTGCGACTTGGTTTGTCACTTTCTCCCTCATCTGCGGCGGTCACCTCCTTTTTCCCACTACTTGGCAGGTTTCGGGGTTCTTCACAAGACGTGTCTTGTGCGGAGGTGAGCTGCTGCCTTTTATGACGCATTTCTGTCACTACATTCTCATTAGGACATCTGTCCTCCTGTGAGTTTTCAGACATGCTGCTTGGCCTCTTTCTTTTATTTTCTTTATGCATGTAACCAGTCTGCTGTGCTGGGACATCTCTGCTACTATTGCGCCTCCCTTCTCCAGTCTCCTTACCAACCTTTTTGTCTGTGTTCTTGCAGCTTTCTGTGATGTCCCCACTTGGTTTTCTTGCTGTAGACTCTTCTAACTTCTCCTTTATCCCCCGCCATGCCTCACTGCCTGCATTTTTCATCTCTTCTTTACTAGTTTTTGAAAACACCGCTTTTCTCTTTGCCGTCTCCCTGTCAGCTACTGAAATCTTTTTCAGGGTCATCTCACTAGCATCTGTAGATGTTTGACTGGTCTTTTTTGCACACCCCTCCATCATCTTGATGTTTTCCTGACTGTTGTGTCTCGCTTGGTCCTTGACTGGACTGGGGACTGAGAAACATACATGACATTAAAAAAAAAATGCATTTGATTATAATTATCGGCAATGTTTTTATCAAAGTATCCACTCAGTAAGCAATAATAGAAAAGCAACAAATAAGATGAAGAGATGAGGTGAAGAGATTAGTAGTAGGGGATTTTCCAGGACGCCAAATGTAACCTCAAAATCTCCCACCATGGGAACCCAAGCCTACACGTTAGGGTCATGCTGGACATAAAACTTCTACATGACAAACTGTTCTGTTAATATAATTTGGCTCGACTTACCCGGCTTCATTTTAGGCATTATTGGGGGTCCAAGCTTTCCGTTCTTGTCGCTCTTCTTTGCAGATGCCTGAGTGGATATTTCTGGAAGAAAAATAGCATGAGAAGAGTCAAGAAGCCAATTCAGTTACAGATGCCAATGTGGAACCTTCATTGCAATAATCACCTCCGTGGTAGGAGCATGGCTCGCAGCTGGGCTTGTCCAACTTTATTACCTTTGAAGGCAGAAAATATCGAAACATAAGTGCATGGCCGGAGCTACTTGAAGACAGTACAGAAATTACATTTTTGGTATAGAATAACTGGTCGTGTGATACCACGGGTACTAGGGTAAAGGATGTTTGGCGCCAGCATTAGGACAACCTACGTCAGAAGCGAGAGTTACTCTCATTGGCAACGAGATAACACATCCTGGTGCGTCATAAGCAGAGGAAGAAACCCCACTGGTAGAAACGCTAAAGAGGAGGATAATCTCGCAGCTAATTGGTAGGAGAAATCATGCTTTATAAACCAGTGTATTCAATGCAAATATTCAGTCTTGTACTAATTCAGGTATTTTGTCTAGTAAAAGGCTCTTTAACAAAGAACCTCTCCTCCAGGTGAGTTTTCCACCAATATGATTCACTTTTCCTAGTATGAATAGATGTGACATATGATCACCATGATATTACAATGTTTAAGTTGATGGGAAACTTAATACAAGAAAATGGTGTACATCGTGAAAGGATGTTGGCTATAGTTAATAGGTATTATCAAGTACTACAAGAACTGCCCCTCTTCAGTCATATCTGTGGAATGCTTATGATGGCTGTGGCTTGCAAGCAATAAATATTCATAGAGGATTTGAGTATTGTGTCATCCCTATTTAATTACCAGCTCTCCTCTGCACTAGACAAGAACTGATATTTCAGAATATATAAAAATGCCGGTATGGCTGTTTGTTTTCACGTTGACACGTTTGAAATACAGAAATTTAGCCTCAAAGCTCATATTGCACTCCTGCCACAAGGGTGAAACAAAAGAAAGGTGAAAAGAAATTCACTATATTACACAAACTCGTGTTCTTTAGGTTTCCCACAACAGACAGTATTTGGTACAGTAATAATATCCAGGCTAAAATGTATAATTAATATTTATAATTAATCACCTGACTGTGTAGTTTTTGTGATAATGCTACAGATCCTGCTGACACAGTACACCACTCTACAAAGAAAAAACAAAGTAGTATTGAGTTAATTCCATATTGTTGATCTTGAAGTATCATCTTTTCTCTGGAATCTATCAAACGTGAGAGAATTTACAGTCCATCTGTACACAGATATTCTTTAACAAACATTGGAGGTGCTTAATTTAATATTACTAAGATACTATATGCAGCCAAAACATGCGTGAGGACGTTGAACTGAACTTGCACCACTAAAACATACAGTGGTTAAATTATACTATAAAAACCGTTTATCATCTATACTAGTGTACAATGAAATAATACATACCCAGCTTGTTCCCTGGTTTGACGCTTGTAGTCAAGCTGCGCTCCTTTGTGATGGATTCCAGTTCCTTCAAAGCTACAAGCACAATTGCCTCAATTAGTTAAAGATCATTCTACGATACACTCAAGGTCCAATTCATATAGATGAATAAAACAGAAACCGAGGCATGAAAAATAAATACCAACCTTCTGCATAACAAGTGAAATTCACTGATGTGAATTGGGCGGGCTCCAGGATGACTTGCTGTAACAGAAAGCCATTCAGTTGCGCTTTAATACGAACAAAAGCATCAATTTGGGAAACCACGAGTGACTTTGTAAACGATATTACCTTAATTTCAGTGTTCGCAGTACCATGAAGTTCAACCGTCTGCTTTGCAAAATCAAGCATCATGGAGCCAAAGGATTGGGTGTATTCCTTGTGGACTTCTTTTGACGGCAAAGTAGAGGGGTGCCACGCTCTCTGCACAGATTAAAACTGACGTGAATTGTCATGGAAAAAAGAAACCCTTTTGCATCTAGGTAGGGTGAGATGAACAGAAATTAAATACTTAGACACAATGTCTCTCTTTGTCCTTTCTGTGGAAATTGTCAGTTGTTTTAAGTATCTAGGAACACACTGATGACAAGTTGAGTTTCATGGACAAGGTTAACTGATCATCTCTCATCAGACAGAGTGCAGCGGTTGCTACTACATGAGCAATTTAACACGACAGAATTACACAAATACCCTACAGGAGGGCAAAGTGATTTCAGTTGTTGTGGATATATTACCCGACCGGACATCTGAACAAGTAGTAGATAATGCAAATATTGGAGCGATTGTGCAAGCAAACTGTTTACTTAATAAACCAAATCTAGCAAGCGATTCTTGAGAATGCCTCAGTGTATCTAGTTGAATCTAATGCTGTTCTGCTTGTATTATTCTTCAGACGTAACTCCTTCCACATTTTTTGTACGACGTAACACCGTCATTCAATCAAAACGTTCAGCTCAACTTTTTCATAACTTCAAAACAGACACTTTTTCATGCATATTCAACCTTTTGTGGTATAATTTTTCATTAAAACATGTGATGTGCTGAAGATAAAATGCAAATGCAAAACTTTCCTTTAACCAAAAGCTCTCAAGTTGTACCCCCGCACCCGTCAGTGTCAGTCCTGCTGCTGTGTCCTTGAACCTCTCTACAGTGAGAGGGGCCTCAGTTAAATGTCAAAATTGACTAAGCTTCCTGTAGGTTTTTACAACCCTTCATTTCTTTCGTTTAGGCAACCTGTTAAGTTTTATGGTGCGTATTAGTTTAGAAGTACAATAATGAGAAGAAAATGTAAAAGATAATCCATAACATATCTAATGTGATCCTCACTGCCCCGGCCATGAACCCGGTGTAAATTTGGGGTGAACCAGTATGAACAGTATTAACCAGCCACAGGCTGGTGGTGACACATGCAAAAAGTGAACTGATGGAATGATGAAAATATGATGATGGTTAATACACTGTTTTGAGGCTGGACAATAGGCATGGACAAGTGTGGTCTCAAGAGTATAAAAAGTTAGAGGCACAAGCAAGCATAGGTCAGAGCTCTTCAAGTGTAACTTGTGTGCACTTTGAACATCTCTCCTTTAATGTCAACATTAAAGTTTTTGCTGCCCAGAACTCTGACTCCTGCTGAAGATTTTTGGACTCCAATGAGAAGTTTTTCCTGAACAAGTGAATACAGATAAAAACTTAAAATCTTGGCGATGGCCAAAATGCTGTATTCCCCAGCTTCACTACGAAACGATCGCTCACAAACCAACAGGCGATGTCACGGAGGCTACGTCCACTTCTTTTATACAGTCTATGGTAGCCACAGACAATGCTGGATTTTCAAATTAAAATACCTTGGATGGTAACAAGATCTTACTTGGGGGGCCATGCACAAATATGGATTTTAAAAGATAAAAAAGCATGCATTTTTGCAGCTCTTCATTCTCTTTTTCGTCATTCGTCACTTTCATTTTTAAACGCTTATCTACTGATTCATACTCCCTTCCCACTGCAGTTTGGCTCCCAACCATCAACCAAGCAGGCGGTTTAGCTCTGAGCTTATACTATATACTGCATCCTTCATCCCTTCCCTCAACTCTTTATATGCCTTTCTACTTTTTTCCCCCCCAAAATATTTAACACCATCTCTTAACTACACATTCATACTTTCAGCTAAGCTTCATTCAAATTCTTAAATGTAACATATCTTCAGCTGCTTCTTCCAAAAAATTCAAGTCCACAATCCAGTTTAGTGTCAGCCTTTCAACAAACCTTGAAATTTCAGAAGCCAGCATTCACACATTCACACCGCAATTTCTTCAGAGATTGCCTTTTCTAGTTCTTTCTGATATTCTGGGACATTATGTGCAATTGGATGGTATCCTCCTGCACAAGTACTGTATGTCAAATTATTCCAGTTAAATCAAATTTGCAATTATGATGTGAAGAACCCCAATGTGTTATTTCATCATGTAAATTTACAAACATTTAAACAGGTCAGTTGGGCCGGTATCTTCAGTTGCAAGTACCCACCCAAGATAACCTCCATCACTTATCCTGGTAACACCAGATCAGCAGCTACCTCCAGCAACAGCTTAATGATAAATGTAGTCGAAATCTACTTCTAGCTATTTTCTAAAAAAAATATTCATAGACACTATGGGCCTAAATTGCTGCCCATCAAATAATGAAGCCCTGCAGTGCCAGTTTGTGTTGCACTTACGGTTGGGTACCAAACTCTTTCAAGGGAATGTCGGTACTACAGATTCATGTTAAAAATCAGTGAAAAGGCAAGGGTTTATTCTGCTCCTCTTCTACACTAAGCATCCATGCTCAAACTTCAGGCCTCAAGTAAGCAATTATGCTATTATTTATCCAAAAGTTAAAATAAAACTCATTCCAGCCCAGTGGACATCAAGCTATCACTTCTAGTCAATTAAGTTCCATCATTCCCTCTTTTTACAATCATTCATTTGAGAAAGATCATCGTCTGAATGACCACGTCCTATAAAAATCCTAGTGTTGCAGATATTCCCTGTACTATTTTTGCCACTCAAATATTGAGTACTGGATGTCCAGTTAAATTCTTATCTTCCTTGTCCCTGTACTACAGCTTGTATCTCATGTTCAGTATGCATACACTATCAAAAAATGTGAATCTGAATCTTTCTGATTCAGGTCCGTCATTTGAAACTACGTTAACCAAAGTAATACCGTCACGTTTCTTTCACATCAGGTCTTTTGTCTTATGGCAGAATTTAAAGAAGTAATTCATGCCTTTATCTCCTCTTGCACGTTATCCTTTTTTCAGCAGTTATCCACAAACTATCCACAGAGTAGTTTATACAGAGTGCTGCTCCCTGGCTTTTGATATGCTCCAACAGAAATTTGAATTTTTTAACCTCTTAATTATGATTCATTTCATGTCTTACTTTTTTGAAGGTCCAACACAACCATAGCCGACCACCTTATCAGACTTCTACTCTGGCTTTGGTGGCATTATGTGTTTTATGAATATTCTCTTTAAAATCAACGTAGCTACTTACAAAGTAACAAAAGATGTGGTCAAAGCTCAGCACATGTTTGATGATCATGCGGGTGGCGAAAGTGAGGTTGCAGAGCGTGCAGAGGTAATGTCTCTTCTCAGTCGGTCCAACACAAATGCATTCAACAAGATGCTGCATGCCTACAAAACCATGATCAGGGAAGATGGAAAAGGGGAAGACATTTTAGATCAAAAAGAAAGCTGAGGAAGGCAAACAATGTCTGTTCATGTATAAATTTCATCTCATGTACAAACTACATTTTCCCTTTTATGCCTTTGTTATCCATTGTCGTGGAAACTGAAATATCAGTTCTTGTCTAGTGCAGATGAGTTGGTAACCAAATACCAGATGATATAGTATTTAAATTCTCAGTAGATCTTTATATTGCCTGCAGGCAAGAGCCATAAGGAGTTGCATAGATATGATTGACGAGAGGCATTTTCTCTTCTGTTTCTCTCAGCTATTATAGTACTTTTGAGATAATACATAAACATTCAATGTAGCAACAGAAAGCACATGACGTCACTCATGGTAGTTATTTGACCTTTCTTCTATCCACCAACTGCGCCTACTCCTTATATTTCCCACATATCTTAATTATGCAATGATACATTTTTAACTTTCTCAGAACACACTGATGCAGGGAGAGGCTCCCTTCCAGGCCATCAAATGAGCTCTCTTATCTGGTTTGTCAAGAACTTTAACATTGTAATATCATAACTTAACACATCTATGTGTACTGCGAGAAAGTATGACTTATTGGGAACATATGACTTAAAAATAAAATTTCCCGTTCACCATACTTCAGCATCCACTAAGAAAAATGTAAAAAAAAAAAAAAAAAAAGTATTGCTTTGATCCAGAAGATTAACATAATTATATTTTGTCAGATTATCATGTGTTATTTTAGGTGCATTTACTGACCAAGAAGTGGATGCCTTCTGTTGCTGTCTCTTTGATATGTTTGTATCATTGTCCTCTTTGGGTTGACAGCTAGAGGTGGAAAAAAAAATAAAGATTGCAGCAATGACGCATGGACTAATGGACAATAGGAAGAGTACATGTAAGATCTGAATGCAGCTATACAGTATATTGAGAGATCAGTCTCGCCACAGGGTCCATTAGTATCTATTCTGAAGTTTTGGATCATATTACATGATTCCCATCAGCAGATGCAGCTTCTTCTGAGCACTTCTCGTCCATGTTGGACACAGACATCATGGCTAAAACATTTCATATGATTGAAAGTATCAGAACAGCTACTAAACGGACCTTGTGGTGAGATTGTTTTTCTTGTCTGTGGTTCCAAGGTAAAAAATAGACTTTGCACTTCAGCAGATATGTTAAAACAGGTTAAGTGATTCATAAAAGCACGGATTAAAACAAATCCTTGAGAAAAATGTGCACACACCGTTGAGCAGCTTCAAAAGCTTGTCATTTTCACTGAGAGTGCGCATAACTGAGGAGAAAGATCAGATAATTTTCGTTAACAATTAATTACAATTCTCAAACAACTATTACATAAAGAAATCTTATACCATGTACCTTCAGAGTAGGTACTTGATTCAAGCTTTTTCAACAGCTTTTCAGGTAAATCCAAAATCTGCAGAGAAAATGTGGTGAAAATGCATAACATCTCCTATAATTTAAAAAGGCTTTCAATCTTACACAAATATTGCAACACAGTCTCTTATGTCAGTAGATTGTAACCATGATACAATGGTAAGAAACAATCTTGTGGTGGAGTGAGTCTTGAGGGTTTTTCCACTACAAGCAACTCCCTTCATATTCTAGTAGTTACTGTATGTGATCCATTTCTAATATAAATTAAAGTAGGATTCCAGGTCTCCAGGTACAAACCTGTAGTTCCCCGGACCCTCTTTCATTGCCTTCCTTTGTGAGTGCATGTCTCAGCGTGACTCCCATATGCTTACTGGGAATCCAGGAGAAATTCAGTACATTGGGGTCTGTGTAGTTCTAAAATACAAAACAGAAATTAAAGTGTGCTTCCAAATCTTAAACATTGGTGAATTCTTATGATGTTCAGTACTTACAAAGTAGTTACTGCAATGATCACCAGAAGAGAGGTGGTTTAAAATCTTGTGTGATGGACACTTTTCCTCACAGACATGGCACAGATAAAAAAAAATATTGGTCTCTGGACTGAAACATAAAGACAGCAGAGACAAGCCTGGAAGAGAGTAGATTTAAAATAAGATTATTACTTCAAACTTTTTGAAGTAAGTTTGTACCACATTAAAAAACACTTCACTAACCTACGATGGGTATTTTGATGTTCTGTTTGGCTAGTGGACCGATCATAACAATGAAGGGAAAGAAACCTGTTGAGCAAATACAAAAAATACAAAAAAAAAAAAAAGATTAGTTGAGCTACTTTGGACGGTAATTAGAGTTGCGGTTTATCAAATCCACTCATCAGATCCTAATTCCGATTTGACTCATCATCATTAAGTTCAGCTTTCATCATTTGCAAGTAACTAAGTTTTGAATGACTACAACTTTAAAGATTAAATCTGTGATCACATGTTGTTGGACGAGAAGCCAGAAATACTACAGTTTTTAGTGGTAGCTATTAAATCAATCAACATCAACATTAGAATAGGGCTTTGCAAAAGTTTTGAGGAAATGCATTCAACATGTCACTACAACATTAACAAAACAGGAGGGAGGAGAAGCAAGCTTACCACGACCCTTGAACACATCTAAAGAGGTAAACAAGAAAAAAAGAAAAAAAAAGGATTAATGAACTGGATATAAAATCTGAGTAACATATATACACATACCCTTGTGCAGTATGAGAAAGATTACTCATAACCATTGATAAAACAGTTTATCCATAAATGTTTATATACTCATTGTACTTTTAAATGTTGTTGATCATTTTGCTCAAGTGTCGGATCAAAAAAGTCCAGACATGGGCCAAAAAAGGTCTGGTCTTCTTGTCGACTGTTAATCAAAATCACCTCTATTGCAGTCTCAAAACTACTCAAAAGAATGCAGCCGAGTCAGACAGAATCTGATGTAAAGAGTTTGAGTCCAGGTATGTCACCGCAATAAACTTGAGTGAGGTCCCGGAACCTGACTGGTATCAGCTCAAAAAGCTCCTCTTTTTATACGCTGTGGCTCGGGGGAAACTACCACCTACTTTTTTTTTGTCTTTCCTTTGTCTGACTCCTTCTAGTGTAAATTTACACCAGTATCTTTGAGACTTTCCAAGCCCATCCCTTTCTGTTAACCTGTGATCTACTTTTGATTCCAGTGAGTTCTGGAAAGTTCAGTAAGTGCTCATTTTTAAAAACTGACCGTTACAGCAGGTCAGGTAACAGTCAAGCATGATCTCATGCCCACCTGGAGCCGCGTCGCCAGTCCCTTGGCCTTTATCAGCTCATTTTATTTATCACATGGTTCTGTTTGCCACAAAATGGAATGTGTGGCGAGTTAGGAAGTAGGTGCAGGTGGCGAACCGTTTGAAACAGGGAAAGGCATGAAAAGAGAAGAACTAAAATAAAGGACAAGGTCAGAACGAACTTCTTGGGTGAGATCATGTGAATCCTGTTGATTGTTACAGTTATTGTTGTGTGTGATTCTCAAAGTATAAGAACTGATGGGAGACTGCCTCTCTTCAGTCATAACTGTGCAACGGATGATGGCTCTTGCTTGCAAGCAATAAAAGATCTACTATTGTCATTCGGTATTCAATTTCCAACTCTCATCTGCACTAGACAAGAGCTGAGATTTCAGTTTCCATGACACCCCTTTCACTCTTAGGCTAGGCGGCATTTGCTTTTTCAGTCTGATCACGTACACCACTCACAAATGGGTATAAATACATCTCGTTTCCTACATACCCCTTGCAAGAGTGACTCTGTATTGCTTTTTAACCTTTATTAAACTACCTTAAAATACATTTTTCTCTGCTGTTTCTCACCAGTAAAGCTGTATTCCTGCCACTGCATGCAGGGAAACACATGAAATTAATTAAAAAGTCATGAAAGTTAAAAAAAAAAAAAAAGTAAAAGTGCTTTACCTTTCTGGAAGATTTCTTCCATTTTCTGTTGGTAAAAACAGAGGAAACATGAATAGCTGGTTTATTAATGTTGAGGCAAAGAGACAGGGGACTGTCTCACGATACAAGATTACAGTTAACTGGAAAAGTGCCCTAACTGAGTGATATTGTTTTTGTATAATGGCATATGTAATTACACTTATGACATGAGATCTCTCTCTCTCTGAGTTTGCTTGTTCTGCCTGTGTTCACATTTCCTAAACAGTCCAAGGACTTGTGCCAATACCAGAAAATACTCATAACCAAGTCTACATGAAGTTCAATGCCCACCTCTCGATGTGCCCTTGTTTGTAAATGTGTCTTGAAATCAAAGATCCCCTTAAATTTGGTGAGGCAGACCTAAAACAAGAAAAAAGAAAAAGAAAAAAATGTGCATCAGCAACACAGAAATATAATAGACATTTGTTTACATAGCATTTTTCACCTTGAATACTGTGACAGAAGAACACAGTTGTCTTACAGCAATCCCATCTGAACACTAGGAGTCAGATTGTTCCACTGAAAAGCAGGAGTTCAAAAGCTCAAACAGAAGTCAGTGAATAAGTGGATAAAGCAACAGCTGATGCCAGAGATCACCCTTGAACACAGACAGAGACAGAGACTATGAGTCTACTGCCATGTAAGCAGCTCTGTGAGTTGACCTCAATGCCAATGTCACCATGCTGACAGTGACAACTCCACTGCAAATAAGGTCACTTCTGCCTCCAAAAAAACAAGATGGCAAGATTTTGTGTTCACTAATCCTCAGCAACAAAACAATAGGCCTATGCATTTCATAGGCTACTTGAATTTCGACCAGGGACTCCATGTCAAGCCCTGGTGGTCTCCCATGCAAATGGTTTCCTCTCCGATACACGTGGTGGTCCTTTGAGATTGTTATACTGTAGATAATTGTTACATTCCCAATTGTATTTTACTCCACCACCATGACCCTCCACTTTCAGCAACCAGGACCTGGACAGGCTCAGCATTAGTGGGCTCACTTCTAGGGTGGCCCCTGGAAACAAGCTCAAGATTCGAGACCTACTTGTGCAAAAGAAAGTAAAAAGTATCTATTAAAGAAACAATTTAAGAACACAATATTAAAACACAACCTTAAATTCTGGGTTCATATGGTTGATGGAACATGGAAAACAACAGCAAACTGTCTATAGTGGCAAAAACTCTTAAAGTTGGGTTTTTCCTTTAACCCCCATTTCAATTTTCAAGATTTTCAATTGTTTTTTAAAATGTGACCTAAGGAAAGCTCCTTTCGTTTTTTAGTGATCAACATCAAAGCATTCTTTAGTTTCAGATACCATGCAACTGCTTCATGTAGCCTCATCCAATCTAAAAAAAATAAAAATAAAAACTGAAATACTCTGGTCTGTTGGAGTTTCAATGTTTTTCACAACTGTGGAGAATATAGCAGTGTTTTTCCTGACCTCTGGATCATCTTGTAACACTGACCTAGAGCCTAACTTTCCTCAGGCTTCCATAGCAACTCAGGGGCATGTGTTAATCTTCTTTGCTGCATGAATTTGACTGCACTCAATTCTCGAGGCATTATCAGCAAGATTGTCTTTACTGCTTACATATCTCCATTTGATGATAAGGATTTTAAATCTAGGTGTAATTCTTTCCTAAGCATTTGGTTCACTTTCACCAACAGTGCTGCAGCCGCCAGCTCCAGTTGCAGTATTATGGTGTGCTTTAAAAAAAGGACGGACTCTGGACTTCCCTAGGACAAAAAGTAACATGCACCCCATCCTGAACGTTAACCTGCCGAATGTAGCTCACTGAGCAATAGCAACGCTCACTGGCATCAGCAAAGTGATGCAGTTGTGCACATTTTGGGGTTACATAGTGCAACACTGAAGCTCTTTATCCTTTAACCAGTCAATCCACTGATCCAACATAGCCAGGGGCAAAAGTTCGTCCCATCCAAAACCTCTCTGGCAGAGCTCCTGTAGCAACTGGCTGGGAGTATGAGAAAAGAAATGAAGCCAAGTGGATCAAATATTGAGCTTACAACAGAAAGTACGACTCTTCAAGTATGTCGCTTCTGGCTGAGATGGACGGTGAAAGGGAAATGAGTCCACATACCACTGCAATCCCAGTGCTATTTCAATGGGGAGGCTGTCTTTGTCAAGATCTAATGTTTTAATTTTCTTTTTCCCTTTGATCTTGGGGTATGAGGCTAGAACTGCCTGGCTGAAACACACCTTTGTTGGGAGGTCTTTTACAAGGTGGATGGCTTCAGATTCTTTGGCCACTGGCTTTACACAGTCAACATAAAAATTGTGGCGGACTGTTTCAGCTGCCTGAGGGGTAAACTAGCTTTTGTTGTCTGCTGTTTTTTGTAATGCAAAGCTTGCACAGCTTGGGAAGGACACAGCACCAAATACGTGCATTAACATACGGTATTCTTTGAGGTTTAACTGGTATCACCCTGTGGCCACAAAAAGCACAGGTAGTTCACATGCAATTTCTTCACTCTAACCTGATGGAACATTGACTTAATGTCAACCATAATTCCAATGGGCTCTTTGCATAACCTCAAAATGACTCTTACAAGAGAGCTAGTCAGATCAGGACCCTATAGTAGCTCTGTCTTGAGGGATACGCCTTGGTCAGAGGTTGCAAAGTCAAAAACCACTCCAAGTTTTCTATTTTTGGGATGAATGCCCCATGGTGTGGTATGTACCAAATATTTTCTGGTGGCTGTTAGTTCTTCCTGCAAGAGTTTTTTTCCCCCATGAAGGACCTCCCCTCTGCATAATTGTTCTCAAAGATATCATTAAGGAAGGCAACATTTTCCTGCCTATTTGTTTATTTTCCTTTTCCAGGCTCTGCAGGCGCTGCTCTGCAGTTTGGCAAGCTGACATCGGCTTTCCTGAAAAGGTAGCTTCAGACTGATGTCCGTCATGTTGGACAGGCTCACCGGCTATTTCCAAAAACCTTTTGTCTTCGATAGACATCTCCGTTTTTCCTCAAATGCTACTTCATTAAAAATCTTGATTGTACTGTGAGATCAGAAGCTCTTCCAGACTTGTGACTGACAGTCACACTCACTGCACTGCCATCACCACCACTCCTGAGTGGCCTGTTTACAACCCACCCCAATAGGGTTCTTACTGCATAAAACTTGACAATTTATAACCTCACATGGTTCCAGTAGTTTTGGAGCATTTGTTTCAATCAACAACTCCACCTTAGCACTGATACTGGGAAGTTTGACTGTACTTAGATACGCCCATTGTTCCAAGTCATTCTGCTTGAGAATGTTTGCTGTAACTGGCATTTTTCTCTGAGTTTCTGAGTTTCTCTGATCTTCTCTGAGCCTTTTGCAATCTCTGCTAAAGTGTTTCCACCTGCAAAGTGGGTCGGCTGCTATGCAAGCTTGTTTTCCAATAAAACAGATAAGGTCTAAAATTCTAGCCCTGTGATTGCGCTCTTCTCGCAGCTCATAAGCCTTGTTGCACCACTTTTCTCTGAGCTTGTATGGTGACTTAAGTACAATCCTTTTCATGTTGGATACTGTGTCCAGTTCCTCCATAGTATTGTAGCAGCTCCTAAGGAACATGACATAATCATGCAGTGATCTTGAATCCCCAGATTTAATTTGGGACCAGAATAGAGCCTTTTCCAAGTAAGCACAGAAGATTTTGTATTTGTGTCTAAAGTTTTTCTTCAGCTTTCTGGTAGCCTCTATTTGGGGCCCATATACTCACAGCTTTTGACCTTGGCCGTTTAGAAACTGTATACGTAACTGCAGGCTCTCTCTGTTGTTGTTGTCGGTTTTATTTTCAAACGAATAAATAAAAGACTTATATCCCAGAAATCGTCCATCAAAGTGCGGAATGCTTCCTTGTGGTAGTGTAGACATAAGTTGCTGTTCCACAAGAATCCTTTTCAAGCGGTTTTGACTCTCCAGAATCTTGATCATGTGGTTTACCTGTGAAGAGCTGGGTGTAGACGGGTTTGCTCTTGTGACAGAAGTTATTGTGTGTCTTGGGCCTATCAGGCAAATCACTGAGGAATCCCAGGGGGTAGACTGTGTGCTGAGGTCTGCTATGGTTGTGAGTGGGCATTACTGCTGGCCCTACACACAGATTGACTTTGATGATTATCTGCACCTAAAATCAAAAATGGGAAATTGACACGGAGCACTTGCCTTGCTCTTAACTACTGGAGCATCCATATAGGGATAAAGCAAACTCTCCAGCTTTTTATCCAGTTGTGCATCTGTAGCTGCTGATGTACCAGCTATGACTTCCGCTGCCTCTGCACTGAAAAGGTTTCTGAACTATGGCTTCATCAGGCTGTACAGGGTTAAGCGTTGACATTTCAGTCTCTTTTAGATTTGGCCGTTGTAGCTGCTAATTTCATATATCATTCCAAGGTTTCCCTTCTTTTCCTGAGCATTTGTTCCTCTTCTTTGGTGGCCTGCTTTTCTTGCAGATTTGCAGCTCTGGCCATTAAAGGTGCTTTCTCTGCCTCTGCACTAATGCATACGGATGATGAGGAGGATGAGGCTGACCTGACTGATTGCGTATGTAGATCATTCAGACCACCGTTTGCATTGGTGATCTCACCTTCTTCCAGTGGTAATTCTCTGGTTTGAGTGACAGAAGAGACCTCAGCTAAGCTGAAGGAACTGAGGTTTTCCATGGCTGAAAACCATTTTGTTACATTGGCAAGGAAAGCTAAGATTTGTTCACATCTAGGCTGGTACCATTTTCCATAGTCTTATTTTTTTTTTTCCATCCTCATCCAATAGTTTAACGTAGGATGCATGCAAACCTTTAAAATCCTCTAGAAGTTCATTAAATGTAATCATGTTTCCCTTAACTTCATCAAGAAAGGCCCAGTCTTTAGATTGTTCACAATGTTCGTTCTCCGTGTTAAAAGGTTACATTATTCTTGCTCTGGATGAGCACAGGCATGCAGCTGCTTCATTCATGCCTTTAAACAGTTATTATATAGAGTTATTTCTGATTTGAATTAATTGTTTTTCAATTAATTCAAAAAGTCAAAAAGTCAAAAAAAAAAAAAAAAAAAAATCAGAAATGTTTGTGTTGTGAGCACATGCCTGCTCTGTTTCTGTGTTGACTCCAACACACGATAGGCCAGTGTTTCCTTGTCTTTCGCCACATATTGCAAAAAATGAAAAATAAAAAAAAATAAAAAATCGTCCAGTCCAAGCACATCTTTGACAAATTGTAGTGGCAAAAACTCCTAAAGTTGGTGTTTTCCCTTAACTACTATTTCAATTTTCTATTGTTTTTGCCACATAGGCTTTTCGGGTGCAGTATGTCAGCCTTGCAGCCTTGTTTCCAAGAAGAAGGGAGTCCAGATCCAATCCAGAGGGAGCTCATTGTTCACTGTTGCTTAGAATTTATTGAAAAATAAATCTATTACGAAAATGCGATGAAGTTGTTTAAGTGTCCTTCATTTTTCACTGTAGCCTTGCCGGTGCCATTCACCAGCAGACACTTTCACAGGGCTGGGGCTGAGGCCAAAGACGGCATCTGCTGTATCCCGCTATCCCCCCCATGTGCCATTCCCACCAACTCATACGACCTCATCAACTGTGGAGGGTGCACTCTTTGCTTGCAAACACAAAGATTTAATTACACGAATAGAAATAAAGTTAATTGCAGCTCTTACACACTCCATAAGTGAACTAATGACAACAAAAGTGTCCCAAAAATGTATCCAGAAGCTGCTGTTGAGAGTCATCATGGAGGCCTGGGTGGAGCTGACAGCGTTGGGGTAGTCATTGTCAGATGCTCTTGTTGTTTCATGATGTTGCTGGCCCTTCCCCTCTGGTAGGTTTCAGTGCAGACGTCAGTCCTTGTGAGTAGGCTGAAACTGGTAATACTCTTCTCAGCTTTAACTTCCTGTTGTAGAGCCTTCCTGTTGGCTGAACAACGCTGCTCTGCTACACTGTGATGCAAGATGTCAGGATGCTCTCAATGACACCAGACTGCGCCAGAGTTTAAAAACATAAATAAAAAGACAAACGCAACATATCCTTCAGAAATCTCCAATCTATCTCCCCCACAACTCTTTCAACCTCTCTAGCCAGTACAATGTTTGCCTCCCCCCTCCGCTGTCTGGTAATCCCTCTGATCTGGTTAACTACAATGACACACTATCCTCCTGTCTTGATCAGCTGGTTCCCATTACAATCAGATTTATTGCCAAGTAGGTTTTCACTTAAAGAATATTTTCTTTGTATATAGTTTTTTTTATGTCTTTTGTTTAAAAAAATTAAAATAAAAGTATAAAATATAGATATATAGAAATATAAGAGACATAGGAAAGAGAAGCAAGCATTAAAACCATCTCTCTCTCACTCTCACACTCTCTCTCTCTCACACACACACACACACACACACACACACACACACACACACACACACAGACAGACTATACTCCTGAACTCCACCAAATGAGCACCAGCTTGAAAGACTCTTTCAGTGCATCTTCAAGCCCACGCCGACTACCTTCAACAATACAAAGACGCTCTCATCACAGGCCGGTCCACCTACTACTCACACCTCATACACTCTGGGCTCCACCAACCCAAAGGCTCTTTTCTCCACAATAAACAAACTTCTCAAACCCAGGGACAACACCTCCTAATCCTTCACAGTGAAGAAGTGAAACTCTTTCCTTTCATTTTTCCAAACAAAAACCGACACCATTTACAGCAAACTGAACTCCTCCTTGGCCCTTGCCATCTCTCCACATGCCCCTATTTTTGCTCTGATCGGCTTGATCGGTAACCGATCATTATCGACCGATATTCATTGTAAAAACTTTGGTCGGTGCTCTGTATAAGGGGGGCACACTACTGACACCTGAGTGACAACTGACAGACCCAAGCAGAGTAAATATTTTCAGATTTTATATTTTAACATTTACACCACTTAACTATGACAGTCAGTGAGTCAGTCAAGTTTATTTGTCATATCTAGTCACATAAAACATGGGCTCACTGTGAAATGCAATCCAGCCAGTTCCTTCCATTTGTGCGTTAAAAAACAGCAGACAAGCGACTGGATAGTTCCACGCCATATATATATATATATATATATATATATATATATATATATATATAAATAAATATAATCAATCATTTCAACACAGGGTTTCACAATGAAATGAAAAGTTGTAGCCCCTTCAACAGGATTAATTATAAAAACAAAAAACAACATATAGCCTACAGTTATTCATAGCCTTAAAAACATTACATCAGTGTCAGTTGTAGAGCACATTCAGGCCGACTGGCATCGCATATTTGGTGGAGCATTGGCACATCATGTGTAGTCATGGTGCCATGCTGTTTCTAGCTCATTCCAGCTTAAGGCAAATAAGCAAAAAAAAAAAAAGGTACATAACCATGCATCAGCACTTGAACCAAGCAGTATGACCTTGCAGTTTTTGGTTCTCACTTGCCCCCCAGAACATGTGCACCACATTTGGTGAAATACTGTCTTGCAGTTACACCTCTGTGGCATTTTGTAGCGCCCCCTATGGGTGAGGCTTAACATGCTTCGGTGCACCTGTTCTCCAAAGTTTCTGTGCCTACAGAGATTTGTGATTACTGGGAAAAAAAAAAAAAAAAACATCATGGCGGACTTCTGTGGTCTCTGGATTTCTGAGCCTGATCTCTCTGTCTCGGAGCACCCGTAGCATTTTCTTTTTTTTTTTTTTTTTTCAAGTTTCAGGTCGATAGTCTGGCGAGACAGCAGCATGCATCAGTGGTCTCTCGGTTTCGGTCGTGTCAGCACAACCCAGACGCTGCTGCAGGCCGGGCTGCACCTGTGCGTCCAGGTGAGCCCGGCAAACATCAGCGTCCACAAGTGAACAGCGGCTTAAACTGGGAGAGCAGAGACGATCGGGCTGTTTCTATGAGTTGGAGCGAAAGCAGTTCGTGTAAGGGATCAAACACACACACACACACACACACACACAGTCATGCTGTCACCCACCTGGCAGCCCACGCTGTTGCGCTTCATCGTCAAAAAGTTACCGCCGCGAGCAAAAAAAACTAAAAACACTTCTCTCCACACAGACACGAGTGTAAAAGTTGCAGTTATTTAAAAAAAAAAAGTTTAAAAAAAAACCCACATCGTCTCATCTATTACGGCTGCGGGGGGGGAAAAAAAAAAAAATGCTTTCGATGTGGGGGTGGCGTCGATCTCGATCTCGATCTCCGGTTCAGATGCAGAATCAACCCGAGAGGAGAAGCGCGTCCCTCCCTGCGACCATCGCTCCTGCTGCGGTTCACATGAAGCGCAGCAGCCGCGGAGGTTTTTAACAGCGCGCCGGACTGACTCCTCCCTCCTCCCCCGATCATCTTCATCTCCCTCTTCCTCTTCTCGGTGTGGATCAGACAACACACTCACTGTACTATCTAAATCCCTTAACTATATATATATATATATATATATTTATATAAGTTGTTTATCCCTGTGTACTTCATTGAAAAACTCTGCTTCATGACACTTTGTCCTCCGAGCTCTTGCTGCTGAGGTGTCTGAGCTGAGAGATGTCTCTGCCATGTGTGTCTAATGTTTAGGTAGGCCTATGTCCAAGGTCTGGCGCCATCCAAGCTGGTTATATGTTAAACAAGTTAAATCCAACCGGTTTTATCCTTGCTTGATTATTTCAGGCTTTCACATGAGGTGTCTGAGCTGAGAGATGTCTCTCCCATGTGTGTCCAATGTTTAGATACTTGTGTGGATCCAATGTTTAGGCACATGTGTGTCTAATGTTTAGGTAGGCCTATGTCAAAGGTCTGGCGCCATCCTGGATGGATGTCCCTTGGGGGTCGTTTTCCTAAGTTCCAAAGAGATGAGATCAGTTTTAACATGAACCATATGTTCCACCTTCCCTTTTTGTAAAATAGCCATGTGTGGTTACGAGGTTGGCTCTGAGCCTATCCAGACACCACACATTAGCTATACCATGAATCTTTAAAAGGTGTAGTTTGAGTGGAAAGCGAGAGGGATTCACATTGGCTTCGGATCCTCTCACAGGCAATCCATGACCCATGAATCCATGTCCATAACCAAACACAGCGCTTCAGATTATACCACGTCCTCTCTCTCCCTCTGTGTCCCACAACTACTGTTGTGACCTCGGAACCGAAATTCTAAGTTTTAGCTGTAATCAGTCGTTCAAGAAAAAAAAAAAACTTCTTATTAGTGTTCAAAAATCATCAGCAGGAGTCAGGGTGCTGGGCATCAAAGACTTTAATGTCGACAAAAAAGGAGAGATGTTCGGATGTACACAAGAAACATGTGAAGGGCTCTGACCTGTTGTTGTATCTTCTGTAGTGATGATGTGATGATGATGAAGGAATCTCCGCCGACACCGACTAAGTTGTATAAAAAGGTTTATTACAAAAAGTACAGCATTGAGGTGTCTGAGCTGAGAGATGTCTCTGCCATGTGTGTCTAATGTATGTAATGTAAGTATGAATGAAGAGGGATGGATGAAAAAACACACATTTCCTGAGTAATGCATGCGGACTGTGACAGTGCACGTGGGGGACGCTTTCTGTAAGTCACTGAAGAACTCAAGTGTGCATGAAAGGAATAGGCTGTCGATAAAGTGAAGATAAAGAAGTGAAGGGAATAAAAAAGGTTGAAGTAAATGTGTAAAATAGCCTTATTAGTAACGATAAGGTGAGCTAAATAACATCATGCAAGAGTAATGAAGGTGGGCCCTCAACTTCTTAACGGTAAGACGTGTAGATTAGACACTGCGTGAAGGTTGGCTTTGAGAAATAGTCAGAGTAATTAGAAATAAAAAGAGGAATGTTGTATCTTCTGTAGCGATGATGTGATGATGATGAAGGAATCTCCGCTGACACCGACTTAGTTGTATAATAAGGTTTATTACAAAAAGTACAGCGTCAAAACAAGCACCATGGATTGCCTGTGAGAGGAACCGAAGCCAATGTGAATCTCTCCCGTTTTCCGATCAAACTACACTTTTTAAAGCCTGTTTTAAAACATTCCTACATATTCATGGTATAGCTAATGTGTGGTGACAAGATAGGCTCAGAGCCAACCTCATAACCATACATACATTTTACAGAAAGGGAAGGTGTGAACATATAGTTCACGTTGAAACTGATCTCTTCTATTTGGAACTTAAGTAAACAACACCCAAGAGACATCCATCTATGAAAGTAGCCAGACCTTGGACATAGGCTTATCTAAACATTACACACACATGGCAGAGACATCTCTCAGCTCAGACACCTCAGGAAAGTAACAACCCTGGGCCCGGGGCAATTAGATAATTGTAAAAGTAAAATAGAGTGAAGAAGTGAAATAGAGATAAAGAGTAAAGAGTAAAGCCTAAATGCCGAAAGCCTAAATGAGTAAAAAGAGAAGAAATTAGATTACAGTAAAACAATAAGAAGAAGAAGCTTCAAATTAGGATTATATTTTGTGTTTGTTTGTGAGTTTTGCTCTGTGTTAGTTTGTTCTGTTTGTCTGTGTCATAAATGTGGTTTGTCTGTTAGAAAGGACTGGAGTGCTGTAGGCATTGGCCTCGCCTCAGTGCAGTAGTCCTGCTCTCTTTGAAAGTTACTTTGACACTGAACTGCGCATGTGGGATTGTCAGACAGAGCTAAATTACACAGACGAGCGAGACACTCCCTGCTTGCGCCTCTGGTGCTGCAGCGTGCAGACCGACGTCTGAAAGGGGGGAGTAGAGCTGGACTCTGCTGCCGTGGTTGCTGTGTGTGTGTGGAGAACGCTGTCTCTGTGGTTTGGCTGTGAGTGAAAAGTTGCTGTGGCTTATGTGGTTTATGTTAATGTGGTAGATCTTATATTGAATAGGTATATATAGGCTGTGATCAACAATAGGAGATTTATTAAAATACAGGGAAGGAAATTCTTTAACAACTTATGAGCTTCTAAAGAGGACGTTTTTGAATCTGTTAAAACTTATGAGCCTTTTTGGGGGATATTTCAGAATTGGTAATAACTTATGAGCCTCTTGCAGAGGACATTTTAATTGATTAAATATGAGCTCCCAATAAGGACGTTTGTGATTTTGAAGTAGAGAGATCGGTAGGGATATTTGTAGGTTAGGCTTAATTTTGTTAATTAATATAGGTGTGGGTAATAGTCCTATATTATTGGGGAATTTAAGGGGTTAATAGAGTTAAATAAATTAGAATTGAAAATAGAAATGTATGATATGTGGTTGTAACTTAGTGTTTGAAGAAGGAGTAGGCTTGTTTATAAAAAAATAAAATGGTCTAGTAGAATCATGGGACGTTGAATTTCTTTTCTGTTTCTCCCTTTGTTCTCCTATATTGTGAGAGAGCTGAAGGGGAGGAAAAAGAGGAGGAGGCGCAGACGGGAAGTTGGCAGGCCCATACATCACACAGATTGAGGCATTAATTGATTGATTAATTGATTTATTAATTGATTGATTTATTGATTGGTTTGCTGATTGATTTATTGATTGATTGATTGATTAATTTATTGATTGATTGATGGTTAATTCGCTGATTATTTAAATAGTTAATTAATTTTAAAAAAAAAGAGGGAAAGTGATCTTAATAGCTTTAAGTGGTTTAAAGTCTTGGTAATTAGTTTCAATCTATAATTTGGGAATACGAAAAGTCATCAAAATGACAAAAAAGAACATTGAGATCCCAAATCCCAAAGTAATTACTCCTGTTGATGTAGTACCAAAGAGTAATCCTTTAATAAAGGTATTGCCAAGATATCGGAGAAATGGCATGAACGCTGGCCTGGAATTGATCAACCATGGCCAGTGGAGGGGACTCTTAACCCTGATGTAATCAAAACAATGCAGGTGCTTGTGTCCACCTATAAGACAGGCCAAAAGAAGGGCAAAAAGGGGGAACAACGTAAAGAAAAGAGACAAACAGAGCTTGGCGTTCTCCAATTGTTTGAAAACGAGGGAAAAACAGGCAACAGGAAAAGGGAGCAAAGAGGGATCCTCAGCTAAAGGAAAGATTGATCCTCCCAGATATTATCTGCGTGATAAGGATGATAAGATGCTTCCAGTGTTTGTCAGAGGACAGAATTTGGAGCATAAGCCTTGGCAGAATACAGATATGTCAGATATGGTGGAGAAGCTACCTATTCTTCAGGATGGAGCACATCCTTGGACTTCAAAGATGGATGAGCTCATGGTGGGAACACAATTTGCCATGGGAGACATTAAGAGACTGTTGGCTAACCTCCTTGGAGTTTCTGCTATGGAAGAGATTCTACAGAGAGCTGGACTCATTCGATATATGGGAACCGCTGTGAATGATTCAGAGCTGTTTTCTGCAAATAGAACTCGAGTGTGGAGAGCACTGAAAGATACATTTCCAATAAATGTACATCCCGATAGTGTTCTTATTGAGCCACTGGGACCAGGAGAAAACCCAAAGGCGTATGTGTCAAGAGCCATTCAAAAGTGGAGAAATGTGACAGGAAATGACCCGGACTTGAATCAAATGGAGCAGTCAATTTTGCGAGCCAAAATACAGAAGGGGCTGCCCCAACCAGTGAGGAGTAAACTGGCTGAGGTGGTTGGACTTGGAAGCATGATGAAGAGTGTTTATACAGATCATATAGCCCATCAAGTGGATCTATATAGGAAAAAGGAAAAGGACCAGAAAGAGCAAGATCAAGAGATCCTCAGAAAACTTAATCAAGTACAGCTAGTGGATAACAAGAAAGAGAAGAAACAGGCTCTGGTCGTACAGAGTGAGTCTCCGATGGATCAAATGTTACCACTGTTGTATCTTCTGTAGTGATGATGTGATGATGATGAAGGAATCTCCGCTGACACCGACTTAGTTGTATAAAAAGGTTTATTACAAAAAGTACAGCGTCAAAACAAGCACCATGGATTGCCTGTGAGAGGATCCGAAGCCAATGTGAATCTCTCCCGTTTTCCACTCAAACTACACCTTTTAAAGATTCATGGTATAGCTAATCTGTGGTGTCAGGATAGGCTCAGAGCCAACCTCATAACTATATATGGCTATTTTGCAAAACGGGAAGGTAGAACATAACTTAGGAAAACGACCCCCAAGGGACATCCATCCAGGATGGCGCCAGACCTTGGACATAGGCCTACCTAAACATTAGACACACGTACCTAAACATTGGACACACATGGCAGAGACATCTCTCAGCTCAGACACCTCATATTTCCCCACTTCGAGACTACACAGAGTCTCGAAAAACAAAAGAATAAAACATGCATAAATATAATTGTGATAGAAATAACAATTCCTCCTACATCTCCTTTCTAGAGCATAACTTTTACCATTCTACAGCTTTATGGAGTGTGAGAGCGAAAAACCTGTCCGGCAGCCATCTTCCCTAAAATATCCATCAAACAATCTAGACAAGAAAATTCTCTCATATAACTTAAACAAATACATGTGAATACCTCAGAAATAAAATCAAAACAATGTCCAAATTCAGGCCAGTCTCCCCGTCGCACCTTCCAATGGACCTTTCCCTGCCTAGACCCAATTTCCCTAAGCGTTAAGGAAAAAAAGAAAACATCTGAGGTCTCAATATACTCACTCAATGTCAGAAAACATCTTTCTCCAAACAATTGGTACAAAGAAAATATTATGAAAGTTTAGTATCATTCATGCAATAACATATAAAGGAAACATAAAAATATATATCACACTGCAACTCCTCAGCAGTGTCGACTCTCAACGTAGTGTCGATGACCTATTGAATCTGAACATTTTATCAGTGTCCTTGTTCAGAATCCTTCAGTCCATTGTGATTGTCCATTTTTGAGTGTCTGAATCCCTTTAGTATATCTTTCCCCCAATGTCCTTCTGGAAGGAAAGAAAAAACAACCAGTATCTTTTGCAAAACAACAAATGCAAATCAAACATCACTTACAGAAGTGAATTTGAATAGTCACAACATCATATCCTTCCATTTTATGATTCACATTTTCCCATTTCCCCCCTTTAATCATATAATCCAGTATAACTACTAGATACCAACACAATAATAGAAATAGATGTTAAGATTATATCAAGATTAAGCATTCAATATGGATACTTTTCCACCAACTCTCCTTCTATCTTTAGTCTTCGTAACGTTTTGGTTTGACCCTTTTTCGAACTGGTCTTGGACGGCTTCGTCCAACTGAATCTCCAAATTCTCCTGGGGCCGATTCACAGCCCTCTTTAACCTTTGACGTTTCGCACTCCACTGAAGCAGACAAGTGTAGCACCTCCTCTCTTGGATTTTCCTCTTCTTTCTTCTTTGTCTTTTCCTCTTCTTTCTTCTTTGCTTTTTCGGCGTCTCTTGCTTTATCTTCGTCTTTCTTCTTGGCTTTCTCTTCTTCTCCCTTATTTACCCTTTCTTCTTCCTCTGCTTTCCTCTTTGCTTTTTCCTCTTCCTTCTTCTTTATCTTTTCCTCCTTTTCTTTTTCCTTTGCAGCCCTCTTGTCAGTGTTTTCCTCCTCTTTAGTCTCCTTCTTTCCGGCTTCTGCCCCCTTGTCTTTAACTTCAGCAGTCTCCTTCTTTTCTTCTTCTTTTGTCTCTAATTTTTCCTCTGCCTGTTCTACAGTCTCCTGCTTTCTCCTCTTCCTTTTGCTCCTCTTTCTTTTTCACCTTTTCACTTTCTTTTTTCTCCTCGTCGTTTTTCACTGTCTCCGCATCCCTTTTCTCTACTTTCTTCTTGGCTTCTTTCTTTTTCATTTTACTACCCTTCTTTTCAACTTTTTCTTCTGCCTTTTTCACTTCTTTTACCTCAGATTTTACCTCCTCTACTTTAGCCTCCTTCTTTTCACTTTTCACCTCTTTCTTCAAACACTAAGTTACAACCACATATCATACATTTCTATTTTCAATTCTAATTTATTTAACTCTATTAACCCCTTAAATTCCTCAATAATATAGGATTATTACCCACACCTATATTAATTAACAAAATTAAGCCTAACCTAAAAATATCCCTACCAATCTCTCTACTTTCAAAATCACAAACGTCCTTATTGGGAGCTCATATTTAATCAATTAAAATGTCCTCTGCAAGAGGCTCATAAGTTATTACCAATTCTGAAATATCCCCCAAAAAAGGCTCATAAGTTTTAGCAGATTCAAAAACGTCCTCTGTAGAAAAGGCTCATAAATTGTTAACAGTAAAAACAGAATATCCTTCCCTGTATTTTAATAAATCTCCTATTGTTGATCACAACCTATACATACCTATTCAATATAAGATCTACCACATTAACTCAAACCACATAAACCACAGCAACTTTTCACTCACAGCCAAACCACAGAGACAGCGTTCTCTACACACACACACAGGCTATTCTACACATTTAATTCAACCTTTTTTTATTGCCTTCACTTCTTTATCTTCATTTTATCGACAGCCTATTCCTTTCATGCATACTTGAGTTCTTCAGTGACTTACAGAAAGCGTCCCCCACATGCACTGTCACAGTCCGCATGCATTACTCAGGAAATGTGTGTTTTTTCATCCATCCCTCTTCATTCATACTTAAGCAATTCTTTATGCTTATTACTTTGCACTCATCAAGCAATTCTTTATGCTTTTTAATGCACATTCATTCTTTAGCACCTTTTATGCTTCTTAATTTTTCCCCCATTCACTTTTGTCCCCGGCCATTGTAATATTTCCAATCACACACATTTCACTGTCCTTTGGCTACCAATACAATGACGGTACACTACTTTATGCCTAGCCCTCTTCTTTTTAGCCTATTTTAACTCTTTTATCACTTTATTACTGCTATTCTTTTCTCTTTTTTCTATAACTCTCCCCCCTATTGCGTTGTGCACTACGCAATAAAACCCAAATTTAGAACGGAGTCTCACCCAACCATCAACACAGCCTGGCACACACACACATGATCCTTTACGGTGGACTACAGCAGCCACATAACAAATTCACCAGCGCTCCACCATGTGAGAAATGCCCACCGTATTGGTCGACCTGGAGCGGGAGTAGGTGCGCTCATAACCATATATGGCTATTTTGCAAAAAGGGAAGGTGGAACGTATAGTTCATGTTAAAACTGATCTCTTCTATTTGGAACTTAAGTAAACAACACCCAAGAGACATCCATCTATGGATGTCGCCAGACCTTGGACATAGGCTTATCTAAACATTAGACACACATGGCAGAGACATCTCTCAGCTCAGACACCTCACCAGCTTCACACAGAAAATCAAAAGGTACATAAAGAAGGAGGCCCCTTGAAAGTAGGCATGTGCATGCATTAACCTGCACACTGAAGTCATTATTATCATATGATACAATACATGGTGACGTTTGCCAGGCCTTTTCAAATAGCACAGCTGCACCTATCCTTCCAGTTGACCCCTGACCTTCCATGCCACACACACATTTTATTGATTTATACAGAATACAACATAAGTAAAAGGAAACTAAAAATACAGCACTGAAATTTTACTTAAGTTAAAGTATCTAAGTGTAATCAGGAAAATGTACTGAAAGTATTAAAAGTAGTCAATGTGGTAAAATGTCTTGTAAGGTGGTTAACCTCATTTTGTAACTCCTGTCATGGTGATTGCCATGAGTTGGAACAGAACAGACCTCATAGTGGGGTTTGCGCTGATAATCGCTGAGTGATTTCTGAACTTTGTTTATGCAGCCTCATTTCCTGTGGAAATATGTGCTCACAATGTTACCAATATGATCTGGAAGTAGGGTGAGCGACAATAAACAACTTCTTTGTATGTGATGATGAATCTTTCTTGGTAGTTTCAACCGTCAGTAACTTGGTGTGGTTTGTCAAGTTGACAGGATGTTAGATACACATCGTCAACTAAAGTCTGGCTTCTATGGTTAGCATCGGTTAGGGCTGACGACTAAAAGTTTGAAAAGGAAAAAAATAAGTGGGTGTGAAGTCGGAAAGACGTGACGTTATCAGACCGCTGTGGCCCGCTCCTCATCTCAGTTTGAGGCTAACAGCTTGAGGTTACATTAGGTGTTTGTTACATGTTCATGTGCATTTATTATTCAAAGAATGAGTATTATATATAATCAGTTATTATTGTGTGTGTTGTATCTTCTGTAGCGATGATGTGATGATGATGAAGAAATCTCCGCTGACACCGACTTAGTTGCATAAAAAGGTTTATTACAAAAAGTACAGCATCAAAACAAGCACCAAAGATTGCCTGTGAGAAGATCCGAAGCCAATGTGAATCTCTCCCGTTTTCCACTCAAACTACACCTTTTAAAGCCTCATGGTATAGCTAATGTGTGGTAACAAGATAGGCTCAGAGCCAACCTCACAACCATATATGGCTATTTTTACAAAAAGGGAAGGTGTGAACATATGGTTCATGTTAAAACTGATCTCCTCTCTTTGAAACTTTAGAAAAACGACCCCCAAGTGACATCCATCCAGGATGGCACCAGACCTTTGACATAGGCCTACCTAAACATTAGACACACATGTGCCTAAACATTGGATCCACACAAGTATCTAAACATTGGACACACATGGGAGAGACATCTCTCAGCTCAGACACCTCATGTGAAAGCCTGAAATAATCAAGCAAGGATAAAACTGGTTGGATTTAACTTGTTTAACATATAACCAGTTTGAGATAATGTGTAACCCATGTTATAACATAGACCCAGTTTGAATTAAACATGTAGTCAGTGTCAGATCAAAAAGATCCAGATGTGGGCTAGAAAAGGTCTGGTTCACTGCCAACTTTTAGTCAAAAATCACCTCTATGTAGCCTATTGGACTCTCAAAAATACTCAGAAGAATGCAGCCAAGAGACCTCCAGTACACCATTAGAATCTCTATATTTTAAATTTGGGCAAATCTGGTATTTTCCACAGTTTTGGGGATTTATTCCACAGTATTGAGTGTGGTATATTCTTCAATAAGACATGTGATGTGCTGGAGAAGATAAAATGCAATGCTAACTGATGACAAAATATGTTATGTTGTGTGTTAGTTGAAAGTACAATAACCAGTAAGATCTTATTCATGGACATGCATCTTATGTAATGAGGTGTCTGAGCTGAGAGATGTCTCTCCCATGTGTGTCCAATGTTTAGGCACATGTGTGTTTAATGTTTAGGTAGGCCTATGTCAAAGGTCTGGCGCCATCCTGGATGGATGTCGCTTGGGGGTTGTTTTTCTAAAGTTCCAAAGAGAGGAGATTAGTTTTAATATGAACCATATGTTCATACCTTCCCTTTTTGTAAAAATAGCCATATATGGTTATGAGGTTGGCTCTGAGCCTATCTTGTTACCACACATTAGCTATATCATGAGGCTTTAAAAGGTGTAGTTTGGGTGGAAAACGGGAGAGATTCACATTGGCTTTGGATCTTCTCACAGGCAATCCATGGTGCTTGTTTTGACGCTGTACTTTTTGTAATAAACCTTTTTATACAAATAAGTCGGTGTTAGCGGAGATTTCTTCATCATCATCACATCATCGCTACAGAAGATCCAACAGTAATCTTCACTGCTTTGAATATGCTGCACCTGAATGTAACCTTGAAGCATACACACATGAACATCAATTATATTTAATGGGCAGTATCATTCTTGGGCACTATCGCTCTCGGAAAAACCCACCAGAGTCAGCTAGAAATATGGGTGTCTAGGAACAATGAAAAACGTAGGTAAGCGGGAGACCTGAGTGAAAGAACGGGGAACACTGGTGTAATCTGAGGCCAAACCCACAACAGGAGCCACGGTGCATACAGAAAAGATGTATCCTGGAAATAACCTAATGGTGTAACAACACAGTTCAAACCTGTATCCAAGAGGATGGACAATAGGCGTGGTGTGTGATCCCAAGAGTATAAAGGACGGGGCACACACCAGTACAGGTCAGAGCTCTTCAGATGTCTCTTGTGTGCACGTTCAACAGTCTCTCCTTTTTTGTCGACAATAAAAGTTTTTTTTGCTGCCCAGAACTCTGTCTCCAGCTGATGATTTTTGGACACTAACAAGAAGCCTTTTGGATGATTGATTGATGCTAAAACTCCAAATTTCGGTTCCAAGGTCACAACATGAGATACCATAATGTTTGATCCGATGATAGGCCAAGCTAAAAAAAAACAGGCAGAGGATAAGCTATGACCCCGCCTGATTTTAGGACTATAAACCAAATTTCTACCTCTTTTTTAACGGTTGCGAGGGAAATTTTTGTGATAATAATGTATTTCCACATAGTTCTGTAAACAAAGAATATAATTGCTTTATGTATTTTCACATGGCTCTGAAAAAATAATTGCCAGACAGTGGAATGCGTGGGTAGTTAGGGAGTAGGTGCAGGTGGCGAACCTTTTGAAACACAGTAAGGCATGATAACAGAAGAACTGTTCTCCAGCGAAAGAAAATATCAAGAAAAGATAAAAGCAAGGTCAAAATGAATTTCTTGGCTGAGATTGTGTTAATCCTGTTGATTTCTACAGTAAATGTTGTGTGTGTTTTATTTTCATGTATAAGAACTGATGGGAGACTGACTGTATATTGTGACATTTTGTATCTAATTGCAAACTGTCATCTGCACTAGACAAAAAGTGAGATTTCAGTTTCCACAACACTGTCCATTATGATTCTGACAATTTTGCAGGAGTGCAATGCTAAATCAGTGGAGTAGTTATGTAAATACTATAAAAATGAAGTTAAAAACGTGTCTTAAGCAAACAGAGACAAGGACAGACACAATCTAGGCATATATTTAGGTCAGGTCATTTAATCAAATTAAACATTGTGTTGACATTGTCATCATCAAGCCTCAGTATTCTCCTGAATGAAAAAGTAAAACAAAAACAACATTCACAGACACTTTTCTCTCTCTCTCTCACTATCGCTCACACACACACACTCACACAAAAAGTCTTAAATCAGGTACTGACATTTATACGAAGACAAAAACAAGCGATGGAAGAACTAGTTGGCCAAAAGTGACTGAAAGACTGGTAAGCCCCAAAAACAACAATGATTTTGGACTTTTCAGTGCTATTTTGGATGATTCTGAACAGCAGAAAGCACAAATGGCGTCCTGACATTTAAAAGTAAAACAGTGGAAGGCGTCAGCTGTGAATTACGTAAATAAAATGTTACTCTAATTTAAAACTCTCACATAAAGTTATCACAAATTTCCATCAATAGATTGAGTGATAACTCTGAGAAACAGACATAACTTCCCTCCATCACAGTATATAACGGTGAGTGATGATGGACTCATTGGTCCTGGAAGACTGTCAGATATTTCAGAGACAAGCTATACCCAGTGAAAAGAAAACAAAGTTTCACGCACAACCACAGAACGTTGACAACAACAAAGGTCAGGAAGGAGTGTTGAATGTAGAGATCGTGGAGTGAGGCCTTGGTTTGTTCTCTCACACAGGAGTGCTTTTGTACCCTTCAAAATAAAAAAATAATGTCCCATAAAACAAGACAAGAACTTGATGGGAGAGGAAGTAAAAAAACAAGTCATTCACTGTCATCGTAGTCCTCAAAATTTCTTTCCAATATTTAGCTCTCGTTCTCATTCCCGAATCCGCCCTCTTTCTTCTCAGACTCATTTGGCTCATAAAGGACAAGACGCCCTTTGAACATCATCTAAGTCTTCAAAATAAAAAAACAAAATGTCCCAGCACATTTTCCACTCCAGCACTTGCTTACTTTACACATAATCCATCTTTTTCTACGCTACCACCCACATATGTATTATAAACCCCCAGTTCTCCCCACTCTCTGACCCTTCCGCCTACACCCTGATCTGAGTTTTACACTCAGTCCCGTCATAGCTCGTCATGGGAGGTTTCATCTGCTTTAAGTTTGAACTCTGCCTCTGTGATCTTTCCGTCTCCATTACGGTCCTGGTTGGAGAACATGTTGTCAATGATGCGATAAGGGTCGAAGCCAGGAGCCAGGCGGCCTTTACCCTCGTTCACCTGGCGCATGATGTAGTCAGTAAACTACGGAAACAAAAGGAGGGATAGAAGAGGGTAAATTAACGATACACGGTCGGCAGCAAAAAGGGAAAATGTTTCAGATGTACACGAAGTCGTTTAAAATATTACAGTAACAGCAGCTCATCACATACCTCAGAGGGCTCCACCTGCTCGTTCTTGTCTGTGTCCATCTCAGTGAAGAGGTCGGGTGACACGTCGTCGTTCCAGATGAACATGTAGCCTTCAGGAAGTCCTTCCTCCATGTCTACCAGCTCGACGTCAAACAACAGCACAGCGCTCCCTGGAACTTCGTCAGCTACACACACACACACACACAAACAGCATTATTATTAGCAGCTAATTAGTATTAGTCAAAGTGATAGAGCTCAGACTCAGTGGGGCCCTAAATTGTGTGTGTGTGTGTGTGTGTGTGTGTGTGTGTGTGTGTGTGTGTGTGTGTGACTTACTGACTCCTCTCTCCCCATAGCCCAGGTGAGGAGGAATAACAAGGTGCCTTTTCTCTCCCACACACATCTCCATCAGTCCATCCTCCATCCCTGGGACTACCTGGTTGGCTCCCAGGACGATGTTGTATGTTTTTCCATAATTATACCTGAAACAAATTGAGACATATGAAATAGTCATTATTCTTTAGTAAGCACATACATTATGTTACTTCTAACGGTCCTATTATCAAGTTTTTCAGTGGGTGAGAAGCCAACTCTTAGTTTGAATCCAGGAACTAAAATATTTTTGAAGGGTGAACCTGGTGTCAACGACCGCTCAAGCCTTTCAAGACATTCTTGAAATATTAGCTTATCTTTCATATTTATGCTATTTGTTTGTATATTTTAATATGTATTTATATATATGACGGTTTTATTTGTATGCTGTAATGAATGTGTGCTGTCTATAAGCTCTTCAAACTACTTTTGTTGTAATGACAATAAAGTTAACTCAACTCAACATTTGATGCAAACCAGACAGGAATGCATGGTGCACTTACGAAGGAAAATCAATAGACTGAGACAGAGTGCACGTGCAAAGGAAGTGGAATTTGTGCAGTTCAGACTAAAAGCAGAGTAAAGATTTTAGGAAATAAGAATACCTCTTAGTACTTTTAAACCCTATTATCTCATCCTGTGCAGGACTGTTACCTCAGTAGTGGAAACTTATCAGATTCCTTAAAAACATTCACACGTATAAACTCACTTCTAACCCTATAAGGCCATAATCATGTAATCAACAATGTTCTTAGTTGATCTAACTCTTATAATGTTACGACTGAGCAGAGTTAGAACATCCACCAACTAGTTGGTTGAAAAAATAAGATGGGGACATTCTCTTGTTGCCCAAACGTGTCATGTCAAACTAAAATAAAGTAAAGGTCGTTGGTCACCAAGTCACCAAACATGGTGAAGAGGAAGACATCACATTGGGAAGAAACATGCTTTATAAAATCAAGTGAAATATGCATTGTTCCAGTTCTTTCCTTCTGCAGAAAGAAATTACTCAAGGCCTTTTGTATAATAAAAGACTTTTAATAAAGAACTTCTCCTCTGGGAGATTTTTTTCCACTACACCACACTAAATAGTGATGTTTATTGTAGTAGTGAAATGTGTAACAGAGAGAAACTGTGTAGAAAAAAACATGGATGGCCTGCAGATGACCTGATGGAGTAGGAGGCAGCAGAGTAAGCAAAAGCCACTGCAGAATAGGCCACGCTACTTAGTTGACGGTACATGGAGGTTAGTAGAATGAACTGATAAGGGCCACGGGACCGACGGCACAGCTCCAGCACTGAAGACGTGGCTCCAGGTGGGCCTCAGATCATGCTTGACTGTTATCTGACCCGCTATAACTGTCAGTTTTAAAAAATTAGCTCTGGTAAGCCAAAAACTTACTGGTATAAAAAACAGGACACAGGTGTAAAGAGAGGGGTGGGTTTGTAAAGTCCCGAAGACACTGGCGTAAATTTCTCCAGGAAGAGGTCAGACAAATACACCAATAAAATTAAACTCTCTGGGTATATTTTTGACAGGTTTTAAAAAAAGTAGGAGTTGGTTTCCCGCCAAGCCACAGGGTATATAAAGAGTGGCTTTTTGAACTGAAATCAGTCAGGTTCCGGGACTTCACTTAAGTTTATTGCTGTTACCTGCCTGTACTCAATAAACTCTTCACATCAGATTGCTTTGCTTTCCCAGGAGGCCTTAAAGTGTCTCACAGAAGTTTACTCACGTGGAGTCGATTGGCGTGCCGTCCATCAGAGAGGCATTGTAGTGATATTTGATAAAGTCTCCCTTCTTGGTTTGCTTCTCACACTCTTCTGGCTTGTAAGTGACGGTGACCTCAGTGTTGTCTGACGGGTTGTGGAAGTCAATGATGTGAACATCAAACACCAGCACAGCTGAACCAGGGATCTTCGAGCCTGAGAGAGACATGGCAAGAAAGAAAAAAAAGACAGACTCCAATATTAAAAGCTACAGACAAAGCAGTATGAAGGGTGAGAGAACATTTTGGTGACACAGATAAGGGTATTTAAGCGTTACCGTTGTTCCCTTGGTCCTATTGTGAAAGTAAATTAAAACGAATACATAGTTTTATCTTTTATCCACTCTGTGCTTCTGTTTTTCTGACCCTAATCTGTGATTTGAAAACAGGATCAGTCAAATCTATGTGATTGTTAATTAAAAAATCTTCTTCTGTGTTTCCTCTTTACAATGTAATTCAATATATTTTTGTCTCCAAGTAGCATAAGCTAGTCTTACCTCTGCATTTTATCTATTGTTGCTGTAGGACACCTTGTGGTAATCAGTGCATATAATATTGTATATGTTCCGATATATGTTCAAATCACCCAAAGATGGTAGACAAATAGCAGATAATTAGGCCAGCTACACTGAACATTTACTTCTCTGACTTCTCCGAATGCTTTCCTTATTATTGCTCTCCGATCAGTCTACATTCTAAAATCAGGGTTGGGGTTTAGAGTTAATTAAATGTGTCATATTGAGAAGATATTGAGCTGGGGAACAAAGGACCCTTGGAGCGTATGAGCCTGGGAACATAGCTACGCTCCCCGTTACACACACACCTGTGCCCTCCTCTCCATAGCCGAGATGTGGTGGGATGGTGACGGTACGTTTCTCTCCAACACAGACTCCAATCAGACCCTCGTCCATGCCGGCAATCACGTAGCCTCGACCCACATAGGTGTCATACGTACGATTACGAGAGTAGCTGTGGAACAGAAAATATTAACAAAAATATTATTACACTGCCAAATAGAGAAACAAAAATCCAAGTCAATCTGGGAACTTAACATAGAAATGATCTCACTGTGTGTAGTCAGTTGTCATCTAATCACATATACAAAACAAGAGCACAAGTGAATAACACCTGACCAATGTAAATAGATAACTGTACAATACAGAGTAAGTGCGTCACACGGAACAGGTTCAGAGAAAATGCCACCCTCAGAAACCACTGAGCTCGAGTTGCAACCAGCAGTTTGCTTTGGTGGATGCATTTGTGTTTTTTCTTTACACAAGCACTGTGTAGTGATGTTTTAGAATATGAACTTCAAATTCCTGGCAAAAGTATATGTGGGAGAAAATGTGTGGCAGTAAGTCAACACAGGGGCTTTCGTAAGTCCTTGAAGTCTGCACAAATTGTGCAAAAAGATTTTGTAAAAATAACAACAAAGGCTACAAGGCTGACCTACAAGGCTGCAAAGGCTGGGACCTCTTAAAGTGTAAATTATCAAAGCAGGTGTTTCAAGCCTCCTTTTCTTCAAAAACTGAACTACACATTTGATATTTTCTGTCAACCTTACAGACAATTTCTAAAGCCATTTGAAAAAATCATATTTGTAGCACTTCTGCCTGTATTGGAAAGGATCAGTATACTACAGACTAGACTCCTTAACTTAATTTAGTAGGTTGTACAGTAACAGTTGTGCATTCTTTCAATAGTTGGCATATATATTGATATATATATATATATATATATATATATATATATATAGATATATATGCACAATAATATACATGATGAGAAATAATAATAATATTAATTCTTTTAAAGACCTTCATTTTTATAGTCTAATTACTGAAAGACTATTTTAGACTTTAAGGCCGGTCAGCTGACCAGTCTTTTCCAAAAAGTTACCACAAGAACTAATCCTCTGTTGTGAGTATCAGCACAATAATAGTTTAGTTTCATAACTATTCAGAGGATCCAGTATTACATAAACCAAACAGGAAATGTTTTTTAAGCTTCCATTAAGTTTCAATACATCTTCAGCGCAGAGAGCGATGCTGCCACCTTGTGGCTACTTGACGTTAAACATTCATTTCTATTTACACTCCAAAGATTTAGTCTTTAATTTAGTCTCTTTAGATTCCTGAGTCCTTCTGTGGTGTTAACATGATGAATATTAAACAATGACAAATACCTGGAATCAAAAAATGTTCCATCAAGGAGGCTGCCATTGTAGTGGTAGCGCACAAAGTCTCCAGCGACGGTCTTCCTCGTGCAGGGCTCGGGCACCATCTGATTGGTCACTGTGATCCCATCTTTGGGGTTGTGGAGGTCCAGAAGTATGACATCAAACACCAGAGAGGCCTGTCCTGGGATGTCGCTGCCTGGAGGGGGGAGAAGAAGAAGAAAGGTCGAAGACGAGAAGGAAGGCAGGTATGGGGACAGAGATAGAGGAGAGGATCGAGGATGAACTAAAGAAACATTAATCCTGTTTCCCCCTGTTTCCACTCTTTGTGCTAAGCTAAGCTAACTGGCTGCTGACTGTAGCCTCATATTTGCCATACAAACATGAGAGTGCTTTCGCTCGTAAAAGCGTATTAAGCGTGTTTCCCAAAATGTTGAACTATTCCTTTACAGAGGTCACCAAATCATGTCACAAGCTTTGAGGTGTGCAGAGTTGCGGATTTTGCAACTAAATTAATCAGGGTTAAGGTTTGGGAAAAGAAGAAGTCTGCATTCTCCATATGTGAGAAGACTGAGAGTTTAACAGTGTATGTGTGTGTGTGTGTGTGTGTGTGTGTGTGTGTGTGTGTGTCATGTACTGCCACCAAGTGTGGGACCAAGTGTGCAACTAAAGCACATGTTGCGTTCCACTGTGATTATCAGTCTCTTGTTATTCTCAAAGAAGTGGAAGCTTTTAAGGACTTGAAGTCACTCACAAGAATCTAATCAGACTCAAGGAAACAAATAATAATGAATAAAATTGTTAATACGCACCATCACCGTTCTCTCCGTATCCAAGTGACGGTGGCATAGTGATGATTCGTCTCTCTCCAACACACATTCCCAGGAGGCCCTGATCCATGCCGGCGATCAGCCACCCAATCCCGACATAGGTGTCATAGGTACGCATGCGGGTGTGGCTACAGCGAAGGGTGGAGGAGAGAGGTTACATATTTTGTGTGTGGGTGTATTTTGGTGTGACTGAAAAGAGAGCCTACACGGAACAAACCTGGAATCAAACAGCGTCCCGTCCAGAAGGGTGCCGTTATAGTGGTAGCGAATGTAGTCAGACACCTCCACCTTCCTGGAGCAGATCGAGGGCGTGTGGTAGGTGTTGGTCTGGACGCCGTCCTCCGGGTTCCACACATCGAGCAGCAGGACGTCAAAGTGCAGGATGGAGTCGGGAGGGATAATGTCACCTGAAGAGGAGAGAAAAAGCAAGTCATTCCCTTTCAAACAGCAAACTAGTACTTTCTAATCTCACTCTGTATGTATTAATCACTCTCAGTCTTGGTAATTTGACCTAAAGTCTGTATCAAGATAAATCATTAGATTAGATTTTCTTTGTCATATATGTTAATAAACTGAATATCTTAATAAAACAAGAAATTTAAATATAAATGTAGGCTCTGGGAACTTATAACTGCAATATTTCAATACTTTCTGACATACTGGATGAATCAAGACAATTAATAAGATTAATTGATGCTGAAAATAATCGTTAGTTGCAGCCATGTTGTTCCTGTCTCACACTTACATATGACATATCACATATAAAACCTCTATATTCCCTGTTCACTCCTCTTAGTATTCTTGATTACATCTGGCCACAAGTCATCACTGTTTGAGAAACCATCTTTAGGTCACATTATTTTATACAGCCTTTGTTTGGTATATAGTTTTAAACAACAGGACTCCCACACTCACCTAGAAATCAAAGCTTTTCAATAACTTTTAAGGTGTGCTAGGTACATCTCTAAAGGGTCGACACTTGTTTTATTAAGAACAACTTTATCATCAAGTTTTCTGCTTGAATATCTATTTTAATGTTCTTTTTAAAGTTGTTCTTAATACTATAAGTGCAGTTAGAGTGTGTAATGTATTACACAAAATAGAATTTTAAGACTGCCCTCCCTTCTCCATGCACCTTGCAAGAAGGTGAAGTTGAGCAAGAACTGCTTTTATCTACAGGGTAAAAGAGAACTAATGCTTTCGAGTTGACATGGTTGGGGCGACGCTCTTTAAACTTCTGCATTAATACAAATTTACAGCCGTGGGTTTTTCTCAGGATGTGTGTGTTGGCCCTACGATCGTTAGAAGTTCAGAGATCTAAGGTATTTTGAGATGTGGGTGCTAAATTTTTTATTTAAAACAAAAATCATGTGCTTGCATCCATTTTAAAAACCTTCTTTTAAAATGCACTAACTTTTGAAGATTTTTAAGGGTTTGAAAGTTAATGTAAAAATACTCATCAGACTGTAAATTCCTTCCATTGGCCCAAATTATGATTAATTGTGGTATTTGGTGTGACAACACTTAAAAACTGATTTTAAAGATGTTTCTGAACCAGATGAATACAAACCCTTCAAATGTTTATTTATTTATTTTTATATTCGAATTAGCAGCGCATATACTTGTGCACATAATAAACAGACCTGCAACGATTAGTGAATTAATCGATTAGTCTGACAGAAAAATTACCTGAATCGATTCGTTTTCAATCCTTTTTTAAGCAAAAAAAAGCCAAACATTTGATGGTTTTAGCTTATCAAATATGATGAATTGCTGTTTTTATTATAAGTAAACGGAATATCTTTGGGTTTTGGACAAAACAACACATGTGATGACATTATCAAAAAAGCAATCTGCAGATTAAATGATTATGAAAACATTTGTTAGTTGCAGCCTACTAATAAGTGTGTAATTGTACAAAGTAAATTCCTCTTCATGTCATAAAACCCGGCCAGATTTCCACAAATAGGACATGACATGTGGTGTCCTCAGTGCTCCTCAGTCTGTCCAGTTAAAGCTGCACTCAGCAACGCTTACAGTATTTTTGTGAGTGCAACAGCTCAACCAGTCGTGTTTGCAAACATGAGCGTGAGTCACTCATTACTCACTTTCTATTTCTGCGATTAACAGAACAGTTATCTCTCACTGTTGCTTGGATGCATGTGAAGCTGCCTTTATCAGCTCGACAAGTGTTCAGGAGACATCGATAAGGAGAAGAAGGTGAAGTTAAGGAGATGGAGATGGACATGGAGGACACGTTAAATCTCTACTACTGATGAGCTGGCAGGTCTCTTTCCGGTTTAAATCTCTTTCTACCTCCTCCAAAATCCCACCTCTCTGTTTTTCTTTCTTATCTCTGATGTTCCCTCTAATGCAGACTGGTGGTAGAGCCACAGATTTTACCTGTCCACACATGCCCCCTCTCCCCCCCATCTCGCATTATCTAACTATTTCATGAACACACACACACACACACACACACACACACACACACACACACACTGACGCGCGGGTCTCTACATGTAAACAGAGCCTCTGCATTTTTCCTCTCATCACCAAATATATTAACATTTTCTGACACAAACACTCTCTCTGGTGGCCAGATCTTATTCATGTTCTTATACAGATCAAGATCTAGAAAGTTTATCGTCCTGCTGCTGATGCTCTAGCATTTGCAGTGTTGTCACTAACAACTAAAAATCTTAATCCAAGGCAGCTTCCTCCGATCTGCTTCCTGGTCTGCGATTTCCCTCTGACATCATTCAACATGGACGCTTGGGAGCAGCCCACTTCCTCTCTGCTTTGCCTGACTCTAGTGCACAAAACGACACTTTATTCTGTAAATTATGTCCCTTATGCTGCCAACGTGCGACCGAATTTTCTCATTGTTATGGTGAGCAGTGCCAGCTGTGTGATCACTCATCTGTGTGTTTATAATAACTCCCCAGAGCAATAAACACTGGCCTGTCCTCAAATTTAAAGAAGAACCTGTCATATTCATGGGGGTGGGATGCGCTTATATGGCAGGAACACATTTAAAACATACTTAAAAGGTACACACCATATCCCTGTTTTCCATAGGCGAGGTGAGGGGGGATCTTCACCAGACTTCTCTCGTTGACACACATCCCCACCAGAGCCTTGTCCATCCCTTGGATCAGCTGCTTCTTACCAACAAACACGTTGTAGGTGCTGCCACGGTCATAACTGAAACAAATACAGCACAATTAAACTTCTCATCTTGCTTTGACAACTCAGAAAAAAACTCACTCGGGCCAAACTTTCACAGTTGGTCGTTTTATATGAGGCTGTGTGATGGATGCCGCACCGGTCGGGGTTCACATTCATCAAAAGGGACTCAAGAGTGAGCAAATGCACCAAGATCTTATTATAATCTCATGCAAATCATACTTTTATTTTTTAATCATTTTGTGCCTTGACTTAAGTTATTCAGGATGTGGGATTCAAACATCCTTACAACCTGTGATTTCTTAAACCATATCATACACATGGCCGGATTAAGATGTGCAAAATTATATTTTATTTAGGAGCACAGGAATCCCAAAAAATCCACTAATACTGCCTTATTGATATTACACCTAGTGTAAGTGTGCAGTTAATTAAATTACCAAAAAAGCAAGAGACACGCTGCGAATCTGGGGCTTTTGGGGCCCTGGGGGGTCAGGGGGGCCCTGGGAAGTTGACCACCTTGCACAGCACACACTTGACTACGTCAGTGATTGGGTCCCAAAGTGGAGTCCAGGGACCTCCAGAGGCCCTGGAAGCGGGTTTATGCATTGAGCATAAGAACTTGGTCAATGGATTTTAATGAATCCAGTGTGACCAAGCGGGCCAATAATAATCTATATTAATCTGACGACAAAACTAGCGACAAAACATCTGATCAAATCGGGGTTTCCTTTGCGCAATCCCCGTGGAGCCCGTTTATTTGCAAAGGTTTTGGAGCCCTTGGATTAGGCGTCCACGGATCCGGAGCTCAGCCTGCCTGCCTGCGTGGCTCACAGGGGCCACTGAACGCGCACTTTTACGCATCGCGCACGCATTCCCGGAAAAAAAAAAAAAAAAAAAAAAAGTGCGAATAAATTCCCTCCCTACGTGATACTCACCTGGAGTCGAACTTCTTGCCGTCCGGGAACGTGCCGATGTAGTGGTACCTAACGTAATCCCCTACTTTGACTGCGCGCACACACTGCTCTGGCACGAAGGTTTTCTCAATGAAGATGTCGTCTAACGGTACCGGAGGCGCGTTGCAGGCGGCGAAGGCCACCAAAACAGACAGATACAGCATCCCGCGCACGCACTGGATCATTTTCACTGCCGACAAAACCCCTCAGACGGTGATCACAACGGTGGGTACGGCTTGTGTGTGTGTGCGCTGGCTGCTCTCTGGCACTCCGGTTTCCTCCGCTCCGACTTGGGCAGAAGTCCTGCCCCCGGTCCCAGGGCAGGGACGATCACGTGTCAAGCCAGACAACAAAAAAACGCACGCATCCGGTTGAACTCCGCGGACGAAACCTCAGCTGAGGACTTAAAAGCGATTTTTTTTAGTCGTAACACTCGAATGGACAGGACTGGAAATGTGTGCCCCCCGTGTCCGCGGGAGACGCAGAGCAATACAAAGAGCGCTTAAGCATCCGATCGTGCTTTTATTCTGAAACCTCGATCTCTATTTCCGGTCTCGCCCTGCCTCTTTCCGGCCAGCTTGACGCGCTCCGGGTTTGAATGGGATAGTTTTTGGGCACCACGTATTGCTCTTGCGCAGTTGCAGCCCCCGAGATGTGTCAACGTGGTAACGTAGGGGTCTCCACACTGCAGGCCCACCCCCCACCTCACCCCCCCCCCCACCCCTCCGGATCCATAATAGAAATCAAGAATAACACGCGCGTTTTTTTTTTTAATACGATGCAATCACATTTCAGCGTTTCAGAGTTTGCTCGGGGAGAGATTTGGAGATCTGGGTGTTTGTGGCGGGGTTCAGGCCTGCGGAGGGGCGCACACCACGCAGGAATGTCTCTACGTGGCAGTGGGAGGGGGGAGGGGGGGGGGGGGGGGAGGGACGCTGCGCTCTCACCGGGGGTTTAATTAGTGCCCGAGAGGAAAACTAGTTTTAACTCAGAAGAGAAAAAAGTATTTTATGGGCTAATATGTTACTTAGTCAGTCCTGAAATTAAAATAAATAGTGGGGAAAAAAAGACCTTTCCATTTATCTAAACAGTGCAGGGATCCCCCTCAGATAAGATAATGACTTATGCATGGACTACTTTTTCTTTTAGGGTTTTTTTCCTTGTACTGTACGGACAGAACAGCAGCAGTGATTTACGGCTGTGATTTAGAGGGAGGAGCGGCTCCAGCGGCCCCCACCCGCCGGAGCCGCGGCTCCAGTCCTGCGGCCGGGGGAGGGGAGGCTTCGTCCGGATACGTGGTGGAACTTGAGGCGGTCCTTAAAAAAAAAAAAAAAAAAGAAAAAGAAACCCCCACGCACGCCGACAGCCTGGGATCATCCCAGTCAGCCCATCCACCATCCACCAAACTTCCAACCAAACAACAAAAAAAAAAAAAATGGCACCCTCCACTTTTTCTCCCCGGGTCTTCTGCGCGCTGCTGGTCGCGCTCCTGGTCTCCGCCGTGGACTCCCAGTACGAGAAGTACAGCTTCAGGAGCTTCCCCAGGAACGAGCTGATGCCCCTGGAGTCCGCCTACAAGTACGCGCTGGACCAGTACACCGGCGAGAAGTGGAAGGAGACGGTGGAGTACATGGAGGTGTCCCTGCGGCTCTACCGGCTGCTGCGCGACAGCGAGGCCTTCTGCAACCTCAACTGCAGCTCCGTGCGCCTCGACGACGAGCGCAAGTTCGCCGAGTTCCCGGAGCTGCGCGCGTTCGGCAACGTGATGAAGAGGGCGCAGTGCCTCAAGCGATGCAAGCAGGGGCTGCCCGCTTTCAGGCAGACCATGCCCAGCCGGGACACCATAGACGAGTTCGAGAGGAGGGAGCCGTACAGATACCTGCAGTACGCCTACTTTAAAGTGAGCAAACGCGCTGTTGTGTGGTTCTACACGGGTTTGTTCGCCTCGCGGTGACGATCGGTGCCAGGGGATATGGTTTGACTCGTTCTTCGGCTGTTTATTGTAACGTCACTTTTTTCTTGAAATCCGTTCTTGCGTCACCTATGTGCCACGGATGCACAGGGGTGCAGACGGGGAGGTCCCGAAATCTTACCTGTGTTGCTGCATGTCCTAGTCCTTCCTGTTAATAGGCAGGATCCTTACAAGGAGAGCATCACCTCTACATGGGATACTGCAGGAACTAGTTTGCAGTTTAGGAGTAGGTTGTGAATCAGTTTATTACATTTTAGACATATTTAGTTGTGATGGTTAGGGTTTAATTTACACATATAACACATGTGCAGAGCAGTGCATTGAGAAGTTAAGGATAAATCTGAATAATGTAAATAAGTTGGGAAACAACATCAAACACAGGTGCTTCCATACAGGTGGGGTCATTTTCCTGGCATAGTTGCAGTCCGCTTGTATCCAGGTATGGAGTTATTAAGTCACCTTTATCCCGTGATGAACCGTTTCCATCCCGATGCTCTCGTCCTGAATGAAGATCCACAGGGCACGGGGGGTCACTGGTTTGATTAGTGTGAAAATGATATAAATCACAAGATTTGGTCTTCACAGTCACCAATTTAACATCCACGGGAGGTTTTAGACTGACATGTTAGACAGTGTTCTCCAACCCAACAATCAAAACACTGAATGAAGACATATCTTTTGGTAGCAAGATGGTCGTCCTTCCATACCAGTTAGAGTGGTGGCACCTTAAACTTCATGGTGGTTTTGCCTCTAATTTGGCCCTAGAGTAGGAATTATTTATTGCTGATTTATCAGTTATCAAGTCCTTGGTAACTACTCTGTATTTGCTGTACCACATTTGAAGTATTTTTCTAATGATAAGCACAAAAAAAAAGAGCTGTTTAAAATGTGCTTTTGTGTTTTTTCTCCCAGTCTGACAACTTGGCCAAGGCGGTGTCTGCGGCCCACACCTTCCTGCTGAAACACCCAGACGACGAGATGATGAAGAGGAACATGGCCTACTACAAGAGTATGCCTGGAGCCGAAGATCACCTCAAAGACCTGGAGACCAAATCTTATGAGGTATACCCAAACACACACACACACACACACACACACACAGAATCAGATTCTCTTTAGTTTGCGTCCTAGAGGCATGGGGAGACATTAACACAGAAAGGTCACACCCATACACACACACACAGACACACACACACACACACACACACACACACACTATCCTATTATTGGCTCTGTGGGTGTGTTGATGTGGTAGCAGCCTGTGGTGAACCGGCCAAGTTGGCCACATCATGGGAATGTTCATTTAAAGACACCAGTGCTTTCCAAAATGGGGCCTGGGCATCTTTAGTGGACCTTGACATGGCTGCGGTGGCCCAAGAAAAACATGGAGTCTCTCCACCCTCCTTCTTTAACCGTAAAAGAAGGATTATGTTCTGAGATTTTTTCTGTTTTGTCCTATGGTTTTGTCTCATGTTCTGTTAGTTTTTATAGAAAGGATATTATATTCAGTTGTTTTTTTATAGCTTGAATGACAAATAAACTTGAACTTGTTACAGCTGAAATTAATAGCTTAATTATAATAAAATATAATGTAAAAATATCATTGCCTTTAGTGAGAAAGGGATTTTTAACCACGTGGGAATGCTTCAGTCGTGCAATAATACCTAAACTGAACATTACATGACTGACTGATATTTTTTTGTGTATGTGTTATTGCAGACATTGTTTGTGCGAGCAGTGCGGGCATATAATGGAGAAAACTTCCGTACCTCGGTGTCAGACATGGAGCTGGCTCTGCGGGACTTCTTCAAGGTGTACGACGAGTGTCTGGCTGCGTCTGAGGGCCCCAGGGACGTCAAGGACTTTAAAGACTTCTACCCCTCCATAGCTGGTCAGTTCACGCCTGTCTCAGCTGCAGTACCTCAGTTTTGTACTCTTGTAGTACCCCCTCTTGTTATTGCTTCTTAAGTTTAATCTCTTTTTCCACCATCTTATTTTGAATCTTTCTGAAAGCTTTCCAAGCAGTCTATTGCAGAGCTTTGATTTTCTTCCTCTACAGACCACTTCATAGAGGTCCTTGACAGGAAAGTGAAGTGTGAAAGTGACCTGACACCTGTCGTGGGGGGTTTCGTCGTTGAAAAGTTTGTGGCCACCATGTACCACTATCTGCAGTTCGCCTATTACAAATGTGAGTAGCACGCTGTTACCATTTTGTCCTATATACATACTATGTACATGTTAGGCCTTCTTCTAAGTGTAGTCATGAAACCAGAGCAATCATGTTCTTTGATGTTTCCTATGGTCTACTGTGACATGATTCCCATCAGGGAAAATCCCTTCATTAAGCGCTGTACTTGTTGTGTTTTCAGTGAATGACCTGAAGAACGCAGTACCATGTGCAACCAGCTACATGCTCTTTGACCCCAGCGATGAAGTTATGAAGAATAACGTGGCCTATTATCAGTTCCACAAAAGCCAGTGGGGACTGACAGAGGAGGACTTCCTCCCCAGATCAGTGAGACATATTAATGACTACAAACCTCATGCACCCACAGTGAAGTACACATACTGTAGTTTGTGTTGGAGACGGACGGGGGAAGGTTCAGGGAGAATGGGGAGAAAAATTATATTAAGTATCCGCTGGTTGCCTCAACCCCACAGTGACAAAACTCCAGGGGGTCACTGCATCCAACCAAGAAACAGTTCACATAACCCCATAAAACCACAACTTGTTTTACACTTTTTTCACACCGTGAAAACATCTGTTTTTTGTACGGATTAATCAAACAAGATACAACACGTTAATTAGTGAGTAAGGCAGATTTTGTTACCTTTGGACAGAGCAAACCTATATGTTTCCCATTGTTCCCAGTCTTCATGGTAAGCTGAACTTACTGGCTGCCGGCTCTAGCACTGTATTCAACGGTCAGACATGTGAGTGGTATCAGTTTTCCCATTGACAGTAACGTCTGGCAAGAAACGAACTACTGCTTAAAGTGGTTCAAATGCTAAGGTAACCTATAGAGTCTTTTTGTCAGTTAGATGAGAAGATTAATACCACTGTCACATCTGTACAGTAAATATAAAGCCACCGCCTGCAGCCTGTTACCTTACCTAAACCACACTAACTGTTTCCCTCTGTTTCCAGTCACTGTGTTAAGATAAGTTTACCAACTGCTCCTGGTTGCTTTATATTTAACAGACAGATTGGTAACTCTATGCAATAAAGCAAATAAGCTTATTTCCCAAATATCAAACCATTCCCGAAAGGTTCCCTGGACTAACTTCATGTGAAATTGATTTAGCACTTGTCCTCTGCCTACTTTCCCTGTTTTGTCTTTGGTTCACTATAACACACATTTTACCTGTCGTGTTTCTGTGTGTGTGTGTGCCACAGGAGGCGGTGAGGTACTACAATCAGACCACCATGCAGCTACAGATGCTGGAGTTTTCCAGGCAGCGGCTGGTGAGCGACGATGAGGTGCGTGCCTGTGTTTACATGTTTTCCTCTGCTGGTGAATCACAGGAGGCTTCCAGCCAGGAGGTTATCATTGGTCAGGAGAAGGGGACATTAGTTACAGCTTACCCTTAAAAATAGACCTGCATGATTCCCATGAAATCAGTTAGCGTTTGGGTTAGTTTGTTTGCAGCTCTCACAGGCTCTGTCCTTGTGTCACTTATGGAAAAACCCTGGATTCTTCAGTCTGGTCACATGACGCCCTGCAGTACAATGTAGGCCCTGTGTGTATCAGGCTGCAGTATGACAGACGGCCATGAGGTGGCAGCATGACACCGGCATTTCTTTAAGTTATTATGATGCAGTACAGTGGCCATCAGGGCAACCCAACATAAACCTGGGATCACATGCTGTATGTGGCAAAAACCACCCAGTTCTTGGCTGTAATCTCTTTAGTAATGGCAGGTATGAGGAATCACAGATAGAACTGTGGGGGATTTATGCTAATTCATTTAGTGTAAAATGTCACTTTCAAACAAAACAGACCCTCCTGAGATGTCTCTGTCTTTTTCTTTTCCGTGTGTGTGTCTGCAGGGGGAGGTGGTGGAGTTTATAGATGAGTTCCTGGATGAGGATAAATACCCCATGTTGGAAGGTCCGCCGAAACACTGAAAAACAGTGCAAACAACTAAACAGCACCAACACTCCCCAGTTTGTATTTATTGGGTTTTGTACGAGGCTCTGATTGGTCACTGTGTGTTTACCTGCAGATCCACATCCTGAATATTTTAAAATTTCCTTTCGTTGTGCACTAAATATCCAGTTGAGTGGTATGGGCTTACAGCACAGTGGCTAAATGATTTGAAAACAATGATGATAATAGAGATTGAAATATTTTAACTTACTGTTTCATGGATCAATTCCTCCACTGTGAATCGTGTATGTTGTCTTGGAAAAAATGTAAATTTTTACAATGAAATGATAATAAAACCTGCCAAACATAAGGCCTTTCAGGTCTTCATTACAATGTTGTTGTAATACTACAGTGGCTGGTTTGTTGTGAATAACACCCCTTTAGTCTAGGGCTGCAACTACATCTGTCGGTCATTTTTTCAACTAATATTTCTTTTTTTTTGTTTGGGCTATTAAATGACAGTAAATACTGAAATATGATCATCACATTTACCTAAAGCCCAAGCACATGCCTTCAAATGCCTTGTTCTGTCCAATCCACAACCCAAAAATTATAAATTTACTATCACATAAGTCTTCTAAAACATAAACATAAAGCAGCAAACCATCACAACCAAGGGAATGTTTAGGAAAAATGGATGGAGAGCTGAAGGGGTGAACAGCAGGATGTGTGCTAGGGTCCTTTAGACGAAACACGGGGCCGTGCTAGGCGGAGAGACATCCAGAGAAAACACTGAGTTGTTTAATAATGTTTGAACATTGAGTCTCTGTGCAGTTTGTCACACAGTGATGTTAAAAACCCACAGGGGAACATTCTCGCTGTATTACCGTGTCTCTCTCTGCACTCTCATTCCTCTCCTGCCTGTATTTACTTGTCTCTTTTATTACCTCTCCTACTCCCTTGCTGATGATTTATCTTTCCTCTGCCCTCTTTTGTACTTTTTAAAAACTTTTTGGAACATATCTCAAAGAAATGGGGGATAATGGCTGGTAGAAGGATTAAAAGTTCAGACAAAAGGCTGATTGTCAGGAGTCAAGGTCAGAGGTCAAACTCACCTTAATATGTGACAAGTCAGTCACTTTTACACACTTACACATTGAATCGAAAGCAATGGATAATGAACCATGCAGCTTGAGATCTATACCATGAGTGAATGTGTCCGTTTGACCTTGACGGAAAAAAAAAAAAAAAGAAGAGTCAAATCAAGAGTTAAAACCACATGTTTGGGAGTTTATTGTGACTTAGAGAACAGACATACAGTACACAGTTCATCCTGACATCACACACATCAGGCTGTTTGAGATGAAGAAGAAACAGACATGGAGAAATATTAGCATCATGTGAATGAGAGTCAGCAATGTGAAAAAAAAGAGTAATTTTCCTTTTAATAGTCTCTTTCAAAGTTGTCATGATTTTGCACAAAACTCAGGTGATCCCAAAACCCAATTTTAATCTTTGTATTTTTACGTTCTTGATGATTACGATCGGTCTTCAGGCATGGATCATGTGGCAGACAGGACATTGCTTAATAATCTACAATGTGTTCTTTATTTATGCTATTGCGAGTACAGTACTTGTGTTTGAACAGCAGAGTCTAGTAGTAGGAGGGGTAGATTTTGAGTAAAGTGGAGATGAGCTGATCCTGTGTAAGATATGACGAGGTAATGTCTACTGTCTACTGTGCTTGACTGTCTTGGTGAAGAAACATAAGTCAAATTATTTCCCACACACTAGTAATGCTACAGTATGTACAGCAAGTTATTACAATTCATATTTACAGAAACATACAGACAACAGGTACTTTATTCCCCATGCCCTTGTCACATTAGGACAATACAGTTTCAGACACCACAATATGGAGATGAAAAAGATTGGTGAAATATTTTTAGCAATTTGAAATGAATCAGGAAAAATACTTTTTAGAAATTAGCTGAGAACACTGGATCTCAGGTCAGGGACATATGAGAAAAAATCTAATAATTAATGACACCATAAAGTGCCTTGTCTACCACCCACATTAATTACAAGTGAAGCACTTTCTATTTAAGTTATTGCCGTATAATTAATTTCGTAGTCTTTATATATCACCAGAATTACAATATATTACATAATATTTAGAAATCTAACTAAAGTTTTCACTTAACACAATAAACCGTCAGACTATTACTAATCTTTTAAGTTAAAACTATAACATTGAACATTTGGGGTTGTGATTTTAGTTTCTCTGTGTTGCCATGGCAGCACCACAATGTTTGATCTCCGGTTGGTCTGGATGCCGTCAGCAAACACGACGTAAGGCTGCCCGGCGGATTGCACGGACCTGAGACACACACACACACACACACACATACACACACTTGCTCTACCATACACACATGCACACACACAAACACACACTCACACACCCCCAATCACACACACTGTGTCTGGATGGACACCGGCTCTATATCTCTCACCAGCCGACTGTCAAAACCAACAGAGGCAGGAAAATCTTAAAATGTATCACCTTTCCCCGGCCCCTTTTTTTATTCTCTCCTCCCTCTCACTTCTCTGCATACCGCGCATTCGACTCTCTCATCTGGTCTAACCATCATCATCATCATCACCATCCTTTTTTTTCGTTCATGCTGGTTTGATAGAAACCTGGTCTGCACAAATCTGCGGTGATGATCTGACGTGTTCTGAACTTCAGCGCTCTTGTCGTGGAGTAACAAGTGAAAAACAGTTTTTATCAACACAATACTCAGACAAACAGAAAAGACTGAGAATCAGGAACAAGACAGCTTAATCAATAATAAACGAGCAGTCAATGAATTCAACAAACAAAAAAAAAAACATTTAGGTAACACAGAGAATCTTTACCACAATGTCCAAGAGCCAAGTCTCAGTTCATATATTCAGGCGGGCAGGCATGCCTTCTTGTGGTTTTCCTACATGGTCATCTACCTTTTCAGTTCCTGGAGCTGAGTCCAGTCCAGACACAGCCCCTCTACCTGTCCAGCTAGATGTCAGAGCTTTGAAAATAATGGGTAGGTATAACAGAGATTGGTAAAATTCTTTAAAATCGATGACGCAGAACTGCAACCATCTTGTTTCACTCACGTTTCATTATGTTAAGCATCAGTTCTTACTGTTGTACAAAATGTCCTGCATCACATAGGTAAGGTTTTGCTTTTCAAAACTCATTTGTTTATACCTACCCAAAATCTTCAATTACGCAGTATTTTCTAGCAAGATGAGGGGCTGTGCTTTCCTCTCAAATTCATCTGAATGTTCCCATCCCTCCTAAATGTCTCTGTCCTCTGTCAGTGTCTCTTTCCTCATCTCTTGCTCTTACACTTTTTGCTGCATCTCTATCTGTTGGCCCTGTCTGGTCTGACTTTGGCCCTTCCCATTCATCTCGTACATTGAGCTCTTCTGCTGTTGCCGTCGGTAACACCACACTCCGACGATGACCGCCATGGCGACCGCACACAGCACCACAATTATGGCCGCCACCATGGGACCTCGACTGGAGGAGCTCGGAGGATGAGGGGGGCAGTTCTCACCTGTACAGATTGCCTCCCCCATCTCTCCCTCCATCTCACCCCTCTCGCCGGTCTCACTGGGAAGATTGTGCACGGTGTGCTCCTCCATCACTCCGGTGAGGATGTCGCCGCCGTGCACCGGCGGAGCTGGGTCGGGATCGAAGTAGGGGTGCTCAGTGAGGTCACCCAGCCAGGAGTGGGTGGGAGCTGCCTGTTGTGTGTCGTAGTCGAGTGTGTCGGAGAATGACGTGGAGTCCGAGGGCTGTGAGCGGTCAGGGGAGGGAGCAGCGGTGGGGATGAAGCCAGGCCACATCTCCTCCGCTCCCCCTTGTTCTAAAGCAGGCTTCGTGGTGGGAGACTCAGGCACCTCTGGTAAGCTGGTGTAAGGGACTGGTCTACGTATTTCCACCTCATTGGGTCTGTCTGTTGCCCCCCTCTCTCTCTCCCGAGGTCTTGCTCTTTCCGTTGTGGAGTCACTATCTTCTGTTTCCCCTGGAACGACAGGGTAGCCGTCCAGCCAGGTCTCATCTGTGGTGGCCTTTTCTCCTGCTGCCTTCTGAGTGACGTTCTGACGTTTATCTGAAAAGATGACTTGCTGATGACCATCACCGACATCTTCATGGCTATCGTGATTGTCATAGCTGTCATGGTCATCGTGTTCGTGATCATCGTGATCCGTGTAATGGTCGTCATCAACCTCCTCCACGTCGTAATGCTCCTCACCGTCATCAGGGTCATCATTGTCATCATGGTCATCACGGTCTGGGTGTTCCTCAGGGCCATCAGGATGTTCCCGATCATCGTCACCATGATCGGCGGTCCCGTCCTCATGATCCTCATAGCTTTCATGTTCATCGTAAGTCTCATCTCGATCATCGTACTCCTGGCTGCCGTAGCTAACATGATCACGGTCCTCTTCATGCTCACCCATGTCATAATGGTCATCATGATCGTCACGATTTTCGGGTCGCTCCCGTCTGTCCAGATCGTCGTGCTGAGCTGGAATGTAATGTTTAATGTGGTCATCATGGTCATCTTCTTCCTGGTGAATGTCACGGTCATCTTGATCGTCGTGGTGGCTGTCATCGTGGACATCCAGGTCGTCATGGTCGCTGTCATCATGATCATCTCGGTCATCTGTGTCACGATCATCATAGCTGTCTGGCTCATGATCATGGTTGTCAACATCAACTGGACGTTGGTGCCGGTGCCTTTCTTGGCTCTCGTGCTCTTTGCTCTCCTCCGATTGGGCGCCCGAGGCCCTCTGTGTGGTCTGTGTGACTGGATTGGTGGAGGCAGGATGTCCCTCCTCCTGGAAGGCCTCAGAGGGGAACCAGAAGAGGTGTTTCTGGGAGAGAATTGAGACAGGTGCTTCTGTGGCTGCAGCGGCATCAGTCCTGACCGCATCCAGTCTCTCCTGTTCCCACCTCGGATGGCCTATAAAGTCCTCAACAGCCCGTTTTTCGTCTTTTTCTCCTCCTTCTTCATCGCCTTCAAATTTTCTACCGATCAACTCTCCTCCCACTTCATGCTCTCCATGTTGGTCTTGATGCTCCTCCTCCACTTCGACACTGAAGCTCGTCTCTTGCTCCTGACTGCTTTTCCCCTCCGGGTATTCAGCTCCATGCACCTCCTCGTACACCTCACCATGAGCCTCCTCTGGTCTCTCGCTGTGGTGCTCTGCCTCTCCATAGGAATCTGTGAACGTGTCCTCGTAGTCTACGTGACTTTCAGTCTCATCTGCAGAAACACAAACAGGACATATTTACTTGATCAGGTGACAAAGCTACATCAAATCTCATGATCATACAGCTCAACTCAAGAACTCAAAGAGGCTTTTGCATTAACTCTTCAAAAATAACTTTTTAGATTCTGACAATGTGGAAGTAATTTAGAGCAGAAGATAGAAGAAGATTGACACCGCTCTTGTATCTTGTTAATAGTCTGACACCTAACTCTCAGTAACACTGCAACATTTTTTTTACCTTTGGACAGAACCAGGCTAGCTGAGTTCCCCTATTTCCAGTCTTTATGCTAAGCTATGCTAACTGGCTGCTGGCTCCAGCGAGAGAGGTATCAATCTTCTAATCTAACACTCAGCAAGAATGCAAATAAATGTGTTCCCCAAAATGTCGAACTATTCCTTTAAGGTAAAGTAATCTCTACTTATGATCCTTTTTCACAGGTTATAGCCTGCTCACTTGACTGATTTTTAGAGGATGGACGGGTGAAAGTATCCAGTATATCACAAGAAAATAGAAAAAGCTAGAGAAAATTTAAATTTGTGTAACAGAAATGTATTTTTTCTCCTTAAATCATAGATCAGATTTATTTTGGGACAGTTCAGGAACCACTGCTGTAGAGCACAAAAGTGACTACGACTCTGTTCATTAACCACGGACACACCCTGGCATTCTGCCTTCACAGACAACTATTGCCCCCTACTCCCTCTGCTATGAACTGGGCCACACTATGGCATGTCACACTGAGGTGTCAGAGCAGCCATTTTCATCCCAACTCACAACTGAGACTCTGTTTTCCGAAAGCCAGGAACCAAGCCCCAGTCACCTAACAACAATGGGAGCTAACAAGCAAGAAATGAGGAGGTTGACCTCAGAGTTGTCTCCTGTCTGGGTCAATGCTCAAAGCTTTGAAGAGAACGAGAAGAAAAGGGGGCATTATCTTTCTTTCCATTTCCGTCCCACTCCCCAACATAAACAGTTTGAACACCTTTTTACCTTTGACACATATCTCCACCAGTCCATACCACTCTCCACAGCTGTCGCACAGCAGGCTGAAGGCACTGCGCCCACTGGGCATTACGTAACCGGGCGCACATGTGTAAAGCAGCTCGTCTCCCAGCTCGTACCCACTGTGCCCCTGTTGACGGGCATTAGGAAAAGACGGAGGGTCCCCACACGGCACACCTGTCAACAACAAACACATGAGTTGCATGTAATCTAAAAAAAAACACGTTCAACATACAAAGTGGAAAATAAATGTTTTGAATTGTTAAACAAACTATTAGCTAAAGAGGACGCAATCCCTCTTCAATATTAAAGTGTGGTTAATGAAGCATGACTCATTAGTATTATCCAGCTTTACAGCATCACCATTCCATTTGTAAACAGAAAGAGATAAGGATGACTCAAGGGACAGGAACCAATGGGGTTTGTGGAAGATGTGGATGTAATTTTGACAAACACGACCATTAACAATGCCATTGGGATGAGATAAAGACTATGTATTGTCTTGAGTCTGGTCTAATTTTGTATGGTAATTATACCAAGGCAACACAATGTGTTTGACAAATAATAACAATGTTAGTTTTCAGTTGTTTTCTGTACTCTCCAAAATAAAAACCTTTTAATAATACATTCAGCTACTGTTTTATTATAACATTAGACTATACAAATCAGGTGTTTTTTTCCACAATGACAGCCTAAATTGTAAATAAAACTATTTGACCAACAGTTGCATTGCACTGGATGTCAAAGTTTTCCACCAAAACATGATAGCCCTGCACTTTTTGCATGATAACTTAACAATAATGTGTAGTTGCTATGTTATAATATTAATGTATTATTGTTTATTATCTTTAAAATGCTCAAACAGAGAAATTTGAAAATCTACAATATCGTGACAGCTGGGCAAACTCCAAAGATCTTTTGATACGATTGAAAGTTCAAGTGCAGCCACTAAATGGAGCTTGCAGTGTGATTGTTTTGTCAAAAATGAAGTAACTTCACAGAAAATACAGGAAGATCTAATGTGCTACCTCTAGTAGGCAAGTCTACAAGTTGATTTTCATAATTTTGGGCTAGTTTTTATGTACAAAACTAGATTAAAACAGCATAAAAATAATATGTTTTTGAAAACTGTCTGTTAAAATGTTAAGGATACAATACTTAACGTAAAACAGCAAAAAAACAAAACAAACAGAAAAAAGACAGAATGCTCTTTAAAAAAGAGGTTGCCAACAGAATTGGTTTAATTTACTGTAATGTATACTTCAAATTTTTAATTCAAACATTTATTGTGTGTTGCCCTGAGAATGGGGCTAACATGGCACCTTATCCCTCCAAACCTCCTATCATAACCATAGCCATAGCTACATAACCACAACTGTAGCCACAAGAACAACCCTGACTATGAAGCTGTTTCCTCTGCTTTAAGTGGCTCTGTACTGTTAATTTTTCCCACAGCAGAGAGTTTGTCCAGCCTCGGGTGTGCAGTATATAAACAGCCACAATAACTCTACTGTTGATGAGGAAGGACTACAGATCTCTTCTGGGAGGCGTCCAATAATAGTCTGATCCAAAACCAACCACCGACTGGCCCCCCTCCCCTCTCAGATCCATGCCAGTGGAATAGGTGTGTGGAATTTAGCTTACGTACATCCACGGATCAAGTTTTATCATCACATACACATCATACGCTCAGATATTCATGAGAAGGCAGAAAGACTGGCGTATAACGAAAGATATGCGTAAAAACATAGACGTGGCAAGCACAAACACACACACACACAGGCTTGCAGGATGGAGTGTTGAAAGTAGAGGTGTAGATGGAAAGACCGCAGGAACACAGCTTCTTTCACACCTCAATAAATAACTTAAGAAAGAACTACACTCGTACACTCACAAATACACACATTTGGTACACATAAAGCTCATCCATTCATATCCTGATCACCACGCACAACTTTAGGTACGGGTTTTAAAAATGATGAGTACATATATCCGTGTTTACTGACCTTTGTCTTTGATACAGAAGGCGTCCATGTGTGCAGCATCCTCTGTGGCATTTTCTGTTCTCACATCCACTGCTTTCAGTGCACTCCCGACAACATTACACACCGTGGTCCTACAGATCAATAAATAGATAGATTGATCAAATCACGTTGGAGAACTTAACGTTCGCAGACACACTCATTAATTACAGTGTGGTATGAGAGCACATGGCCTAAAGCGAAGCAGTTAAGCACAGCTGAGGGACTTTAGGATTGAGGCTGGTCATAATTAAACCCAGCGTGTTTACTTTTAGCACACTGTCCCACTACACATACACAGAAACATTCTCCTAAACAGTAAGTACACATCTTGCACTTGAGGCATTACATCCAGTAGTGGAAGGTAAGTACAATTTTGAGGTACTTGATTTTTTCCATTTTACTTCAATACATATCAGTCACAGAAGCATTTTTCTGCAGAACAAGAACTTTATGTACTTAAAGTACATTTTACTGATAATACTTCTGTACTTTTACTGATGTAGGAATATGAATGCAGGATATTTACTTTTAATTGAGTATCGTTGCATTCATGTGTTATATTTGAGTACTTCTTCCACCACTAATTACACTACTGATAAAAGTGAAGTGAGTGAGATTTCTGCTGAATGATATCACATGCACTGCTGCAGCTCTTTATATACGACACACATGGACAGATATCTACAGTACTCGCTGCTCTCTCGATCACTGCCCGATTCTTTGCTTATTCAAATATTATTACAGCATGACATCAGAGTCCAGGAACACACATCAAGGCTCAGACATGCTGCAGTATCAGCAGTTGTAGACTGTAGCAACAACACTGATAGATGTTCCCATGCAGAAGCCTTAAGTAACAGTAAACTTCAGATAGAACGATAAAATTAGGGACTTAATATAATACCCATTCCACAGGGACCAGATGAATGATGCGGTCAGTGAACAACGCCTACAAGCTGCAGTGGCAAAAAATGCTGAGTAAATAGTCTATTTTTGTGTCCACATTAAGGTTTATAACATCATTAGCCAATTTGTCATCCAAAAGCACAGGATAAGACTGACTCAGACTTCCCAGGCCAATCAAATCATGTTCCCATAGCAGCTCCCGACACCAATCAAAGTCTGACTGAGTTCAGAAGCGTCATTAAAAGTCAGACATATTACACTTTTCATTGATAACAGGTTTGGCCAGTAATACTATTCATCAAGCATAATTAAATGTAAAAGGTATGGACCCAGACTTGAGTGTGTGTGTGTGTGTGTGTGTGTGTGTGTGTGTGTGTGTGTGTGTGCACTTGTGTAACTGAGTTAATCAAAGCATCAGTAATTGGAAAGAATTTGACTGGCAGTGCAGCTAGACTGTGAGAAGCGGTGTGAGTCATACTGCATGCTTGTGCCATGCTAACTTCAGCTTATAAGGACAAAATCTGAGAGAGAGAGAGATACGGGCAGGGAGACAGAAATTGCCAAGAAAACACTGCGAGAGAGAGAGAAAACACAAAGACTGTTTTCACATTAAACTGTAGCTCCTGCAGGCATCTGTGTCTGTGTGTGTGTGCGCGTGTGTGTGTGTGCGTGCGTGTGTGTGAGTGTGTGTGTGAGTGTGTCTACGTGAGAGAGACCGACCTCTATCAGGGGCAGGGTACACTTCACCTGACCGAAGAACCACTTCTCAAAACCCTCACCTTACATGACACAACTATTACAGGGAAAACCCAAAGGCATGCGTATGAAACTGAGTGTTAATTCAGTTTGCTGGCGTTATTGTGTTTGGTTACCAGGGCAGCAGATCTATGAGTGACAGGTAAGAGGAAGACGTTAAGGTAGGGAGAGTCAATCTGCGAAGCACTTGTTATTACGCAACAGACCTGAAAAATGATGTCAGTGCAATTCTGAAGTCTACGCGTGGTTAGCCCATCACGTTTACGGTTTTTAATGAATGTTTGCAAAGGTAAGTAATCTCCGCTGCCCGAATTCTTTTGTCCGTTGCACCTTCTATGTCCACGTTGTTATTGTACCATGATGCGTGTCAACATAGGCGGACAGACAGAGCCATAGATGGGTGATATACGGTCAAACATGGTAAGCGGGTGTGAAAGCTGATGTCTGCTGGCAAACACGTAGAGGGCAGGGAGTGTGTCAGCTCTTTCTCTGACCAGGCGTTCGTCATTCTTCGGGCAGCCGCCATTTTGAAGCAGGTTCAGTGTCATAACATTGAGCATTTCTCGTTTGACTAATTACTTACAATTATTTTCCACGCATTATAGATTCATTTTCCTAGTAATTACATTATAATCCATAATTTACCATAAATGCGTCAGTTTACAATATCTTATTTAGCCTATTCAACACATTTAAGGCACAAGTACTGTAAGGCCCATACAGATCGATTTAGTTACTTGCAAGCGTCTTGGGATAGGTAGTCTTTCAGTCTTTAGGCTGGTCGTTTGGTGAACCACTTTGGTTCAGGCCTAAATATCTTACTGTGGATCACTATGACATTTCGTACAGAGCTTAATGTCGCTCTCAGAATGAATTGTAATATCTTGATGTTTTTTATCTAGCACCATCATCAAGTCAAAATTTCAATTTGTCCAATACTTTACTTCGCAAATGTTAGCAGACAGGTTAAACTAAGATGATGAACATGGTAAACATTACACCTGCTGAACATCTGCATGTAAGCGTTGTCGTCAGCATCCGGCTCAAAGCACCGCCGAGCTTTAGTAAAGTAAAGCTTCACAGCTTTTTTGTACTCCTCCTTGCTCGTTCTCGTTTGTCCGTGACTTTGTAGTTTAAAGTACAGCTGAAACGACTAGCCAATGAACCGTTTGAGTCATGTTTCAAGCACAAATAACCCAGATTCTCAGATTCCAGCTTATCTATGCTTGTAAATTGAAGACGTCGCCTTGAGCTTGAGGAAACTGCTATTTTTACATATCTTTTTTTTTTATAGACAGAATTAATGTAGAAAATAATTGGCAGATTAAGTGTTGTCTGTCTGAAAGTCTTTTGGGAGGGAAGATGACTGCTTTTGGGGGGGAATAAGTGAGAGAAACACGTTTGAGGAATTATTCTTTATGTACTCAATTCTTTTTCAATAAGAAAATATTGCCAAAAAGACTCACTTTGGAACAGTTCAGGGCTGTATTTCAGCTCAACTTTTAAGAGCGCCATACCACCATCCATGTTGGCCTAATTTTGAACACCATACCTTACAGGCTTGAAATCACCTTTTATCTGAAACCACATAGACCAGGACGACTGCAACACTTTCCGCAATTACTGCCCAGGATACAAGTTGCCAATCAAACACCTGACTATAACGCTGTCTCTTTGTCCGTCTGTGTGTCTGTTTCTGTCTCTGGGTGCTGAAAGCTGTGTGTCATGTTACCGTGGAGATGAGAGGTGTAAATGGAGGCAGTTGTCGACCTGACACCCCGGCTCAGAATTCCCTCCTCCTCCAGGAAGGAACAGAGGAGTCTTTCTCCCTCTCTTCCTCTCTTTTTTTTTCTCTTTCCCCCCTGAAATGTGTCACTCTCTTCTTCTATCTTCCCACTCTCTCTATAACTGCCGCTGCTGCCTCTACTTCCTTTCTCTTTCATCCATTCCCGCAACCTCCGTGACACGCACAGGAGCGCGCTCGCCAAAATGACCTTTGGCATCTCTCGAAATTTCAAGTCTTCCTACATGTCCCTTAAAACAATGAAGACCCTCATCCACATACACGCACAATTGCATATACAAATACTTATTTTCTTACCCCACTGTGCCTCCGTAGAGCCACCCACGGGTGCACGAGGAGAAGAAGCACTCCACCACAGCATGCTGGAGCTCCTGTGCTGATGCCAAGCGGGCATGCCGTGTGGCACAAGCCCGCTCTGCATCTCTGAAGCCCTGCAGGCCGGAAGAGTTTCTCAGGTCCAACACGAACACTCGACCTGAGAAGAGAGGGAGCAGGGAGTGAGAGGAAAACCCCTGAAGCTTCTTATTACCATTTATTAACCTGTTACATTGCAGAAAGGTTTTCATGAGCACTGCTGTATAATTACGACCTGTGAGATTCTGGCCACTGGCAGGGCCTGTAACAATTGGACATATCACATAATTCATAAATGTTTTGCCTGTTATAATAAAATCTAAATATGCACCAGTCTTTTCTGTCTTACATGAACACAAAAGACGGGTGCATTTGTTCACAAAACCCCAGATTAGCTGAGCATGACTGGGAGATGAGAGAAAAGCAGATGAAAAGGTCTATTATTGATCTTGGGGGAAGGATATTTTAACAATAGATTATATTTGTGCTTAAATTTTCCCATCCCACATGCCAGGTTTTTGAGCAGGAACTATTTTTAAAAATGTGGGTTTCGGGCATTCCTTTGTAATGGTTGCTGAAAAACCACTGACTCCAAGTTGTGATGACTTAAACAGTAACGCAGGTTATCTGTTTCATTTTAACATAGGAATATAAATGCACAAATACGGATTTTGAGATTGATACCAAGATCTATATCCTATCTAAGTGTCCCATACTACAGATTTCCATTAAGCATAAATCCAGGTCTAGAATCGTGAATTAATCAAGACACGTAAAATGCCAGTTCCCAATTAATTTCACAATGTAATAGAAAACAATATTTGATGCCAGCTGCTAAAACAACATATTTTTGTATCAAGGACCCCTCTGATTCTGTGAACACTGCTCTGTCCACCTCCTGTGATAAGATACGAGAAACCTTTTATTGATCAGTCATGGTAATGGTTGGCTACAGGTGCGATCACCTCACTGCATCACAGGAGCGCACTGTCCCCTTCATTATCACCCCACTGTCACATCATTAGCTGGTGTTCCGAAACACTGAAGAAAAAGGTGCTTTCGCGTTTCAAATCTGAAGAGTTAAATCTTCTAAATATTTGGACCAAGCTGTCTCTGTAAAAGCGTCCGAGCAAAGACGACTGCGTGCGCAAATCCGTTACGCACAGCTTGGTTAGACTTATAAGATGGATATTGCGAAATATTTATTCTAGAGGGAAAAAACCCACCGGCACTGAAAATGCAACACTTAAAAAAAAAGCAGGTGCCACCAGCTCTGAGTAACGGTTAAAGCATCACACCAAACCCTTAACTTTACCTGAGGCAAACTCATTTAATATTCCAGTAAAAGCCTATAATTATGTATAGGAATAAATTGTGACCTTATAATTAAGTCTATAATTTGTGTTGTCACATTTATATAGTGTTTTTTTTTTTCATCATCATTATCTGCTGTTACAATACCTTAGATTATGAACTTACCGTCTGCATTTACAACAGAGGTCACCGCCAGACAGGCCAGGCATCCAAAGAGCGACGACAGAGCAATTCGGTTACAGCGATCCAACATCTTTTCTTTTTTTTTGTTTGTTTGTTTGTTTTTGTTTTGTTTTTTGCGCGCTCGGCAGTGGTTCTAAAATCACACTTTATATGTTGGAAAACGTGCACACACACACACACACACACACACACACACACCCCAACTAATAAAAAAAATTAAATAAAAAAAAAAATAAAAATAAAAAAAACTTCCAAATGACTGCAGAGTCTCGCAGGTCAGAGGGACGCTGCTGCCTCTCTCTCTCTCTCTCTCTCTCCCGGTGGACGGCGGCGCACTGAGCAGCAGGGGAGGGGGGAAGGCTGGTTGACGAGTGCGCGGGAGGATAACGGAGGGAGGACGACGGTCGGAGCGGCTCGGGAGCGAGGCGCAGCTCGTCTCCCCCAAATAGTCGCCCTCGCAAGCAGATGGAGGAGCGGTGCGAAAACTCGCGCGTCCCCGTCAGTAAATACGTCACGGCTCAAACTCTTGACGGAGGGCGAAGGACGCGCCGGGAGACTGCCGGACTGCTCCTTTACGCAGGGAGTAATATGTGGAGAGAGAGAGAGAGGGAGAGAGGGAGAGGGAGAGAGGGAGAGAGGGAGTATAGGCTTCATGTTGAAAATGTGAAGAAGTGTGTGTTTGTGTTGAAGAATAACACACTGGCCCCTGCACTGCTGTAAAAAGACTATTTAACCCCACTGCCGGTAATAAGGGACCTCAGGTTCAGGACTCCCCAATGGTTTGTTGTCGTCCCCTCTGCTGGGCCAAAAAATCCCTCTTTTGGTTGATGTGTGTGTGTGTGTGTGTGTGTGTGTGTGTGTGTTTAGGTGTGTGTGTGTGTGTGTGTGTGTGCGTGTGTCCCATTTGGCGAGGGAGATAAAGACGGATGGCCGGAGCCCATACAGAGCTTCCTCATTGTTCCAGTGACTCTGCAGGTGAAGATAACCGACCCACGCGCTGGCCTCCCAGCACATACAGGACCCACGCCACTAAACCCTAAAGCGACATTAAAACCTGTAAAAGCGTGAAATGCAGATGATAAAAGTTATCGGTGTGCACATGTGCCTCTCTATAAATAAATGCACTTGTCTACACATGCAGACCCTGCATTTGCCCTCTCATTTGCACATAGCTGTGTGTGGATGAACATCACATGCAAGAGGACAGTGCTAGATTTGTTGTCCTCCTCTGAGTGAATGTTTTAGGCATTTTCGCGTCTGCAAGCGACACGGATGGGATATTTAGAAGCTGAAAGTTAATTCTTGACCTTGGGAACACGGAGTAATCTCACCACCATGTCCATTTAGTAGCAGTTCTGGAGCTTTCGCATAGTCTTCCTCAGCAGATGGATGTTGTGCAGTTGTCATGGACTGTAGACTGTGTCCAAGGTTTTTTCTCATCTTTTAAGCCAAGGTGGTCAAGAGGTCTATAGTTGTCAGAAAAATGGAAGTTTGATCATCTAGGATTTCATCACACCTGGGCGACTCCATCTGCCGAAGAAGATCATGTGATGAAAGCTCCAGAGCAGCTACAAAATGGACCTTGTAGTGAGACTGTAAATTATGGAAGAAGTATTCAGATCCTTTATTTAAGTAAAAGTAGCAATACCACTATGTAAAAATACCACATTGGAAGTAGAAGGACTGCATTGAAAATGTTACTTAAGTGAAAGTACTTAAGTAGCTAAATGTACTTTAAGTACAGAAAGTAAAAGTATTCATCGCAGAAAAATGGTCCCTGTGAGTGATGTACTATTATATATTATATTAAAAGATTATTATCACTAATGCAATGATGTGCAAGCAGTATTTTACTGTTGTAGCTACAACTGAATTATTTTCATCATAGATTTTTTTCTCTTGATTAATTGATTTATTGTTTGCTCTGTAAAATCAAGCATCAAGTGCCTTTTTATAAGATTATCATATGTTTTGTATGTAAAATGTTTATTTGTAGAGTAACTGATAATTATAGCTGTCAGTTAATTGTGGACTAAAAAGTACAGTATATTTGCCTCTGAATTGTGGTTGTGTGGAGATATAATGTGGCATGAAATGGAAATACTCAAGTTAAGTACAAGTACCACAAATTTGTACAAACAGTACTTGAGTAAATGTTACTTTCCACTACCAGAGATAGTTTTATCAAGAATGATATAGTTCTTCTGTCTTTGTTTAAATCAAAGAGATTAAAGAAGGAGCACTTGGAGGAAAGGACTTGTTTTTCTGCTCACTGCAGTAGGAAAGACGATGGGTGTGATTTGGAAGGAGAGAAAACGGCCGACAGTGAAGCAATATACTGTGTGTGTGTGTGTGCATATGTGTGTATGCTTGAATAAAAGGAAAAACAATTGGAATGGGACAAAAAAAAAAAAAAAAACAATGATAAAGAAACTCCTTAAGGAGTGACACCTTTATTGAAGATTCACACTTACTCATCCCTCTTCATTTCTTTCTTTCACATCCCACCTTTTCCATTTTCATAATTCTCCGTGTTCCCTCTGCCCCAGTGGAGTCACCCATGCTTCTGCTGCTGCTTTCGGGCTTTAAATCCCCCACTGATGTTTTTTCCATTTCAGTCACTCTTCTCTGTGTTTTCTCCGTCACATTTTTCCACCATGCTCTCATGCACCTCTCATACTTTCACCTCATGTTCAGAAGGGTTTGGATGAGGCAGTTTAAGGTGGGCTGGGATCCTGACTCATGCACAGGGGCTATTTCTGTAGGGGTGGGGGTCGTAAAGGAGAGAGACAGTGATTCACACCTGCACCAGCTCAGAGAGGCTGGTGAGAATTATGTTTGCTGCAGGTGTCCGGGGGTGGGTGGGTGGGTGGGGGGGGGGCTCCGTTAGGGGACAGATGCACATCCAGACTTCACACAGGTGTGTAATCTCACAGGACTTCCAGTACGCACCCATCAGACAATCTGTGCTGTGGAAGTAAACACACACACACACACACACACACACACACACACACACACACACACACACACACACCGACCACAAGGTTGCTCTGACTATGTGTGAGACCAGCGACTTCCCATGTGAGACATGTCCTGTCAGAATGAGGCGTCGTGCAGGTGTGTGATTGACTCAGAGGAAATCATTGGTCATACTGGTGCAGCCCAGGGATGGAGGGAGGTATGGCTTTGTCTCCATGACAACAGCCTCCTTAAACCTCCACGATGAGCGGGGTCCAGAAAAACAGGAACAGCTTTGAAAGCCAAGAGTTGAAGCTGCATGCAAGGAAAATTGGTTTTGAGAGAGATGATGATGATGATGTGTGTGTGTGTGTGTGTGTGTTTGTCACTGTCTTGTGAAAACCACTCATCTCCAACATGTCATCTTTTCATGAGCTAAGGAAAACAGCTCTGTTTTTAGCTTTGTGACGATGCACTTTTTAAGGAAACCAGTGGGTTTTTAGAAGGTTTGTTCTGGTTGAAATCATACAGCAACACTTAATCCTTCAGATAAACTGAAAAATGACCAAATCTGGAGATACATGGTTTTCACTGGAAAGTAACAATATGTGTGTACACGTGTCTGAGCCTTCAAATACTGTGTTTTAGCAACAGTATACATCTTTATTTGTATAGCAGGGAACAGAGTAAATAGTAACAGTAATAAGATTAACAGAAAACATTAAAAATAGAGAAAATCAGATAAATACAAAATAAGAGGAGGCAATAAGTACAGGTTATAACAAATATGCCAAATAGACGATAAAAACAAACAATTCTTTAAAAATATTGGATGAAGCACAGAAGGTTTGAAAGACTCTACAGAACCATTACGTGTTCAGCAGGGATGGCCTCACTGGAGTCACTGCAATCATCAGGACACATTCAACACTGAGCTGCCAGCCACAGCAGAGTCAGGATGAGAAGGGCATGGAGCTATTCAAAGAACTGAGATAATTAATTTGACTTTTGATGAGAGATTGTTAATTAACATGCAATGCAGTGAGATGGGGTGGCACAAGGCTTGAAAATGTGTTGCATGCAGATGAAAGACTACATTTTAGCACAAGTATCATAAAATGTATGTTTATGGCCAACACAGAGTGTCTCCTCTATCTGAGTCATCTCTGTTCCACTGAATCAAACAGTCATGATTGGAGTTATGGTAAATGGTTAGGTTTACAGTTTGCCAATACATAGTGAAGAAGGTGGGGTTGGTACGCAGCCTGAGTTCCCGAAAGGTTTTACCAGACCAACAGGAAAAGCACTAGTGGATGTGCCAGTAAGTCATCCCAGTGAGCCATCATATACAACATCAGGGCCCTGAAAAGAGCACAACTGAATATAACTCAGTCACTTAGATTATTGACTTAATAAGTGCAGTGAAAGACCTGAGAGAAAATGCCTGCTGTATCTGATGTATGTATATTCTGCTCAATCCTATCCTGTCCTCAGTGGTGGAACAAGTACTCACATCCTATATTTAGAGAAAAAGTAGCAATATCTCACTATAAAAATACTTAAATACAAGTAAAATACAAATTATTCCATGAACATTTTACTCAAGTATAAGTAAGAATGCATTAGTCTGCAAAACTACTACTTAAAGTATTTAAAGTATCAAAAGTAATTATCATGGACAGTACATTTACTGAAGTACTGTGCTTAAATGCCAATTCTCGGTCCTTGTATTTTACTTTACCATACTTTTTGTGCAACAATATACTTCTACTCCACTACATATTATCTGTTTACTGCACTGCATTTGTAAATGACAGCTTAAATTGACTAATTACTTCTCATACTGTTCCTGTCCAGTAAAAACCATGTATCTCTAAAGCTCTGAATGTGAATGTTTTCTGATAAACAGAACGATTACGTGTTCCTTTATGGGTTGAGAAAGTTCTTCTTAAGAGGAATAAACAGTTAAAAAAAAAAAAAACATACAATATTTCCCTGTGAGCTGGAGTGGAGAAGAAGTATAAAGTAACAGAAAATGTAAATCCTCAAGTAAAGTATAAGTATCTCAATATCGTTCAGTAGTGCAGTACTTGAGTAAATGTACTTAGTTACTTTTCCACCACTACTGCACATGTCCTCTCCTGTTTCTCAGCCCGGGATTAGACGCTGGTTGCGTGACATCGCCCTCTAGCTGTGGATGTTGGAATACCTCTGAAGATATTTCCTTCTGGATGTGCAACTCACACTCCAGTCTGTCTGCAGCCCTGTCTGCAAAACATGCAATAACTGTGGTGGAAACAAGTATTTAGACCCTTAAGTAGCTATATATGACAACGTGGAAATAATCCATTACAAGTAAAAGTCCTGCATTTAAAATAGTAAAAGTACGAAATATTATCAACAAAATGTAGCCTACTTAAATACATTAAGTAAAAGTTGAAGTGCTCATTATGCAGATTGGACCCTTTTAGTGTTAGCTACTTGTATATTTTATTATGCATTATTATTAATTGTACATTTATTCCAGTATTTTACATTTTACTATTAACTACTTTAACATTTATTGGATAGCTTTAGTTACTTAAATATTTAGCAGATTATTCTTTATATAAAACATATGATCAGCTTCTTAAACATGATGCATTAGACAGTGGACTCTATCAATTTTTTGAGTGAAATAATCTTCCATTGTAGGAGAAATATTTCATCCCGTTTTCAGTCCAAATCAACTTGTTTATAGAATTTTTATAAAATCAATTTGTGTAAGATACAGATGCTCATTTCTGGATAATTTCTTTAACAAGTTGACATAAGTTAAAAACAGTGCTGTACTGTGAAATAAGGGTTTCAGAAGTCAATTATAGACAGACATTTCTTTATAACTTTGAGGATTTCTCACAGATTAAAATGCCCAATATTATAAAGAAGTTAAATTTAGCTATACCTCCACAAACTAGTACATGCATGCTACACACATATTGATGCATTAGTGATAATAATCCTATAATATATACACATAACACTAAGAAAGGGGCCATTTGTCATAATGCATAATACTTCTGCACTTTTTCTAAAGTGAGATTTTAAATGCAGGACTGTGTAGTGTACCTGTGGTGGAGTATTTTTACGTTGCTGTATTGCTTTTCTTTTTATTTCAATGAAGGATTATTTTCTTCCACCCCTGCTGCTACATAAACTACAGTTTACATAATGCAGGAGCGACAGAGGAGTCAGTCCGAGTAGTTCTGGGTGTGAGTCTGCAGGCTGAAGCCTCGCCGCGGCAGTGTTACACATCTCCACCGGAGAGGAGGTCTTGGTCCTGGATCTGGCACCCACAGATGCGTGTTTCCTTCCTTTAATCAGACCCGCAGGTTCGTGTCAGGTCACGTCCCGCCGCCGGGACACCCGCGACTGCCCCGCTGAACCCGGCCAAAGGGGACCCGTTGTCCTTACTGTCCCCCCCCACCAAAAAAAAAAAAAAATCTCCGCAAGACCCCCACAATCAAAACAAATCGACCACGCGTGCTTTTCCCGCAGCAATGACGTCACGTAAACCCTCCCCCGTCCCCGCAAGTAAACAGAAAACGCAGAAGAAAACCTCCGCGTCGGCCGCCGTGCGTGCGTTCGCTGCGGGGGAAACGCCGTGAGACGCGAGAGCGGACGTGAGCGTCGCGTTTCCCGTGGTTTTTTTTTGTTTCCAGCGAACTCGGGAGGTTTTTTCTCTCTCTACGGGGTTCTGGTGGTGGTGGTGGAGGTGGGGGGGGGGGCAGCTGACTCGCGATGAAGGGAGAGGCGGAAGTGAAGTCACTTGACAGACCGTCCATGTTATTATTGTTATTTTGGTAGCCCTGTGATGAGACGGGCAGGGGAGCCGCCGGTCTCCGAGACAACGACCGCAGCCGCCGCCGCCGCCGCAGGCCGCCGCGGACCCGCCGCCCCCCGCACCAGCGCCCCGCTGACCCGGAGACAGGAGCCTCGCTGACGGCTGGGTGTTTGGGGGGGGGGGGGGAGCGGAGCGGAGCGGAGAGGAGGAGGAGGAGGAGGGTGTGAGGACCCAGCTCCAGCTCGGCTCCTTACACTCTTCGGCCCGGACCAAAAATAAAACGGCGACAAAAACAATAACGGCGCTCGTCAGACGGCTCGACGGCTGGTGTCCGCGCGGCGGGGGAGCAGCGACGTGCCGCCGCAGACATGAACGGTATCACCAAGGGCCGGTTCGAGGTATGACAGGGGGAGCGGGCCAGCAATGGTTAAACTGTTTGTTTCTACTAGACGTGGGAGTCGTGGGCTTGTATAAGCAAAGTGTGTGTGTGTGTGTGTGTGTGTTTGGGTGGGTGGGTGGGGGGGGTGTCGACGGTGCTCCTGATTTTTTCCACGCAGTCGTCGGGAGCTGAGAGGCGTTTTGTTGGTCAAGGGTAATCCGAAATCCTGTTATTGTCTCCTGCCGCACCGGGCAGACGGCGACGACATGGGGCTGAGGACTGCGGGACAGGAGGAGGAGGAGGAGGAGGAGGAGGAGGGCTGTGGCCGAGGACAGTCAATATATCAGGGCCGACGGGGGGGGGGGGGGGGGCACTGCCGCCCGAGGTTACAGGCTTTCAGGAGAGTGGGGGGGGGGTGGTGGGGGTGCAGATGGTGGAGAGTAATGTTGTAAAGACAAGCAGTGTGGCAGCGTTTAATTAGTCATCTCTCTGCTTTGGGCAGGTAACACTGCAAAAAAAATAAATAAATAAATTAATTAAAAGAAATAAGCCTGTGACACCACCTGTGATACCTGTGAGTGACTGCTGCCACGGGGGGGGGGGGGGGGCCGCTGGCACACTGCAGATGGTCCTTGTTGTGGACAAGGATCAGCAGTAACACAGAATATGGCATGAGTGCGGTGGGTTGGCACGTGTGTGTGTGTGTGTGTCTCCCCCCCCCCCCTGACCACAACCTTTCCGTGTTTCCCTTGCAGGAGAAGTGGTGAAGTGGTAAACACGCACCCTTTCCTCTGTGTTTGAGCTCAGTGCTCATCTGCAGGGGTGGGTGACGTATTCGGATGTTTTAATTAAGTGAAAAGTGGCAAGATCTCAAGGTGAAAAACTGCTTAACTGCGAGTAAGAGGCGTAGTTGTAGAAGCACAGAAGTGTTATCAGCAAAATGCACTGAAAGAATCAAAAGTGACCTCATAATGCAGGCAGAATGATACCAATCAGTGCTATATTATATTACTGCATAGTATTATTGATGCTTTACTGTGTATGAAGCATTTTACAAGAGAGTATGAAGTACAATATTTGCCTACTGAGTTGAAGTATGAAGTAGCATAAAATGCAAATACTCAAGTACGAAACTGTATTTAAGTACAGCACTTGAGTAAACATACTTTCCACTATTACTTTGAAGTGCAACTCAATTTACAAAACTTTGATTCCTGCCTAATACCTGTGGTATAATAACAACCAAAATATTAACTGTGTCAACATGTTCTTCACAATCTGTACAAACCTTAAATCAGCTCCTGTCCAACTGGTTGTACGTCTCCTAAACTGTGAGCATTGAACACCTGAAATGTCATTAACACGTTGTTGTGATTCCTTGATGGTACTTGGTGTTCAGCCATGTGAGCTTGTCAGGGGTTTGATCATATGTGTCTACGTGTGAGTGAATGAAATCAGAAGGCAGTAGCGGTGCTGATGTGTGTCGCCATATCAGTGGATTTCTCAACAGAGCTGTAAGCTTCTTAGAAGCAGATGAATACCAGCGTATGGTGTGAAACAAGCTGGTGTGTGTTAAGAGAGACTGAAGAGTTGGGGGTAATGGAGTAGGACTTGGGAGGGTTAACTAATAGCCTAACACCTGATGATGCTTTATGAACACCTGGCACAAGCCACATGTGGTTGGTGTATCGCAGGAGGAAAATTTAACACAAAATATGACCCAGATCTGATTTCCTTGCTTTAATGTGGCAAAGAAACTCTAAACCTGAGCAATGCAAGTTCAAAAACCAGATTTGCATATCCACCCTGTTGTACACTGCCTCGTAAAGGAGTTTGACTGCAGAGAGGAACTCCCTGCTTGGGAATGCTGCTCAGTTGGCACAGGGAACGGAGGCACCAGAGATGACGCTGAGATGATAACTTTAATGAAGTGTGCGTACCAGAGAAGGCTTTGAACCTTGCCGTCATAATGCCATAACTGGCAATAATGGCTGAGATTACACACCTGATACTGGGCTCATGCCATTCCACCTGCCAAATTCTTTCATGGGGTTTGGGTAAGACAATAGTCAGGGAGGGAACAGGAGAATAAATTGTTTGTACCCTGTATGCCAACTTCTTCTTCTAATTAATGGTTTAGTCGATGAGTTAGAGTGAAAGATGTCCATCACAAGTTCTGATAGCTCAAGGTAATATTGTCAAATTGCTTGTTCTGTATAACCAGCAATCCAACCAAAAGTATTCCATTTAGAAACAATAATTAGTTGATTAGTTGATTTGTCAATCGACAGAAATTTATTAGGCTATTATTATTTTGCTAATCTGTTGATTGTAAATATCAATACATCCTTATTATTTTGCTTTACAAATGTGAGAATTTGCTATTTTTGCTGCTTTTTCTTGTCTTATTCTACAGTGAACTGAACGTTTTGGGTGTTTGGACTGTTTGTTGAACAAAACAAGATATCACTGACATCACTTTGTGCTCTTAGAAATGATGCTGGGCGCCTTTCACAATTTGATTATGTTTTATAGACCAAACAATTAATCGATTAGTCGAGAGAATAATAAGCAGATTAATGAATAATGAAAATAAGCAGCAGCCCTAAATGAGATAGCAACAGGTTTGACTCAGCAAATATTTGGTATTTTTCCCTGATAAATGACTCGATTATTCAAATTGTCGATTAATGGGTGAATTGTTTCAGCAGTAATCTGAAATGTCTGAATGTGAATCTGAACTATCTGTACCAGACTAGATGCCATTACACATCATGAAAAGGTTATTTTGCCTTTGTTCTTTGCCAGTGCCATCTTGTGTGAAGCCCACCAGGTTTGATTGTGTGTAACTATGTGTCTGTTGAAGGAGAGGTCAAAGATGAGTGATGTGTTACAGAGGTGGTTTGGAATTACGTCTAAATTTAGTCCTAAATCCTAAGCCACCTCTGGCTTTAGAGAGACACTGAGTCAATATACTGTAGGCCTTGTTTGTTGACGTGTCATGTCCTCTTACTACCATTCAGTACGTACAGTAATGTACAATTAAGGTCAATTTACTTTCAGTTTACTCAGCTGATACGACTCTAAATATAACTGAAACTGAAAGTCACATGATGATGATGAAAGATGAGAGATTTCGTTAAACCTTATTACGCTTCCCATAGAGTTTCATTGCCTCAACCCTCATGGTTGGACTGTGAAAATGTGTTATTCAATACATGGGCATGTGGGAACCAATGATGGAAAACATTTTAACTATATCCTGGAGCTATTATTGGATATAGTTAATCAATATGTTCAGATCTGTGTTTCAGACCACTTTGTCGGCTGTGTTGTTACCTGAACATAGATGTTAAAATTCAAACCAGCTCAGTTAATCTTTTGCCGGACCTTGACTGGACCAACTCCCTCGTCTTCTTGACCCCCACTTCCTTTCAAATGGCCTTTACTTTCTCCCTCCCTCTCACTCCTCGCTCACTCTCTGATCTTAATACATTTTTTTGTACGTGTTTTTCCTGTAGTCCTTGACGGTAGCACCGTTTCTTTGTTTGCCAGTGTCTCTCACTTCCTCTTTCTCCCATATTCCCTCTCCTTTTATTGCTTTCTCTTTCGAGGACCTTGCATCTGTCATGGTGCTAGCTGGAGCCAAGACATTTTTTTTATTTTTTTTTTAGAATCAACCCTTGCTGCTCCTGTGCCTTTCCTCACCTCCCCCTTTGTGTTTTCACATTTCGGTGTTTGAGTTTGCGTGCGACACAGCAGGGAGTCCCCCCTCATTAGATACAGTTTCTGAGTCTTTGAGGATACAAGTGTATCACTGGCAGGATGCGTGCCTGCAGAGGCACTGCGAATGTGGGTGTTTGCCGTAATTTAAATTCATGGCTGAGTACAGCCCACCTGATCTAGAAGGTTCTGCCTCTGTTCTTCACACAGAGAGGTCTGACTTGAATCACCTGCGAGTGTGTAAGTGTATGAGTGTGTGTGTGTGTGTGTGTGTGTGTGTGTGTGTGTGTCCCACTCAGCAGATGGCCAGACATCCAGCGAGTAGACTAATTGAGATAAGCATGCCAACAAGCTGACCAGGCTAACAGAATTATAAGCTTGTAAGGAGGGGACGTGGAAAGCCAAACGTAGCCCTGCCTTGTTTTTTTAGCATAGCTTGAGGAAGTAATAGCTTTTTTGTCCTCACTCGTAACTGGAAAGGTTCTATTTTCATTCAATCATTGTTTTATATTATTCAAGTCTGTCACAAAGCAACACTCACATGCTCATGCGTACATTGAAAGTGTTATTGGTGGGTGTAATCATTCCTGCAAAGAGATTCCTTTCTAAAATGTTTTCAGTGTAAGTGATGGAGGACAAAGTTCACAGTCATGGCTGAAGCTGATCCGAGGCTTCAGCAGTACGAGCTAGATAAATCAAGTGGGTGTCTTCCAAAGTTATTCTTTTTAGCACCAAATGTCCTCTTTGTGTTTCCACGGACAATGTTTCCTTGTGTAGGGAAAGTAACAAAAATAGGAAATTGAACTCTAAAAGGAAAAACTCGGGAAGATATTCATTTGATTTGACTAACTCAGATTACTGAAGCCTCATATTACTGTAACTTCAGCTTAATTACTTTTTACACAGAATGAGCACTGTGCATTTAGTCCTCCCTCACGTACATGGAAATTGCTTTAGCAAGTGAATTTTTTGCTGCCAGTATGTACAGAAGTAACCACAACAGTGCTCTTTATGTACATATGGGAATATGAGGATTGTTTTAAGGCTTGAAAAAATGCGAACTAACCCCTATACACACTCTGAGTTGGCAAAACAAAATAATATTGTCCACAAGCCTGCTTTAGATCTGTGATGATGATAATGATGCTCTGTGCTTTCTATGTTTTGATCTCTGTTGCCATTGTAACAGCTTGTGTCTTGTTTCTGCCTCATTGCTTTTGACCACCTCAAACACACACACAACGCACACACACGCTCATTGTTATTGTTTATCTTGTGTCTCGGCAGGTGTTCTCAAACAGCGATGAAGCCCCCATTAACAAGAAGCTCCCCAAAGAGCTTCTTCTTAGGTAAGATTAATAATCCAGAGCCTCCTCCCTCAGCACACGCACACACACACACACACACACACACACACACACACACACACACACACAACACAACACAACACAACATACCCTGGGACAAGGGCTTAGGTCAGGGTTACTCAGTAGCTGAAGCAGCCTTGTGTGTAGGAGTGTGTATGTGTCTTTTTGTCAGTGTAAGTTTGTTTTGTCACTGGTGTGTGTGTAGAGTGTAGGTGTCTGTGTGTGTTTATGTATGGTGTACAGTATGTTAGTCACTAGTCTGAAATGAGGTTCTGTTAACTGTGTGACCTACAGACCAATATTTTGTTCCACATGACCCATAAATCTGACATCACACGCACGTACTCACCTGTGTTCATCCTCCACTCTGATTTATATGTAGATTTGTGTGTGTTTGTGTGTGTGTGTGCATGTATGCTTGAAAGGGATGCACCTGCATGTCGCTCTGCAGACACATGATGTGGACTGTTTATTTCTGCATGTGTGTGTGTGTGTGTGTGTGTGTGTGTGTGTGCGTGCGCCCGTGCGTGTCTGAAATGCTGCTGGGCCTATGCAAACTGTACGTCTGTGAATGTGTGCTATAAATAGCTTGTCTTAGCTGGTGGGGAATTCCGCAGTGCTGTGCTCTTCTGCTGCTCCAGCTGTGCTCCACAGAGACAACCAGTACACCCATTACCGCCAGCACACTTTCACTGGTGAACAGAAACACCACAGCTACAGCATGTGACCTACTGTCACATGTGTCATGTTGAGACACTAACACAACGTCAGCTGTGGGGAAGACTCATTGTTATGACAGTAAATCTTAACTAAACCATGGAAAGTGGGTTGACTGGAGCCTTTTTTGTTTGTTATCTATAATTTTGTTATGCCCTGTCACCATGGCACACAGAGAGGGACATTATGTTGTCCCAGGTGCATTTGAATAATGCAAGAATAAATCTGTCTGTAGACATAGTGAACACAATAACCCAAAAATCACATTTAGGAAATTAGTTCACACCAGTTTTATAATTAGACACTAATAAGAAGTATAGAGTAAATGAGAGGACACTTTTACTTCTCCAGGCAATAACACTTACTCAAAAGAAATAGGGCTTCAACTAATGATTGTTTTTATTATTAATTAATCTGTCGATTAATTAATGAATTAATAATTTTGTCAGTAAAATTACAGAAAATTGTGAAAAGTTCCCACTATAAATTAACAATAGAAGGTATTCACATTGCTTGTTTTATTTCATTAACAGCCCAAAACCCATATTGGATATTGAGATAGAAAGTTTGGTACTTTTGCTTGAAACATGACTTAAATGATTATCAGAGTATCCAAATATATTTTATATTTTCTGTGGATCAACTAATCGATTAAATGACTAGTTATTGCAGCTCTAAAATGAAATGATGTGAGAGGTTTAGAGGAGAAACTTAATGTTTGGTTAAATTGCGTACAACTCATACACATGCAGTATATTCACTCTTTATTTAAGGGGTTGCCATAGTAATATTTGCTTATTAATCTGTTAATTTGTTTAATTAGTGCAGCGTGGATATAAACTGTGAAGATTGTGCTGTGATATAGAAGAACCTTGTCTGACAGGCGAGCCTCGGAGAGAGTTCAGATTGGTTCAGGGTCTCCTTACCCAGAAGGACTGACTCAGCACCCTCGCTACCACCACCCAATTTCATGTCTAACCGGAGTTACTATGGTAACCAGTCCTAGACTCATGGAGAAGGCTTGATTCTCTAACTAGCCACGTTTGAAGGGCCAGGTGTACATTTTGTCAACAAATGGGACAATGCGCCATTAAAATCCCATTATGTACCGGGTTAGAAGAAAATAGACATACCCAGACGTGATTTGACGGAGCAATCAAAGGCTGCTAACTTATTTTCTGTTCATTCTCATGATGTTGTACCTGTACAACAGTTGGCTGTATTATATCACCTCATATGAAATGAAAACGTCAGTGATAGTCAGCTGCAGTCCATCTGTATTAAACAATCTGTCATCTAAAACTTCAGGGCTGTTCTTAAGTATTATGCTTTTATTATTTAGAGCAACTGTCAAATAGGTTAACAGGACTAAAAAGGGGACTCCCCAAAATCAGATTGAGTGATTACTTCCCTGTGAGTATGATTAACAGAATTCTTCTGTGGTTGGTAAAATGCCTTTCTCTCACACATAATGGAAAGTGAGATTGTGTTTGATTAAAGCAGACAGTCAATCAATGATCAGCGTCACAGCCATTAACCAGTTATTAGAATGGAGATCGATGGGCTCCTGCTTGATTGGTCAGCTTCTCCGGTGGCCTGCAATCACTCCTAGGACTGTGTTTGTGGGTGTCTTTGCATTGCCTTGTCGATTGTGCGCGTGTACTCCCTGATACAAGACTCCGGGTATAGATTATACGGACATGTCCCAACATGCCCCGGCCTAACACACATCAAAACACACAGCCTTTGTCTGCTTCTATATGAAGGAAACAATGGCCAGCTCCTGTTTCCTAGGGTTAAAAGGACATTCAGACCCCAGCTGCACTCAAAGCTTTGGCACCATGACAATTCTCTGAATACCTCGAATGTTCTATAGATTGGTCCTTTAAGGCACTTTTCTAAGCAGTAGCCGGTCATTTAAGTCTGGTTTCATGTATGTCTGTCCTCCTGTATATGTATGTATGTTTGTCGGTCTGTCCCATGCTGTCTGTGGCCTTGCCAGTCTGAGTGCCAGAGATTACTCATTGGCAGATTAATGGATTGAGCTGACCCAGTAGCCTGCTGCATGCAGCCCTTTGTGGCTGACCGGCCCACAGCTCAAACACTGCCTGTCTGTGGGGCTCTCCTGCTCCCAACCAAACACACGGGATCGTTCTGTTTTTCTACCGACACACAAAAACATATATTTAATGACACAAAAGGAAAAACCTAATCAAACGCAAAAGTTTAGTGAGAAACTGAGCTATTTATCCCAGAGTGATTGGTGAACTGAGACAAACTGTCTTTTTTGTCTTTCTTTCTAGAATATTCTCCTATCTAGATGTGGTCACGCTATGTAGGTGTGCCCAAGTATCCAAGGTAAGCACTTCCTTCTGTACACCCCCAAACCACCCACTGTGGACTAACATACCCATTGTTTTAAAACAATGGATTCATGTAATTCTAAACTATGGTATGGCTGAACTAAAACCCAGGTTACCATTACTGAATTCTCTACAAATGTCTATAATATAGTGCCATCTGCTGGTTATGTGTCAGTGGACCACTGTTTAGCCATAGTGCACTGCAGCTGAAAGCCGTTTATGAATGAGCTGTCTGTGAATAATGACAAGGGCTTGGCACGTGGCCTGTGAATACAGAGCTGCTTCTCTTACAACAGCTCAAATGTATTTCTATAAGGAAAATGTTATCTCTCTGTACCTGTAACTTTTTTCTATGATATATGTAGTTGTTGTTTTAAATTTTAGGGTCGTTCAGCTCTTGTCTGCTGAGCTTCATGCAGATGTTCTGTGTACCTAAATTTCCAGCCTTTGTTATGATTGGTCAGCTGATTATTTCCTTGAGCAGTGAAAAATACCCTTTTTAATTTCCTAGAGCCCAAGGTGACGCTGCAAGTGTCTGGTTTTCTCTGGCCAACAGTCCCAAACCCAAACCTTCAGTTTACAAAGATATAAAAGAGAGAAAAGAAGCAAAATCTCATATTAAAAAGGTTTTAGGTGGATATGATTAAAAACAACAGCCAGTGCACCTGCTCCATGAACAAAGAGACAGAAAGTGGGCATGGTTTACGCGCACACATAGCCATAGAGTGCTGTACAGTAGAGGTTGACCCACTATATTAATCATTCATTCATTTCTTGCACATATCTTGATAACAGAGTTCCCATTCACCTTCCCCCACCTCTGTCTGACCCACATGTCTGTCTCTGTCCACAACCTGTCTGTCACCCTCTCAGGCGTGGAATGTCCTGGCTCTAGATGGCAGTAACTGGCAGAAGATTGACTTGTTCAACTTCCAGACAGACATAGAGGTGAGGGGTGTGTTTATGAGAGAGAAAAAGAGAAGAGCGAAGCGGTAGAATGGACAGTATTTGTGGGTGTGCGCTTGCCTATATGTGCTGCATGTGTGTGCTTGTTGAGTAGCATTATCCAGCCCAAGGCTTAGTGCTGGGTCAGTAGGCTTTGGTGCCGACTGTGACGTCACAGCTGATCCTCTGTCCTGTGGCTCTGTCCATCTCTTTGTCCATCTCTCTCTCACTCTCTCTCTGTCCCTGTGTCTCTCAGGGCCGGGTGGTGGAGAACATTTCCAAGCGTTGTGGAGGCTTCCTGAGGCAGCTGAGCCTCAGGGGCTGCCTTAGTGTGGGAGATGCCTCCATGAAGTGAGATTGTCATTGTGTCACTGGAATACACTGATGTAATAAGTGTGGTTCTGCTTTGACTTTAACCTAAGGTTACTCTCTTGTTGGTTTAATTACTTGCTGTTAAAGTGATTATGCTTAAAGTTTAAGCAGCTTGTGCCTCTTCAATCCCAGGGGACTCTGTGCTAGAAACTCTTTTTTTGATTCCATTTAATCTTACCTTACTTTGTACACACACACACACACACACACACACACAAAGAATGGTGGTGTAATTTAGTTAGTCTTAATCTCTTTATTTACATGTTTCCTATCACCTCTCCAAGTACTGATTTAAAGAAGTACAAGCTTATCTTTGGAGAGTAAGGCTTTCATAAAAAACTGAAATGTACAGTAGCTGTACAACAACATCCCAAGGGCCTGTATGTGACTCTGTTAATTGGCTACTGAGCTGCTCCCAACATATGACTTCTTATGTATTCAATGAAGCAACTCTTTAGTAATTCCCCTTCTCCCTCTCTACTGTTTGACTGTTTCTCAGGACATTTGCTCAGAACTGCAGAAACATCGAAGTGTTGAACCTGAACGGCTGCACCAAGATCACAGACAGCACCTGTCTCAGCCTCAGCAAGTTTTGCTCCAAACTCAAACAACTAGATCTCACCTCCTGTGTGTCCATCAGCAACCACTCCCTCAAGGCCCTCAGGTAGGACCCGCACACTTGGTATTTTCCTGGCTACCTAACCTCAAACCCATATAAAATAACCTATTTTAAACCATTAAAGAAAATAGTTCTTAAATCCTCCTCAAGAACTCACACACACTGTACATTGTGCACACTGTTTTTATGTTGAACTATAACGGAAATGATAACCGTACTCAGGTGTGATATATCTCCGTTTGGTTCACATGTCCTGTGTGTTTTGTCTCTATCTTCATGGTGTAATGTGTGTGCATGCTCAGTGATGGCTGCAGAATGCTGGAGATGTTGAACCTGTCATGGTGTGACCAGATCACACGTGATGGCATTGAGGCTTTGGCTAGAGGCTGCAACAGTTTACGAGGACTATTCCTCAGAGGCTGCACACAGGTAATGGCACACACACATACAGGCATTTTAGGTCTTCTTTATTAGAATAGGCATTTTGACACTTTTACAGCGTGTTTTTATTCTATGCTGAAACACATCAGAGTGCTTTTATTCTGTGCTGAAACACATTTTTGAAAAACAATTCTAATTAACACTTATGTAGCCCAAATAACATAAAGGATGAAAATAAATTTATAAAAGACGATAATTAAAGCTCACCTCTTTACAAATTTCCGCCATAAAATACCCACATTTCTTAAAAAGAGTAGATTGGTTAAAACTGTTTTTATCTTCCCATGCATCAAGAGTTACCTGCTGCCAGAGGACATTGTTCACTACTGTTTACTGGTAACAATGTCCTGGTGGTGAGGACAGCTCACAATGCTTCAGCTGAGGAAAATGGTAAAACTACAGAAAACTCAAAATAAATATTTATACGTTCCCATATTGTTTATAAAACAAAACCTAATTTACCTCCCCACTCTACACTTTTTTCCCACTGCTGAAAAATTACTTTTCCCTACTTGCTGTCCCAACACAGTACATTTTCCATCCCATGGAATTTGGGTTTTTTACTTGTATTTCAGTCTTATTGTTTTTTTTTGTTTTGTTTTGTTGATGTTGTGGTTTGTGTCAGGCTGGTGTTTTTATTTTTCTACTACCTCTATAGAGCCAATATTTTCTTTGGGCTGTGTGCTCAGTTGTTGTTGTTTTTTAACTAAAAGATTAGTCTGTTTTTTTGCTTAGCCCCATGAAGCATATTTTGGGGCTCATAGGGGACAGTAGTCACAAGTGAATACATTTAACTCATTGAAAAAAACAGGGTGACATTGAGCAAAGGTTTCTCCCATGTATTGTACGTTTCAAGAGTCATTCAATCACAAGACACTGTTGATTGTTAGGAGATACTTCAACATAACAAGAAGTGTATTTTTTATTTTAACCCAGCTGGATGATGGAGCATTGAAACATCTTCAGAAACACTGCCCAGAACTGACCACCATCAACATGCAGTCTTGCACAGTAAGACAAACACTTGGTTGCGGTATGTGGGGAGGGAGAGACTGATAATAATGCCTGAGGGATGTGTGTGTATGCCTCTTTGTTTTTGCTGTTTCTCATGAGCGTCTGTTGCCTCCAGCAAATAACAGATGAAGGCCTGGTCAGTCTGTGCAGAGGATGCCACAAGCTACAGATCCTTTGTGTGTCTGGCTGCAGTAACATCACTGATGCCTCCCTCACTGCAATGGGACTCAACTGTCCCCGACTCAAGTGAGAAAAACACAAACATATATGCACCTGTTCCACCATCCCTCACAAGGATGTCAACAGCCTGCTTAAGTATCCATAAAATCTCTCTCTCAGGCAGTGTGGCTTCTCTCTAAAAATGCACAAAAATCTACTTACTTGTGTTGTCTTGCCACACACTGGTAAAAATGTAAAAGGTCCCACACACTGTCTAAACCTTGGGAATACAATTTTTTATTGAGCAGACAAGGTTTACGATCTGAAAAGGATCTATGGTCTGATACATGATCCCAGTTCTAGTAAAGAGTCTGTGACACCGCAGTGCAGCCCACTAGGTCCCTCTGCATACCCAATTGCTGGTGGATGATTTTGATAAACCTTGGTTACACACCACGCTAAACCATAACCTCTAAGTAGCCTTTTTAAGTTGCGTGTGTTTGTGTGTTCTCAGGATCCTTGAAGCTGCACGATGCTCCCATGTTACGGACGCTGGATTCACTGTGCTGGCCAGGGTGAGTTTCATTTTCAATTTCAGCTTCTGTGAACCTTTTTGTTGGGTGAACCATCAATTTCACCTCGATTTCTCTGAATTTTATTGAATGATTTCTGTTTATCTTCACAGAATTGTCATGAGCTTGAAAAAATGGACTTAGAAGAATGTATTTTGGTAAGACAATTTGTGGTTTCCTTATTTATTCCTAACATCATGCTTATGGTATTTAGTCATGTTGAATCTGTCTGGGTAGAGATTAGATTGTAGGAAAAAGACTAGCTTGTAGCTTGTAGAAGATGTGACTGTACACAATGCAAAGTGTGTTTTCTAATAGATTTTGACATAAAACAGAGAGGGAGACAGGAAAGAAGGGACACATGAGAAAAAGTTTTAGCAAGATACAAAACTAGACATGAACATGCAACACATGCTTCCTAAAATTGTGACTCTCAACTGCCTCTAGATGTGTAAGAACAGTCCGTTAATCAAGCTGGTCCTCTCCACAGGTAACGGATAACACCTTGGTTCAGCTGTCTATCCACTGCCCTCGCCTGCAAGCACTGGTAAACATTTACACCTCCCACCTCAGCCTGTCTGCTTTAATCTATCTGTGTGTCTTCAAATCTGTCCTCCGTGCCCCGAACAGTCCCTGTCCCACTGCGAGCTGATCACAGACGATGGCATCAGAGCTCTCAGCAGCAGTACCTGTGGCCAAGAGCGCCTCACCGTGGTGGAGTTGGACAACTGCCCCCTAATCACTGATGTGACCCTGGAGCACCTGAAGAGCTGCCACCGTCTGGAGCGCATCGAACTCTACGACTGTCAGCAAGTCACCAGGGCCGGCATCAAACGCATCCGGGTCAGTGGAAGTCATGGGAAAATAAAGACTGTTTTTTTTAGCACATAAATCTGCCTCCCAGCACCTCTACAGCTCACTAATAAACATCACATCTTGTTTGTTTAATTTTTACAAGACACGTAGTGTAAAACTGGCAATTTGGGGTTTTACTGGGGGTTATATAATCTATGTGCTAAGCTAAGCTAACCAGCTGCTGGATGTGAGCCTTATATTTAATGGACACATACTGTATCAGAGTGGCACTGATCTTCTCATCTATCTCTCAAAAAGTATGCAAACACTTGTATTTGCCAAAATGTCCAACTATATCTTAAGGAAACTGGACACAGAAAAGAATCCTTATAATATATTTTTCTTCTGTGTTTTAAAAAAAATCTTTTTATACCCTTGCATTTACACACATCTTCCCTTCACAGGCCCACCTTCCAGAGATCAAGGTCCACGCCTACTTTGCCCCAGTGACACCCCCTCCCTCTGTACATGGAGGTGGCCAGCGTCTGTGCCGCTGCTGCATCATCCTCTGACAGTGGAGGGCCAGGGGGGGCCACCTCTGTCTACAGGTCCTGCTGCTCTGAAATGGGCTGAAATTGTTTGTTTGTTTTTTTTTGGGGAGGGGGGGGGACTGGGGAAGATGTAGGGGAGAGGAGGGGCTGGACCCACTCACTGCTCCTGATCACTGATCAATACATAGACTAATCGCCACTGATCCCTGATCAGTTGAACCCGCCCCTCCTCTCTCCTCTTGCTCACCAATCAGCATCGCAGCGGCCCCAGGTTTTGGCGTGGAGGGGTGGGTGGAAAGAACATGGATGGATGGCCCCTCTCTCTTTTTCTCTCTATCTCATTCTCTCTTTCTCACTGTAAAGACAAAAACAGGTTCTCCACTCCACCGCTGACTCCCCACCTGTGGGCGTAGAGGACTGAACCTGGACAGCTGGAGATGAGGGGGGAGGGGTTTGAACAGTGGAACTACAATGCATCATGTTCAAACATAAAAAAAAAAAAAAAGACGATATTGTCTTGTTGGACAACAGTTCGCTCTCTGTGGAGTATCATCTCAACCAATCACATGACACCTCTATGTGAACATCCTGTGATTCATTCTGCTTTGACCAATAAATGCGCAGCTTGGAGGGAGAGGAGAGGTAGGATGTGGGAAATGCAGGTCTTCTGGATATAAACAGTGAAGCTTCGCCACAGCTCAACTGTCTAATGTGGAAGAATTGAGAGAAGTACAGGAAGTACAGAACATGTGACATATTTGTGCATCTGAGAAACTTTTGTTGAGATTTTGATTCTGTTCGTACAGAGAATGTTTTGCAATGGAAAAAAGAATTACACTTATGGCAACTCACTCAAAACTGGGGTAGGCCAACAAAAACGTTTTATTTTCTTTTTTTTCAGTGCTTATTGTAATTGTCCATGCCTGTCTATCCAGAGAGGGAGACGTGTTTGTCATTCTTTTTGAAATGGAAAAGAAAAAACTGTTGCTGTTTGACAAAAAAAGGACCTATGATTCAGACCCTCATTGTCTAAAAGCATTATGTTGACTTGTATGCTGCTGGGATGAGTGGCCTCCTGTGTACTGCGTGGTTATGTTGGCTCGTAGGCCCTGATCCAATCCTGTCAGTAGCCCTGTGCACTAGCTCCTACTTGACCACTTAGCATTTGTTTACATCCTGGATTAGGTTAGCACCACAGACAAACTTGTTTACATCAGTAGGTTTCCAGTCTCCCTACTATTCAGAGTGAGTTAAGTAACATTGAAACAACTATGGTATACCCACTGTTTTTAACTGGACTGTGAAGTCCATTATTCAAATTTATTGCTGTGTGTATTTGGATATCAATCAGGGCTAACGTTGGTGCAACTTTGCTTCAAAACTAAATGGAAATAAGCTTAAAGCTGAGCTAATAAGTATGAGAATTTGAGCAAAAAGGCACCTCAACTTTTTGACAATCACATGAATTTATGTATTTGAACGTTAATTTAGTGTAGTTTTGTGTAATTGGCAGATTACTGATGGTGTAGGATATAATTAATTATGTATTCAATATACTCCACTTGCTTAATGCCCCAAACAGCACGTGAGAAATTATTTAGAAAAAGCATTTGACACAGGTCTGGTGAGATCTGCCAATCTAATGTATTTTAATTGATCAGCAACAAATTCCCACTGAACCAATCCTACAAAAAATATGTGACAGCAGGGAATGTCATATGCAGTGACTGAAAAGCCCCAGAACCAACAGTTTATTTCATGCTATACAGACACTCCTTCAGATCTGCAGGATCTTACCATGCAGAGTAACCCATGAAATACCACTACTCAAAGCACTGAAAATACAACAAAGCAGAAGCAGCTCGCACTATTGCGCCAAACAAGAGACTGACAAGTGCTGTGTAGTGCCAAGTGCTCAAAGACTGGGGAGATTGGCAGGACCATGGATAGGACTGAAACAAGGAGAGCGGACAGAAAGATGAAGAAAGACTCAGATGGATGCATAGCTGACTTGAATGGCTGTGATACTAATGCCCTCTCTTTGACAGCTGTTTTAACAGTTTTATGTTTAAGAAAATAAAGAAATAAATGAAAAAAATAAACAAATGAATAAATAAAAGTGACTAATAGTAAACGTGCCTTGTCTCTCCAGTGTGAGGTTTTGTCTCCCAGGATCTAAAGAGTACTTCACGGGAAACTGCGGCAAACTGAACCCGGGCGACGCCGCAGCTGCACCGCTAGATGTCGCCCGAGAGCCGCGCAGACGGCAGACACACCCACACGCACAGTGCGGTGCGTCTGATTCATGACGCCGGTGCACAAAACAAACTATCCAGCCAGGAGCACCGATTATTAAAATATATAAAAAAAAAAAAATACTTTCTATAATTGTATCTAGCTCCATATTTAAGTACACGTGCGGGCCACGGTACGCGTGATAATCGGACATTTTTCATCAGGCATCACACCGGCTAGCTGTGCGGTGCCCGAAAGACCCGCGGGCCTGATCGTTGATCGGTTGCGCCTCCTGCTGAACTGCAGTCCCCGGCAGCGCGCGGGTTTAGCGGCAGCGGCGATTATTCCCGGATTAAAAACGAAAAAAAAAAAACCAGTTCCGGCGGGACTGGACCTGAGACACCCCCCCCACCACCACTGTCTCTGTTGTGGAAGTTTGGTGCAACTTTAGCGCCGGGAGGAGACGACAACCGGAGAGGCTCGGCGGACTTGGCGGCCGGTGGTCATGGAGCAGAAGAGCGGAGCGGATCCAGGCGTCGGGCCTGCGGGTCGCCGACGTTAGCTCGCCGAGGCGGATCCGTCTGCTCCGGTTCGGGGTCGCCGCGCTAACCGGCTGCGTGCTATTTCGTTAGCATAACAGACGGCCGGCCTCGGGCGCTGGTTGGTTTTGACACCGTGAAGCGAGCCGCCGGGTTTCACCGCCTCGTTTTTTTTTTTTTTTTACTGAACTTTCTCGAAGTTTTTAAGTGAACGTTGTGCAGTTAGGAAGCTAACGCGCGCTAACGTTACGTCTTTGTCACACACGGACGAGCTGCTGCTTTTTGGGGGGCAGTGGGATGGTGTGTGTGTGATATTGACCCGTTTATTTCTTGCTCGTTTGATGCTCAGACACCGGTCCAGGTCGCACAGTGTCTCTGCCCCCCCGGCGGACTACAGCTAAAAGCTTTCTCGGACCCCGTCCCACCGACCGCCGTCTCCCGTCTCCGGCCGGCTCCCAGCGGCTGGCCGCACGGCACCGAGTGCCCCGATGGAGGACCATGACAACATGGAGTATTTTTACCAGCAGGTAGTGCAGAAAGACGTTACCCGCAGGCTGCAGGTCGGCCAGGACCTCATTGACTACCTGAACGACCCGCAGCGCTCCCAGGACGTGGAGCAGGACAAAGCCCGGCTGGACAAGACCGTGGACGAGCTGACGGGATGGGTGAACTCCAGCAATTTCAAGGTGAGAGATCCTGGCCGGTCTTTGTACGAGGGTATCGCAGTGTCACTGCAGCAGTCACCCCCCCTCAGCCCTTTCATGAATTATTTTTCACCAGTTTACGCAGGAGACAGGGGAGTAATGGAGATGTGATGTTCATTTGCCAAGAGGTTTGGTGTCAAAGATCTTCAGCAGAGAAAAGGCATGTCGTCGCCTTAGTGTAATGAAAGACTATCTGATCTCCTTTAAATCAGAGTTGATCAGACTGGTAGCCCCTTGTCTTATCTGTCTACAGACAACAGTCGCCTAGACCATAGAAAAAGCTGAAGGCCATGTGTTTATTTTTGACAACCTAGTAGTCTGCTCCTGGATCACAAGAGGCAGACATTTTTAAATGTTTATCCCAGCGAAGGAGAAGGACCTTTGCAGGGCATTCCTGTGGTTTGTTGGAGTTTATATTGTTTTGGCAGAGCCTGTGAGTCTGTGTGAAGGGGACCCATTGTCAGTACTGTAGACTGCTGGATGGGATGGGGGAGGGGTTAGAGGACTCATTGTTATGATCTATGCTTTCTCTCCATCTATCGCCCTTCCTCCGTCTCTCCCACACAGACAGACACACACACCCTCTCTTATTCTCTCATTTTGCCTTTTCACACATTTTCTCTTCATTGTTTCTCCTGCTTCGTGCTCTCTGTGTCTGGTGGCCTTACATGCACTCTTCGCTGTATCACTAAAACGCTGGAATGTGACATATTTGCCAGCAAGTCAAAACAGTCTGAAATCTCTTTTCATGCGTGCTGAAATTGGACTCCCAAGTCTATTTTTGAACTGATTAACATTGCCTGCACTGATATGTAGGACTCAGCAAGACTAAAGGCTGTGGACATTCAGCATAACAAAAGCATCCTCCCTCGGTCTCTTTCTAGCGGTAGAAAAGTCTCATCTGCCTTTTGATGTCATTGATCTTTTTTTGTTAACTAATCTCCATATACCAGCGAGTAGTTGATAAAACCTTAAATCATTAGGTGCCAATATCGGACAAAGCATCTGTTGAGGTTTTATCAAATTTCCTCATATCATCCTCCAAATTTCTAAATAATTACAGATTCTTCACAGTCCCATGATGTTCTGGTTTTGCATCTAACTGCCTCAAAACAAACTTAAGGTGCCAATTGAGCATTTAAGGTGATTATAGATGAGGAATTTGTTTTGATTTAAAAGATTGTTCTCAATATGAGCAAACCATTCTGGGATTTCTATGAAAGTAGTCTGCAGTTTAGTCTTAAAATTAACTGAATATCAATGTTGTTAAGTGTTCAAAATAGGGCAACTTCAATCTTCTACCCTGATTTATGTTGTATGATACAGGCCTTTCTTTCACTTTTGTTGCATCCTCTCAAATGAGTGACCCGATCAAACATGTTTGATGAAAAAGTAAACCATTGCCACCTCCATGTCCACTTCCAAGAATTTCTTCTCGAGCTGTGACAAGCTAACGTGTCCCCTTTGTTCAGATTTGTTCTTTTTTGTCGATGACACATACAGTAACTTGAGCTCAGGTCAGTGTCTGGCAGTGATGCGCGAGTGAGTTGTGACCCCCAGGGTCCTTCACATAGCAGGCCTTTAGTGATGCTGATTGGCTCCCGGTCTGGCAAAAGGAGGGAGGACTTAGCTGTAAACAAGATGCTGAGTCAGCACAGACAGGGAAGAACAGAGAGATGATACAAAGTTGACAAGAGACGAAGAATGAAAGAGTTAGAGTGAGAATCGCGGACTGGAGTGATGAATGGGTTAAGGATAAGGTGAGTGGAAAACACAAGTCGCAACCCATAAATGTTTGGATAAGGCGACTGTCGCACCCAAGTTCCTATTTTAGGAATGGATAAAATACTGCATTTCTCCCATCTTTGTTTCACTAGTGTGTCCTTGTCTGGGTCTTTTTTTTTCTTTTTTTTGACACTGAGTCAGTTTCCCCCTTTGTGTCCTCTTTCAATGTACAACAGCAGATTCACCTCATACATTTTGCTCTCACAAAATCACAGAAACCTCAGTGCACACAAACCCAGGGCTTTAAAATTGCATGCTGCATTTATGGGCAGCAAGGGCAGATGACTGAACTGATTTAGGATTGATACTGCTAAAGGCTGACCTGACCAGACACTCTGATCTTTGTGCAATGCTTTATTATGTTGGTAGGAGATTATGCATCCAATGTTGATACATGTAATTAATTAATACATGTATTACAGTTCTGGTTTTAGGATAGAATAAACAATGTGTATCCACTACACCATCAATATGTTCTTATTTCTCTTTAAAACAATGAAAATAGTTTTGCGTTAGCCTACTTTTCCTGCAAACTCAACTCTTCCTGCAGGTGCTTAATAGTGGAAACCGTCCAGTGAAGAGACATGATTGCAGCTTTTAGATTTTTCTGGGATGCTTGTTTATCATCAGTAAAATAGTGGTTAAGAGAAGAACATCAGGTGCTTATTGCAGTTTGCTCAAATGCAGCAAATTAAGGTATGCTATGTCTTCCCCATTCTCTTGCCATCATACTCTGTATTGTAAGGTAATACAGATTCTGAGCGGTGCTGTGGGCTAGGGAAAATCTGTTACAATTTAAAAGTAAATTGGCCAATATGGCAGTAAAATAGGCTAATGAAATCTGGCACATTATGAAAGAAAGGCATGTTTTGCCATTGCTTTGTACCACTAAATTCAGTGTAACTGCAGTTTGCCTCATGCCTACCAATTGCACAGTGACCACTAAGATCAAAGTGAATATATATTTAGCAACACAGCTTGAGCAAGGATTTGAACTTGAATAGGACTCCATTCACTGTCAAATAAGCCATCAGGCAGTCCACCAGAAATGTTATTAACATTAATAACAATTATTTTTACTATAAATGTATCTGTTGATTATTTTATTATCATGGCTAAACGTTCAATAAATGAAAAATGTGATGGTCACATATCTTATATACAAATAACCTATTTTGTCCAACCAGCAGTTCAAAACCTCAAAATATATGATGTACATTTATATAAAACAATAAAAGAGCAAATCATCACATTTTAGAAGCTGGAACCAGCAGATGTTTGGCGTTTTTGTTTGATAAGTTACTTGAACGTTAAAAGGTTACCAAAATCGTTGTTGATTAATGGTTTAATTGTTATAACTCTATTTTCTCATCTTTGCACATATTGTCAATATTGTCCACTCCCAAATGTTGCTGTGTGATCCTTGGACCCTGTGTTTCTGTCCAAATCTCCCTTTAAGCCTCTCCAGCATCCAGAGTAAACCCTGTACATGGTATGTGAATTAGCAGGATAAGCCAACATACGCACCAACCTGAATCTTCACAAAGAACCATTCATACTGGGCTAAATATTTACTGTTTTTCTTTTCTCCAGCATACCTCAGTCACACTGATGTTTTGAAGCTTGCATTCAAGAGATGCAGTGGCGTGCTGTAGAACAACATATTTGTGTGTGTGTGTGTGTGTCAGAATTATTCTTTTAGACACGGCTCTCCACATGCCCGATGTTTTTAGTATTTGTGCCCATTTGGTCTTTTCTTTTTCCATCTTCCATCTTTCTTCCCTCATTCCTTGACTGTTAACTTCAAGAGGCCTTTAGAGCAGGAGAAAACCTCCGCTCCATCTCCTCTTTTCTCCTGTCCAAGGTAGATAACAAGCCCCATCCCTTCTATCTCTCGTCCTCTCCTCTTCTCTTTCTTTTTCCAAGTGAAGATGCCATATGGTTGTGGGCGCTGAGCTTGTTGGGGTGCTGGGTGGAGGAGGGGGAGGGGAGGCCTCCAGGCTGTTTCCTTCCTGTACTGTTTCTTTCTCCTGCTGTTTTCCCTCCTTCCTCTCCTCCTCCTCCTAAATTAGGTCAGTATGAGGGAGTCATCATAATGACCCAGAGCTCATGTTTCCTCTCCAGGTAATTTTTGTTTTCTCTGGTCTTACTTAGCCTTCGTCCCTGTATTTTACCTCATCGCCCCTATTCTCCCACTTTTTGTTTCTGTGGTTACCTGGCTCTGCTCTTCCTTTGACCAAAATAGGGAAAAAACTGAAGTCAACAGGACAGAGGAGTCTGGAGAATAATGTTTTAATAGATTTTCTTTTTGGACTGTTTTTATCACAGCGCTGCCAAAACAAGCATTCCAGGAGCACAGCGCAGTGTGGGATGTGATCCTAATCAGAAACACAGTGGAAAATTCAACTTTACCACTAGACAAAAATCCAGTCTACCTTCCCCCTCTGAGTCATATCACAAGCCTGTTTTTCTTTTATGACGGAGCCAAATCACAGTAGTGGTAGACAAGAGAGATGAGTAAGGGGACTGTCGAGAGTCTCCTTAACATCACTAACATCGTGACATTGTGAACTCTCAGCATTTATTTTATTTTGTCACAGTTGACTGAAGTCGATATTCGAGGGTCATTTGTTTTTTTACCAATTTTCTAAAAAAAGTGCAAATTCATGTGATTCCTTCAGCTGCTGTTATGTAGATGGTACAACAAGGGACAACAAGTTAAATAATCAAGAGTGCCGCAGCTGTTAACATATGCTGACCTTTCATACAGTATGGTATTACCCACTGAATATGGTATTTGTGTCAGTTTAACACCTTGGCCAGGCATCATTCTTCAGAGTGTTTGTGTGACAAAACTGAAAATTGTCAGGCTGTTCACCAGCGAATGGAGCTTGCTCAGGTATCATCACTTATTGATTACACCATAACAAGTGGGTGTATATTGGGGCGGGGTGGGGGTTCAAAGATGGTCTTTTAAAATGTTTCTATTGAATTTGTGGTATTTCCATTCAGGTTTTTTGTATGGGTGTATATGAACATTTTACAGAGTGCTAAACAGTGCACTAGGTTTAGTGATTTATGTGCACAGATTTCCACCTCAGCATATCTTTTGTTGTCATTTCCCCACATGAGTCTGAAGTAGTTGTACTTAATTGCTGTTGAGCTCAACTGTAATTTGCTGTTCCCAGCGTTTGTTATGTACGGTATTTGTGTCAATGTCTCGCACTCCAAGGCTTATCCAGTTGTGTTTTTGGGACTTAAACCAGTTTAAAAAGCTGTTGGCAGACTGACTGGCCTGCATCTTGAAAAGGAAACAAGAAGAGACTTTAATTCCTTGAACATGACAAAATTAACTTTCAGAGTCTCAGCTTTTTCATGCATCAGCAAAACTCGGGAGACAGTTTCATTCAGCATTTTTAAAATCCATTTAAGATACTATGATCAGGCTTAAAATTTTTCTGCAATGAGAACCTAATTTAACCTTTAGCCCATGTGTCTTCCCATCACTGATGCCACTATGGGTAATGAGTAAGCAAACAGTGATACTGGTATTAATATATTCAATTTTGTTGACACGAAAAGCACAGAAAACTGAAGTGAAATTTCATATACCTGAAGCCATGCATTTTGTGTGATAATTATTGTGTGTGACCCACTTTAACTTTTGCCTCTGTCTCACTCTGTGTTTTGTAGGTGGCATTGTTGGGGATTGACATCTGTGGTGCGTTTGTGGACCGCATGGGAGAGCGGTTCAAAGGATACCTGGGCACAGGTGAGATATCTAACCTTTCCCCACCCTGAAATCCTTTAGGTTATGCTATGTTTACAGTAAAACTCATTCATGAAATGTTTGTTCTTAAACTGAGCTTGCTCACAAAGAACTTGAAGGAATCTTTTTTTTTTTCTTGCTTCTGAAATGCAGAAGCTAAAACAACTTTATTATTGGTGCCTGTCAAGGAAGAGTTTACCATCTTGGTTTGAATTCAAGTAGTTCCTGAAATAAAAAATGTATAAATAGAAGAAATAAGTATTATTACTTTCCAAATTGTGCTCAACTACTCTTTACTGTTCCATGAAGTGTGGTGGTTTATGTATTGTTGTATTCAGTGTATTGGCTTATGTCCTTCCATTTTGTCTCTCACTTCCACTTTGTGGTTCCTCTGAGACAGACCAGCGGCACTGCTCTAAAGCCTGGCACCACCCCCTCTCTATTATACATCCTTCAGTCTCTATATTTAGGCTCTGAATTGTCTGCCATACTGCAGCTCTGTCTGTTATCCCCCAAAACCACACCTCACATCCACATGACCTCATACACTGAATCTTCGTATCAGATTTCATGCTCTGTGAGTGTGCATGGGTGTGATATGTCAGTGCCAGCCCTTGTGTGTGCCCGCTTAAGGTGTCACCAGCTGTCTTTGTCAGCCAGACTGGCTCATGTCCCCAACAAACACACACAATCCTGCAGTGCAGCTCTAGGATGACTGGACCTGTCACACTGTGCAAAGTCTGCCACACCACACACACATACACTCTTTATCTCACTCAGTGTCAAGGACAGTGCCTCAGCTCAACTATGTGCATGAGTGTGTGTATTTCAGATTGATGGTAAAAACATCTCTCTGGGCCACCACTGGCACTGGAATCTCCCTCCCTCCATCTGACTTCCATCTCTCCTTTCCTGTGCTCTCTCTCCTTCTCCCTGCACCCACCCTCCTCCCACACAGTCAGGCGGGAGGAAGATGAGATCATTGAGACTCAGTGATCGTATTGATCAGCAGGACTGACTCATTGGACAGGGCTGCTGCCATTACACTGTTCGTGTGTGTGTGCGCATTGGTGCGCTGAGATTGACACTGCTGCTGGCCATGGTGCAAAGTGACTCCCAGCTAGGAAGTGGAAATGGAAGTGAAACATACAGATCACCTAAGGCTGTACTTTGACTTGACAATACTTTCTTGTTTTCAAAGTGACAGATAAAATAAAGTGATGTGATTGGCCCCAACAGCTGTTGAAAAAGATGAAGTAAAATGAGGCAACTAGCCACATACAAGCAGCATGTGTCTGTTTTCATCCTTACTACAGCAGATGACGTTGTGTGCAACAATGCCCCCTGTCATTTTTTCTGTTTGAGGGTATTGTCCTTGTCACTAAGGCAACCAGCTGTTATGGTAACATAGTGTACGCACGCGCACATACACACAGCAGAGGATGGATGACATCACTCCAATCACTGAAGTTTCAGGCTAGGAATGTGGGTGTGTGGGTGTGTATTTGTGTTTATCTCATTGCATGAATGTCAAAGGGTTGTTTTGAGTTTATGAAACTGAGAGAGTTTAATGTTCTCCGTTTGATGGTCAAACAGAGAGATTCACCAGACTTTTGTCTGTCTGAACAGGGTCATGGGTTTGCTGACTAAGGCAAGCCTTTTAAACCATTGAATGTTGTGGATTTTTGACTTTAAGAGTTAATTTTGCCTCTCAATACTTTCTGACTTCCCTAACATGTCTGTGGCTCTCATCCAGAAGCGCATTGGGCCTTCCTGAAGAGTTAATCTTTAAGAATTGATCCCAAATATAACTTGTTCATTTTTAAAATAGGCTAAATAATTTTTTGAAACAGCTGCAGGCTGTAGTTTTACACATTACTCCAACAGGGTAAATAGTTACTTTGTTGGAGACTATTTTCAGCTGCAAATTTGTCACACTGTAGAGCATTTATGAAAGCGGGATGCTATATGTGGGGTTGACTTAAAATAAACTACAGTGCTCATGTTCATCATAATGAAGAAACATAACAGAATAAGCTATGACAGCTTTGGATACTAAGACACTTCATGTAGGTTCAAATCATTGTTGATTTGACAAACCCCAACAATCATTGTTGGGGTTTGTTGATAATAACAAAAGAAGTAGAATATCACCACATTCACCCTTTTAATGATCTCTTAACTGAAGATTATTTATTCACATTGACACCCACAAATGGCACGTTTTCAAATAAAAAGCTGTCAATTACCTGTTCATCTGACATTAAAGCTGAAAATACACTTAAAGCCGAGAGCCCTTCTGTTAGCTCTGTTTGGATTAGAGTAACCGTCTGCAACATTTATTTAGGTGCCAAAATCCTTACAGTTCATTCGGATGCCAGCATTAAAGGCTCTTACTTTTTTCTCTACAGTGTGCATCATTAATTTATATAGGCTGTGCTACTGGAGCAGTTGTGTGTTAGATAACATCGAAATGACATGAAGGCATTTGGTGATCTTGACATTATTTTAGTCACGGTCCATTTCTCTTTTCCTGTCCTTCTCTTTCCCCTCGTACTGTCAAAGCCCTGGTGGTCTTGTCATTGCTTAAGCTTTTACAGTACCGCAAGTTTTTGTCTCTTTCTCTCTCACACACTCACATACTGCAATGATAAACCTATATCTTTCTTTATTTATGTGTTTTAAAAGTACTCCACTTGGGGGCAGTCTTTATTGTCTTTGGCAATTCAATCTGATAGAGACTCAAGGCTCTGTGTCATGTGTGGCCTCATTTCTGCTGTACTTGATGTAAATACTGCACATTAAACTGCATTTTTCATACATTGACTCATCACTAACCCAACTTCTCTGTCTCTCTCGCCCTCTGTCCATTTTATTTTTCTGTCTGTAGTTGTGCCAGCATTGGTGGACAGGCTGGGCGATGCAAAGGACCAGGTCAGGGAGAGCAGCCAAGCTCTGATCCTTCGCTGTATGGAGCAGACTGCCTCGCCCATGGTAAGACACACACACACAAATACATGCATGCATAATCTTAGTCTCAGGGCCCTGAAAATACAAAGCCTTTAGTAATATACACCGGATAAAAACTAATAGAATTATTTTATCACATGTAAAATGCCAGGGACAAAGAAACAAAGGGACCCAAAAATAATTTTTATGTCTATCAAGACTAAACATTGATTGTTTATCTAAATAGTTTCAGGACTGTAGTTCTAGTTACGGCACTGACAGTAGAGGGTATGAAAGGTTGCATCTGTGAAAAATTGCAATCTATGTTTTATATGCCGTTGGAAGGGTCAGTGGGCAGCAACCTATTCAGTTCAATTGTAGTTATTTGGAATAATGCACGGTCAAGATGTAAAACAAACAGCAGACAAATCACAGCCTCTAGAACAGATACTCACTTCAGCTGAAAGGTACTTTTATGTTTCGGGCGCCCTCTTCTGGATATTAATGGAATTACACAGACAACAACAACTCCACTATACTTTGTTATCTACACATAACACACATCCACATCCCCACAGAATTTAACGTTCTCTGTACTCTGCTCAAACCCCTGATAAGCTGCCCTCCTCTGCTTGATCATACTGACAGTCCCTCTCCCTTTTCTTTCTCCTCCTTCATTCAGTACGTTTGGGAAAGGCTACTTATTGGTTTTAAACACAAGAACTTCCGCAGTCGAGAAGGAATCTGCCTCTGTCTCAGTGCCACACTCAGCACGTGAGTAACTTCCCCTTCTTCATCTGTATCACTTCCTGGTTCGAAAGGGGAAAGAATATGCATATTTTCTCTTATCTTGTGGGTAAACATGAGTCCTTACAATATATTCAACAAGTAAACATATACTTCTATAAACCGACTCATTGATTTTTTTAAAGTATATACAGAACATTTTTTTCTGACATATTCTTCTATCTCAATCCTATATTGATGCTAGACATCTTCAGAATGAATTAATTTATGTTCTGCACACTGAGAGGTAGATTCTTTTGCCATGTGTTGTTACTACTCTCCATGAGCATGCCCCATTTTGCTTGTCTAAACACACACAGTGTACAGGGTTAATCTTCTTAACTGTTTGTGTGACTTGAGGTAGCACACGTGCTACGACTGGCACCACCACTTTTTTCATGTGACGTTAACAGTCTTCAACCATACGTGTGGCTAATTGTTGCTTTCAGAGAGTTTTAAAAATCTGTTCTACTCCAGCCTGAACGCTTACATGGTGTTATGCTTCACTGTCAGGCCTGATGGAGGAGTAGCTGTTTTAAAACAACATGAATGGATAATTGGAAAGGACCTGTGTGTTACTACTAAGCTCCAAAGAAAATGTGCCGGCCCATTTAGAGACTTATCCAGAAGCCACAGGAGGTCAAAGAGATCAACCAGTAAAATAAAAGAAAAGAGTTTATGTGTATACTGGAAATGAATTGAAAATTGGTGTGTTTGCACAAAGCCTCGTTGGTTAAACCAGACAAAATTATCATCAATATTAATATCGGTGTTATCTGCTTATTTATTTTTTGTGTGATTTTTGGGCCGTGTGCATGGCCTTTTGGCTTCATTTTCATCTAATTCTGTGCTTGTTTTTCTGTCTTCTGTCCATTCTTACATAAATTAGTTTGTTTTCATTTCCTCCAGTTAGTTATGAGAGCATTTCTTCTCTTGTAAAATCCCACACAGTCAGGGGTTGTGGAAACACAACTGTCATAGTTAACCTGAATTTTGCAAGCTCAAAGTGTCATCACACAAACAAACCAATAGAAATAGGACTAAATAGATACCTGCTTGAAGTCACCTTGTTTGACAGTAGCTCAACATCAGTTCGATCTGTGCAGGTTCTGGTTTACTGTATTTTCCACCTTAAGGTTACCACACACCGCAAATCTGGACTGTTACGATGGCAGCGCTGATTTTAGCATCTATTTGCAAATGGAAAGTAACACAGTTGAGCCAAATGCAATGTATTTTTGAAGCGTATTTTCCAATGTTTGTATGTATTTATCGCATTCAGCTGCATATTGCTGGAAGATGCACAGAGAACCCTCTTTCAACACGTAATGTTTGTGTGGGCAAGGTTTTCATTAGATGTATTTCCTTGTCTTTTCAGGTATGGAGGCCACTCACTGAGCCTCAGTAAATTAGTTCCTCATCTCTGCTCTCTGACTGGAGACCAGAACCCACAGGTGAGAGACACAGCACTCTAGCAATATGATACATAATCAACATGTCTGTGTATCTACTTGTACTGTAATATCTATGTGTGAGTACATGTACAAGTGTCAGTGGAGAGAGGTCATTGTGTCCTCGTTGTATCAGTCTGTAGCTAAGCCTGTAGTTTAGCACTCAGCATCCAGAGTGTGTTGGCAGGCATCTTAAGGCAGCTCTGTCATTATTACTGTTATTAGTGAGGAGATGGGCTCTGTAGAGCCCCCCACCAGGCTTCACTGCTGAGTCTTGAGCACCAGCACCCAACCATTAACCCACACAACGTTACTAGCTGAATGTGTGTGTGAGAGAGAGAGGGATAGAGAGGTTAGTTTAACTTCCTGTGGAGTTGCACCCCAAAGCTGAAATCTGCTTCTGTCCTCTACCCAATGATTATCTACCCACATACTGTCCCGACCAATCAACATCCTCAACAGGCCCGCCCACCCTCAGTTGCAAAGATTCCCTTTAACAGCATCCCATTACCCAATCACAACAGTGCTCACAACATGACGAGCAAATCAGATCTCTCCCATTAGGGGGATGAGTATGGGCCCTTAAGGGTTTATTTTTTAATGTGTTTGCAACTCGTAGTCCGTGTAATCACAGACAGTGGAGAAAGGTGTAATCTTATTAAGGAAAATAAACCATTATTTTAACAAACATTCATACCATTTTTACAGTAATATAGTAATAGTGTAATAGTGCAAATATAGTGTGTGTGCGCGTGCGTGCGGGCATTCTTTTAAATCGATTGTCTGTTGTGTGTAGGTTCGTGAGGCTTCCATAACAGCACTGGTGGATGTTTATCGTCACGTTGGAGAGAGGGTCAGAGCAGACCTGGGAAAGAGAGGCCTGCCTGCTGCACGGTGAGTTATTTAGTCAGTTATTGATTAGCCCTCTCTTTGAGCACTGTTAATGTTTTTTTCACACTGTGTGTGTGTGTGTGTGCGTGTGTGTGTGCGTGCGTGTGTGCGAGAATGGACTGCTCTGCACAGCAGGGATGAGTTGTGTGGAGGGTCTGTGGGTCCCGTGGCCTTGGCACTCAGTCTGTCCCAGGCCACACCATGCACCACTCTGCCCTTCACACACACAGAGGCACTTTCATCCAGAGCACAATGCTGACTGACTGGGGGAGGAGGGTGGGAGGGGGCAGATGGGGTACAAAGGCGTTGGGTGGAGTAACAGAGTTGGGGAAAAATTGGAGAAAGTGTGTGTTCATGTCATCTGTAGAGGTCCATTGAGTGGTTTCGTCATTCAGTGGTCGTCCTGGTTACATGTGCTGGGTTGAGGGTTATTCTAAGCACACAGTGACCCCTTCTGCACCCCCCTTTTCCTCTTTCTCCCATATGTGAGATTCGAGCAGCAGCCAGGGTTGTGTGCTGACTGCTCAGTATGAGTCTTGCATCTGAATGCTGGCTGTGGCCATGTGTCATGTGTTGCGCATATTAAGCCTGTTTCTCTCCACTGTAAACACGTTGTCTGTGTACATGGGGTTTTTGCAGACTGGTGTGTGTCTGTCTGCTTTAAGTTATATGTAGAGGACTGACAGATGCCATGATTCTTCTGTATATGTAGTGTACAATTAATATGAAGTTCTTTAAATGTGCATACATTTTATATGGATTGTGATTAGCACAGATATCTCTTACCTGTTTTGTTGCTGTATTTACTGGTAATATTAGAGCACTAGTATGAAGGCTAGGTTGAGGTTGTGTGTGTCCGAGTGTGTTTGTGTCAGTATGTGCTTGTTAGATGGAATGCAGGGCTGCGGCCAGGGTCTTGGTGACCAGATCACATATCAACTCTGTAGAGCTAGCATCAGATAAATGGAGAAAAAAGGGGGTGTTTTGACAGAGAAAGCGAGTGTAGTAGGCTGAGAATTAGAGGTGAAATGCTGGAGAGAGCATTAGAGAAAGCAAAAAGGTTAAAAGTGAGGAATTGACCAGAGGACTGCCATGTATTATATCCTTTAAACACTCAGGACCCATCTTCAACCCATGTTTCCTAACACAAGGTTAGCCTGAAGGGAATCCTTGACATTGTCTGGGTTATAGGAGATGTGACATCTGCACTCTCAATAAATATCAAAGGGACATTTTGTAATGTAGTATCTCTCTCGCCCCTTTAATTTAATTTGAAAAAGAGCCTGAAATCTTGTCCAAGCCTACAGTATTAAATCTCACACAAAAAGTGTGTTTATTTGGTTTATATGAAAAGTTGTTTACATTACTAACCCAGATAATTGGGAGTAGGCCTAGAGGCTGTGACTGATGACTATAATTAAATTTTTTAATGCAGGTCAGTACAATCTAAATGCCACTCCACATAAAAAGCGTTTTTAGAAGTGTTCTTAACGTCTGCTACCCGTCTCACAAAACAGGCGCCCCGGGACCCTCCGCATTTATTTTATGCTCAGACTCACTTTTCCTCCTGTACGCTTGGTGAAGTGTACTCTCCACAAATATCTCCTGCACATCATAATGCACACATCCCGCTTTAAATGTCGATTCCAAGTATGAGTTGTACATCTTTGTTTATCATTTGTTATACACAAGCAAATGTAGTGCATTAAATAAACCATTGAAGAAATTAGCCAATTTGAAGGTGCAGGAGACATGCAAAATTTTTAAAGGCAACCCCCCCGCCCCATATTCAGTTACAGCCTGGTTATTACGGATGCCAAGATCGATTGGAGCCAATTGTTATCAGCTGATATTCAGTAAAAATATGCGATCCGGGAGGTTTCTAATCGCTGATTGCGAAAACCGTTTAATGATGCAAAAAAATGTTGTCGCGATTGTCACGTTATCTAAGATAAAGGAGCACTTCACCCCAAAATGATTTGTATATCAATTATTCCCTCCGTGTTGTAGGGGTTTGCCAATGGCGCAGTCCATCGGCGGTTGGTTTTTTATGGGAGCTTTTTTTGTCATTTTATTTTCTACTTTAATGGTCGGTCGCTGGTCAGCATTTATAGTCGTATGCTCAATACTTCCAAAAACCCTTGCTAATGAAAGGGGAAAGACTGCAAGCAAACTAGTTCTAAAGTAAATAAAAGCATGTTGTTGACAGAATAAAATCGATATCGTCACAGCAAGGCAAAATCAGTTCATATGAGCGCTGTGTGACGGGACTAACTTCCGCTTACGCAGAGGATGTCAGTTCAGTAGGCCCAGGACACATTCGCGTACACACTGTTAAAAGAATGTGGCCATATGCAGCCCAGATCACCTCCGAATGTGGGGTGAGCAATTGGATCTCAGTGTGTTCTCAATATGTCTTGGGTGCATTCACATCTGTATTAAGGCTGTCCACTGATGATCAGATGATCCAAGATGCATGTTAATGCCAGGTATGAACATGGCCTCTGTTAACAGTAAGAACAGGGATTAACCTGTGACTAGTCTCCTATAAGTAGGTCAAGTGCAGGTTGAATGAGCATTCAATAGACATCCCTCTTTCGCACATGTTGTGTTCAAAAAGGAGATGAACTGCCTTAAAGAGTGAGTCCTCTCTGCTGATCTCGGGGTGACCCTTTTTTAATGACAGGCGATCTATTCCACAATAGATTGAGAGCTCAGTTTTAAAAGGGTAAGCAGTGAGAAGATGCGATCCTAGAATCAAGAAATATGGAGACGGATGTAGGATAAATAAGAGCAATAGAAGGGAGACAAGGATGGAATATAGGCAAGTGGGGTGAGACGTAGAGGGGGGAGGAGCAGCCTTGCTTTCTGTCTGCTGCGAGCTGTACTACCCCTCCCCCTCTGACGAGTGTACGTGTGTGTGTCTGGGTATGGTAGGGAGGTTATGTAAAGGGTAACTGAATCTCTTCGCTGCCTGTCACACAAACTGGCCCACTTGTCTCTCTCATACACACATGCATGCAAAGACCCTGCCTGAGATTTAAATCTTTGTATCACTGTGGAGATTTCTCAGTGGGGGGTGTGTGTGTGCTTTGCATACAGTACGTATGCGCGGCAGTAGGTGGTGCTTTGTCGTATGCCCGTAGCGTGCTTTGGTCTCTCGCTGTTTGGCTCATTCTCTTTCTCTCACGCCCTCCCTCCCTCCTCCCATCTTCCTCCCTCCCTTCCTCTCAGAGCCACTGCACCATGTTGGATACAAAGAGCTGAGGGGAGCCGAGGACGGGAGTGTGTCACTAGCATGGGAGCTAATACAACGTTGCGCAGCAACGCAGCAACCTATTAATCAGTCCACTGGGAAATACAGAGGCAAATGAGTATTGAAGAATAAAGGCTTGGCTATTTCTGAACCGAATAGGCAAATTAAAATGCTAATGAAAGGAAGGGAACCACGTGAAAACGCTGCACGGCTGAGCAGCCCGTTCCAACGCTAATCGTCACTTATCAGGAGCTGCTAAGCTGTCTGGTAGTTGTGGACCGGCACCAGACACCAAAAGACAGACAGAGACAGACAGACAGAGGGCGGTGTGTATGACTCTTATTCTTGTGTGCTCACATCCATGGCTAACCTTTTGGCAAAGAGACATTAGGAGGCATGTTTTCTGGACGTGGGTCATTGTGTCTGTTGTGTTATCTTCATACTTGTCATGTGTAACCAATGTGTACTGACACTGCTCAGCGTCCAGTAAATGTTTGAGGCTATTATTTGTTCAAAGATGTTATTATAGCTTGACTTGTTTGTGATCTGGATAGATGTTTGCATATTCAACATACCAACATCTTACCTATAAATCACATGACAGGTGTAGTTTGGGATTGTGTGTGTGTGTGTGTGTGTGTGTTTGCGTGCTCTTGTAAAACTATCTTTGAGAACCAGTTTGAGTTTTAGACCATGGGAGTGAGGACATTTTTGGAAAGTGAGGACATTATGGCCGGTCCTCACTTTTTGAGACACCTTGAAAGGGCTGTTTGAGGGTTAAGACTTGGTTTTAAGGTTGAGGTTAGAAATAAGTTTAGGTTAAGATCAGGGTAAGGGTTGGGGTCAGGCATTTAGTTTTGATGTTTAAGGTTAGGGTAAGGGGCTGTGGAATGCATTATGTCAATGAATGTCCTCACAAGTCTAGCTGTACAAACGTGTGTGTGTGTGTGTGTGTGTGGTACTGAGCAGGATATCAGGACAACTCTGGTCGTGTCGTTGCTGCAGCTTCATGAGTGTGACTGGCATAACAGACACACCCACCCACAAACAAGCAGACAGACAGGCGGGTAGGCTGTCCACATGTTGCTGCTGCTGACGCTTCCACTTAGGATTCATAGCACCTTGCTTGTCTCTTGATCAAAACAGTGGGCTGTGTGTGCGCGCATCCATCTGTGTGTTTCTTTGTCATGATCTTGTCAATGAAGAGGATTGAGAATAGTATTCTTAATTCAGTCTCATTTGGATGTATCCAATTTTGCAATTGTAATTATTCCATTGGCTTTGTTGTGTATGTCTGTGTTTTGCTCTAACCTTTCTTGTTCTTCTTCCTCTTCTTCTTTCCCTCCAGGTTACAGACGTTATTTGCTCGTTTTGATGAAGCCTTGAATTCAGGCAACATGGCTCTCAGCCCAAGTCACGGTCAGTGCCTATTCTCATGTATTGTTGTATTGGCCTCTGAGATCCACCAAGTTGTCAAGATGATTTTACTGTTGTCAGGTATTGGATGTGTATTTGAAAAGTGTGTCTGTGTTTGTATATGTTTGGGCGGGTATCACTAATGTTGTGGGGACATAAATTTGTCTACGCAGTCACATTATTGGGGACAAAATCCAAGTCCCCAAAATGTATATCATTACATATTCGGGTGAAGCTGTGGTTTAAAGTTAGGGTACGGGTTAAGTTTAGGCAAGTATGTGTTTTGGTTAGGGTATGTCTCCAGGAAATGAGTCTAAGTCAATGTAATGTCCCCGAAAGTGTTGTGCGTGTGCGTGCGCATGTGTGTGTGCGTGTGCGTGTGCGTGCACGTGTGTGTGTGTGTGTGTGTGTGTGTGTGTGTGTGTGTGTGTGCGTGTGTGTGTGCGTGTGCGTGTGCGTGTGTGTGGGGGGTGGTTGTGTCAGTTTGTTGCCATGAGCTCCTGTAAGAGGACATAACAGGATTAAAGGTTTAGTGTGTGTGTGTGTGTGTGTGTGTGTGTGTGTGTGTGTGTGGTGCTGTGGGTTTTCTGGATGAGCCAGACCTGAACTGAAGGCTGCTGCTGAGTGTTTAGCTGTCCAGCAGTGGAGTGGGCTGTGGATCTCTGAGCGCCTCAGGCTCAGCCACTGTTGTTTGACCATGGAAAGTTAGAGTGTTATTGATGACACCCCTTTCACCAATGTTTCGCTTTGTTGTTTTCACTTTTCATCACATAAATGTTGGTACAGTGGCCCTTCAGGATTTACTGACATGCAAGAAGGGAAACTGTTCAGTTTACGTGTATAGGAATTGTGATTTTCAGACTTGATGATTATTAAGTGTTTTATGTGAATAGTGTTCCTGAATATTGATTTACAAAGTAGTCTATTTTGGTAGTTGGCAAGAGAAAGCTGTTAGCTTATATAATGCTGTGTCCACCAAAAACTTCATTGTTTTATTGGGATGTAACAATCTGATATGCAGAATCTGCATCAACGTCGATACTGACCTTAGCAAGCGGATTGGAGATCGCTATGATGTGACTGATCCAGGTTCTTTCTGTGTCATAAAATTCAATGTTTCCATTAGTTCGCTTCATTAAGTCACAGCAGGCTGTCAACTCAGTTTTCAGTGTTTCAGTATTTCCTGACCTATTGTCACTCTATAAAAAAAAATACTAAGTTACACAAATAAGAAATTATTAACCTTTACCTAAATAATCACAGTCTTGTGATGATTAAAACTAATTGCGGTAGATAGTAAATGTGGGAAAGAGAGAGCGCTGGTGTCAGATTGGTATTTGGTATGAGCAGATACCCAGAGTAGGCATTGGAATTGGTATCATGAAAGGAAAAGTTGAAACAGTGCATCCATATTGTCTTACCCAGGTATCATGTCACTTAGAATATTCAATAACAGGTTGCAGCAGCACTGCATTGATTTATGGCTAATTAATTTATTCAGTCACAATAAAAAGAAATCATGTAATTTGATATCTTTGTCTTAAAGTGAGGTCCAGGATAATGATTTCAAAAATTGTCCAAACGTTGTCAAATTTCAAAAAGCATGAATATGTGCCTGCACAAATGTATCCCAGTCGTGTTTCAAATGAATTCTTAACTGTGTGGCTTTAAGCTGAGTTTGTGCTCTCTGAGAGTTCAGTTAGGTCTGTTGTTGGTGTCCATCAGAGTCCTTGGCTGTCACTGTATCTGTGTGTTTAACAGCAACAGCAGTGGTTGGTGCCTGGTTTGCTGTTGCATTCTGTTTACTTGAAGAGAGGGACATAGGGAGAGACAAGAAGAGGAGCTCAGGGCGTCTAGTGGGTTTAGTTGCCATGATGCTGTCTCTGGTGGCAGCAGAGGGATGGAGGGAGTGTTACTTTTAACTCCAACCTCCCTAAGGTTTAAAGCAAAGTTGTGTTTTTGGGTCCAGGATTGTGTACTTTTCTTTTTGGTGTGTGTATTGTTTTTACTCATGTGATTTGTCAGGCATGAAAGCACTGCTTGTTATTATCTAGAATAATTTGGACTACTTGCTTTTTTCTTTTCATTTACAATGATAGAAGAAAGATAATAAGAGTAAACTTTGAGGAAACTGGTATAGATGGACAACAAAAAAAGGAGCAGTGCTGTTGTTATTGTTGTGTTTATCACAATAGATTGTCCCATCAATAACTTTGTGGGATTATGCCCACAACACACTTGATCCACAACCATCCTCCATACCTGAGACACAGAAAACTCTACATTTTACGTAGGACAACTCTCCCTGTGTGCCTAAAACAACCTAGAAAGCACTGACCCACTGGTTGAATGGCTAGACTGACTCAAAACAGCAACAGTCATGACCTCCGGTAAACTAATCAAAGCATTTGTATCATTGTATTTTTTTGTGTGTGTGTGTCAACCACTGCTTCTTTAGGCAGCTCCTTTAAAAAAAAAAAAAAAACTCTTCACAGTCTGACCATATGTGTTGACCACATATCCAAACTCCCTTAGTAAACATGAACTTAAAGTGACTACAGATGCTCACCTGGGCGAACGTTGGCCTTCGCTGACACCTCAAGTGTACTTAAGCTTCTTTCTTTCTTTTTTCTCAGCTACTGCAGCTTGTCATGCCACAGTTGTCTGCCCAGAGTCACACAACAGTAAATTATTGGTGCTTGTCTGGTTGCATTCCTATCCTTGCCTAGTAAGGCTGCAACTAACATGTTTTTTGTTTTTTTTCATTATCGACCAATTTGCAGGTTATTTTCTTGATTAATAATTTGGTGAAAGATTCACAGATGTACTTGTTTGGGTGATCGACTGTTGGTTGACAAAACCAAGTGATTTCAAGACGTTGCCTTTTCCTTTAAGAAATTCCGATTGTGAAAAATTGAGAGTTTTCGCTCTTTTCTGACCAAATGATTAGTCTGTAGAGAAAATGATCGTAAGATTTAATCAGTGATGAACATAATTGTTGGTGGCAATCTTATTAAATTTACTTTAAAAATGGACAGAGAAAAGAAAACATCACATTTTTACAACTGAAAAGTAGGAATAAGGTAATATTTGTCAGTTGTGCTTTAAAAATAAAATACTAAATGAATAATCGAGTCCTAAGTGTGTGTGTACTCTATACAAATACTAAACTTTTACCCTTTTTAAATACAGAGCTAAATTGAAACTTTCTGTTGATTAAATAAATAATGTTGGAGTCTTGCATTCTGAATTCATGTTTGACTCACAAGTAACACTGGACAGCCCGAGGCTCACAGTTAACTTTATTTTTGGTGAGAAAATCTACCAAAGGGGTAGTGGAAGGACAGAAACCGTGTGTGATGAGCATGAGCTGGTGTTTTTCTCTAAACACTCCCAAGAATTCAACCTCTGAGTGGAGGACACCAGCTCACACCACCGGCTACAACACACATACACACAAACACACACAAATTTGTTCTTACTCGCCCTTGCCCCACATCTCTTTTAGGCCAGCTCTTGGCGTTTGCTTTAAAGGGTTTAAGGCAGCTGTTGCTGAGAAGAGCACAGCAGAGGAGGGAGGGACGGCAAAGGATTGAGGGAGGAAGCTGACAGAGATCTCTCGCAGTAGGCGAGTCACAGCGCTGTGCCTATCACTGCCTCTCCCTGATTCATCATGACAGAGAGAGACTGAACAAACGAGAGAAGGAAAGAGATAGAGGAGAAAACAAAGGAGAGAACCAGAGAGCAGAGGGAGAGGAGCGAATGCAGACGCAGACAACAGGAAGTTTCTGTCCATAACATACTATAACCATGGCAGTTGGGGATGATGGCAATGGTAAGTGTGTGTGTACATGTTAATCTCATCTGGCTCTAAATGCTGGCACTCAAAGCACTTGTCAGCATATAGTTTAAGATTGAAATCATCTTAAACTCCAAGCACTTTCACCCCAAGTGCTCTGGCTCAGATATACGCTACATCTGCATGTGTGAGAGGCAAAACTGGGGTGTCCTAAAATGTCTCCCGTCACGTTGTACTGTGTTTTGTGTGTGTGTGTGTGTGTGTGTGTCTGTGTGTCTGTGTGTCTGTCTGTCTGTGTAGTTAATGTGCAGGAGCATGTGTGTATCTTAGAGATTCATTGTTTTGTTTTTTAATAGGGCTTTTTTCCGTTTCCTTTTGAAAATTCATATGAAAGAGAGATGGACATATTTGGGAGAGATGGTTGCCGTTATGACTTGCAGCCCGAGGCCTGACTTGATCCGAGGATATCAGTCATGGTTACATGGTACAGCATGCACCTTAGCTAAGAAAACTTTTTCTTTCAGATCCTCTTCAACTTAATCTGTTGGCAGCCTTGATACATATGTTTTCCTTAGATTTTAAAATAATTTCCATTGATGGATGATTGTTAATTATGAACTAATAATAATATAATTTAGATAAGGTCCATGATAGCTCACTCTGTTCGTCTTAACTCCAGCGTTCAAGAGCAGGTTAGACCAAAATATCTACCACAGTGTGACAGCAGGAAAGGCATTTGTTTAGATGGATGTTAAATTTAGATGAAACATAATTCATGTGGCAGAGAGAATTTCAGGTCTCTTCTTTCTGGCTGTTTAGAAAACAGCTCCTAAGAATTTCACACAGTGCTGCTTCAAGTCATTCAGTATGTCTGGACCAGTATACTGTAGACTAAATGATAAAACATTTGTGCTTGCTGTCTAATAATAGATAGATAATTAGGTTTTATTTCTGTGTCATGCAAAACATTTGGCGTATCCCAAATGCAATTACAAGATACTGCTATGTGTCAAACATCAAAAATATAAAAACGGCATCTTTAGGCAACACATTTACAAAGCCAACAAAAAACTAAATCATAACATTATATATGCTAAAAATAATAAATTTCAAATAAATTATTAACGGAATAACAGAACAAGCTGAACGTTTATCTGTGTGTGTGTGTGTGTGTATGTGAAGGAACGATTTGTTTCCAGCATTAGTGTTTTTAGAAAGTAAAGCATGTCAGTGCATGGCCTTGCTCGGCTCTTACTTTTGGTCCTGTCTGAAAATGTGCCTGTGTGAATACAAAAACGCACACACCGTGCACACATACCGTAAAAGCCCAGAGATATTCGGTGCCTTGCAAACTGACCGTCAGTAGCAGCTTTCATTGCTTGCATAGCTTGAGTGTTGACAGGCACTGACACACACAAACACCATCACTATCTCACAGACATGTTCATTCTGCTTCAGTGCATCTCCGGCTCTGCAAAGGAAACCATGACCCCGTTTCCAGGCTAGGCTGGTTGCCATGGCAAAGCTTTCCTCTGAATATTATGGTTTATCCCTCTCCCCGACTTGGAATTGGGACTCAAATTATACCTGTGTATGTGTGTGCGCGCACGCGTGCATGTGTTTTCATTTAAGGAGCTCATTTTCCCTGAGCTGGGCTGGAAATGGAGCAGTCTGTCTCCTATTAGAGAATCCAGGCCTGAACCTCAGCTGTGTCTCTTACTCTCTGTCTCTTCCCTCCCCCTTTTCACTGTCATTCTCCATCCCAGAAACAACTGGGTGGCTGAAAGTGAAATATCTGATAATTTGCCATTCGTATTTTCTCATGGCAATGCCTACAAATAAACTATATGATCAGTATTGATCAGAAAATCTACAGTGCCATTTTTGTAAGCTTAAAACAAAAATGGCTCCTATAAGACTAATGCTTCTATGTTCATGCTGCATTTATTCCTGTGTAATAATCGAGTTGATGAGTCTGTTTGGTATTAACTTATATTCACTTTTGTTCTATACTCTAATAGATAGTAATCGTACTTGTATGTTCTACATGCCTATGAACTTTATTTGGACATGGCAGGTTTGTGCAGGAATAGCTGTGGGTTTCATAGTCTAGTTTTCTGTTGACGCACATACCACTTCTAGTTTACTTTGGAGCTTCTGCAGTCATGAGCTTTTTAACAGATTTTGTCCCACTTCTCGCAGTGCTACTCATGTTCTTCTTTTTTCACCTGTAGTCATTCTCATATGAGTGCTGTGCAGCATCAAAATATTTTCTGTGTCATCCTCTGCATGGGACTCGGCACACTGTCACATGGTCCTGAGTAGGAATACGTGACGTTGCCTGTTCCCCTGCAGCTTACAGCAGATCAGCACAAACACAGGCTCCCTGTGTAGTAAGTCTAATTCCTTAGAAGATATCTGGTTATGTTCTTAGTTGCATGTTGAGATTTTCAGCTGTAATACGCGTGATGATGTTTGCTGCAGAACTCCAGCTGATAAGATGCTTAAAACGGGCTAACTCACTGGACCTTTCTTCACTCTCTATTACTGAGGTTAAGCAAGACTTTGCTGGCTAAATTTAGTTTTGCACACCTTGTCAACTTTTGTGATTGGTCTAACATATCAAGACTGGTAGTGTTTCCTTACTGAAAAGCTTTTTCTTGTGGTTCAAGACCTTTTACATGTTTTTTTCAGTACCAAGTAAACAAGCTGCTTTTCCTTGGCTGTGTCCGTTGCTCTCAGCATTGATCTTACTCTGATGGTCAAAAAACGTTTGTTTTAGTCAGTTTTGCTCTTCCCACCAATGTGCATGGAAGCAAGCAAAAGTATATATTTATACGAGCGCCATATTCAATTTCAACTGTTGTTGGTAAACAGTATGGCTGTTTTTATTTGAAGCGGTGGTACTCTATTGGCTTTGAATTCAGTGTGGTCAGTCAGTTTTTAAAATTCGTTCTAATGAGTACTAAATTACAAATATATTTGTCCCAATACATTTCCAATCAGGGTTATGAACATTCACCATTAAATACAAACTTAATCTCATGATTGAATCATTACTGTTAGCTTGGGGGAAGATCTGATGCACACAAACACACAAGCTCTCGCTCTTATTCTGTTTCCTGTCTATAAAGCAGCTGGATTCTGTGTCCTTCTGTGTTTTGAGTTTTTTTTATGTTTGAACCATAGAAATAATTTGGTGAGAACAGCGCCAGTGCTGCCACCATGTGGTCATAACTGAGTATTTGTTCTGCTCGTTCTGCTCCTACCTTTTAGATAGGGACAGACAAACCTAACAACAATGCATGTGTTTTACTTCACTTCCTCCACCTCTCCCTGCATGTAGGTTACATAATGTTTTTTGGCTGGGAAAAACTCTCGGATTACGGATTGACACACTGCAGCATTGGTGCATGTTTTTGAAGATGTGTTTTAACATTTGACCACCGACTGATTGTTTTTGGACAACTATCAGATCTGTTTATTTAAGCCAGTCATCCTCACTACTCTTTTTCACTCTTCTGAAATGGAGACAGGAGGGGAGTTCGGCCTGGAGTTTCCATGGCAACACTGCCTGGTACATGGTGGAGCTCAGCTGATATCTCTCACTGTGTGTGGGTGTGTCTGTGTGTGCCTGTTTCTGTATATGTATGTGTGTACAGACATGTTATTTGCATGTTGTGCCATGTTATTTGGCAATGTGGTGTGTTCTTGGAGACAGTGGTGCTGCTGGTGGAGCCTTTTCTCCCCATCTGACCAGAATCCATTTTAATTTAATAAACTAACATGAGGTCAGTGGATAAACAGTAAATCCAACTGTTGATTAAACCAAATTGGATATGTGTATGTGTGCAAGTGGGCTTACTGAACATCTTTTTTTCCTGTTTGCTGCTCTATTCACTTGAGAAGCTGGTCTGCACAGGTCGCCATGGCAACAGCATGTGTGCAGTGTACTCCCTACAGGGGATTCTCTGTCTCTCTCTCTCTGTCTCTCTCTGTTTCTCTCTGTTTCTCCCCCCTCCTCTTTCTCTTTCTCTCTGGTGTCTTTGCTCTGCCCTTCACCCAGAGACATTTACTCCCATTGGGTCTGACTAGACAAAAGCAGCAGATGCAAATCATGCTAACAGCGATGTTAATCAATGCTAAGACCCCCGAAGCATGACTGAGTATTGCTAATGGACCCCAGGGTTTTGCTAGAAAGCAATTAGGGTACTAAACTGTTGCCTGATACTGTGAATTCATTGAGTTCTATTAGTGTTTTTGTACTCAGATTTAACTGTAAACATCACTGTACTTATTTTTCTTCTGCATTCATTTAATGTATGCAAGAACCTGTTTCATAATAGTGTTTCTTATGTAAATGAGGGTCTGGTAGTCCCCATGGCCCTTGAACTTTAACCATTGATGCTGACCCATAACAGTAATTTAAAACCCAGGTTTGCAAGATGATGTGCTTTGACCTGCCCATCGAAAACAAATCATTAAAATTTCACTTTACATAAAGGGATCCAGACAGTTTTCATACGTGTGCGTGCTTGTATATAGTGTGTGTGTGTGTGTTTGTGTGTGTTTGTGTGTACACACATACACATAGTGTAGAATAGTAACAGGATTTATTTATTTGATTTTTATTATAAGGTTGAAACTTACTTTTTGTTGTACAAACAGCGTAGCAGATATTGTAGTGCTTTTTGTCAGTAGAAGCCCGATTTTAGGACAGTGCAGCTGGATTAGTCCAACTGAGCATGTATTCTGCACTACTATCTGTCTTTACTGCACTATTTTCACCTACAATAACATAAGCAGCTCCATGTGTACATAGTGTTATATATTTGCATTTTAGTAAAAAGTGTAGATTTCTGTACATATTTTTTGGTATATTTTTATATTTGACCTTCATTCCCTTAATCTTTTTATTTTTATTTTTCTGAAGCTGTATCCATCTGCTACTGTAACAAGTGAATTTCCTCAGTGTGGGATGAATAATTAATTAAGAATTCTTATTTTACTTGCTGTTTACTAGACTGAATCTTAAAATCCCCAAATCAAGTCAGAAGTGAAGAAGGCAAGATTCCAAATGTCTGCTAATGTCTGTAGGTTGAAGACATAGTTAGTCATTGGTTATACACAATTTATAGCGTAACCTTTTATAAATATGATACATCTCTATATTTTAAATTCTGGTCCCCTAAAACTTCTACACTGCTCATCTGATGTGGATGCAAACACCCTCAAATTAAAGCCAAAAGCCTCATTGTTTCATTTCAAGTGCAGTTTCCTGGACTACAGAGTGAAGACAACCCAATACATGTCACTGTCCACATACTCACAGACTGCACTGTATGTGTGTGTGTCTTTGTGAGAGTGGGAGAGTCAAGGCCTCAGATTGAGGGGTGTGGTCTTTCCCTCCCTTCACCCTTCCTACACTCCTTTGATCATTGCTCCACCATCCTTTGTTCTTTTGTGTAAGTGAAGAGAGAGTGAGTACATAAATGTTTTTTCTAGTCTCACAGGTAAATGTTGCAGCATGTAAAGTGTGTTGAGAGGTTATTGATAATTGTGTTTGTGTTTGTGTGTGTGTGTGTGTGTGTGTGTGAGAGAGAGAGAGAGAGAGGTAAGAAGCTGGAGAGTGTATTGTCAATGGTAATGAGTTTAGGTTAGTTGGTCTGGCGGGGACACAGAAGCCCTGTTAATATTCTTGGGGTGTCTGTGTGTGTCGCTCCCTTTCTCTTCCATCACACACACACATCGATAGTCCTGCCTCCGCACTGGCTGCAACACTATGATGTCACCTCTCATCTGATTGGCTGTGAGGCTGCTGAGGGAAGGAGGAGAGATGCTGGGAGAGAGAGAGGGAGGGATAGAAGAGAGAGAGAGTGAAAGAAAATGCCGGCATTTGTATGGGTGGATGGGTTTTCGGACAGCGATGTGAGGTGTGTGTTTGTGTGAGTGTGTTTGTGCGCGTGTGTGTGTATGTGCAGCCTTAGCCCCACAATGAAGTGTGTGTGAGGTGTGTATGTGTCTTGGGGTACGACTTGGAGAAGAGCGGGGACCCCATTACCACGCCCTCCTACAAGTATGAGGCGTCTTATCTGCGAGCGGATCTGTGACTGTGAGTGCAGGGATGGACCCGGGCGTGTTGGCGTGTGTGTCAGTCGATGACTGTGTGTGTGGTGAAGGTTGTTTCATGGTAAAGGATGCGTGTGTCTGCTTCTATACATGTCCACTTCACCTTTACTGAGCATGACACAACAGGCTCTGCAATCACTGTGGACATTTGGCTTGTATGTACACACACACACACGCATGCCTGTCGATGGATTTTGCATGTTGACCGTGTGTGTAGGTAAGCTGAGTCCAGGTGTAGGGTGGTGGCTTTAGCGCATTTCTCCACGGCTGGTTGTCAGAACAACTAGAGCGCCGCTGCATTCCTATGCCAACAGTTTCATCTCCACAGCCGACTTGTGTGTGTGTGTGTGTGTGTGTGTGTGTGTGTGTGTCTTCACATATTGTCGTCCACAACTGTTTTGCTTGGAGATGCAGGTTCAAAATGCTGCACCATTGTTGCAGGCGTGTCTCAAGTTTCAGTGCCAGATTTTACAGCCAGCATGCAGATTGAGGAGTTTGTTCCAGAGAGTTCTGTCAGTCACCGGTGGCATGGGTGGACATTTGGATCATTCGCTGTGTTTTGTGGCTCAAAGAATTGATTGTATGCGTGGGTTTGCCTTTTCCTTGTAACCAGTGGTGTGTTTGTAATTAGTATTGATTTAGAGATTCCTGACCAAGCTCTCTGTAGAATACAACCTCCTCCCTTTCCTTGCTTCTCGTCTTTACTTTTCTTTGTAGCGTTCATTCTCAAGCTTTATATGCTTAACATAAAAGGGGCAAATATAATCCAAGTTTTTTTGAAGTGCTATCGAAGGACCTGTGGGTTTGAATAATTAATACATTTTTATTTTACATTTTATTAACCAGATTTCAACATAGTGATTGTGAGAATAGATGTCAATCTTTATGCCAAATAATGACTCTAATGTTCTTGAGAGAATCTTTAGTTTTGATTCTGTATTTGCTAATAGTTTATAATGTTCTCATACAGACTGTGAATAAATAAAATAATTGTTCCCCTGTGTTTAGACTACTTATGGTCTGTTTTGATGAAAATTATTCACTGTATTGTGTAATAACTTGACTCAGTAACAACAGTTGCTCACCTTGCAAAAGGCTTGAACCATACTCTTGACCTACAGTGTGGATGATAACACTCTACTCTCTGTTCTCTCCTTTCAGATCGTAGTTTTGAGGATGACGACAGTGTGGATGGGAATCGTTCTTCCTCAGCCCAGGCTGCTTTCAAGGTCCCAAAAGTTCCCAAGAAGCCCTCAGAGTCCTCTGCTGCACGCAGGCCCAGCGCTACCGGTAGCAAGCTAGGTACTTTAACTTACTGTGCATTTACTCAAACAATGAATGCAGGCGTATGGCCCAGGTCATCTGTTTCCTCCAAGGTTGGAAAAAATACATTTTAATATTGAGAAAGTGGGGTTTATATCATTCATTGTAGATTGGTGGCTCCTCCAGGTTTGTGGCAAGTGAAAATGATCAGTATCATTACAATTGGCAAGCATTACTTTCATCTGTGTGGAAGTCACCATAACCATTTTTTTCAGTGTGATTCACATTTCTATATTTGGTGTTCAGTGGTGTCAATATTTAGAGCTTACTGAATGCCGATATACTTGACATGTCACTGCCTGACAAAGAGCCCAAAGAGTCCAAGTCCAAGAATTTACCAGTATCTTCCTTTTTGTGAGGAAATTACTTCTTCACAGATAGGAAGTAGTAGTGTCAAAATACAAAATTGGATCACTACAACAAGAATTAATGTCGGTTATTATTGTAGTATTTTTTCTATAACTTCTACTTGCATGGAGCCACTAGGAGTTTGTGTCTGACAGTTTTATCAATTCAAGCAAGAAACCTGAATCACATTTTCTAAAAAAAAAAAAAAAAAAAAAAAGCATCTTACAAAGTGAATGAGAAAGAACACAGAAGCGAAATCTTTGTTTTGATATTTGAGTGTAGGTGAACTGACCCCCAACCCAGTTGTCTGTACCCTTTCTGTTCTCATTTTTGGCCTAAATGCATGCAAAACAAAGAAGGTGAAATAATTTAACTGTAAAGATCAAAGTCTGCCCTACCAACCTTTAGCGTCCTCAGAGACAGTTCAGTGTAGGTCAGATTTTTCGAACATGTGGATGTAGACTGCGGTATAAAGATTTTCTGACATGATTTTACTGGAGGTTACAGAATGAGGACAGACTATTGGGGCTGTTAGAAGACGTCGTGGTCTACAGTTACACACCCCCTCTCTGTCTCCTCAGAAATTGGATCATGTTCTTATCAGCCTCATATCTGTGCTCGACTCAGGGCTGCACAAGATCTGCCATTGAAACAATTTATATCGTGCTTCCTGTTGAGAGAGCCTCCTCCCATCTGTCAAGTCCTCCATGCTGTAGATGGCTGGAGTGTTATGTTTGCTTCGTCTTTGCATGTATTGATTTTCCCCGTCTCCCTCTATTGGAAGAAAGCTGTGTTCCCACGACCATGCAGTCGATCCTGCTGCTTGCTGATGTATCCGTGTCAGCAATTTCACATACAGTATACATGCACATATACATGTGTAGGTGTAAGTGTTTTACTCGTAAGCACTCTGTCTGAGTCCTAGTACATTGCTCTGTTGGTTGGAAACACAGGACTGTTATCTCTTATCACTTGGATCGTTACAATCTTATTGGTTGTGGAGTAATCTCTAGAGGCTGAAGTCAAGGGCATGCTGGGTATTTTTCACACACAGAAATACAGCTCTAAAACGTTGACCATTGCCACATATTTGTGATATTCACTCACTCACTCTTAAGGGGTAGCAGCTGTAAACATTTCTGTCATTTTGTTTTTCCATTTCATTTTTTGGGAATTAGTTTGTCTGTCTTTGATTCTGCTATATCCGACTAGTTTCTTTGATGGCAGTGATGGCAGGTCCCATTGTCTTCATTTGCATTTAAATGACAGTACGCCCACATACTCTGGCAACACACGTCAGCAAGACTAGAAAAAAAGTCTAGAGTTTGAAAAAAGTCTAAAGCCGTATCTGGAAAGATGAAGTACCAGGGCATGACTAGTCTCAAAGACAAGGATGTTTCCTTTATGTCAACAGTCTTCAATCAATGCTGTCTATTTTTTTTTGCCATTGTTTACAATTTTAGGTTGAATGCATTTGATTCAGCCTAAATGCTATAAATGATAAAATACTTTTTATATTTTCTCATATCAAAAATAGAAGCATCAGCTATAAACATAAATATGATTATTATTGCGGCCATAACTGCTCACCCCTTTAACATGCCATGAACCTTTCCATTTCATAAAGCTGGCAATAAAAATGATGAAAATGGCAGTGGAGTGCTGTTAGGTGGGTTTCGTGGCCGGGGTGCTACCATGTTACTCCCTGAGAAAAACCGAGGATAGTGCCTACAGACATCCAGCTGGTTCCCCAGATCATAAGGCTTTGAGAGTTTTTACATAACCAGTCTTTGTGGCACAGTTGGTTATGGAAACCAACCCCAAGGAAAATAAGAAATGGATACATTTGTACTGCCTTTCTCTCTGTTAATACCCAACTCTGCCCCACCATATTTAAACTGCTCTCAGCTCCTCCTTGCTTGCATTTTTCTTTTTTTTTTCTTTTTTACTTTCTTTGTCTCGCCCATTACTGACAGGAAGTCCATTAGAAACACAGGCTGTGTGTGTGTGTGTGTGTGTGTGTGTGTGTGTGTGTGTGTGTGAGTGTGAGTTAATCCAGAACATACAAAACCAACCAGTGCAGAATTTCTTAACTGCCGAACGCCAAGATGCTATCGTATAAATGCGCATATATGTTAATTGACTGCTCTGTTTTTTTTCTAGTATCCAAGGAAAGTGCTGGGGGAATTGATGAAGAAGACTTCATTAAAGCCTTCACAGATGTCCCTCCTGTCCAGGTACACCACACGCAGGAGCATAAATGCATACAATCACACACACTCCTCCCATTTAATAACCAAACTATATAGGCTATTAATGCCAGACTGTCTGAGACTTTTCTCTGTCCTTCACATATTTGCTCTGCTGTTTGCGTTCACCATGTCTCTATGCAGATCTACTCAGCGAGGGATCTTGAGGACAACCTGAATAAGATCCGTGAGATCTGCTCTGATGACAAACATGACTGGGACCAGAGAGCCAGTGCTGTCAGTAGATTCACTTTCAACACATTTCCTTTTTTGGCACTGCCTCGTTTGATTATTTAAGGTGTAATGTTTTTTGGGTTTTCTTTTTTACAGATGAAGAAGGTCCGCTCCTTGTTGGTGGCGGGTGCAACCAACTACGACTGTTTCTACCAGCACCTACGGCTCCTGGATGGAGCCTTCAAACTGTCAGCTAAAGACCTGCGCTCACAAGTTGTCCGAGAGGCCTGCATCACTGTAGCGTGAGTGTTGATTACAGATTCTGCTGTCACTGAAGGGTACATTTGTAAAGAAGAATATACTAAATACTGCAAGAAAAGTTTTAATTTTTGGAGTGGTCTCTCATACATGTTTTAAAACTTGGTGGATGTGTTGTAAAACATCACATCTGAACTGTGAACTTTTAATGTTATTCTCTTGATAGGACAGGTAGGTTAGGGAGATTAGATGGCACTCAACCGTTATTATGACCTTTCCCACAGTTTTAATTGAGTTCTGTGTATTCATATGTATATTCTTGTAGCTACCTCTCATCGGTGCTGGGGAATAAATTTGACCATGGAGCGGAAGCCATCGTTCCTGTCCTGTTCAACCTCATCCCCAACTGTGCCAAAGTCATGGCCACCTCCGGTGTGTCAGCTATCCGCATCATCATTCGGGTGAGTTTTGCAAACACACGTACAAACAGTGTCCTGACCACAAAGAATGGTCAGCGTAAGTGCTATGGCTGTAGTCTGATTATTGGCATCTGTCACTCTCTGCTTCCTCTCCTGTCTGCAGCACACCCACGTCCCCAGGCTCATCCCCCTGATAGCCAGTAACTGCACATCCAAGTCTGTGTCTGTTCGAAGGTGAGATTAACAAAGGCATTGATGTTGTGCAGGTCACAAATAATTAACGGCTATAAAATCATAGTGATGGTGTCAGGTAATGTTTTTGTGATAATGAAAATGTGTCATCTCCAGGCGCTGTTATGATTTCTTGGACCTTCTACTACAGGAGTGGCAAACCCACTCTCTAGAGAGGTGAGGATTGATTCCAGCATCCGAGCAAAGCTGTGCTCAACACCGCTGTCCGATTCACATAGTGGGGTTTTCAAAAGAAGAAAGGGATGCACATTTTATATCTCCATGTCTCTCCCTTGCAGGCACACAGCAGTTCTTGTTGAGAGCATCAAGAAGGGAATTCGAGATGCAGACTCAGAGGCCAGAGTGGAGGCCCGCAAGTAAGACCCACATAAGCATTCAGATACAGACATTTCTGAAAATGTAATTATATAAAAGACAAGTACTGTTAAATATCTCACCGACCTGAATCTCTTGATTCCTCTCTTTTGCCTCCTCCGTCATCATCTTTCCACCTCCCTCCTCACCCATCTTTTTTCCCCCTCTTTTATATTTGTCTCTGTCCACCTACGTCCCTGTTCTCTTCCCTTCCTGCTGTATCTCTCAGGGCCTACTGGGGTCTGAGGAACCACTTTCCAGGAGAGGCCGACGCTCTCTACAACTCTTTGGAACCGTCATACCAGAGGACCCTTCAGTCCTGCCTGAAGAGCTCCGGCAGCGTGGCCTCACTTCCCCAGAGTGACCGCTCCTCATCTTCCTCTCAAGAGAGTCTCAAGTAATCAACGTTCAGCACTGCTCCTCCATAGTCCGCTGTAGACCAATAGATTTATTTCAGATTTACTTAAGACTGCCTGTGATTCTTGAAAATGAAGATTGAAGTAATTTTGGCAGAAACCGTTGTGAGAAATGTTTTTGTAAGACCCCATCTGTTAAACACACTGCTGTACATGGATCAAATATCCTTTTTTTTTTTATCCTGTTTACTTTCCTTTTTTCTTACAACCTTCTCCGCTTTTCTACTGTATGCATCAGTGTAGTAAAGTAGACTGCCCATTTGTTTTTTGAAAGACAAAGTCCCCAGTGACTTTATCCTCTAGTGGTAAATCTGTGTTGAACAAAGAAATTCCTAGGTTATTCAGGGCATTATATCCTCAGTGTAACCCCAGTATTTTGTATTGTTTCGCCTCCTCTGGTTTGTATTTCACTGACAAAATTAATACCAAAGCAAGCTGAAATTAGAGCAAAGTAGACTTTCCTGTTTTACATTATATACTTGCTGTCAGTGAATATTGTTCAGTCTGGAAGTATATAGTTTGAAGTCGGTCAGTGAGGAAAAGAAATTGTGTTTTTTTTTTTTCATCACCGAGCACTATATTACCATTGTGATTTTTATTTTGTGTGGTTGTTTTTCTTTTGTGGACTGACCTACTTTTCCTCCTCTTCTGTCAGTCGGCCTCTGACTTCTAAATGGTCAGCAGCTCCGGGACGAGGTGAGTCAAGCACACAAACACTCACAGACGCACACACTCACACGCTCTCTCAAACACAATCTCATACTCATTCGCTCCTGTGAAAACACACATACACTACGACAAATATCAGCTCCCTCAGAGCCATTTCCTGTCATCCTCATTTACATCTGCCCGTGTCCAGCCCTGTACAGCCACATCCTGTCATGTTTTTATGTTACTACACACATGTGCGCACACACATGCGTATATGCGTCTGGCTCTTTGTGTATTTCTGTATTGTATCAGTATTGTTTGTGTAGTGTGGTGTGGTGCCTGCACGTATTTGTGATGTGTATATATCCCCTCATCACCACGCATCCCTTCTCCAACACACTCCTCGCCCTCCTCCTCCTGTCCTATCAGTCCCTGCGGGTTCAAAGGGTGGGGTGTCGTCGGCCTCCCTGCAGCGCTCCCGTAGCGACGTCGACGTAAACGCAGCAGCAGTCGCTAAGCACCGGCACGTCGGACAGACCAGGGCAGCGGGGCGTCTGCCCCCTGGCTCCTACTCCTCACTGGGTAAGGGCCCTGTCCATCAAGTTAGAGACTAATCAGATGTCGGTCAGTTTGTGATCACCAGGATGTCAGGCCACCTGAGGAGTCTTTTCAGATCAGCTCAGAAATAGTGCTTCTAAAATGTCTAACAGGTTGAAGTAAGAAGTAAAGATCTACTTCTATAAAAGCTCGCTGGACATACATGCTCACACTCTCAAGTGCTTGGACTGGCCTTTCTCCTCTCCGCTCCTGCACTCTCTTCTTCTGCTGCCTGGTCATTGCCTGTTAATGTATCCTGTATATGTTCTGGTATGGATGTTCTCTGTGTGCATGCTCTGTAGATGAATATCGTCCTCTTTGTCGGTTTGTCTCTCTCTGTTTCGATGTTGACCACAGCATCTGCATGGTTCTCTGTTAAACAGATGTTCTCTAACTAATACACACTGTGCTCCTCTCTTCTCTTGTCTCCTCTTTTTCATGTCTTACATTCTTTTTTCCTTTACATTATTTTGTGTTTTCTTGTAACTCACACTTTCTGTTCAATTTTCATTATCCTTTTCTTGGGTTCCTTTTCCTTTTGTGTCTATTACTTTCAATAATCATTTGTATCAATCCTTTGCTTTTTGTTTCCCTTCGTTTCTTCCCTTTTATTTATTCCACCCACTCTCTCTCTCTCTGTGCTACAAAAGATGATGCCTCTGATAAAACGGATGGTAAGATCATCTCACTCTGCTTCACCAGCGACAACCTACTCGTGCTTTTCTTTTTTCTTTCTCTTCTTTTCCCTCACTTCATTCCAGTCCATGTCAACTCCTTTAGTTGCAGTGTGTGGCCACAGCGCCCCCTGCTGTCAGCATTACATTCAACCCTCATTTGTATCACCATCCTACTCAGCACATCATTAATCAAATTAATTACACATCTAAGATCATCTTCTGCTTTACCACAGTTTAATCTTGTTTTTAATACGGAAATGGTCTAACCGTCAACCTGTATTAAACTGTATCGTTTAGCCATAGAGGTTTTATCAGGATACTTAGAGTGTGATGTTGTAGTGCTATTATACACATATCAGGTGAAATGTGTTATTTACAAACTGCTCCTTCTTTGTCTGTCTGTAGGGACCAGGTCAGACAATGGTAAGATTGTGGTTAGGTGTATGTGTGGGCATGTTTTTAGGGATGTTCTAGTTGAGAAAGTTGACAAAATTGATACATAGTTCAAGTTTGTTTTCATCTGCAGATGAACCACCAGGAATCAATGTACTGTAATTATTGTACTATAGTACCCTCAGTTTTAAAATCTAAAATGAAAACTTCCTAAATCTTGAAATTTGCCATCGTAGATCCAACATTCGTTGTGCAACTTTAATCATGTCCTCAATTGTTTTCTGAGTAGCGCTTATAAAAAGGTATTTTAACAGAAGAATGGCTTAATTTAAACAAAAATTGCAGTTGTAAGTCGATCACACGATACACTGCGGGGGTTCACAATGACTCACAAAATGTTTCAAAATGTTGGCTCATATTTTCATCAAATCAATCAATACTTGGAGATAATGAACTAGTTGGGTCATGACCAGTCTCAGATTTTAAATATGTACATACTTGTTCCTGATCCACTGAAGCATCCCTGGTGTATTTATCTGTGTGTGCACCTGGCTGAATCTGAGTGTTTAGTTTAGGATCTGATGTTCATTTAGCTGCTTCCAGCATTAGTATCTTTTCATCAGCTGTAGTGCTTCTTAGGTTCTGGGCTTCATTCAGCTGCAATGTATGTAACTAGCTGTGTGCAGCAGTGTGTTGTTTTTTTTTGTGTGTGTCTTTACTGTATTCATCCCTCCGCATACATACAGGCCGTGTACGTACCAAGCAGCCCTTGTCCACTGCCAGCAACGTGTCCAGCCAGGTGGACTCACGTGGACGGAGCCGCACCAAGATGGTCTCCCAGTCACAACGTATGTACCTCCCTCCCACCATCACACAGCATGACTTAAACTCAAGCTGTGAGTGAAATAATCTGGGTATCAAATCCACTTACCACCTCACATAAACACACACACAGCAACAGAAATGGTGTGTGTGAGCTCCTTGGAGTGTGTGTCTGTGGTTTCTTAAACTCTTGTGGAGTTTCATTATTTACTGCCTTCACGGTGACGATAAGCTCCATGTAAATGTCTTTGTGCCTTCAGGTTCCGACGAATCCGATTGCACTCCAGGTATTCTGTTTGTGTGTCAGAGTCAGAGTGTGTGTGTCTATCTCTGTACCAATGTGGGAATGGTGACCCACCTGCTATTGCTCTCATTCTGACCAAGGTGTTGTGTGTAAAGAGGAGCGAGTATGCGTGTGTGTGTGTGTGTGTGTGTGTGTGTGTGTGTGTGTGTGTGTTTCTGTGCATGCTGTGTCTCATCACTGAGGATGGTGTGGTGGACAGTTTGCTCTAGCCTGGCTCTGGCTGTCATTTAGGTTGTTAAAATATTTTAACAGACATGAAGGAACACACGCCGCTGAGCTTCCTACGATTGCAATACATAAAGCAGATTTGTGTGTACCTGCTTTCCAAAAACACTTCTGCTGCTTCTTGGCGTGATGGCTTTGGTGCCTGCTTGGAAACCTGATTACAAGTGGACAGTGATTGGACCACAGCCCAGTGAACCAATCCGATCTGGACGTTTAGATAAAAGATGAACAGAAACAGTAGAAATGGCAGCTGAACAGAGGCTTAGAAAGATTTCTACGTATATGTGTGTGTGTGTGTGTGTGATGGATTGTATGGACATTATTGAGTATATTTACTTTGAGGCATTTTCTTTTCCTCATTGTGAACAGGCTTTGCTTCATACATATGCCAGCTGTCCCAACATGCACTGCTTTTCCCTGGCTATCATCTGTAGTCGGTTCAATGTGTGTGCAATACATTTTCAGTAGTTGTTTTCTCTTTAATATATTGATTTATTTAATCAAAGTGCTTCAGCTTCGCCTTCATTCTTGATATGGAACACCAGGATGCGCTCCCATCGTACTCTGTGTTCTAACTCCCATGAAGCTTTTTTTGCGCTAACACCCATAATTCATCTGGTTTAATCTGCTGTTCCTTCCCCCTCGCTTCTGCTTTTCCCCTCCTCCCAACCAATGGGCTTAATGGCTCAGGATCTCAGTCTGCTACCCCTGTTGGTGGTAAGATTACAACGCTACTTCTTTTTACCCGCTGTCTTTATCTTTACTGCTTTCCTCTGTTGACCCGACTTCCCTATCCTTCACGTGCACCTAGAAAGGTCACTTAAGGCTCCTCCCACTCTGGCTGAGGCATGCTGGGATTTGTAGTCACAGACTGTTAACATGGCTGTTCTATAATCATGCTAAACACACACTGCTTTGAAAGCCTTGTGTTTCTGCACTCTTATGTGTGCCTGAATGGAAAAGACTATTTTCTCCCTGTAAAAATGAAGAACACCTTTACCTACTGGAATTCACTATTTTAAGCAATCAAATAATCCTGAACATTTAGTAGTTTTGTTTGGTGTAATAACACCTTTTACTAAGTTAATTTTCAAGTGTAACAGTTTATAAAAGTTATATATTTTTCGAAGCTTTGTGTATTGACGAAAGAAAGGAAGGGAGAATTGACTGGAAAATATAAGAAAAAATGCAAAAAACTGTAAAAATGTTAAAACAGCTACTGTATGTCTGGTATAAGTAGTGATCAAGATGCCCTCAAAATACCAGAGCAGTCCTTTATTTAGCTTTCCTGTAATTTAGATGTATTTTTTTAGCTTGGTGTCACTAGGTACTAGTACATAGAAACAGACTTTTCATGTGTTGAGTTTGTTTGTGTGTGTGTGGCTTTAGCTGAGTTTTTGTGTGTCGATGAGAGAGAGAGAGTCTGGTCTGTGTGCTCATTTTCAGTCATGTTGAAATCAGTTGAGGTCCAGCTTCATGTGTTGAGCCCTAGAGTTTGTTCCCCGAACGTCTGTTCACACACTTCATATTGAGCTTCTCCTCAACTGTTTGTCTTCAGGTTGATGAGTCATTGTAGAAGTAAACACACTGTGGGCTTTGCATTTGGAGACAGGATGTCATGGGGAGGAGACATTGAGACCTCTGTCATCAAATGTTATATATTAGCTTAATATTATTATCTTGAATTCTTCAAAAAGACAGGACGTGTCTGTAAAAATGTCTTCATATTGAAAATTTTAACATTTAAGTTAAATGTATTTATTTAATTAATTTATTTAGTAGTAATTTATTTATATGAAAGATTTTGTACAAATATGTGGACACTTTAAATCTAAACTCTTTAGATTTAAAGTGCACTTTGCTCTTGGTGTTGTTACTACTCTCCTAGCCCCAAGAATCTTCTTTCCAATGACCTCCAACACTGTAAAGTTTGCAATTAAGTTCCATGCATACTGTACGTTACAATATTTACCAAATAGTGCTTGGAAACTAGTACCACTAAGTGAAGTAGTAGCAGCTGTCTTTGTCAGTCGTATGCACACAGAACTAGTCACCATGTTTTGTATAATAATATCCTCACATTAGAGGACATTGGTAACGTTTCTCTGTAGCTTTCACTGTTAAATGCCACCTGTTACCTGAATAAGGGTCTGACTTTACTTTCTCCCTTTCTTTGTATTTTGTCGTCTTCTCTCTCTGCGTCTCTCTGAAGCCGGCAGTCGGAGTGGCTCCCCGGGTCGCGTGCTGACGAGTACGGCCCTGAGCACCATGAGCTCAGGGGCCCACAGGGTGCTGGCCGGGGCCGGAGGGGACGGACACAGACGCAGCCGTATCCCCCGCAGCCAGGGCTGCTCCAGAGACTCTTCCCCCACCCGCCTGTCTGTTGGTAAGTAAGCAATTGCTGTTTTATAAAGGGAAGCTCAAACATACGTTTTCCTTGTCCTTCCTGTTGGAATTGGGTTTGATTTAATTACAACTGAACAAATACATTTTGTCCTTTTTTATTTTTATTTTTATAACAACTACTCAAAAGTCATATGATGGCTTGTTTTTACTGTTTCACTCAGTGATACTTTACAAGCAACTCGCACTATTACACTCAGTCGTCCATATACCCTCGGATCTCAACTTAACTTTTTTCCCCTCCTGCTCCTTGTCCTCCTTCTCTTCCTGCTTCTTCTGTCCTCTAGCTCCTTCCAGCATTAGTTCCATCTACAACGGTGCGAGCAGAGGAGGTAAGGCTCCGACCTCAACCAGACCCATCCTGCCATCCATCACTTTACCTCTATCTATCTATTTGCATCCTCACTTTCCCTCCGCATCTGAAAAACATCCCTAATTCTATATCTCCATCATTACAAATCTCACAATTCCCAATCTCTCCATCAAGCACCGGCTCAGCTTCATAGAGCCCCATCTCTAACCTGTCTCTCACTTCGTGGCTGTGTTGTTATGGTGATGGGTGCCCATGATCAGTTGATGTTCCCGCATTATGAACGTACCTCCTCCCTCTCCTTACTAACCTGTTGTCGATGGCCAGTGAACGAACCTCCTTGCAGGATCAGCAAAGCTTCATCAGGGCTTTGTAACCCTTTGGTAGGCTGTGATTAACCCTGATTGGCTGGGTAGATGCTGAAGCTGATGAACAGAGCAATGAACGATGAAGTTGATTGCGATGCTACTGGATGAAAACGCAGATCCTCCCCTCGCTCACCCCTCGATTGCTAAATTCATCTCAAATCACTTCCTTTTCTATCCTGTGTGTTTGTGTGTGAGGACGCATGGTGATCGTCTGAGTGTATGCGACTATCAGTCTGTTTCATTTAAATGTCCAGCAGTCTTGTGCTTCCTTTGGGTGCATCTTATCTAGAGCTAAAAATTTTTTAAAAATTACCCACAATTCACTGGTTGTAGTTTCTGAAATGTTTTTGCTGTAAACCTGAATATCTTGGACTGATAATCGGACAAATCAAGCAATTTAAAGACGTCATCTTGGGCTCTTTTGGGGAACTTTTGAGGCATGTTTTCAGACGAGCTGAAACAATTAGTTGATCGACAGTAAATTAATCTGCAACTATTTTGATTATTGATTAATCACTTATGTAATTAATTAAGCAAAAATGCCAAGCATTTTCTAATTCCAGCTTCTCCAAGGAGGATTTTTAGTTTTTTGTTGTTGTTATATATCAATGTAAATTGAATATCTTTGCATTTTTTTGATGCAGATTGCTGCAGTCTGTTAAAACATTTAAAGATGTCATCTTGCATTTTTTTCACTATTATCATACTATATATAATAATATATTATACTAAATTATGACATTTTATAGACTAAATAATGATAAAATAAAAATAAAAGTAGATGATGATCTCTCGTTGTAGCCCTAATAAATTGTTGCAAATAATTGTTGCAATAATTGCAGCCCTAATCTCAGTCCTCAGACTGACTTAAAGAAGCGACTAAAATCTGTTGAGATGCTCCTTTGGGGCCTGTAGACCTGTGCTCTTATTGTTCTATCAGTTTGTCACTTTAGCCTGTTCTGTCTTATTTATGTCTTTGTCCATGTACCTTCCCCTCTGTCTTCCTTGTCACTGCTCATGTTTGTCTTTCTTCCTTGTTTTTGTTGTCCTCTTCATGTCCCTTCTCCCTTGTCCTCCTTGTTCTTACTACCACTTTTTCTTCCCTCTGCTGCTCTTCCTTCCCCTGTTTCCCCCTCACCTTTTCCTCTGCTGCGATGCGGTGTTGTAACCCGGGTGGCCTTAGCACGGGGCAGTCGTATCCCTCGGCCCAGTATGAGTCAGGGCTGCAGCAGAGAGGCCAGCAGGGAGAGCAGCCGGGACGCCAGCCCCGTACGCTCCTTCACACCCCTTGGTGAGTAGCAGTAGTGGAGATACCCAGGAGGGATGACTAGTAAAATCAGGATGAGACATAAAAGGAGAAGAGAAACCTTTCTTGCTTTATAAAGTTAGCCCAAACCAAAGAAATGTGGGCTTTATTTTAATTCAGTTTCTGATTTAAACTAAACTTCTCAACAGTTTGAAAAGTTGTTCATTAAGAAAAATAGAAAAGGGCAATCACTTGCATGTTTTTCAGCCTTTCTTTCTACTCTCACACCCTGATCGGGTTGTGTGTGTTTGTCTCGTGTGTGTGCGCAAGGGTTAAACTCTGTATGTGTGTTTTAATCTTGGTTGCAGCAACGCGGAGCTACTCTCGCTCCACCGGAGCTCTCCACACACCTGACACTTTTGGGGCTGCAGGTGAAGGCTGAGTACATCTATTTCTCCGTACCTCACCAACCCACTTTGCCTTAATTTTTGTTCGCTCCGTTTTTTTTTTTTTTTTTTGTTCTCTTTACTCCCACGCATCTTCTCCTCTATTATTTGTCAGCCTTTGTGTTTTCTTGTCCATCAGCGTCCGTATTATGTTTTTGTTTTTTACTTTTACATTCTGCTCCAGGATGTCGAACCTTCCAGTGGAATCGCATGTTTCTGCCCGTTCAGTTGCCAGTTGACAACCATTCTGCCAGTTTTACCCATTTGTTTTCTTTATTTAGCTCCGTCCCTTCTCTGCAGGGACACCAACATGTTCTCCTGTGTTTTCTGTCAATCATACTTTCTCCCCCAGTGGCACCTGCAATGTCACCTAACAAGTCATCACATCCACTTACAGGGTTTGCTCATGGGAAACGTAGCGTGTGTGGGTTGAGTAAATGTCACAGAATGGATGATGAGGAGAATGGTGGAGGAAGGTGGATCGTCAGTGGACAAGTGAGAGAAAGGGGTTGTCAATTTAGGTCTCAAGTCTAAAGTTTTCTATCCCGATTCTCTGCAGGATCTAGTTTAGGAATCAGCCAGTCCAGTCGTCTCTCTTCTTCAGTCAGTGCCATGAGGGTCCTCAACACAGGCTCAGATGTAGAAGAGGCTCTCGCAGATGCACTGGTATTAAACACATACACTACCCAACACATATACATAAGAAACTCTGTGCACATTCCAGTAAGCTGTCATGATATGCAGCTCACACCTCCTGGAGTGTGTGTGCGTGTGTGTGTGTGTTAACTAACCACTGGTTTTACCTCTGTTTAATGCTGTCAGCTGTTGGGAGACATGCGGTCCAAGGTCAGCTTCTTCTCCTGACTCTTACCTGTGTGTTTGTGTTTAGCTGTGTTTGTGTTCGATTAGGTTAGGCGTGTGAGTGCATGTTTTCTGCCTGTGCCTGGTATTGCTCTGTCTTCACTTTCAGTTTAATTTCATGTCCTTACCCTCCTTGTCCTCCACCTGCAGAAGAAGCCAGCGCGGCGGCGCTATGAAAACTACGGCATGTACTCCGATGATGACGCAAACAGTGATGCGTCCAGCGCCTGTTCAGAGAGGTCCTACAGCTCCAGGAACGGAGGAGCCATCCCCACCTACATGAGACAGACAGAGGACGTAGCTGAGGTTTGCGGTTACATATAACTCTATATTACATATTGTACATATAAGTTCTTTTAAATTCGTTACATGAATAGATTTTGAGGATTTGCTTAAATAATATACTGTGTGTCTGCAATGATCAGACTTTAAGTTCATGTCCTCAGTGTAGAATAATGAGGCCATGATTGAGCTTTAAACATAAAAGTCTGGTTACAAGTGGGTGAAATTTGGATTGCAGTTGATTTGGAGCACTAGAACATGCACTGTGAATAAGTGGAAATTGGATCACTGAGATTGATGCAGTCTTTGATATTGAGTTCCAGTAATTGTTTCCATCCCTTAAATCTATAATATGACAAAGCAGAAAGTCAAGTCACTTTAGTATCAATACTTCCCTTGTGCCTGTTTAGAAGTAACAGTGTGTGTCTGTATTTGTGGTTCTTCCCAGGTGTTGAACCGTTGTGCCAGCGCCAACTGGTCAGAGAGGAAGGAGGGACTGTTGGGCCTACAGGCACTGCTCAAGAACCAACGCACCCTCAGGTCAGCCACAAAACAGGCAAAGGTGTTTTGAAATGAAAAATTGATTGTTGATTTTAGTCTAACTGTGTTTGTTCTTGATGTGCAGTCGGGTAGAGTTGAAGAGGCTGTGTGAAATCTTCACCAGGATGTTTGCAGACCCTCACAGTAAGGTATGAGTGCATGCAGCGCAAGTACTCACACAAAGACACACAGCACTCATTTACAATATCATTTCCCATAGATTCATTATTCACCCACTTTGAGTTTGCTTTCGTTCCAAATACATCGTTTATCCCACCATCCTTCACTGTACCGGATTCTGCCAAAACAAAGACAAGGATTTTTTTTGGTTATACACACAGACATATTTTAACAGTCTAGCGATAAAGACGGGATAAACAGGTCAGCCTGTATTCTCAGATGTACACACTCAAACATCAACACAGGCATGCAGAGTGTGCAACGGACTGTTTTCTAACGGCATGCCACGCCTGAGTTTGCGTGTGACCTCACACTCTCCGCCGTCCTGTGGGATTGCTCTGTCACTGTTCAGCAGCCAATCCGCTGGCTGTGCTCACTGCATTCACTGCAACTCCCTCTCTCTCTCTCTCTCTCCCCGCAAACTGGAGCAACGATACTGACCGCACACACACTGAAGATGCACTTAAATATCCACACAAATATTTGGGCTGCCAACTCTTCTCTCTGACTAACCAGCTGCGGTTCGCCCTCTCTAACACTGCAACTTTTCTTTCGGCGTTTTTGAGTGCGTTGCCCTCACACATGTTGTAAGGTGTGTGAGCCCCTCCCCTACCCCTCGTTTTGACGTTTGACGATTTGATGAATTTCAGCGAGACTCCGGCAGGGTGTACGGCACGGCAGAATCCGGTATAAGCTCAGCCTCCTTCAAGGTACTGCATCTCGCCATGGATTCTGCCTTCATTTATTTGTCCCGCACCATTCCACCACTTCTTCTTTCTCATCTCCAATGTTCTTCAACGTCAACTCTCAGTTCTTTCCTAGTGTGCACAAAACATCACTTCGCATTTGTGTTAATGTTGTTACTCTTATGTGTTTGACTCTTTTTCCATTTTTGCAAATGTTGGATTGAAAGTCAAGATTGTGAGCGAACACTCAGACACTTTTGTACGTTCGGGTATTCTTTGTCAGGATGCTAACATATGTGTGTCTCTCTTTCCCCCATGCCACCCCACTCTGGAACTCTCTGTAGAGAGTAAGTTTGGTCGATCAGTGTTACTGTATTTATACATTGTGTTTGGATGAAAATCTGCTTCATTAATCTGATTGGATAACCAGTTATCAGGGCAACAACATAACAATCACTCACTAACCTACCTCACATTATGTTGCCAGTAACTACACTGTCCTGCTGAAATCAACCACTGGCATGTCTACACAAACCACACAGTCTGATTGGTGTTTGTTAATTCTTGTCAAGTAATTAACTGTCTCATTGTGGTTGTCTTCTAATATTAATATTACTATTATCATTATTATTAATTTGGGTGATTTGATTTGTTTAATTGGTGATTGGGAATAAAGGTGGGCTGCTGCAATGATGAGTGAATAACCACTAACTTCACAATGCTACTCTCACATGATACTTCTTCAGCGTAACATTACCCTGTAAATGCAGGACTACTTTTATGCATGAAACATGGGAATTTATGAGCGACTGAGTTACTGAGTGACCCAAAACTATGTATGTGTTTAGGTTTTCAGTATGTTCCTGGAGACACTGGTAGATTTCATCCTGGTCCATAAGGAGGATCTGCAGGACTGGTTGTTTGTCCTGCTCACACAGCTGCTGAAGAAGATGGGAGCCGACCTGCTGGGCTCCGTACAGGCCAAAGTTCAGAGAGCGCTGGATATCACACGGTGGGTGTTACATACAGACTGACATTAGGGCAGATATGTTGTTGACCCATGAGTAACATACGTTTAAGTATGTAGTAAAATTATATTTGAGCATGGAATTTCACCAGTGTGTGTGCTTTCAAACACATCTCAAGAAGACTGAGATGTGTTTGAAAGCGTCAAAAAGCTAGTTTGCCCTTATTATTTGTTACATATAAAAGAATAAATATGCCTCTCTTCTGTTTCTACATAACACAAATGGTAGTTTGTTCAAGAAAAAGGTTGATAACACAAATCATTGTTTACCTCTGACTTTTGCAGTAATGTAATTACTGTAATCACTCTTAGATGTACAGATGTGCACTGGACATTTATTGTGGATTTTGTTTTTTTTCTGACAGCGAGTCTTTCCCCAATGACCTCCAGTTTACTATTCTCATGAGGTTCACTGTGGACCAGACACAGACGCCCAACCTCAAGGTAAATTACATGTTTGTTTAATATGTGTGTGTGTGTGTGTGTGTGTGTGTGTGTGTTGGTGTGTTTATATGAGAAAGAGAGCAGAGTGTGTGAAGGTCTGAGTAAGGGAAGGAACGATGGACATAAGGCTGGAAACTCAGGGACTGTGTAACCATGGTAACTGCTGTACTTAAATGACCTCATGCCTGGCCATCCTGGCGCTGCCTCCCGAAACCTCACAAAACCTTGAATCCTGGGCTGTGATTGGATAGCGATTGATGTAGCCACTCCACTGGCTTTCTGCTCTGCTACAGTGTGGACACTCCCTTCAAGCTTTTCTCCTCTAACTCCTCATCCATCCTCTCGTACTTTCCTCCTCCCTCTCTCTCACTGACCGTTCTGTTAGAGCAACACCTTTGCCCGCCCCTCTTCACTTTCTCTTCAATTCCTGCTTCTTTGTCCCTCACTCCTCTCTCTCCCTCACCCTTTTCTGCCCAATGTTTCACCCCATTCTTACAACTTTTTCAGTCAACCTTATCAGTCTGCCCCTTCCTCTGCTTTTCAACTAGATTTTGGCAGTGAAAGATATTATCAGCACCACAATTTCACCCTCTTGCCCCAAATGTAATTTTCTTCAAACTGTTCTTGATCTTCAATTGGCTCGTCAAAATTTCACTGCTGTTACCATATACTATTGCGTTCAGCTGCCTTTTTTTTTTTTTTTTGTCACAAGATCGTATTGATCAGACTTTTAAATTCTCTGTTAGCTCATAGCATGACCTCCCAGCTCACATCACTGGCTAGTAAAGCGCAATATGACGATATATACCATGAAACAGTAGAAACATGTCTGTAGGTGATATTGCAAACAAAATGCGAACCCTGGATTTTTCTGACAAAGCAAATTCATTGGACCAAAAACCAATATCCCCACCTGGTTGTTTTATTTATAAACCGTTTCTCAATTGAATTTCCAGAATCGATATCACACACCTATCAAAATGCAAATAGCAGCCTAAAGATACTCTGTGTATGCAGACATGACTGTCAAAATCAACTCATGCAGCAGCATAGTGGTAATCAGCTTAAAAAGTGTTGCATGAAGCTTCATAAACCATTTATTTATGTTGGTTAACTCAGCACGACAGTTCCTTGCTGCTGTCATATGGCCTAAACAATTACATTGTGCATTGCCCAATTTTCAGAATAATATCATAAAATCTCAATATCGCCCAAGCCTACATTCTAATCTATTTACTCCTCTTAAACTCTCTGCACGCTCCCTCCTTCCTCCTTGCTCTACCTTTTCCTCTTTTGTCTTCCCCTGCCCTCCCCCTGTCCTCGTCTCCCTTTCCTTCTCCGTTGTTTGATGCGGTGCTTCTCCTCTCTCTTTCTGAAGCCTGTACGGAGCTCGTGTTGCGGGCGAGGGCGAGGCAGGGGAGGGTCCGGGGTAAAATTGTTCCCCCCCAGAGCGCGGCGCCACGCCTGCTCTCTAGACGAGCAGGTCGCAATCTGGAGCCAGTCCTCCCAGGTCAGTGCGCTCCGGGGGGAGCAATTATATGGCGCGCACAACGCTGCTAAGTGATTTGGAGAAGGTTCTGGTTCTTGAGGTGCATATGTAGAAAGACGGAGAGGGAGAGACAGATGGAGGAAAATCAGGGCAGGAGTCAGTTGTTGTGGCGTTTCGGAGCCTGCCGTGAATGTTTCCATTTATCCGTTTATTATTTTGTCATTTGTCATCTCTTTTCTTTTTGATTGATTTGTTTTCTGACATTACGAGGCATGACTGTGAATGTACTTTGATCATTTGATTTTCAGACCTGCAAGAGATGCACAATCTGCTGTGGTTGTAAATGCTGATTTTGAAAGTTGGTGATCACTTTTCCATGCGTGTTTGTAGTTTTTTTGCAGGTGAATATTGGCCATGCATTTTCTTTATCAATCAACTTACTAATTATTTGTAAATGTGTGTTTTTGTATTGCAGGTGAAGGTGGCCATTCTGAAGTATATCGAGACACTGACGTTACAGATGGATGCTCCAGACTTTGTGAACTCCAGTGAGACTCGGCTGGCCGTCTCCCGCATCATCACGTGGACGACTGAACCCAAGAGCTCTGACGTCAGAAAGGTGCTGACACACAAACCTAACATAGTTTTGAGATTAGTTTACTGCATTAGTCAAAAGCCACAAAATAAATTAATCCCACAATTAATTCTCATGTTATTGGAAAGAATTACAGCACTCTTTGATTCACTAATACACAAGAGAAAGTGTGGAGATTCAAAGTTTTTGTAAGTGACAGGGTTGTATTTTGTGTATTACAGGCAGCCCAGTCGGTGTTAATCTCACTGTTCCAGCTCAACACTCCAGAGTTCACCATGCTGCTGGCAGCTCTGCCCAAAACCTTTCAGGACGGAGCCACCAAGCTGCTTCAAAACCATCTGAAGAACACTGGCAACGCTGCACAGGTAAAACACTTTTCAACTCTGTCAGCCCACACAAGATTAGAGTGTTTCAGACACACGTGGTATGCTATAGTTGTCAATAATTATTCTGTAACATTATTGGCGTATTTTCTAACTTAACTGAGGTTTTTTTTTTTTTATCTTCACTTCCCCAGGCACCAATGGGCAGCCCTCTGACACGCCACACGCCCCGATCTCCAGCCAGCTGGTCCAGCCCGGTCACTTCCCCCACCAACACCTCCCAGAACACCCCCTCACCAAGGTAACTCAATGGCATTCCTTACTCCTCCACTCACCAAAATTCATCAAACTGTAAAATTCATCCAACAATCATTGACATCAGCATGAACACAGGACAAGGACCACATTAGTTAAGGACAGAATGACTCAGTCTGTTTTTTCTTCTCTTTTTTGTCTCTGGTTAACAATTATTCATATATGATCAATACTGTTTTTCTAGTTTTAAGCTGAATTTGATAGTCCATTGGAATACTTTTTTACCACTTGTCACATTTATCTCAATGTTATTTATATTAAGTTTATTGTGAATGTGTAGTAGAAAAGTGGTGTTCCTCCAAAGCTTGACACACATCTAATGCCATGGTTCACTTCAGCCGTAATTGTGCAGACCTGGCTCAGTGTCCTCTTTGTCCTTGTTTGTGTGCAGTGCATTTGACTACGACACAGAGAACATGAACTCAGAGGACATCTACAGCTCGTTGAAAGGTGTCACTGAGGCGATCCAGAACTTCAGCGTCCGCAGCCAAGAGGACATGAATGATCCAGTCCAACGGCGGGAGGGAGAGGAGGTCAGTAGAGCAGACAGATGGATGTCGAACATGTTGAACTTTGAGAACAAAAGTGAAACATTTACAGATGTTTGTGTGAAGGATAGCAGCCACGATTTGCGACAATCGTGGTGTCGACAGTGGAGTAGGTCAGGTGCAAGGTGAATTCCTGCAGAAAAAGTGATTTAACTCCTTTTTTTTGGCGCCATACACCATTAATTAGAAAACAGGAAAGTAACACTAAACCTTTCAACTGGTTTCTGTAACCCACGTAAATACAAGACCACTGCTACCAAAACAGGCACTGTCACACCTAGAAACCTGTCTGAGCTAGCTGACCAAAGTCTGAACCATAATAGCAAAACTTTTTTTCCTTCAAATTCTTTTGTACCCCTTTCTTACTTTCCTTTTCTTATCACATATGTGTTCTTTGTGTGTTTATAAATCATTTATCATACTTACCATTGAACTTTGGATACATGTCATTGTTAATTTGTGATGGTGCAATAGGTTAGGGTTACTTGTAGGATGGGATTTTGTGAAAATAACAAACTGTATTTCAAATTGTATTTTATATAACCTAAAAACTAAGGTAAATTCTTATACATACATATATATATATATCAAGTAGTCAACTTTTGAGAATTCCTACAACATCATAAAACTAGTTTCTCAGTTCATCTATTTGTCATGTTGTTAAGGAGCCAGTTGTCAGAGCCAGACAATATTATTTGATGAAACTTTGGCAACACACTGTGACAAATTAGCTTGATGGCATTTTATTGTTCAGTCAGTTCTTAGTATGCAGCCCTGCTATGAATTCAATTAATTCCCTGTTGTGGGCAATCTTTTACGTAGTGCTGTCCAACAGGGGGCTTGTGCATTGATGCTGACTGTTATACAAGCTGATGGATAGCATACAATACCAAACCTCTTTCTCAAACAGCAATGTTTAATGCTGTGTTGATACAAGCAACCTCATACACAGAAAAGTTCATGTTTTAAATCAGAAATTATCTGATCAACAGCAAGATCTGACGTTGTATTCGATGTTAAGCTTTGATGTGTGACAGTTTTTGCTACACTGAGCTACAGACATATTTCAGTTGGTACTCAAAACAGTAATGGGTGCTGAGCCATAGTCTTGTTTAAATTTACAGTATGTTTTTCAAGACCTGCAAAGGCCTGAACACACACACACACACACACTCACAAACAAACATATCTACCTACATGTACTGTATGTAACCCTGACATCTGATATGTTCCACCTCTCCCCCTGTCGTGTGGGAACTGAGAGGCATACATGAAGTGTTTATATGACTGACGACTAGGAACTTAATCCTCTTCAGCCACTGATAAAATCATGTTTATTGTTTGTTTTGATTCCGGTTGGCTGAAATTCACACTGAGAAGATTTTCTCAACAAGAACCATCCCTTTAATATTTTCACAACTGGATATCTAGATACTCTGCTTGTTTAGTCAAAATGTATGACTACAGACGTCATGCCAGGTCTTATTGCAGTCCCTCCCATCAACTCAGGCCCTTTTAAGGACATGGTGTACTCTAGTACAGAGGTGTGACCTCCTGACATTCAGCCCCAAGAGGTGTATCTGAAATCTAACCAGCCTACATGTCCTCAGCTTGCCAATCACAGCACACCTGACTCATCAAACCAGTCAGATAGTGGCATTTAGTGGTTCAAGAGTAAATATACACCTAAAACCTTTTCTCACCTCGTGGTTCACCATGTGTCCACCTTCACAAGTCCCAGTCCTGGGTCTTTTTTTACTACTTCTAGAGATCAACATGCTGGCAACAAAGGGAACGTCATCCAAATGTTCCTGGTCACCATCATAAAACAGTGATGTAATGTCATACTTAGAGTATTTAAGCAGTTCCTAAATAAATAAAAAAGTGAGTGAAAATGTGGCAACTTAATTTATTAATCAAGTCAATTCAAGTCCCTTTGATTTATATAACCCATATCACAAACAACAGATTTATCTTGGATGGCAACAATCTGTACAGTATACACACTCAGTTTGGATAAGAAAAAACTCGAATATTATGGTTCAAAACTCTGTTCTGGTTTATTATTTTTGATAGATGAGGACAAGCTGCAGTCTTGACTAATAGTGTTCATAATCAATTATTCCTTTGTGAGCTCTGTATGACAACAAACAAGATGCAGCATGACTCCCTGTCAGTCAAATGGAATGACCTTGTTTCAGTGCTGATGATGAAGGATGACCGTCATGGAATCTGTCCAGTGAACAAGTTACCTTGTCAACAGTGTTATCTTTCAAATTTTATTTTATTTTTGTACAAAATACATCTGTTAAAGTGACCTGAAAATCCAAGTTTCATTAACAGTTTTCATTACATCTCTGCAGGGAGACAGCGGGACAGACTTGATGGACGGAGGCCGCATGGCTCTGGACAACAAGACTTCCCTCCTCAACACTCCCCTGCTCTCCTCCAGCCCCCGAGGAGCCCGCGAGCACTTCTCAGACTCTCCCTTCAAACACAGTCGCAAAGACACCAGCATGGACGACTCTGAGCAACTCACTGATGGTACACAAACACATTGTGACCGAAAAGCACAAACACTGTACCAAACAAAACAAATCGTAAGATAATTGTCCAATGTTTTTATTTTTATTTTATCCCTGTCTGTTGTCCCTTTTAACAGATAGCAGCCTGGACCAATCAGAGCTGGTGGCCGAGCTGCTGAAAGAGTTGTCCAATCACAACGAGCGCATTGAGGAGAGGAAGGCAGCGCTGTGCGAACTGCTGAAGCTGATTCGTGAAAACACCCTGCAGGTGTGGGATGAACATTTCAAGACCATCCTACTGCTCCTGCTTGAAACGATGGGTGACAGAGAGGTACGCACATTCGCTTAATTTCTGCGACAACACTGTGCAAATAGGCCAAGATGAATTCCTTTCCTTTACACTTCAATCTTTGCAACTCTCCCAGCATGTAATCCGAACGCTGGCTCTGCGGGTGCTGCGGGAGATTCTCTGCAAGCAACCCTGGAGGTTCAAAAACTATGCAGAGCTCACCATCATGAAGGCCCTGGAGAGTCACAAAGACCCCCACAAGGAGGTATGTGTACTCAAACACACAAACGAGTTCACTTAGTGTGATCTGAGCCCAATTTATTGTTTTATAGCATCAATATCAATAATGTGTGCGCGTGTTCCTGCAGGTGGTACGGGCAGCAGAGGAGACCGCAGCCATGTTGGCGTTGTCCATCAGTCCAGACCAGTGTATCAAGGTGTTGTGTCCCATCATCCAGTCAGCTGACTACCCCATCAACCTGGCTGCCATCAAGATGCAGACCAAAGTAGTGGAGAGGATTCCCCGCGAGGGCCTGATGAGCCTGCTGCCTGAGATAGTGCCAGGACTCATACAGGTAACACCACACATCATATATTTAACATTTATTGTTATTCTAGATCTTTAAAAAGCTTTGCCATACATGGCTTATTTGTTATTTCTTTCATTTTCAATAGTTTATCTTTGTTTTGAACAAAGTGTCCTGCAGGTTTGTAATATTTATTCTATTTTATCTGATGAAACAGGGTTATGATAACTCTGAGAGCAGTGTGAGGAAAGCCTGTGTGTTCTGCTTGGTGGCCATTTACGCAGTGATCGGAGAGGACCTCAAACCGCACCTCAGCCAACTTTCCAGCAGCAAGGTAACTTGACCTATAAATCATCCATGTTACTCTGCAAGACCGTTATGTCTCTACACACCTAGTTATACTGTTTTAACAGGTTGAAATATGGTATCTTAAGATACTTTTTGAACTATTGGAAAAAAAAAAACTTTTTCTGCATTCTAGTGGGCGACTAGTGTTGCAATACCTTTTTTCTTCTTGTTGTATTTTTATGCAATATCATAGCACTGTTTTACTTCTATCTGCTCTGAGTAATGCATCTTTCTCTGTTGAAACTAATAGTTGAATAAACTTTCTTTCTGTATTCGAACTGCTATTTTTCATAGAATAGACAGTAGAATGTTAAAGAGTGAATGATGGCGAAACAGAAATTACATAAATAAATAAATAAATCAGCTCTAGCAGTACGAGCCAGTGACATGGAAGCATCAGTCAACATTGGTAATTTCAACATATTATCATGCTTAAGATGGCACATTTTATCCCCCTAAAATATAATAACTTGGTGTGTAAAGATTTGCATGATAACGCGCTCGAGAAACTACATGATTTTAGCAAACAGGATTTCACCTCAGTATACACCTCCTTTGACTTCCCTGCGTTACATTTACATGTCAATCCTCTGTCTGTGTTTGTGTCCCTAGCTGAAGCTGTTGAATCTGTACATCAAGCGTGCCCAGTCCGGCTCCAGTGGCTGTGACCCTTCGTCAGAGGGCCTATAGGAGACACAGCGCCCTCCCACAGGGCAACCACAGAACTGCAACTCTGCCCACCAAACATCAACATCTGTTCATGAGCTCACACCCACACAGACCAAGAACAAAACACACATCCTAACACTCTTTCACAAGAGCAACCTGCTTACATTCACACATACGCTTGCATAACACACACACACACACACACACGCGTACACACAGTCCTAATACATTTCCTTTCGCACAACAAAATGGGAGTTGTGGTGAAGAAGAGAGGAGTTGTTGTAGTCCTCCTGACCATCGCTAAGGATCCACTCTGATCTCAGACTGAACTGAACCCTTAAATTTCAATTAAACATAAACACATTCAGTCACAAGGATGAAGTAGAAGATGAATATTAAATGTCCGTCCTCTCCAGCTCCTTCACATCCCGAACACAACAGTATTCCCTCTGAGTAACATCTTGATGTCAGCAGGAAGTGGTGCACCTGCATGGTTTTTTGGGGGGTAAGGTTCATAGAACAGGGCTGAGACGAACGAATGGTGCCGCCTTGTGTCTTTCTTGAACAGTGAGTAACTGCGGCCAGGTAGACAGGAATGTAAATTTACATTGTGTCATAGTTTGGATTTATTTTACGCAATGAGGTTTTACTGCAGTAGTTTTTAATGTCTGGAGTTTTCTCCCTCACACACCCATAACCACAGACTTTCTCTCTTTCAAAAAGGTGCTAAATTGGCCTAAAAGGTACGACCAACCAACCCTGCGCAGCACTAACACGAGTCACAGTGGGCCATGCCCGCTCATAGCAAATACAGTACAAACAGCAGGCGGATTCCAAAGTATAGGAGGTGTTGTCTGCTTGGCTATGCATGAAACTAAATTTAAAAAAATAACTTTTTATTGGGGTCCTACTGACAGCCAAATAAGTGTGACTTGGGTTTTAAATTAATGTGATCAACGTCTGCCCCTTTCAGAAAAATCAATGGTTTCCTCCAGCTTATCTTGGATCAGTCCGATTCTGGGCAACACGGGGAGGATGATGGGTGCGTGCAGCTTACTACATAAAGTATGACAGGACATGGCTTATTATCACATAGTGGATATGTATCTATATATGATATTAAAATGGAATATCCAATAACGTGTAATTTAGGAAAGTCCCCCGGGGGGGTGCACACGCGGACCTGTGCCCATCCTTGTTTTTATTTTCTCTCTCTCTGTTTCGCGTGCCGTAGTCTCTCTCTCTCTTTCTCTCTCTCTCTCTTTCTCTCTCTCTCTCTTCCTATCTCTCTCTCTTCCTATCTCTCTCTTACATTTATGTTTTCTCTGCTGAGAAATTTGTAGAAATGTATTATTTACAGCTCTGAAAAAAAAATGTCATGTCACCCTTTTCTCTTCTCTTCATCGTGTCTTTCTTTCCTTCCTCTTGTAACATTCTAGTTTTCACTGTTGTGTTTCATTCGTGCATTTACAAAGCTTACAATAAAATGAAGAACTTGTACAGATCATGATAAGGCCTGCCTCTTTTGATTTTTGCAGAGGAAAACAGTCCCTTGATGGAACGTTTGATAGAAATGTTAATGACAGAAGCGATATATTAAACACATTGTTCTTTTTTTTTTATTGCAGTACCGTCCAACTACTGTAAACATCTAAAATGTCTGACATGGGATCAGTGATTTATCTTCTAATGATCTGCTATGTCCAGCTGTACCTTTTAAAGCAGGAGATCCACTGAAATGAAGTAAGATTAGACATCCTCCAGAAAAGCTTAAACTAAAACAACGCCTCTGTCCTTTTTTTGATTGACTCAGCTCTTGGATAACAGCTGTACTTTGACACACACAGGCGGTTTAAATATTACTTCAATGGTTTGGGAGATAATCCCAAAATAATTCATCTGGGGAAAGAAAAATGAATAACAAAGAATTGTGTGTGATTTCTTATCTCTGGTTTTTGTCCTTGTGAAACACAAAATAATTTTCTCTCTGGGCGTCTAAAAATCCTTCAAATGAAAAATGTCTCTTTTTAAACCGCTCATAACTCATATCTGTAACCTCTGATGAGGGGTCACAAGTACACTTTGATGAAAAATGAGCATCACAATTTCTCAAACGTGTTGACATTGCTTGTTTTTCCGACTAACAGTCCAAAACACAAACGTATTCAATTTACTATCTCATAAAATAGCAAAAGCAGAGACGTGTTAATTTACTGTACAACGACTAATTGATTAATCAACTAATTGATTCAGCTCCAGAACCACTGTTCTAGGAGTTTGTTATTGATTGGTAGAGCAGAGAGCTGTGGCGAGAAAATCTGTGTACTGCATGTACTAGTTAGTAAAGTGGACTAGTAACCCAGACGAGACGGTAAAATATTATATTTATGTCTTCTGCAACATAGCTATTCGAGAAACTGGTGTTGGATTTCTTGTATGGATGGATATGTTCTCTGGGCTGTAAATTTAGGTGCAGCTGAAGAGGGTCCCAGATCACAGTACCAGCCTGCATTGCAGTATTAACTGCAAGTTCCTGCAGTTAATACGCTGTCTGTCTTTAAAGAAATAAGCAGACCTATTTATTTACCTATTAATATAACTATTACTAATACTTTAAGCCATTACCGTGTATATAGTACTTAAACTAGCTCCACCTTGACCAGCTGTAACAGAAAAATGCTACTTACACATTAAAGCATCAGTAATAATCCAATAATATAATGTTTATATCAATGTGACACTGAAAGGGGTCGTTCTGCATTCTTGGTACTATTATTAATGATACTTGTACAGTACATTTTGCAGATAATACTTTTATATTTAAAATTTTAAATGCAGGACTTCTTTGTAGGAGAGTATTATTAGTTAATTCAATTTTACAAGTTACCAACTGTAACTGTTTAAACCGGGTACATTAACTAAGAGGAGTCTTTTAATGTTTGCACGCAAGTGATTTTTACTTTGTTTTCCAAATATACTTTCAGTTTTGCACTCAAGTCCGTGAAGTCACTCAAAGTCACTAAACCATTGTGTGTTGACCATACCCCCCCCCCCCCCACACACACACACACACACACACACACACACACACCCCTCTCGGGCCAAAATAGCGCGTGTACCCTGCTCATAAAAAAAAAAAAAAGAACTTGACCGCGCGCCACGTCCATGGTCCAACTGTTGGATAACTGACCAGACAACAAGTCTGCGACCAACTTCTGCGGAGCGAACTCCTTCTTCGTCTTCAGCCCTGACGTGACAACAGACATGAGCTCCCGTCTGGACCTCCCCGGTACCGGCCCGAGTCCTGTCGGTTCGCAGTGACGAGTGCAGCGTGGACGCGATGTTGTTCTGGCAGCCGCACACTGAAAACTTCCGACCCCCCGTACAGACACACTGCGATTACACGAGGTACGAAGCTGAAAGTGAAATGTTTGCTTTGTCTGGTTTATGGCCTTTAAGTTCTCTACGTTACATGTTAATAAATAACTATACTGGCTTTCTTTGCGCGCGTTTGTTTGTGCACACGCGTGCGTGCGTGTGTGTGTGTGTACACTTGACTTCTCTCTCTGCGGACTGGAGGGCGCTGCACATATCTACAGTGTTTTTGTTTTTTTTTCCAAGTGTTCATGTTTGTTGACAGTCACTTTAGAGATGTATTACAGTTTCTGGGAGGCAGAGCGCAGCTACGGTGGGACACAATGACGGAAGCTCGGGGCCCTCTGATTGGCTAATCCCCCCTGCGCTGGGCACGGAAGGCGGGCTGTGATTGGCCGCTCGCGGCGCTGGGCACGGAAGGCGGGCTGTGATTGGCCGCTCGCCGCGCTGGCGTCCTTCCTGAGGCTGGCAGCCCCGCAGGCTTCACAGACCGACGGGCTGTATGCTGAGGGAGCCATGTTGATGCCTGGTTTTCTTTGGATGGTTACAGGACTGCGTCTCGAGGACTGGGAACCTTAGCGGGGGGGTTCCGGGCACCGCGATGAGAAGAGGAGAGCGGGCTGGGACGGCACAGGCAGCGCCAGAGGAGAGCTCGTAGCTCGCCGGACTTCACTTCGGTTGATTCCACGCAAGTTGACGCTAGTTAGCCTGGGAGCTAGGTAGCAACAGCTGTGCGGGCGCTGCGTGGGATGCGGCGTGTGGACTAAAACAAATCTCCCCTGCTTGTTGCATATTGTTGGGCCGACGGTAGCCGGGCTGCTTGGAGACTCCGTGCCTGCGGTAACAACAACAACAACAACGACGACGACGACGCGGCGGCGGCTGGATTCACGCGCCTCCGTAGAGCGAGCTAGCCGTTAGCTTCCGTTAGCATGTCGACGACCAGCTCGCGTCTTCAGTCACGACTAACATTTGCCAGCTGAGTGGTCCCGGGCTTATCGCGACTCTCGGGCGGTCCGCCGGCCGTGGAGCGCCGCGTCGTGTCACGAGAGAACCGGAGAGCGGAGATATGGCGACGCATCCAGCCTCTGCGGAAAGCTACCGATTCGCCTGCCCAGCTCGCCGAGGAGCGGCTCGCGGGCCAGCAGCGTAACTTTCCTCTCGCGGCGTCGCTCGCAGGCTGCGGAGCCCACTTCCTCTCCCTAGCCGACCTCTCGTACCTGAAGCAAGCTGGCGGCCCTCCGAGTGGAAGCCGAGGACAAGGAGCTGGGGCCGATGGCCTGGGTGCTGAAGATGGACGACGCCTCCATAGAGTCGGGGCTGGTGCACGACTTCGATGCCAGCCTGTCCGGCATCGGGCAGGAGCTGGGGGCTGGAGCCTACAGCATGAGGTTAGAGACGGGAGCCCCCGACATGCCGACCCCAGCTTCCTAACACAGTAGTGGGTCGTTAGAGAGAACAACACACACTTTGTCTGGAAGTGTTCACACTACGTCGCCCCCCCCCCCCCCTCTCCCCGACCCCCCCTGCGTGCGTGTGTTATTCCCTTTGTACTGAGTGTGATGGCTTCTCTTTGTTTTGGGATTTGGAGCAGGGCAGTCATTGCAGGGTGCCACGATCAGGGACAAAGATTAATTTCTCTAAGCCCACACAAAAGCAGAGGAGGGACACGTGTTATAGTGTGAGGGGGGAAGACATATCAGTTCATCCTGTTGCTCAGATTATGGGTGTGTTGCTAAAAGAAGGAGACCTAAACTTTGTGTACATTTCAAGATAACACAGGAAGTCTGAAGGGCTGGCCCTGTTATCAGAACAGGTCTATTGCTTTGTTTCTGAACACCAGAGGTGTGTGGAAACAAAAGACTGTACGTTATATCCGAGGTGATGGATTTGATTTTAGTCTTTTTAATTAGGAAAGTTCTTAAGAAGTTGACTTGGAGATATAAGTGGCAGACGCTTTAACATTTCTTTCCTCTCTCATGCAGCATAAGAAACACCAGACAACCTTTTTTAAAAAAACAAATGGGGGTATTTGTTTTTCACCAATTTCCTACTACAGTAATAATGTAATCAAAGACTGATCAAAGTTAGTTCAGATTGCTTTAGCACTGATGCCTTTCCCTAACTTCTAACAAAGTATGCCAAACTGCATCAGTGTTAAATAAGGATTTTCCTTTAGAAGAAAATGTCTGGAGTTAGAGAAGTTTCCTGTTTTATATGTGGAAATATCTGATCAAAGGATAAGTATACAAATTTAAGTCCCGTCAACGCATTAAGTACCAACTCTTGTTACTTGACACTTTTTGACTACTGACTGTAATGTATCACAAAGCGTCATGTATGGTATTGAATGTTTTGTCAGATGCTTCAACACTTAACATGGTGCATGATTAAGTTACTGTTGTATAGCTTTGGATCAAATCAGACATTCCTCCTCAGTGACAGTCTGTCCAGTTGTCACTGAATTTTAGATGTTCAAATTTCCATTTTTAAAACGTGTTTATATTCCCCAAACAATGGTATTATTTTTGTGATATCACTGGCGACAGTTCAGGTATTTTATTGGAACTGATATCTAAACTTGTCACATGGCACCCAGCTCTTGTAGTTACACACACAATCTTTGTCACTACTCTCTACTCACTATGCGCAAATGCAGGAAATACATGCAGCCCTGTAACAAATTCTCAAGTTCCATGTAAAGTTTTATTTTTAATGAGTTGTGGATATGCACTCAGGTGATTCCAACATTTGTTCCTAAATGTGGCTTTCTTATGAATCAAAGAAACACTGGTTAGTCAGTACTTCTTGTTGATAATGTGTCTGTGCAGGGTAGATGTGTTTCCTGCATCTCTCTGTCTTGAGTGGTTAAAGGTGATCTTGTTGTAAACCACCTGTTCAATTAGTAACTCATGGTATGTTTGCACTGTATTATGTAATAGGTTATAGGAGGTGATGATATTTGTGTGGCGAAGGCAAGCACCTCCCAGGACATGCTTGTCTTTTATCAGCGGCCTCTTCAGCCATCTGCTTTTAGCGTGCATTTATCTGAATGTGATGCTGGGTGTGTGCCAGTCTCTTATGAGAGTAAGCTAGTTTACCAATACTCAAGTAATGTTTTGCATCTAAGGGAATTAGTGAAAACAGAGAGTGTGTGTGGTGTCAGTGGTTTTAGAAGTGGTGCTATCTGTGGTGTAGGGGTGGGTTGCGGGCCATGTTTGGCGTCAGCAGCTGGTAGGAACAGAATGTCTCAGTCTGTTTCAGTGGCTCCTCAGATTTCAGGAAGCAGATGTAGTTTTCCTGGGCACAAGGGCTTAACAGGGCTGTGGCACCCATGTTGGCACTGTCTGGGCACCCCCTCTGCAGAGAAAACACAGCAGCAAGTGATCGATAGAGAAGATTAAGAGACTGAATAACTCTAGCAGTCTGCTCTTTGGAAGTCTTTGTTGTTTGGAGAAAGTTGCTGCAGGAATGTCTTGAAATTGTCTAGTGTGTTTTTTTTTTGTGTTGTTTTTTTTTTAAAGTTTGTCTCGGGTTTAGAGCAGCATCATGACTTGCCAAAAAGTTTTCCAGGTAATGAGATGCCATGATCTGAAATTCTTTGCATGGATAGGACTCCTTCTCTGCACAGGCACTGACATCCACACACACACACACACACACACACACACACACACATCCTGTTCCCTGTGCACCCGTTGACACTCCCGCAGCATTTGTCAGGGTGAGCCGAGGACGGGTTGGTTGTCTAGAGTGGCTGCCAAGTGTGAGAGATAGTGTGTGTCAGCAGCTCAGGCTATCTCTGGGTGTTTTTGTTCATTTATCAAGCTGCAGCCTCATGCATACATAATAAGAGCCATTTGATCGATGGAGAGCCTTCGTCACTTATTCTAAAATAAGCCAATCCATTTAATAATTCCACACTATGGGGAGTATTGTATTATCTGATTTGGAGAATGCAACAGTTTAAATAACACAAACCAATTTGACGTGATTTCAGAGATACTTGCAGTGAGTAGACAAAAACATCCAGTCTTAAGGAATAAAGGCAGGGTTTCTCTTTGCCTTTTAGGAAGGTCATAGTGGTTATGTTGCCATTAGGATGGATCCCACATGGTATTGGCGATTCAATAAAGAATTTTTTTATAAATAAGGAGCCAGTTGACAAAGATTGAGAGGCCAATGGCAAGAAAAATGCACCAATTACGCTGGTCATGGAAAACTTCTAAGCTGCCACAACTGTTCTTTCATGATGGTTTTCTGTTTTCTCGGGTGTCTTTCCTGCATCACACCGGTGCTCAATTTCTGTGTTTTTCTCTCCCCTTTCTTCTGTTTCTTTCAGCGATGTGCTGGCTCTGCCTATCTTTAAGCAGGAGGACTCCAGCCTTCCTCCTGAAACCGAGACCAAAAATCCCCCATTCCAGTATGTGCTGTGCACCGCCACCTCGCCTGCTGTCAAGCTGCATGACGAGACGCTCACATACCTAAACCAAGGTGAGCCGCTCGATCGATGCACTCAAGAGAAAGTGTTGGCTGTACTTCACCTTGTTTTGTGTGGTTTTTGTAAAATATGATCGTTACTTTATATTTTTTTACCTATACTACTAAAACTGCTCCAAGTTTGTATATGATGTAGTTCGTACAGACATTGTCCACTTCTTTGTGCTCTAGGGCCACACACCCATCATTTCACATCAATAAATAATGACCACATTCATTTATTGCAAATTAGTATAATTACTGTAAAATGAAACCATTGCATATGTGAATGGTAGCCTCTACTCCACATATCAATGTTACCCGCCACCAGTTTGCCGCTGACTCTGCTACATTGCTTTATGGCACAAATATTACTTCATTTAATAGCACGTAAGGGGATTAACATAAATGGAGGAACTAGCCACATCCCCATTTTAACAAGAAGCAGCATCACATGTGAACTTGTGTCTAGCTATGATTTATTGTAACACAGAAGCTGTCATTATTGAGCACAGCTTTCATGAAATTACAGAAGTTTAGCGATTTAACTGAATTCTTGCATAAAAGTGGAGTTATACAGAATTGCTAGTGTGGCTCAAAAGCAACTTTAGGTCTATTTTTCACTGATGGGAAAACATTTTCCAAACTGCTGAGTTGGCTGTTTGACGATGATCTGGTCATCCATGTCACTTTACTTTACTAGAAAAAGATCGGTTATAGTATAGTGGATGTTGACTTATTGTGTAGTCAAGATCTCATTTCTGATCTATCTAATTTAAGGGGAGTCCTGGGATGCCAGTATTTACTGTTAAGTCTCACTGAGATGATGTGAACCTGATATAAAATACCTTTTGGTGCGATGTGTTCCCTTAACCTTGATGGCATTTCCACAATCAAAGTTTTACAACATGAGCATTTACCTTACTTTTAGTACAAACAGTGTAGCCATTTTTTGTGTCATGCAGATACAAGTTCCAAACTCACGTGGACACAATATATGCTGCTGCATTGTTGAAACGTTAGTAAGAGAACACACAACATTTTAAGATGTCTCTATGTACTGTGCAATAACAACAATCTCAGAAGTTCATTCCAAGTTTTTAGGCATATCAGATGGTGGGATCAGAATACCTGTAGGGCTACAGTGTGAAGGAAAAAGAAATACAATTAGTGCAAGCAGAGACATGGCATCAACTTGTATCATCCATCTGTACTACTCTCATGTTTCCAAAATGTAGCAAAACAATGAACAAGCTTTGGCAATAGTGTCGAAGCTCTTAATCGGCCATCGGTGGACCCAACTTTTAGTCTTGATCAGCACAAAAAACTTTGCATAAAACATAACATTAGAAACCTAGAGCCTTGTCTCAAGCTCTACAAATAAAGTCTGAATTATAAAAGACTACTCAAGTCTTTTATAATCATCTGAGCAAAAGATGCAAGCGGGGACAAACTTTTGGTTTGTCTCTTACACCTTATAATGAGCGATGAAACATAAAATGGACTTCGTTTTCAGTTTCACCTAAAATACATAACAAAAAAAACCATTAAAGGACAGGGAATTGTTGCAATCACTCTACTGTCTTGTTTTGCTTTTAGTAGTTCCCTTTTTTTTGGCACCTCTCACGTGTTACTTTCTTTCTCTCTCAGGCCAGTCTTACGAGGTGCGTATGTTGGACAACAGGAAGCCAGGGGAGTTACCAGAGCTCAACAACAAGATGGTGAAGGTGAGAGAATCTTCACAGCTGGAGGGGGAAACTTTTACTTCTTACGTCAACGACACTTTATACCTAATACGGTGCTCTGTGTCTGTTTGTTTGTGTGTGTGTGTGTGTGTGTGTAGAGCATAGTGCGAGTGGTGTTTCATGACCGCCGGCTGCAGTACACAGAGCACCAGCAGCTGGAAGGCTGGAGGTGGAATCGTCCTGGCGACCGTCTCCTTGACATCGGTAATGATGCCTGGCAAGAAATGTTTACTTTAACCGTCCCATGTGTGTGATTTGGAGTTCAAATATCTGTCTGTCTGTGTGAGACAGATATCCCCATGTCAGTGGGCATTGTGGAGCCGAAGACTCACTCCTCCCAGCTCAACGCTGCAGAGTTCCTGTGGGACATGAACAAAAGAACTTCTGTTTTTGTGCAGGTAACCCACGCACACACATTGACACTCAGACAAACCACATACACACATCAGCTCTCTTTCGTGCCATCTGTTGGGCGTGCCGCTGAGTTTCCACATCAAACACATATTTTGATCACACTTACTAACTCTTGTGTACCCCTGCTGTCTGCAGGTGCACTGCATCAGCACAGAGTTCACCCCCAGGAAACACGGTGGAGAGAAGGGCGTCCCCTTCAGGATCCAGTTCGACACGTTCGCCCAGGGAGACAGTGGAGAGTACACAGAGCACCTCCATTCTGCCTCCTGCCAAATCAAAGTCTTTAAGGTAGATACTCATTGTATCATGTGCTGGGGGAGGTATTTATACCCCTCGTGTCGGCCCTCACAGCAATTAAGTCTTTAAAATTAAAGCAATTAAGTCTTCCTTTTCCTGTCTCTTCTCTGATTCCTTTGTAGCCAAAGGGGGCGGACCGTAAGCAAAAGACAGACAGGGAGAAGATGGAGAAACGCACAGCTCAAGAGAAGGAAAAGTACCAGCCTTCTTATGATACCACTATCCTGTCAGAGGTCAGTATGCTGCACCAACAGGCACCACGCTTTAAAAGTTCATTTGGGGAGGGGGCTATCCATGTTTAAATGTAAGCTCCCAAGTGAGTGATTTTAGCAAAGCGGCCCACTACATGGCTACTTTTGAGGTAAAGGACCATACCGGTGTTTTAGACTATGTCAACAAAAAAAAAATCATTACTGCCAACCATCTTCTTAAGCATGTATTAATGCTCTAGATTTATGGTATTTCATCTTAACATCCAGACAGACATTGTGAGCTTTGACTAAAAATTATTTTTTCTGAGCCCAAAGATGTCTGCAAGCAGTCAAAAACTCAAATATATTCAATTTGATTTGATAGCAGTGACAAAGGAAAGCAGTAAATCTTTACATTTCAAAAGCTGGAACTCAAGATTTTGCTTAATATTTTACACTAACTAATAATTATCCATTATCAAAATTGTTGTCAAATTAGGCTTATTTTTTCTGCCAACCATATATTGGATAAATACAATTTGACTATCAAGCCTTGATTTAAAAAAAAAAATAAAATAAAATTGCAACCAAGCCACCAAATTCACATGATCCCTTATAGTCCTTTGCCATTCTTTCTTATTGTTTTCTGGCTTTGATTTTCTTTCCCCCACAACACCTGGATGTTGTTTGGCAGCTGACACACAGATGTTAGATGGCGGAGTTTCTCACAGGCATGTCAATGACACTGTCAATTTAAGAACAATCTGCTCTTCAACTGCCGTGCCTCAAAGTATGGTGATGACACAACTTGACAAAACAGTGATTGATTACCTGTCTCAAGCAAGTTTGAAGTCTCTTCATATATTTATTTTAATTCTGTAGTAACATGAAATGAAAACAAGGGCTGCTTGGAAGACAAAGTGATGCTTTGGAAAGTGGTTGGCAGTAATGTTAAGATGCACAACAGGGTTTCTCCAAGTACTGTGAATTGTTTAGTTGAGTTGGTAAGCCACCTGGATCCTTACACATCTCGTGTTGTGATCAATTTAGTTTGTGGAGGCCAGCCTAAACAATAGGCACACTCAATAAATATTTGGCATTAGCTGTACAATTTCTTCCCCAGAATTCTAATGTTTTATTTCATAAAACTGAAATGTACAAAAGTCATTTGATTTGATTTGGCTCTTAAGTTTTTTATCATTAAGTATAAATTTGAATTTTTTTCTGTGTCTCAGAGGTTAATCACGGCTTTTATTTGAAAAAACTCAGTGCTCAAGCAGTTATTTTACATTTTATACACTTGTATGTCACACTAAGACTGCCCCTCGGGGTATTCACTCTGATCGAGTGTGTTCCCGAAGTTATTGGTTGTGTTTGTGTGTTGGTCGCTGGCTGGCTAACCTCTGCTGTGTGTCTGTATGTAGACGAGGCTTGAACCCATCATAGAGGATGCGGGTGACCACGAGCTGAAAAAGTCCAGCAAGCGGACACTTCCCGCTGACTGTGGCGACTCCCTGGCCAAGAGAGGCAGTGTAAGCACCCTGCTCTACTCTCCTCCACTCCTCCTACCCATCACTCCATCCACAGTCTGCCCCCTATAGACACCTGGCTGTAGTCTGAAGCTTGTAGACACTAGACCCTCAGCTGCTAGGAAGGAGATGTTTTAATGCCATGTATTTGACATTGGGTGGGGTGGAGAAGGTGCAAAGATAAATTCCCAATCCACCCTTGACTTTTCCTCAACCTTTATGCTTTTTTTGTTCTGGGAATTGGCCAACTTATTGGCCTGTGTGATTATAATGATGTATTTATATGTGTGTCTCCTCTCAGTGCTCCCCATGGCCAGACAACGCCTACGTCAGCCCCAACCAGGCAGCTACTCCCTCCTTCAGCTCCACCCCGCTGTCCACCTACTCAACCTCATCAGTACCGGACAGGTAACTTGTGTGTGTGTGTGTGTGTGTGTGTGTGTGTGTGTGTGTGTGTGTGGGGGGGGGGGGGGGGGGGGGGGGTGACGACTTAGCTTTTTTTACACTAAACCAAACAACACCGGCATAATACCGCCCCAGTGTGAAAGCAATAGGGGCATGATGTGCAACACAACAGCCTCGGGGTCCCACCCTGCCTGCTCCCCCATTTACACAATGACGTCAATTCGGCTTCGTTACTACCTCCGGTGCTGACTTCAGGGCTGAACAATGTTGTCCCCCAGTTCTGCCGCTTTACCTATTTTTACTTTTCCAGAAGGCAAGGTGGAATAACGGTGCATCATTCCCGCCTTGAACAGGGGGTGTGTGTGTGTGTGTGTGTGTGGCTTTTTAACTGAGGTGTGTGTTGGTCTCACCTCTCTTTATTGTTGTCTTTTTGTGTTCTAGTGACTCGTCCTCACCCAATCACCAGGCAGACCCTGGCAGCCATGGCAACTCGGAGGTTAGTCAGCACTCTTCTCCCCTGTATTAAGAGGTGGAAAAGTTAAAGAATTCAATGTTTTTAACAAAAGCCATTTCAACCTGTCACAATAAGAAACATGCTCAGGCACGTTGCACAGGTGTAAATAATAAAATGAATGACGGTAGAATGCCATTTAGCTGCCTCAGCTTTAGGGTCCTGCTATTGTACACACTGTCATGGCTGCTTCAGTCTTTCACACTCCTGCTGTATCTTAACTTCAATGTGTTATAAGTGACTTAGCATTATATTGTTTCACAGTTTTGTTTATATGCTGGTGTGAAGGATTCACGTATGTTAATAAGTATGACACTCAAGGTGGAATGATCATAAATCTGAATTGTGTGTGTGTGTGTGTGTGTGTGTGTGTGTGTATACATACATATATATATATAAAAGTGGTACTACAAACTACTGCTGTGGTTACATCTAGTGACACTAGGGGGGAGATTAAAACTCCAGGTGTTTGAAGTTTGTTGACACCTCGTGTGTCTCTCTGTTCTCCTCTGCAGCAGTTGAGTCCCACTGCCTCCATACAGGACGCACAGAAGTGGCTGCTGAAAAATCGCTTCAACTCCTACACACGGCTCTTCTCTCACTTCTCAGGTACACACACTGCCAAACACACTAAACACTAAAACATGAACATAATGTTGTGCAACAACAAGTGACTGGTCCTTTAACTTTTTGCGTAGGTTCGGATTTGTTGAAGCTAACCCGGGACGACCTGGTCCAGATTTGTGGGCCAGCAGATGGAATCAGACTCTTCAATGCACTTAAATCCAGGTGTGTTACTGTGTGTGAATGCTTGTGCACGTGTGTTGTGCACTAACATGAGTATTATGAAGGTGCCAGTATTTTTCATTGCATAAATTACTGTCTGTGTAGGTCAGTGCGTCCCAGGTTGACGGTGTACGTCTGTCAGGAGTCCCCTCGGGAGAGCCCCTTGCTGGAGAGACACAGCACCAATGAAAACGGAGAACACAGCATTTCCTCTAGTTTACACGGTAAACAAGCTCTGTGTTTAACGACAACGTAACACTGATATTAGTGCATGGCGTAATGTGTGTGAATATTAACATGTTAACATAAATTTAAAACCTCTTTTCTTGTCTCTTTCTGTGTAGTGTATCATGCTCTGTATCTAGAGGAGCTCACAGCTGCAGAACTGATCCGCAAGATGGCGTGTGTGTGCAGCCTTCCACTGGGAACGATCCACCAGGTGTACAGACAGGGTCCTACAGGCATACACATCCTGCTCAGTGACCAGGTACACACACACACGCACGCGCGTGCGCAGGCCCTTTGCCAAACTGTTCCTCTCCATTAGCACTTTAATTTCACACTCAAATGTGGAGAGCTCTTTATTGAGAGGGATGGTATAATTGAAAAGGTAACCTGCAGGATACACTCCAATGTCTCCGCTATAAGCAGGAAAAAAAAATCACCATGGATACTCATAGAAACCTTGTCCGCTCAGGTTTTGAAATGTATTTTGTGCTGCTACTGAGCAAGAGTAAATGGCACAACTGGGATTGAGAGGAAGATATGAGCTGTGCGTCACTATTATGGGCACAATCTGATCAGAAACAGCAATTCCACTGTCAGTAGTGTCACTTATTTGCATGTAATTTACATTCTCACACACATACTGTACTGTATTGTACCTCCTCTCCTAACTCAGTCCCAACCAACAAGTAACTACTATTTCTACGAGCTGACGCTGATATTTGATTTTACTTTGTTTGGCTTTTCCAGATGGTTTACAACTTGCCTGATGAGAGCTGTTTTTTGATCAGCACTGTCAAAGGTGAGCTCATAATGCATCAGTAGCTGGTAGTCTCTTGCGTTGTTATTTGGTCTGTAACCAGGCTCAGTAGATCCTTCTTTCACAAGGATTTAACGTACTTCTTCCTTCATCACACTTGTCTCCCTCTCCAGATGAACTGGGCGAAGGACTCCATCTAATCCTGAAGTAGTGAGGAGGACAGATGGCATCACTAATACTCCACCCCCTGTTTTGGAGCAGAAGCCTCCCTCTGTCCCGCTCTGCCTGCCTCCACTCTTTCCTCCTAGTTCCTCCCGTTCTCTCTAAACGCTCGCTCGATGGAAAGCAGAGAGACTGCGCTAAAGCCATGTAAATGTTAGAATCTGACATGGGTGTGTCCACTGTTTCATATTGAAAACATTATTAACGGAGGAGATTAGTTAAAAGAGGAGAGACTGGGGGGATATGGGGTAGGGGAAAGATAATGACGTTGTATGTATTTTGATTTTATTATTTTATTTTTCTTTTATATGGTTTCTGCGGGAGAAGGGAGGGGGGAGGCTCCAGAAGAGAGGGGAGAGTGACGTTCTGGCCGGCAGGAGAAGGAAAGAAAGCTGAGTTTCCTTATTGCTCGTTGCTTTTCTTACACAACGCGCACAACCAGCACTAGGCCAGTATTTGATAACCTGTACTGCTGAACAGCATGCAATCTCAACATACTAACTTGCTTAAAGGAGAATCCCAATTTACTCTGCTTGTTTAACATTCTTGACAGGGTTGTCTTAATAAACCATTTATTGATCAGCTGACCTTGATGACCCCTAAAATATCCAGACTAAATTTGTGGAAGAGGCATCATTTGTGGATCTTGACTCCAACATTCACCCCCCGGACTTTGTCAGAAGGACTGATTTTCATTAACTCTTATCACGTAGTCATCCTATGTGATTTTAGACTTCCAGCCATATCTCTCCGTTGACACGATGTCACACTCGGCTCAACTCTCTTAACGTACGTCTTGTTTGGCCTGCGCTTTTACTGTTTTTTGTTGATGCTTTATTTATGGATCAGCTGTTTCTCTCACTCTCATTGAATATACTTGTTTCGGGTGCCATATTGGCTTTTTAACTAACAAACACCGTGCACATGCACCTCATCTTGGTCTCCTGCTTCCTGTGTGGACTTTGAAACACTGGTTTAGAGTAGTGTGGTTTACACCTTCTGGGATTTTGGCCGTAAATGTGCAAAGAAAAAAAAGAGGAACAAACCTCTATAGAAGACTGACATGCAGAGCAGTAACACCTATCCAAAAACCTACTATAATGTGGACCAAACGGGTTTCAGATTGACAGGCATTTTTTTTAGGAAACATCTTGGTTATTAGAAGCATTCATATAATTGATCAGATGGAAAATTAAACCCTCATCTAGCGGAGTTGCTTGTGCGCTGCATGTACATAATAATAAACCCTCCTTTCCGGGATTTGCTCTCAAAGAAACAACCCATCACACAGAAGGCTGGAAGACGTATCACTGCGGTAGCCTGGTTTCAATAGTCTCACCCTGTAGACTAGAAAATCATGGCAGCTCCACATCCATCTTCAAAATCTTGTGTTTTTAATGTAGCTGAACACAGGAAGTACAGGTCGTGTTTTCGAGTGCCCTTACCTTCCAAAAGTGACAGGAGATCGCACATGGGTCCTGGGAGTCACTGTTGGTTTAGTTGACCCCCTTTGATTTTGATGCACAATGTCTGGCATTGTTGCAGGTGCATACAGTTTGCACGCTTCTAAGTGTCAGATGGTGTGTGTGTGTGTACGCATGTGTATCATTTTTCTTTCTTGCAAAGAAAACTTAATCATGTCAGTAGTTGTCATAAACTTTTTCCTGTTGGTATGATGAAACTGTGTTTATAGCTTGCTGTTTTAGTAAAGAGCATGTGGAAGATGGGGAAAGGAGGGAGGGATAATTTGGTTCGTGGTGGGTGTAACCCCTCCTTTTTTTTCCAGATGTTAGAGACCAAGTCTGCACTGAAAAATCACAAAACTCAAGCTCAATGTGTAGTCAGTAGTCCCACAGCCACACCCTGTTCTTATCCGCCTATAAGAAGGAGAACAAAAAAAGACTGTTGAGACTAAAAAGTATCTGTGTTTTTACTCACCAGGCGCCAGAGCCAGGACTGTAGCTCTTGTGGTGTTTACAAGGACTTGAGCACCATAGCACAGTAAACTGTGTCCACCGACTCAAAAGTGAGTGAGTAATAGAGCGGATGTGATACCAAGTCAGGTAAACTCTAGTGAGCAGTTTTGGTCCCCTGAAAGCCTGACCAGTCGTTCGTCTGTCTGTGTGACTGAGTGTGTGCTAGAGAGTGTGAGCAGCAGAGGTGACCACCGTTCATGTACAGCCTAATGTCAATGATGATGCTTCTCATGTGCACAGTATCGTATGCTGGAGATGTACACAACCACATGTGCTGGGAATAAATGATTTCATAACTTTCTCTGGTGTCCTTGTTCTTCATAATAATGATAAAGACTTTTAACATTTTCAGTTGGCTTTAGTCTCTAGTATGAGTAAAGCAGCCAGTAGCATCTTTTTCAACTATCAAATTTTAAAAAAGAATCTAAATGACCAATGTGTTGTCCTAATGGCTAATAAAAGCATTTATTTGCTATGCAGAAAATCACATTTGCACTTGCCTACAGCACAATGGACAACATTGAACAACTGTTTCTGGTTTTGCATGATAGCAAAAGTGACAGTACAAAACAGTGGCCCTTTGTTGCAGGACAATTAGATGACACTGTTTACAGTTTGTTGAGCAGATTGAGAGCGCAAAACATATGCCAAAGGTCTCCCAAAGCAGATGTTCAGGACCCAGAATCATGCTAATTTCCCCTCCAGCCACTGTGTCTGAGGCTGAAACACATCTGGGATGAAGAGTGAATACAGCTGTGGCAACCAATTAACAGACAGGACAAAAAAAATTGCACTTTATCTGCATCCTGGCAGACTGAAAACAGCTGCTAGTTCACATCTGTACATCTCAAAGGGTGTGTCATTGAGTGTATGTGTACATACAGGTCAACCAGTTCTGGTTTAACAGTCACAACTACATTTATTGTGCTTGTATGGTGCATATTGTCTCTCTCTATCTGTCTGTCTATCTCTAGGCCCCCAAAGCCCCAGGTTCACCGTGTGGCAGCTGGTTTGTGGTGATTAACGTAACTTTGTTTGGGAATATGCACTGCTAAAGCACAACTGACATGATAAGGCCTCCTGTTTTATTACCTGATCTTGAGGCCCTGTCTTTGTTAAAAAAGTTGTTTTTAAGAAACAAGATATTATGTCTGATATTTATGGTGACCCAAAGTGTTTAAATGAATAAATAAGACATTATTAAAGAAATGCTCATATGAATAAATACAGATAAAATTAAATATATGGTTGTTGCTTTGGTCTGAATGAGCAAACATGCATACTTTGCCTATAAAAATAATTCACCCCCTTGGAAGTTTTCATGTTTTATTGTCTTAAAACAACATTAAATCAATCCATTACTATCAAAGTGGAAATAAATTAATCAATTAAAACTATAAAATACTTGTTCGCATAACTATCCCCACCCCCGAGTCAATATTTAGTAGATGCATCTTTGCAAACGTTGGGCCTTCCAGATACAGGTTTATTTATACAACAATCAATTACAAACCCTTGCCTGCACATACAGGATCTCCATTTAACTAATTATTAACTTCTAAAACAAACTGGCAGCACATTTAGGTGTGTCTTTTTAAAGGGGGTGAACACTGTTGATAGGCCCTGTAACTGGCTCTGCTCTGTTTGTCTTGAGTGGCAGACAAAGACTTTGTGATGAAAAGTGGTTAAAACAAAACGATCATCGGGAAAATTGACATTGAACGTTGAAGTGTAATAAAAATGACTTTCAGTAAACTACGGTGTTGTAACAAAGAAAAGAAAAAAATAAGCAAGATTAAATAACATTTCATACTAATTAAGCAGACTTTTTAAATAATTATTGATCTTTCACAATTTCATGGTTATATATTATGTCTATATTTATGAATTTAAGTAGTTAAATGTATTTTGAACACTTTGGGCCTCTAAAGAGGAATACTGGGGTTTATATGGTGCATATTACTAACTTAACTGTTCAACCAGATTAGTTAACAGCAAACCAGGGGTCATGTAATATTCTGGTATAGGAATACTGTACACAAAGCACACAGACTGGAAGGAATAGGGGGTTTAAAAGGGGCCCACTAGTTCATTCCTCCCGTTTGATCCCCTGGAGAGGGTCAATCCGGCCATGGCGTCCAGTGGTGGAAATACGAGCATGTGGCTGTGAGCCGATAAATCTAATTTTCTGGCGGTCGAGTCATTTCTCATTAAATCGATACTGATTCTGCGCGCTGCGCCTCGCCGTTCCCCATGACGTCACTTGACGTTCCCTGTCAGGATCCAGGAAGTGGGTCGCTGGCTGTTGTTGTGCTCGTCGGTTGCTAACCGTCTGTGTTTTTTTTTTCTGACTCAATACACCGCTTTCACGGGCCGAAATGGCGACGTTTATTTCAGTCCCGTTAAAGAAGTCCTCCGAAGTGGATCTGGTCAAACCGCTGTCGAAGTTTGTCACAGTCTCGTACCCGGCGGCCGAGGAGCAGGGGGAGTATATCCGCGCCGTGGAGGAGTTGAACAAGCTCCGCAAGAACGCGCTGGGAAGGCCGCTGGACAAACACGAGAGCTCCCTGGAGATCCTGCTCAGGTAGAAAGTCCCTCTTTTCCGACACACCCGAGCCAGCTGCCACATTACTAACCCCCAGAGCGAGCTTGTCACCTGTGGCGGTGAGTTAGTCCGGTCTCCGACGCGCCCAGGTGTCTTAGCTCTTAGTTGCTAGCCTGGGAGCTAAAGTTAGTGAAGCTAAAAATGCTAGGAGGTATTTGTCACCATAAAAAAAAAAACGGACTCCGCTGTTATTCACGCCAAGTTTCCCTGAGAGGGAAACCCAGGCTTGACCTGTCAACTTGTTTAACCGCACTGTCAGATACTTGTAAAAGGAAATTAGCCATGTGAGCCGAGCTGTTTGTGATCTTTTAGCTGTGGCTTATTCACCTAAAAAAAAAAATTTAACAAAAAAACTTTACCTGGTTTACCTTCAACGGTCAACTTAAACTTTATTGATACCAAGGTGAAACACAGAACACACACATAAAACTCACAATATAAATATGTATGTTAAAGCCCACCACCCGAGCTCAAATAAACCTGTTTACCAGTAACAGCATAACATAAAACTGGCAGGATTCAAGCTACTAACAATAACTTATGAATATACACATATCATACATAATCAAGCTCATGATCACCTTTTAGATATGGCTACATTAACTATATATCTACCAGTGAGAAAGTCCAAGCACAGGCAGCTCTCCTGCCAGATGTCATTCACATACAGGCCCCCACACCGCCTAAAGGCCTTCAGTCCACTGGTGGCCTGATGATCAGACAAAAAGGGTGGCTAGGAAAGAGACCGACAGCTTTTCATACCAGCAAAGAGAGATTGAAATGATAAAGCATAACAGCTGTGAGTGTATGAGAAGCAGAAGCAAGAACATGCACGGAAACATGAGCTACAGAGGTAAGATAAGATAGAACTTTATTTATCCTGAGGGAAATTATTGAGCACTGGTTGTATATCAAAGTAGGAAAGAGTGTTAAAAGAATAAAGACATGGCCTTTATATACTCTGTCAGTATATTTTACATTTTAAATAGCTGCTCTATCTTACATAGGACATACATATAGACACTTAAATTAAAGAATAAAAGTCTCACAGTGCCAACCACTTTACATAGCGGAACTGTGATCAAAATAGGATTTATGTTTGTTGTTTGTTTAACAAAGTTCCACCGTGTACCACGCTCCAGTTACCCCGCCTGGCTGTTGTTGACTGCTGTCTTGCTCTTATGTAATTATACAAACTTACAATTGTTTAATGGAGAAGGCCACAGAGGTCTTGACTAAGTTAGCCTGCTCCTTATCCTTGATATCATTACCATTGTTGTGACTTAATAATATCCGATATACTCAATTCCTAGGTGACATATAGGTGCAGACTTTGCCCTCTCTCATTTCAGTCTTTCTTCTCTATGACTCATTAGTTTTTTCATGTGCAGGGTTTGCCCCGACTACGTGAGTAGCCAGGTATGCACTTGCAGGTGCGGGTCTTCCATTGTTCTCCATTTTGAGCAGTTTTCTAGCTGCAGTGCAAAGTGAAATTATCTCGCGTACCAAGATTAGGCTCTTAAGATATTAAAGAGTATACCAGCTCAAGGTGCTGAGTGTTTATGGACAACAAGTAGAAAGCAGCCAAACTGGAGCAGAACATTTACTTACCTTTAACACAATAGGTCATTTTCACTCATGTGACTTTGTAATCCATTCTCAGAAGCCAAGAATTTAGTTGATGTTGGTTAGTGAGTGTTGACCAGTTTAATGTTACAGTTTATGTCATGGGATGCCCCGATCTAAAACGCCAGATTGGTATTGGTCCCAGTTTGAAGTGTCATTACCATCTCTGAACTTATGTTACCTAACATAAAAATGATCCCAATACAGATTCTACGTATGGGAAAAAGAGAGACCTGATGTCAGATCTTTTGATATATAACCAGAGCTGAGGTATAAATAATTTGTATTGGGAGACAAATTGTTGGATCAGTGCACCACTGGTTTATGTCAGTAGTTTATGAGATAGTATCTGATTATCTATACTGCCTGAAAAGGGAAGTATTTCTCAGAGGATATGAATGTTTTGCCCACTGTTTTAGTTTTGGGATATAAGTAACTAACTGATGATTTAAATGCCATTAGCTTACAAATGTAAAGAGCTTTTGAAATGCCTTGTGTGTAAGATGTAGGGCCTGTGGGTTAGTGGATAGTACTGGCTAATCACAACGAGGTGGAAGGCGTCCGCAGAATGGGTCGCCATTGCTGACTGCTAGCATTGTCGCCCCTTGGCTCTCTGCACATGTCGTCTGTTCGCCATGTGCCAGGTATCCAGGGCGACAGACCCTATCCTTTTCAAAGCCGTGCAGACACAGCTATTGTGTCACCATGGTAACCATTGTTTGGTCTAGGACGTTTTCTTTTTCTCTTCAGTTAACCAGGAGGCACACCTCATCTCAGCTTTCCTCTGTGCGCGTGTGTGTACTTGTGTGAATGGGAAACATAAGGATAACAAACTCTATATGTCGGCAGTTCTTTATATAAAGCCGTTTTTTGTTTATGTATGTGTGCACTCCAGTCTTCCCTGGCACAGGGTGGATGAACTGGTAAGAGGGGATTCCCTAGCCAGCCGCTGTTCATGTTGTCATTCCTAATAATAGACTATTCACATCACAGGCACAGATACTAATAAGACGAAGAGCTGAGGAGCTGTGTGTGTGTGTGTGTGTGTGTGTGTGTGTGTGTGTGTGTGTGTGTGTGAGTGCGTTACAGTGAGCTTGCTTGTCAGTAAATTTTTTCCTGACTCATTGTCAAGTGTCTCTGAAATGGCAGCGCTTCCTCTGACTACAGGTCTGCAGTTATGTCACAATAATCACTACCCCTTAACCTAGCTTCACAGTTCTGATTTACTGTACGGCCTTATCTTTTTTGTTTTTTTTTGTTTAGTAAACTATATTTGAATAATTATCAGAATAAAGAATTTTCTTCTTCTTTCTTTCGTCTTTCCAATCAAAAAACAATGATGTATGATCGGTAGAAAAAAATTTGAGCAGGTCTTTTAGGGTTTAGACACGAAGGAAAACATGGTTTTAATCTTGCCATTTCTTTCTCTTTCCAGATACTATGACCAACTGTGTGCTGTTGAGCCCAAGTTTCCCTTCTCTGAGGTAACTGATTGGACAGCAAACATGATTATGGGTTAGACTTAGTTCTCAAAAAGAAGAACTTGAACACAAAGCATCTCTCTGTTTCCACAGCTCTGTCTAACCTTCACATGGAAGGATGCCTTTGATAAAGGATCGCTCTTCGGTGGCTCAGTCAAGCTCGGTAAGTGCAACCTCATATTATGTTTTTTGTGTAAGTGGAAGAAGATCTGTGCATGTAACTGTGTGTTTACGCAGATGCTGTTAGCTGCAGAAGGAGTAAATTATATTAAGAAGAGTTAAGCCAATAAAGGATGAAAATGAAAAGAAAGCTTTCTAACACTAAGTAGGTTCTTGCTTTATTTTAGTTCAGAAGCAGACCTGACAAGGTGTTTCTGCCACTTAAGTGTGTAAGATAAAGAAAGACTTGACACAGGTTTGTGTTTGTTGTAAAATACCTTTGTGTCAGGGTCAGAAACACTTTAAAATGAAGTCCATCTGAAATGAAAAGAATATTGAGAGCAAAGAATCCCCCGATTCTTAAGACTGCTTTTTGTCAGTTTTCACATTTATTCTGTTCACGCTTGAATCTTTTGTCCTCTGTGGTGAATTGTGGGAGCTCATGACTATGGGATTCTTCCAAGTGTATTCTGGGCGAGAGAAATGTAGAATGAAGCGGTGAAAGTGTTGGTTGGAGAAAATGCCAACCCCACAAAAACACTGTGTCAACAAACAAGAAAGCAGTCAATATTCCACATTGTATTCAAGGCATGAAAGATAGATGTCAGTCTGTCCTACTGTAATCTACCTAAAAGTGTTTTATTGTGTGGTTTAAGTTGGAGTGGACAACAAAAATACCACACGGACAAAGAATTTCTCACTCTGATATGTTTTTTGTGTTTTGCAGCTTTGGCCAGTTTGGGCTACGAGAAGACATGTGTGTTGTTCAATGCAGCAGCGTTGGCCAGTCAGATCGCCTCAGAACAGAACCTGGACAACGATGAAGGACTAAAGTCTGCCGCCAAATACTATCAGGTGGGCGTACTACCACACAGTTATATAGTAACACGTACAGCTTGATTTGAGAAAACCTGGTGAAAAATTACTGTATGAAATTACAATTGTAATACTGTTAGTCAGATATATGCAGATACATGTCAACTGTAAACATCTTTGAGTCTGTTCACATTTCCAATACTGTTTAGATATTATTGTTTTTTCCAAACATATTGAATACAAATTTGTTGCTCATTCATAATTGGTTCTGATACTACTCTGCTTTATGCTTTTTTTCATAACTGTACACAGCACACCATCTAATCTTTATTTTGTATCTGTATTTTTGTGAATGTATTTATCAGAAGGAAAATACCAATCATTCCCCTGCTTCTCAGACTTGGGGCATGACATAAACAAACAAGTTAGACAGCTAGGACTGTTTTAGAAGTGCAAAAAAAGCACGTTACATGAATTCCAGTCTTGGCAATAGTGTCTAATGTGTTTCTCTCCTCATCTGTCTCATTATGCAGCTGGCCAGCGGAGCATTTGGCCACATCAAGGACACAGTGCTGTCAGCGCTGAACAGGGAGCCAACCATGGACATCTCTCCTGAAACTGTGGGTACCCTGAGCCTCATCATGCTGGCTCAGGCCCAGGAGGTCTTCTTCCTCAAAGCTACATCAGGTACCAAAGCACGGACACCTCAGTGGTCAAAACACACATTGTCTTCACTTCAAGACGGTTAACATCATAAATCTAACAAGTTAATGGACACTGATATCACACATCTGCCAGTCACCCAGATACAAAGTAAGCAGAGCAGTTGCACTTAGTAAATAACTTTTTTAATTACACACTCATGCATATTTTTTGCCTTTAGATTCATTCCTAGTGATGGCAGTAGGCAGTTTTGATCCTGGTTGCACACAGCCTCTGTCCCAGATCTGTCCACAGAGTTGCTTATAAGAGTTTTGAAGGTTGCATTATAGAATAAGCTCCCATTAGAAAAAAAATAGACCAACATTTTCTGCTGAGAAGGTGAGTTTCTGTCGTAAATTAGTTTTTATACATTGTATGATGTAAGAGCAATTTCATCAGAGTGATGCGGAAACACTGGTGAAATTAATTAAATGCACAAGAGACAGCAGCTGCTGAAAACTCTGAAAACCTTATGTGATCTGTGTTTGTATATATTATGTATAAATATCAGTTATATATCAGTCAATATCAGTTAACCACATATGCTCTGATCAGCTTGGGATGTGTGGTTTTCAAGAATAAAACTTTTTTATCTTGAGTGTATTTTATTTATTATATACTCTTAAAAGTGGCTTGTTCTTCCAACAGATAAGATGAAAGACGCCGTCATCGCAAAGCTGGCCAATCAGGCAGCAGATTATTACGGCGATGCCTTCAAGCAGTGCCAGTACAAAGACAACCTTCCCAAGGTATGTAAAGTGCCCACTTACAGTTACACACTAACCTGAACACTGATCGCCTTTGAAAAAAAGACAGTAACAAACATATCCACAGTCAGCCATGTGTTCATTGTGGTGAAGATGCATACAGAGTTTGGATTCTGTATGGTTTGCCGTGTGTCTTGTGTGTCTGATGTGTTGTGCATATTGTTTGGTATGTGTGTATTTCTGAAAAACAAGACTTGAAGAGTGGTACTCAGGTTGTGGGACTGTCCAAATTGCAACCTCTCTCTGTTCTCATTGGTCCATTTCCATCCTGTTTTCACTCTGATTGGATACTACTGAGCTGCAGTTTGACTTGTTTTCATTCTGATTTGTTTCTTACCATCTAACCATGGGCATCTGAAGTACTTACTGCCTGTCTAACACTGTGACTGAAACACACATACACAGAAACTCACACATGCACACACGGTACCTCAGGTTTATGCGACAGATGTAATATTTGTAGGTTAATTAAATCAAAGAAAAGAAGTAACTTGCACCAGCTGTTCTGTTGCAGAGTTTGTTAAATTACATAGTTACACAAAAACAAATCTCCCTTATTAAAATTTGAAATTATTATTTTGGTAGTAATTTTTCAGCATTTCCTGGTTCCAGCTCCTGACGTGAGGATTTAATACTTTTCTCATTAAGAAAATAATCTATATATAATCCATATATTTATATTTATATTTATATATATATATATATTTATATTTATATATATATATATATATATATATATATAGAGAGAGAGAGAGAGAGAGAGAGAGAGAGAGAGAGAGAGAGAGAGATGTATATAGATATGTATAGATATAGAGAAAGCATAAACATAAATAAAACAAAGTCATACTTACATTTATAAAGAATTGTCAGGTATGTTTAATGTATCGCTTGATGTAAAACTGCAATCACTGCATAATTTGGACGTTATGTTACAGCATGTGATGCTACAGTGAGCACAGTGTTTCTTAGTAGTAACAGAGTAGTAACAGATTTACACATTTCTGAGGTCTTTTCTGAAGACATTCTGAAGACATTCCTTCAGTTTCGATGGTGCAACCCGATTTAGTAAATCACCAGTTTAAAACTAGCTAGTGTTACTGATAACTTTGGACAGACTTAGTGCACAAAATTAAAAATTGATTTATGTATAGCTGGTGCAACCCACTTCTAGTTGTACATTCGCATCATATGTGCTCTGTCATGAAGCTTGTAGTTTTTTAATTATTTAGAACGATGACGTCACTCTGTTTGGACACACAAAACAAGGCCCAGGAAATTGATCCATATCAAGTGTCTGTGTTCTCCCTGAATGCAGGAAATCAAACATACACAAACAAACAGTCACACAAACACACACACACACCTATGGCTATGGGACGTTTAATGAAGGTTTAGCAGCTTTTGCTGAAAGGTTAAACACTCATGTTCTGTTTTCTCTCTCGTTGTCTTCCTTTCTTTCTGCATCCCTCGTGGTGGTGGTGGCGTTGGCATTGGGTGTGTGTGTGTGTGTGTGCGTGTGCCCGCACTTGTGTTGTGTTTGCACACCTCTGATTGCCTGTGCCTGTTTGTGATTGGCTTTTGTGGTGTCATTTGTGATTTGACCTCGCTGGTGTGCGTCTGCCATTTCGTGGTTTGCCTTGCCATTGTGCGTGTGTGCGTGTATATTTCTGTTTGCGTGCCTGCGTGTTGCTCTGTGGTTGCCTCTCCCTGGTCAGTATTTTTATTTTCAGGAAGTGCTGTCGGTGCTGGCGGCCAAGCACTGCATCATGCAAGCCAACGCAGAGCTGCACCAGAGCTTCCTGGCCAAACAGAAGAAGCGCTTTGGAGAGGAGATTGCTCGCCTGCAGGTACACAGCCTTCACATTTATGTCCCACATAAACCTTTAACATCTTGAAATAATGTGGCTACTCAATCATTATCATTTGGATAAATTCCTATCTCTAATGTCTTGTGTAACATTCAAAAACTGGAGAGATATTTGAGGTTGACATACATGCCTTGAATTTCCTAATTCAAATCACAAAACTTATTCACAAAGCCATTTTTCTCTCCTTTGCTTTCCAGCACGCAGCAGAGCTGATGAAGACAGTGGCGTCTCATTACGACGAGTATATCAGCGTTAAGGACCTGAGTGACAAGATCAACCGAGCCCTCACCGCAGCCAAAAAAGACAATGACTTTATCTACCATGACCGCGTGCCTGAGGTCAAGGATCTGGAACACATCGGCAAGGCCGCGCTGGTCAAAGCCACCACCATAACACCTCCACTCAGCCAGAAATTCACAGGTGACATACACAGACATTCAACACAGTTCCTTATTGTCAAGACAGATTGACGCACTTATAGAGATATAAAACTAAGTATTTACATTTGACTATAAGAGACAAGGAAAGTGTATTGCCAAATAAAATGCTGTGTCAAAGTCCGTGTCAGTTTTATATCCTGTTAACATCAGAAACTTTAAAGGAATAGTTTGATATTTTGGGAAATGCGTTTATTCACTTGTTGCCTGGCAACCTCATGGCTAGAATTTAAGAAGCTAATGCTTATGGTCAAGACAAAGTCCAGCACATAAACCACCTTAAAACTGCAACTTCTCGTTTTGTACAGATTAAACAAACAAGATAGGTGTGAGCTTTATAGGTGCTCACAGGCAGATTTTGTTACCTTCAGAGAGATATAGGCGAGCATGTTGTTTGTGTGATATTTACCATGATTCACCCTGGTTTATCTTATCATAAAGTGCTGGATGAAAATTGCAAATATAACAATTTTAACAAATATAACAATTTCTCTCCAGACTTGTTTGAGAAGATGGTCCCCATGATGGTACAGCAGTCCATGAGCATTTACAGCCAGAGGAAGGCTGAGACTGTTAACAGACTGGTGGGAACGATGAGGGAGGCCACCAATCTTTGCAACGGGTACACTGCCCTGTGTTTATTTGACCTAATGTTGCTCTGCTTGTGCACGTCAGTTGACTCGCATGTAAAATCATCTTCCTATGAACTTGTCCGTGAGTGCTTGTGTCTCCATGCAAGGATGGATTTATTAAAAATGCATAACATAATGGTGTACCAGGTACCATTAAAATGTCGATAGAAGTACTTGAGTGTTTAGTGTAGTGCCCTTAATAGCAGTCGAGTACTTGTATCACATTATTTGATGATGCCTAACAAATTGAGTATTTTGCCTAAGACTAAAATACTCTTTGATATTAAAATTGGACTAATAAACTGTTTTTATGTTAAGATAGTCAATGTAGTGAGACTAAAATGTCTAATTGTCATGCAGACATGACACCAATAGATATTTGAAGCCCATAATTACTGACCGATGATGTGTCGCTGTCCATCAGAGTGTTGGCATCCCTAAACCTGCCAGCTGCTCTGGAGGATCTGTCAGGAGACTCTATCCCACAATCCATTGCTGAGAAGGCCCGATCCATCGTGCAGCAGGGAGGACTGCAGAGCATCGAGCAGCTAATCAGAGACCTGCCTGAGCTTCTGACCCGCAACAGAGAGATCCTGGACGAGGTCGGAAAACACACTGAATTATATATATGTTAATGCACTTTGTAAATCCCACAAGCAGTGATCCAACCTCTCAACCTCCTGCTAACCCTAAGCATGAATTTTATTTAAAAAGTAAAGGATGGACTTTTAGAACTACAAGCTTTGTAACAGCTTGTTTGTCATATGGCTTTGCTTTCTTGACAAAGTAGCATATGAATGTAATGCTGTTTAGCAGCTGACTTGGACCTCCTGAATGTTGGACTCCTACCACCACTACCAAAAGAACACTTGAATACTAAAAACTCATAATCGTCCCTAATGGCGGAATTCCCAGATCAGGATCATCACTGAAATCTAATCCACTGATCTTTGGGCCAAGTACTGTCTGTCCACCAGCTTCAGCCAGATCGTTTTTTTAGATATCTTGCTGACAAACAAATAAACAGACGGGAGAAAAACATAAAACACAAACTGCTTCCAAGTTTGTTGGCAGAGTTGAAAAGTCTACACCAAAATGTCATAATTTCCCCCAGAGCCATAACTGAACATGAAAATTAAAAAACTGAAAGTACATTTCTTCTGGCCAAAAAGCATACTTTATTTAATTCACTAGCATTTCTGGATATTATATTTGTTTAAAATTTCAACTCTAGTCATGACTTCTTACCTTTTTTAAAAGACATGAAAAATTTAATCAAGAAAAAATACAAAATATTTTCTGACCTCAAATGTGAAGATGAGCTGCTCTTCTGTCTGTTATCATTGTACACTAAATATTTTGGACTGTTGGTGAGACAGATGAGCAATTTGAAGACATTTCTTTGAGTTAATTTTTTTGCTAATTTCTGACATTTTGTCGACATGGATAATGAAAATAATTGTTACTTGCGGCCCTACATGAAAGTATGTTCTCTATAGTTCTAATGATATTGCTGAATAAGTCAGATAGTAATTACACACAGCCTTAAGTATTTACGACAAATTAATATTAAAGATGTAATGATCTGAGGATTTAATGTGTGTGTTGTGTTGTCTTCAGTCTCTGAAGATGCTGAATGATGAAGAGACGACAGACAACGAGCTGAGAACCAAGTTCAACCAGCGCTGGAACAGAACCCCTTCTGGAGACCTTTACAAGCCCCTTCGTGCAGGTACACACACACAAACACACACAGAAAACATGTCTGTCTTGTTTCTTTTTTGCCGTCCTTTTTTTGTTCATGTAATATGTCTTTATCTCCATGTCATCCGCTGTTGACATGCTCCTATTCTCCTTCTCTTTCCCTCATCCTTCCCCCTTGTCCCATCTAACCTTGCTTCCCTCCCTCCCTTCTCTCCCCCAGAGGGAGCTAACTTCGGCAACATCTTGGACAAGGCCGTACAGGCGGACCAGGTCGTGAAGGACCGCTACAACACCCACTGTGACATGATCGCCCTGCTGTGTAAATCAGAGAACGAGCTCATTGCCGCCATCCCCTCCGCAAACCCGACCAAGACACTGCAGGGCAGCGAGGTCTGTCCGCTTGTACTGACCGACGCCTTTTACGTGTTTGTTTGCATGGCCAGATAATGTAAAACTTTACTTTTTATTGTTATGGTTAGTTTTTCAGCTTAGGGTGTGTCCCCTCATCACAAGGTGTTTTGTGTGCCACATAAACTCCTGCTGTACAGAAACACCCAGTGGACATTTTGTGCTTTATGGCCCTGTCCCTCCTCCCCACAGTAGCTCCATTTTTCATTTTGTTTGCTGACTTTGCATCGCGTGTCACTGGGGAACTTAAACAACTAAGCAAGCAGAACTTGGAAAGAGCGAGGAAGAAGTGCATGTCTTTCCACAACTACATTGTATTCATGCTACTGAAAAACAACAATATATTGCATTCATTATACGGGTGAGAGGTCAGGGGTTAATGTAGAGCGCTGTTTGCTCACTGCGTCCATCGTATCCATCTTCACCCAGGTAGTGAATGTGCTGCGCTCCCACCTCGCTCAGCTGGACGAGATGAAGAAGGAGAGGGAGACCCTGGAAGGAGAAATCAAGGCTGTGACCTTTGACATGTCTACCACTTTCCTGACGGCTCTCGCTCAGGACGGCGCCATCAATGAGGAGCAGCTGTCCATCCCCCAGCTCGACCAGTTGTACGGCGCCTACAACCAGAGGGTACAGGCCAGCCTCCGCACGCAGGAAGAGCTACTGGGACAAGTTCAGGTATAAAACAGTTTGGGAAGAGTGTTGTTATTTCAGAAAAAAAGTAGTGATTGAGCAGCAAGGTGGCCCAGCCATTAAAGTAGTTAAAGAGACAATATCTTAATCAGTTCATCTGTCAGCAGATTTCTACCCTCTACTTGCTTAGAGTTTGACCATCTTCTGAAATAGAACAAACAAAAAAGTTAATTTCCTGACTAGAATCAATGAAAGATTGCCTTTATCGAGCAGCAGATGACACAGTAGGTGCAGATAAAGTGCAAAGAGTAAAAACCAGTGCTCCTTCAAAATGGCAACGTGCCTTTGTGTATGAAGAAATAATGTATAGTTTACTGTGCATACATTTACTCATGTTCTGAGAGATGTCAGCAGTTAATCTCCCCAATCTGTTACTCATCTCTTCGACCTGTGATCTTCTTCCAGACGTCCCACCAGGAGTTCAGCAGTCTGAAGCAGTCCAACACAGAGGCCAACCAGAGGGAGGAGGTCCTGAAGAAGCTGGCTTCAGCCCACGACAGCTACGTTGAGATCAGCAGCAACCTGCGCGAAGGCACTAAGGTACTCACTCAGCACAACACACCAGCACACATTTGCCTCAGCAGGGATGAACTGTACTGCAGTAATGCATATCTTGTCGGAACCGTTCTACTTTTTTTTTTGTTTTGTTTTGTTTTGTTTGTGTGTCGAGGTGGTTTGCAAGCCAGGTGATTTATTTTTGTCCCCTTTTGTTTCTCCCTCCTCAGTTCTACAACGACTTGACAGAAATCCTGCTTAAGTTCCAGAACAAATGCAGCGACATCGTTTTCGCTCGCAAGACAGAGCGGGATGAACTACTTAAGTATGTACTTTCCTGGTTTTTGTGTATTTGATTGGTTTGTCTGACAGTCATATGAGCTTAGGAGTTCAGGGTAGGCATGAGTTTGGAGGAAACACTGCAGCAAAGTCACCGTTTGCAATGTTTGAATGCTTGTTTCAGGGAGCTGCAGCAGAGCATCGCCCGAGAGCCCAGTGCCCCATCCTTCAACGTTCCTGCCTATCAGAGCACCCCAGCCGCTCCCGCTGGCGGCCCAACCCCTGCACCCAGAACCGTCTTTGTAAGCAGCCACTCACAGAGCCAAACCTGGATCACCATAACAGCACACGTGAGGCCGGTGGTCATATATTGATCTGTGTGTGTCTCTCTCTCTCTTTCTACGTGCCAACTCCAGCAGCCTCAACAAGCCCAGCAGCAGCCCCAGGCGAAGCCCCAGCCCCCAGCCAGGCCACCCCCGCCGAGCTTCACCCCTCAGGCAGCCTCCACCACTCCCACCAATGCACCACCCGCTGGTCCTCTCACCAACAACCCACCACCTGTGGCCCCACCATCCCAGGCCCAGGGACCACCTTACCCCAGCTACCAGGGCTATCCAGGGTGAGTTTCCCATCACAACATCCTTATTTCTGGGTACAAATTGATTAACATAACTTAGTATACTGAATTCAGGATAGAGTGAATATGATTTTATCCTCCTTCTTAGAAGTCCTCCTTCTAAGTCCTTCTTAGAATTTAGATGGTAAAAAGCAAGTCATCCAGTCTAAATCAATGAACCCATTACGATGTTCTGAAAACATATCTCTCTGAACTGGATCTGCTTGGATTACATGTTGTGACTAGAAATGACTCAATAAATTAAATTAATTCATAGTTTGACTTTTGGCAAATATGCTCTTTGGTTTTCTTGCAGATTTTATATCTCCCAAAATGTGCTTAATATCACTCTCACATTTGTTTTTTCTGTTGTGGTGTCCATGCAGATACTTCCAGGTGCCTATGGGCTACAATCCCTATGCTTACGGCCAATACAACATGCCCAACATGCCCTACATGCCCTACCAGGCGACTCCAGGACAGGGAGGCTACCCTGGAGCCCCTCCGGCTGGACAGCCCTACCCGGGCTACCCCCAGCAACCCCCTCAGCAGCAGCCCTACTACCCTCAGCAATAACTTTTCATCCCCCATTCCTCTTCTCACCAGTTAACACCAAATAAAGAATAGCCCCAGCAATAACACTTCATCTTCATTAGCTCCCTGCCCTTTCGTCTTTTGTTTTTTCTCTCACTAACATCAGCTATTGAAACACAAGTGAAGGGCGACCTCAGAGCTGTTTTGCACTTCTCTCTGAAACCCTTTATTACTTTGCCACTTCTTATTCTTTTCTCCTTTTCATCTCGTCCTCCCTTTTTTGATCCTAGATAATGTTTTCTGGGTTCTGACAGCACTTTTGCTAAACTATCTCAGCTTTCATCAATGCACTAACCCCTCTTGTAAGGTTATTTTTTATGTACTCATTTTCTAATTGTTTTGTTATTGGTTTAATTTAAACCCTAACTGGTTTTCGTTGAATACTGACTCTTTGTCTGGGCTGGACTGCTGTACAACACTCACGGAGGCGCACAGAATCCTAGGATGTTTTCCTGGTTCGGGTGTATGTGTTGGGTGGGCGGATGGGTTGTCATTAAGTCATGCCACTGATGGGAGGGCTCAACCACATCCTCACTCCCCCACCCACTCAATCAAGCCCCAGTGCTTCTATATCAACTATATGCCTATTTTTGTAATGAATACTGATGCCTCGCTGATGTATAAACCTATAAAAACGAATGGCCTGTAGGTTTTCTAATGTAGATGATGACTGTTGAGAGTTCTGCTCTCTTTTTCTTTCGCTCTTTTCTCTCTCACCCAGGGAATGTTGGCATATTTCTGTGTTACAATCAGAGGCTGTAGAAGTGGGAGAAATGGTTCTATTATATAAATATATGTATAAATAAGACTCTGTATGTGGTTAACCGAGACACTCTGTGTGCTGCACTCTCATGCTCTCTGTGTTTATTTTTATTCCTCAGCTCTAATGTGATTAAAAACAACTGCCAGCCAGAATTTGTTTGTCTTTAAAAGTTGGATGTCCTGAATGTGTCTGTGTGTGTTCCTGTTTTTATCAAACCGGGGAGATTTGTAAAGCAGCCAGAAGAGGGCAGTCCTGCAGCTCACAGAGGGAGCAGCCGCCCAGCAGCAGTTCACCTGCCATTGTTGCTCCTCTCTGCCAATCGGGGAGTGAGTTGTCCCATCCAACTAATCGGACGCCTTCTGACCTCCCGAGCGTTGGGGGCAGATCCCATTTAGATGACATGCAAATTACGTTCCAGTGAGGTCGTGATCTCATCCAATCATATTTCCCCGCAGGTGATTTCTCCACAGACAGATTTCATCCCCAGATATTTATTCAGTGTCAGAAGACGCTAATGATTTCACATATCTCCTCCCTCTGTGTGTGTGTGTGTGTGTGTGTGTGGCAGGGAGGCAGATGGCAGCGCAGTGTGATGTCTGGAAGGATGCATGGAGATGTTGGCAGAGAGCTGCTGGTTCCCTGCCTGCATCCATCACTCCACCTCTCTCCATTTTCCCCTTTCTTCTCTCCGTCTAATCTGTCTTCTTGAGTTCCTATCAGCTCAACTCTTTAGAAAAAAAAAAAAAAAAAAAAAAACCCCACCATATTTCACTTCACTTTTCCCCAGTTCTCTCCCATCCTTTGTTTTCCTTCCTATTTGACTCTCTTCATCATATTTTTCTTTTCTCCTAAGCTTTTTCTGTATACCACCTGTCTTTTTATATTCTCAGCTGCTCTCTCATCCATTTTTTTTCTTTTTCTCCCCCGGCTCATCTGTTTTCGCTTACCATTCGTCTGTCCTTGCAGTCCAAGCCGCAAATCGTTGGCACTAAGTTGTCTTCAATGGTCAGTATCTCTTGGCTCATAAATGTCTCATAACATCACGTCAGTCTCCAGTGTGTATGTGTGTGTTCGAGAGTGAAACTCACAAGGAAGCACACACTTTTAATCAGATCTAGCAGCTCACATCTCCTACTGGAAGTGACACAACACATACACACTGCCATGTTTCTCTCGCTCCCTCTCTATCTATACAGCATGCCGTAGCTGCCAAAGCCAATTGTAGCTCTGGATGTGTTTATCAAAGGTGTCTGTGCGTCTCAGGCGCTTAATTTTAACAAGACGTTCTCCACCGGAGGAGTGTCATATTTTAATTGGTCTGAAACAGAATAAAGGCAGTGAACAGAGCACTGCGGTGACAGGTATTAATTACCTTCTGCCTAATGGCTCCCAAACTCAGCACTCAGCCATATTGGTGCTCACACTATTCTTACTCCCCCACTCTTTTCTCTCGTCGCTTTTCTCTCCTCCACACCATGTGTTTGTCCGCAATAGGGCTGAATCGAGGGTTTTCTTTGGCTGTGATGTTGATAAAGTTGATAAACAGAAATACTTGATTAAGGAAACATTCTCTAATCAATGATCCCCAACCAGTACCCTGTGGTTGAGCAGCTCAACTAATTTAAAATAGGAATATATAGGCCTACCTTGACAATAGTGCAACTGAGAGTGTGTAAAAGCAAGCTAGGGTTTCTAAAGATAAATGGTTGAAATAGCTAACTAAAAACAATGACTTAAGTGTTCAGATATTTATATATTTTAGAATAGCTAAAGTAATGCATAAACGATTGGAAGAATTAGCGAAACGTAATGGATCAAGGTCAAAAAAGGTGGCTAAAAGTACTTAAGTAAGTAGTAATGGCTAAATTGTGGTTATAATAGATGGCTAAATGTAATGTAAGCTTCTGCCACTCAAATGGTTTTAGCTACGACAACAAATACAGACAAAATCAACAAAAACATTGGCAGTTCAATTTTGTAAAAGAGTATTGAAACAATATCCAGTTTAAAAGAAACTGAAATGAACAAATTAGGAACATGGCGGGTGGTGTCGATGAGGGGGTGCTTGACTTCATATGACTGAGCTGATCAAGGTACACCAGACTAGAAAGATTGTGAAGCACTGCTTTAATATACCTGTTTGTAGTGATTTTATTGATCTACGTGTACTTGAACAAAATGATTGCGATGATCCTTGTTTGGTGCAGCCAAGTGTACAGACGCCCTAGTTGTCGTTTTGCTTGTTCGTCTTCCTTTCATAAAGTGCACTGTGAAGTAGAAATGTGAGAATCTTTAAAAAGTAAGAATGACATAGTGCTGAAATCTCATTTACGGTGTTAATTTGATCAGTCTTACAGCTTACAAGTTGCCAGTATCAGTGCATGTGCGTTGGCTGATAATTTTGCCTCAGCGATACAGCTCTCTGGCCCTGGTATGTGCGTTTTTAGCTTTTTTTTTTTTTTTTCTCTCCATAGAAGCGAGATGCCTGAAATAGCTCTGATTGACAGGTATAGAGACTCAGTTACTATAACAACTACCTCCTGGCTCTCATGAGCACTTCTCTCACTCTCCTCTCTCTCTCTCTCTCTCTCTCTCTCTCTCTCTCTCTCTCTCTCTCTCTCTCTCTCTTCCTCCTCTCCGCCCCCCCTCACCTCTTCTCTTTTCATTTTCTTTTACCAGCTCTCCTTTTTACCCCCGTCTCTCTCTCTCACCCCCTCACTCTGTGCATGTGTGGGTGTAGAGGGAAGAGATTATGAAAAAGAACTCGACTGCAATATTCCTTCACACGGAGATGTTTGTGTTGCAAGATAGAGAGGCCTGGCACCAGCTATTGGATCTAACCTGTGTGGGTGAGGGTAGGCGAGAGTGGGAAGATGAAACATGCTTATACAACATGGGCAAATAAGCCTTTTATATTCTTTTCGTGTTTCCTTTTTGGTGCTTGTTCCTCTGTCAGGTTGAGCTGCTCCGCTTGTATAATCAAGTCAGTCCACTGCGCTGTGTTCCTGCGTGTGTGTGTGTGTGTGTGTGTGTGTGTGTGTGTGTGTGTGTGTGTGTGTGTGTGTGTGTGTGTGTGTGTGTGTGTGTGCGCACACGCACGCGCCAGTGTGGGTGTCTTTGCATGCGTGCACGCACTTGTGTCAGCAAGCGGCACAGTGAGGCCACCCGATATGATGAGTGAATTTCAAGCACGATAGAATCTAGTGGGACTGACACTGGAGAGCTCAGAGCTGCAGAGAGAAAGTGTGTGTGTGTGTGCGTGCGTGCGCTGGCGGGAAGAAGACGGACGTCATTGCTACCACCTGCTTTCGTGGGACAAAGGCCAGACACACATACACACACACACTTGCATATGCAGACGGCCAAGCAGAGGTCAAAGCAATCTTTTAACATAGCATTAATGATATGATTTACTTAACCTTCTTACGCTCAAACTATCTCAAGCCCTCCATCCCCTCCTGTCAGGGCCCACCACTCCTCTCCTCCCCGCTGTCCCTGCCTCTCCTTTCATCTCCCCGTCTCTGAGTCATCACACGGGGTGAGAGGTCTGAGGAAAACAAGCTGCCAGACTTGGACATGCCATAACAATGCAGCACCTGTCAGGGTGTGTGTGTGTGTGTGTGTGTTGGTGTGTGTACCTGTGTGAGTACATGTGCATGCAGCTGTCTCAGAGCATCTGTCATCAGGAGAAAGGAGGGAACATTTCCAAGTCTTACTGTAAATACAAAACAAGACACACAGACCCTCCATATATATATATATATATATATATATATATATATATATATATATATATATATATATATATATATATACTGTGTGTGTGTGTGTGTGTGTGTGTGTGTGTGTGCTCTCACCGCTGTGGCTTTCTCCAGAAGTTTCTCTGCCGCTTTATTGATTGGTTGTCTCACTTTGTGGCAGGAAATGAGATGGCGGGTCTCAACACCTGTGTGTGACCCCAGACGCAGAGAGCTCCTCTAATGATCTGAGCTCGGCTGCCTGGGTCTTGTGCTGCAACCGGCTCCTCACTTGGCTCAGACCTGATCAATAGCACACCCATCATCCTTTCGCACCACACAGAAGAAAGATAATCCTTGTGTGTGTGTGTGTGTTTCAGATCATATAATGAGAGCACCTGTAGTGGTCTCTACTCTGCTTGTTGCAGAAGTTGACAATTTAAATAAAAACTGAGCTGTGCATCAGGTTGCTTGCTTAAGTGCTTTAATATTGATCTACTTGATGCTGCAAATTGACCAGTGGAGATTCAGTCTGTGTTTTTGATGCAAACGTCGCTAATGCCGTCATCTTGCTGGTAATTTGAGGGCATTTCTGCACTGTTCACACAGCGATGGGCGATAATTCAGAATTAATTAGGCTACAATACACGGGGGAAGGCGCAGCCCATAATAAGACATTTAAAACAGGATGGGATCTGGTATCCAAGTGCAGGGTATCCATAGAGACCGTTGCTATGGCGGAGAGAAATCTCACCTCATTAGGAACAAATATAAATAGCCCTGCGACTCAGCTTCTGGTCATGATGCCCATGGCTGAGAGAACAGGCTCAGAAGCTTCCAGGTCAGTGATACAGGATGAGAGTCAGGATGCAGTGAAAGAGGGAGTGATAAATGGAGGAAATTATTAAGAGTATTAGAAGGACAGAAGGAGGGAAGACAATGGAGCTCATGAGGATGGGAGAAGCAGGGGAGGAGGAGGATGGATGAGTGGGAAAGAAAGAAGAAGATAGATGAGGGACAAAACTAAGTTTGTCACTGCTGTCTGATGAAAATCTCTCAAATGTCAACCCGCTTGTTTTTACACTCGAACAAAAAATTGTATAAGGGAGCTTCATGACTGCAGGGCCCCAAAAAAATCAATTCAATATCAATACAAGTTTTTAGTAATAAATGGTGAAATTAAATCAATGGAACTGTGTTTACATGCAGTGGGCTTTGAAATGAACAATGAAATAAAATCATGAGACAGAGTCAGGCAACATACAAGCAAGATAAAGATAAAATCACAAAACACAAGTGCAAAAGAACGCAGGACTAAAATAGCATAATGAGATTGTGTGAATGACTTGAAATGAAAATAGTGCTGGATTTTTTTTTTTCTTTATCTCGAAGAACTGACTTTTGCAGAACCGGCGTTTTCTTTTCCCAGCGACATGCATAATGAGGGAGGAGGGGAGAGAGAGGAGAGGAGAGGAGAGGAGAGGATGGGAGAAAAGATGGGAGAGGGGGCTGTGAGAGAGGTTGACAGCCAAGTGGAGAAGAGACAGATGGGAGCAAAGAGAAAACTCGAGACATCCACCACTGATTGCATCAACAGGTCTGAGCCCCTCCAGGTATGCTGCAGTGCACCGCAGTATTACTACAGTATTGACTCATCCTATTGTTGACCGTCCGGAGGTCCAGTACAGACTTGATCTGTCTCACTGCCTCTTTGCTTCCTGTGTTTTACTTTCACTTTCCCGTTCTTTGTAGCGTGCTGCCTTTCTTCCCTCTGTGTGTGTGTGTGTGTGTGTGTGTGTGTGTGTGTGTGTGTGTGTGTGTGTGTGTGTGTGTGTGTGTGTGGTGTGTGTGCGCGCATGTGAGGCAGCACCCTTAGATGATATGTGTGTTTCTTTGACGTTTAGTCATCAACTCTCAGTGACAGCTGAAAGTCTGGTTGGTGACATAAGACCGAAGGAGCTGTGTGAACTCTGTGTGTCCTGCTTCCTCCTCAACTTCCTAATCTCTCCTTTCCTCGTTAATTCATTTAAACTGCTTATATTTATCCCCTTAAATGTGAGCTCATATTAAACCTTATACCAAAATCAGTCAGAGATCCATTTGCATTGTGAATGCCCTCACATCAGTGGCCGCTGGGCAGCCTTTGTAAATTTTAGGCAAGCTGGTGGGTCAATTAAGGCGGAAAAAGCAGAGAGACTCCCTCCTCTCGATGCAAATAAACCTTAAAAGCTTGTCGTGGATTTCTGTTCTTCAAAGCTAAATGGTTTTCTCTGCCTTTGTTGTGAACAGTGTGTTTTCAACTCGGGAACAAAGGTGTCTGCGACTGAAAGATGAAAACTGCGACAACTGATGAAGATGGTATAGAGTTCAGACGTACGTTTGTGTGGGCTGTCTAATTGAGGAGATTGTTTGATTCCTCTCCCTCTGCGTTTCTCTCTCTGAAGACCTGTCAAACTCGCAATCAGCGAAAACAACATGCATAGAAGGATTGGAGGAGCAGGAGGGAAAAAGAGTGGAGATGGAAAGACGGCGTTTAGGAAGAAAAGGAGGGAGTTTACGCCCACCGCCTAAAGAGATGAGAAGACAGGCAGAGGAGGGGAGAATGTGTGGAGGAAGCAGTGTGTGAGTGCCAGAGCTCATCAGCCTGTCAAGCATCCGTTATAGACCACAAACCCACACAGCCATTGCACTGCTGAGGTCTATCACTTAACAGGTGCACTGCCTTTACTTTCACACACATTCTCTTATACCCTCTGATACAGCACATACGTGTGCGTAGGTGGCCACATTTACGCACATCGAGTCTGATCCTTGTCCACAGAGCACAATCCCGTCTTAGATGATTTCGGTGCAGCAGAGGGTGATCCGCTGTGAGTCACTCTCATTGATCAGAAAATAACACCAGTCAGGTGAATTCTTCATACTGATGCTTCCTTCACCCCGCTCCTCAGCTCCTAACTGTTTTAGCTCCGCGCTGGCACAATCAGCACTCGCAGTCCAACCCACGTTTGAACCCATATTATTCCTCACTGTGCTCGTGGTTTTGTAATTCTGACTGCTGACGCACGGCATCTAAATTCATCATCCACTTTCCCTAGGGGGTTACATCAGGCCTTTGTACGCTTTTTGTTTTGTACCTCAAGTATCCCCAGATATAGGTACAGTTTAGACCACAGGACTTTGCATAAAGGTAGTATCACAAAAGCCCTATCCAAAGAGGTTAATGTTGACAGTTTCTATTGTGGGTGGGAAATGAAGCAGCAAGTTATACCTCTAATTAGGAAAGTCAATCCTCATGAAATCAGTGAATTGTACCACGGAAAACCTTCTCAAGGGGTCCCTCCTATATCCTGGGCCCTACATTACCCTACATTTTTCTCCTTCTCTAGTCCCTACGGTGAATTAAATTACAATTTCAACAGCTTTAGATACATTTGCAAGCAAATTCTTTGTTTATGATGCAAAACAGTAGTGATATCTGCTTCTATTCCTCCAATGTGAATTGTGATATCAGTGTTACTAATGTAAACACTGTTGTGATAAAGCCTTGTGGCTCTGGGTAGATCATACACTATTTTAAGATGTACTTTTCACTAACTGTTTACCATTTAAAATTAGCTCCTGTAGGGTTATTAACATGTATAGAAATATACTATAATAGCTCTAAGGGAACTGTTTTGGTATGATATTATAGTGATAGCATTCTAAAATACATTAAATGTAAATTACCATTTTTTTTTTTAAACTTTTTGAATCCTTTTAGAGTAATAGATTTTCTGACATGAGCATTAATGATCAAATTTTCTTTCATACATAATATATAATCATAGATATTTTACATCAAAAAATGTGATTAGCGTAGATTCAACTTATAGTCACTGCACACAGTACCAGCTATATATATATATATATACAGAGAGAAAGAGAAAGAGAAATAAAAGTACATAATGAACACTAACAAGATGGGGTTGTGATAGTAGGAAGGGATGTAAGTGATATAAACAAAATAAATATACAGTGGAATGAGTCTGGTTACATGATATGCAGTACAAACAGCAAGCAGGTGTGTAGCATGTTCAGTGTAAAAGAAAATAACATTTACATTTAAATATGGTCAGGTTAAATACAATCTGTGCAAATAAAGGCACAGAATGTCCGCAGAATGTTAAAATATTATGTTTAAATTGAGCTTTGTTAAAATGTACAGTGTCTTTATTAGGACTACATCCAAATTTCTATCTAATCTTTATAATTTGGACAGTGTGCAGCATTTGAATTAGGAAGCCTCCACTCAGCAGGTTTACCTGAATAGAGAAGCTGGAAGTCTGTTGCAGAACATCATGAAGACTATTATTCTTATCCCGAGCCATAGTTCACATGAAAACAAAATCGTGAAAATTATGTATTCTTAATTAGAATTAATGAAGCCCAAAAGAAATGCTGCGCTGCTGCGTCTCACTGAGGTTAAGAAGCAAAGGAGGAGGTCTATTTGTCCGTTTCTTGTCTGTGGCTGTCTAGTCACCCGGCCACATGCTCCATCATAGTTTAAATATTCATAGCCTGCCCTCTGAATATTCATGAGGCCTCTATTAATATTTATGAGGTTCACTTGTTGAGGTGTCACTCGATCTCTTGTACACACATGCACACACAGACATTTACACACACTGATGATCAAAAGAGATAGCTATGTCTACACGGGGCAGATTCGTAAGCAATGGTGTAAGTTACTCTGGAGCTGTGATGTAATGGTAAATAAAAACTGTGGCCTTCTGTTAGTAATCAAACAACATCCATACAACTATCTACACACTAAGTAGTAGGGTATAGTAGTATGGAATAGTTTGACATTTTCGGAAGTATGCCTGTTTGCATTCTTGCAGAGCGTCAGATGAGAAAACTGATACCACGCTGTTTGTTTGTACAGTAAATATGAAGCTGGAGCCAGCAGCCTGTTAGCTGGGCTCGTCGGAAACAACGATCATAGCTCCGAAACATAAGAAAATCCACAAGAATCCACCTTTAAAGCTCACTAATTTAAACACTATATATGAGTTGTTTAACCAGTACAAAAACACAAAAGCAACAATTCACCGTTTTACAAGGAGTTACGTGCCAGGCAACGGGTGAAGACTGAAGACAGTTATTGCTCCCGGCAAAGAAAAAGTCACATGTAACACCCTGTAAAAAAAACAAAAAACAAAAACAGATTCTTGTTTTTACACTTTATGTTCGGATTAAACAAACACGGTGTAACGTGTTGATTAGTGAGCTTTAGAGGTGCCGGTTTTTGTTGTCTTTAGACAGAGCCGGGCAAGCTGTTTTCCCCTGCAGTGCGCACAGTCTTTATGCTAAGCTAAGCTAGATGGCTGCTAGCTCCAGCTTCATGTTTACCATACAGACATGAGAGTGGTATCAATCTTCTGACCTAAAAAACGGCAAATAAGTGCATTTCCCAAAAATGTCAAACTATTCCTTTAAGCACTTAAAATTGGAAACAAAAGAGTGCTTTTTAAGTAAATTATGAACTCAAGATTGAGTAACATAGACACACTCGCAGTCTGTACAGCCATGTAACACTTATACCGTAGTTTTAAGGTAATGTGTTTACAGATAAATATTTAATGTTATATGGATTTGATATATGCTTATATGGAATTACTTTATGTGTCTTCCAGAAGAGATAGTGAGTTTACCCTTCCTAAGAGGAGGTTAACTTCCAGTAAGGTCTTTAAACAGACATCCCTGCTCCTTAGTGAAGCTCTGGAACTGATGTAACCTTATGACACACACACACACACACACACATTCAAACACACATTCAGCTGTGCACTTTCTAATGAGGTGTGTTTATATAACAAGCTACAAGGTATTTCTGTGCACGCTCAACGGGAAATGAGCGCCACTGAGTCCCTGTCCTGTGCGCACACATGCCAACCATACTGCCAGAACCAGCGGATAGCAGGTGTGTGTGTGTGTGTGTGTGTGTGTGTGTGTGTGTGTGTGTGTGTGTGTGTGTGTGTGTGTGTGTGTGTGTGTTTCTGTCATAGGCCATAGGACAGATTTTAGATTACATCCACAACAGTTGTTTGTGGATGACTTTTTAAATGCATTAAAATTGTCCCCAATTTTAATGCATCCTCCTTTTGTGTTGAGCACGATGTTAAATTGTTCCTTGTAAGTCAATGAGGCGTCATTAAAACATGACAAATCAGTGTGAATGTGTGGAGAGAGAGAGAGAGAGAGCAATGATGCACACCAACAGCAATGTCTGCTCGCTTTTGGATGACGCACATCCTGAGGCCCGTGCTCAGTCATCTCTGTAGTTTCTTGTTTTAACCTTGAGTCAAATAACATCAAATTCAAAGTACAGTTCTCGATCCCCAGAATTAATGTTAAGTCCCTAGATAACAGATCAGAGGCTGCATAATCCTTTCAAAATCTAAAAGTCTGTCCTTTAACAAGAACCTTATGCTTTCAAGGTGTACAGTGTTGGTTAATTCACTGGGACATAATTATACTTTTTTATTGCAGTACATAAGAGGAATAGCCGTGATTAAGCGATAAGTAAGAATTTGTTGTTGTCTTCTCTTGAGAGCTGAATTCAGTTCTGAGAGTCCCAAAACGGTTAAAATAGGGTCTGGTTTAGCATAGATATTAACTACTTCAGAGAGTGTTTTAAAAAGTTCAGACCAGTAATTTTCTATCTTGGGACAAAGGGCGAAGGTTTGCCTCTTCCAGGCTACATTTATCACATATCGGAGGTCTCGGGTTATATCTTGTGTAATTTTGTCTTTGAATAATGGAGTCTGTGAATGACTTTGAGCTGAATGAGACTAGAATTAATGGAACATAAAATGAATCTGCTCTAGACTCGATGCTCCTATCTCCTTATAGATATGTGTTTCCAGTTCATTCTCCCATTTGGTCTTGAATTGTTTAACATCATAGAAATAAGGCACGGCTTCAACAGGACCTGTTTATAAGGCAATAAATGTCAAAAACAGGAGCACTTCTAAAATTAGCCGTGTGGGTGTAAACGTAGTTTCTGATTTGCAGTAACCTGAAGTTGTATTTGTAGGAAGTCCACATGCATATTGCAACAAAGCAAAAGAAGCACAAATTCTGATGAACGTTGCTAACAATACAAATATTAATGTCCTTCAACTGTGAGAAATGATGAACAAGTGAAGGTGATTGAAATTACCAATTTCGAGTTATTCGAGTAACAATTACAATCGCCTTAACCAAGGCTAAACCTTCATTTCACAGATCTGTGTATGATAACACTAACAGCATAGATCAATTTTTTTTAATGATGTACAGTGTCGGAGCTCAGCGGCTCCTATTGTAACAGTATGAGGTGTTCGACCACTGTGAAACAATCTTCATATTATCTGTAGTACAGACCAAAATCTGGAAGAACCAAACCACCAATCCTGTAACCTGTGTCAAAATATAACTTTAAGAAACTTCCCATTTCAGTCCTTTTTCAGTTTCTATGTTCCATATTTCTAAATTAATATGTTCAATCAAATTACCACAGAGTAAATATGAAAAAAAAGTACACATTGCAGGGGAAGTGATGGAAGGTGAACAGGGGCCCAACAGCTGATTTTTGCCCTGTTGTTAATCCAGCCATGCCCCCCGGTTGATTATATTTGTAAAGGATGGACTGTAACCATCAATGGACTTGGACATACTGTATGACCTCAGTATTTTTAAAATGGACTTGGCTTCGATAAGGCTTGGTATCATTCAACAAAATGTCAACCATGTAAAAAGATATCTTATTACTTGTGTCTGCTGTGGTGAACCCAAAGATAGAAAAGACTTGATGATTCAGATTCAGAGTGTGTGTCAGAGTGCAAACAGACATGGGGCTAAATAATACCCATGTCTCTTACCACTGAGGAAAGGGCTCGTCCTCTCTGTAATACATATGACACATGTTGGGGTTTTTTTTTTTAAAGATCTTAAAGTTTTTACACACATAAGAAAATATACCCTGAACTAAAATCCACTCAAACTGGGAACCTGCCAGTGTTCAGAAAACCTTTAATAAATGTTCCTGAAAATATAATTAAACTGTTACATGAATACATTGCGTGACATTTTGTGGGTTTTTTTTAAATACAGTTAGGTGGCTGGTCAAATATTTCTCAGGTGGGTGAGGTTCTGCTGTACAATTCCCTGTGCCTGAACAGACTAAAACAAGGAGTCGGCCATTTATTCAATAGTTATCACCTGTGGTGGAATGTGGGCCAGTGCAAACAGATATGGGGATAAAGGACGTTGCTGTCTCCTGCCACTGAAAATAACAGAATACAGAAATGTATTTGTTATTCATCATGGTAAAATAACCCAACTTTGACACTTTTCTCACCATATACCATGCTATACATATATCTCCCACCTCTTGTCTTAACTTACTGTATGATTTGTGATTTAAATCCAGTTTTGAATGGAATAACATAGTGCATAGTTTTTTACATTACTGCACAATCTATAGGCCATATATACTGTATGTCCAGTGTGTGCTTGTTATTATGCAGCGTGTACTATACGCTGCATAATAACAAGGGCAAAGACATACAGCCTGCATTTTGCAATATTTTTGACTCTATCTTATTATTATCAATAAAATTATTATATTTTAACATGACCTGGTGCTTCCAGAAAGCCCGCTTCAAAGCTGGCTCTGGTAAGTTTAATTGAAAAATCTAAATGGGCTACAGGTAATACCTGAAATGGAAGTGACATTCACTGTATTTAAATGAGGAATAACAAACACATCTAAATACAGTTGGCAATCCCCATGATTAATGTTGGGTCTCTTAGGTAACAGAGGAAAGGCTGCCAGACATGATCAAACTCTGAGGGTCTGTCCTTTAATGAGTACCTTATGCTTTCAAGGTGTACAGCGTTTGCTCATTCATTGCGGCTTCATCTGACCATGGGAACTACCTTTTCTCCTGGCAGTTCGTAAGAGCAGAGGTGGATGAGATACTCAGATCCTTTAAAATGAAGTTATCAACACTACATCATAAAAATACTACATTAAAAAGGTAAAAGCCCTGCATTGAAAGTGCAATGTAGGTAAAAGTATTAGTAGCAAAACATACTTTGAATGTCAGGAAAGGCAAGTAAAAGTAGTCACAATGCATAAAATGGCCCCTGTGAGTGTTATTACATTTATATTTATATCATATTATATTATCTTATAGGGACTGTGGTCGAGGTGGTACTAATTTCAACCACTTCATTTACTCTCGGGTAGTTTATGACAGTGCCTCATATGTTTTGTGTGTGAAATCTTGCACACGACAAAAAAAAAAAGACAAGTCAAAAAAAAAAAGTCCCCTCTGAGCTGTAACGGAAATAGTCAACGTGAGTACAGTACTACAGCAGGGCCACCTGAGCGAAACACGCAGCCCAGAGAGGAGGACACGGAGCTCCGACAGGGCTGCTGCTGCTGCTGCTGCAGGAGGAGGAGGAGGAGGAGGAGGAGGACGGGCTGCTGTGTCCTCCCGGGTGTGGAAGTCGGTCGGTGCGGTAATTGCAGCGGTAAAGCGGATTTAATTGAGTTGAAACGAAACGGAAGACAAAGAGGGGCGGTGCGGGAGGCCGGGGGGGGGGGGGGGTGTGCCCGCTCTCGCGCGGTTACCTCGCGTGTGTGTGGGCGCGTGGCTCGGGGTTCAGAGCCGTCGGCCCTCCTCCTCCTCCTCTTCCTCCCCCCCCCCCCCCCCCCCCGCTCCGAGAGACAGGCAAAAGGCGGAGGAGGAGCGACGGAGCTCGCAGTCAACAGTCGCTGGGTGTACGGCAGTCGCTCGCTCCCTCCCTCGGTCGGTCGGTCGGTCGGTAGGTAGGCTACACACACCGGCAGAAGCCCGCGCGGAGCGAGGAAGACGTCGCCTCACGGTAAGACAACGGACATTTCCCCCCCCCCCCCTACCACCATCACACACACACACACACACACGGCGGCGGCGGCGGTTTGTCCGCGAGACGACGGTCGGTTAGCTCGGTCAACGGTCGCTCGCTCCGCCGGCGGACATCGACGCTTCCCGGTGTGTTTTTCGTGGTGTTTTTTTTTTTTTTTTTTTTCCCCTCGACGCCTCTCCCTCCTGCTTGTACTTTTGCGAGTTAGTGTGATTTTAAAATAAAATAATAATAATAATAATAATAATAAAAAAACATTCTGGGTTCAGGAAATATTTGTAATTTAGCTGAAACTCTGCGGAAGAAACGGTTAAATTGGGAGGAATCTAAGAAGCTGTCAGTGGCATTTCCCCCGGCTCTGTAACGTTAGCGACACCAATCATAACGGTTATTTAGGGGCCACTAAATGTTTTCTATGTCTGTATTTTTTTATTTTAGCCTTTTGTGTGTGTGTGTGTGTAGTTGTATGAAGAGGTCAGCCAAGTTTCTTTTAACAGCTTTTCTCTGTATTATTTCTGGTTTCTTGTGTATGTGCTGAGGTGTAGAAATGTGAGTTTTTTTTTTACGGCGATCGAAGCACGTAAAAAAAAAAAAAAAAAAAGTCCCCCTTTCTTCTGCGAGTGTAGCTTCAGGGCCTGTTGCCGACTTGCTGTCAGATCTCCTGCTGTGTATCCTTCGCCCACCGTCCTCCGCTCTCCACACGCGGCTGACAGCACGGTGAAGTCCCGGAGCAGGAGGTCCGCTCCCTGCCCCGGGTGTAAAAATAGCCCCGGTGTGTCAGCTTAGCCTGGGTCACGGTAATGCGACACACACACACACACTCTCTCTCTCTCAGACGCGGTTCCTATCGGTTTCAACCCATCCAACAAGTAGAGTCCCGTCCCAGGAGCGGCCCCCGCGAAAAAGCCCCGCCGTGCACCGGTATGCGTCTGTCCCGTTATACGGGTCAACAGGATGCCGCAAAGTTGTGCACGAAGATGACACCTGTTCGTCTCGCCGCATCTTCCGTTTGAACGTGTGATCGTTGTGACAACACGCAAGACGGAGCTGTAAAGAGTTGCTTGTGTTGTGTGAAGTGGCCCTTTAACGCCGTGTTGTGCTGCGTGCATGCAGGTATCCCCCCCCCCAGCCTGGGGTTTGAGCTCAGCTGCAGAGCGACACAGCTGTCGCACCCGCAAGTCACTTCGTAATAGGGTTGCTGTGGTTGCCCAGGTGCTGATGACTCAAAGGACGATGTAACCTAAATTTCGCATGTGAAGCCTACTTTTGCTTGTCCAAATTTCCCTCCCCCCTCCCTTTTTATATATGTGTGTATATATATATATATATAAAGAGAAAAAAATGGTAAGTAAAAACTCCAAATACCTTTTATATACTGTAAGAGGGGAAAAGGAAAGCAGCCCAATTACAGACTCAGGGGCAAAGCCTGTACAGATTGTGGATAAACAAAGCACTGAAGGCTCTGACTTTCCCTATAAAAATTTTCAATTATTATTTTAAACCAGAGAGACCTGCTCTCTCGGTTTCAGTTTACTCACTGAATCATTTCCTAATGAGCTCCGAGCTGAGGGAGAAAACATGAAATTCCCTTTTAAATTCGGCTGCAGCCTAAGAGACAAAACATAGACAGCCTTCTGTGACCATAGGCGGGGATGATTTCGGCTTTTCGTTTGGTTTTCAAGAGATGGAAGGGTGCAAATGAAAATAAAGCAGAGGGTCCTTTAGAGATGGCAAAATGTGCAGGTAAATGTCTACAGGTACAGAGGGCAGGATAATAATAATCACACAAAGTACAGTGGTTGACATCAGTGTTAAACGATACAAGAGCCGCTGATGATTATAGCCCTGATAAGATAGATTTTTCAGTGGTCTTAATTACAAACAGGATTGTACATGGCTTAAGCACTTAATACAACTTGGTTTAGCTGACAATGACCATTTAAAGTAGCTTTTGGATATTTTCCCACTGGCCTGCCTTTGTGTCAGTGTAGATGAGCCAGGCAGCTTTTGGCTGGAGAATAAAGGTGTCCTGGTGAGTAGGTGGCTCTGAGGCTGGAGGCTTCGGGGAGAGCAGCAGATGGATGATGATGTAGCGGGTACTGGCGCTCCCGGCCTCCCGCCGCCATCCGTCACGCGCTAATGATCGTGTCACACCTTCTCCCCGGGCGGCCGGCCGCTTCTGCAGCGCTCAGCTCAAAAACTGGTAGCTCCACTCAAATCCCCTCTTCACAGCCGTCGGCTGAAAAGCCCAGAGACAGTCTGTGCTGCAAGCCGCTCTATCACTAATTCTTCACTTCTCTCTTTCTCCACTGCCTTCCCTCACACCTCTTCACCTTTAAAGTCCCTGCAGACTTTCCTCATCTCTCTCCATCCCTTGCTTCCCTCGCCTCCCATTCATCTTGTTTTCTCTGTAGTGTATCGGCTCCACATCATTCTTTTCCCTCTCTGTCCGCGTATGTCATGTTCTCGTTCTCTGGTATTCCTCTAAATTCACAGCTGTAATACAGTTCCATACCAGCATCCTTTCTCTTATATTATACTCTATTCTCTTATTTTTTTTCCTCGCCCTCCCCTCTGTTAGTGCTGAGGTCAGGGTCAGTTACAGTGCAGCACACATGGACCTGGTCTGTTTGGCTAAAGGACATCACAGCAACAACTCACCAATAGCACATTAGGGAGTCTCCCGAGTTATTAAGTCCTATAGAGTGTTTAGGTGTCTCCTGGCAGTTTTCGCCAGTGACAGTGATACAGATCGGCTGCAGCATCCAAAAGAATTGCAGCACTTCTGCTCCAATAAACTGAAGATTATTTTCCATTTTGATCAACTATTCATCTTGTCTGTAAAATGGGAGGAAATTGTGTAAAATGACGTCGGGCAACATCTTCAAATTGGTTATTTTGTCTGACCAACAGTCCAAAATGGAAAGATATTCTTTTTTTCTATTACATAAAAAAAAGAAAAGCAGCAGGATTTTACATGTGAAAAAGTGGTAACAGAAAATTTTTGCTTGAAAATTGACTATAAAGGAGTTGCCAATTAATTTGCTTTTGCGTGATTAACCAACTACTTGTTACTCCTCTAATACACTGAATTAAAGCGAATCACATCTTTTAAATAAAATATCACATCATATTCATTTTGACATTGATATTCTCATTATGTAACATTAGACCAACACATGCAGAGATTTCAGAGCCTCTCTACCACACTAACAAAAAAAAATCCGGGTGGAATCACTGCTGTCACGTCTTTTGTTTCATCGTGGCAGTATGGGAAGTAAACACCACTTTGGCTGCACATGGATTGACAGAGGTCTTTTTTTAAAAGCAGCTCTCATCTCCAGTCGGGTGTTAAATAACCATGTTATGGGACTCAGCATCCTCTGAGCTCGTTATTCTGTCCCAGGTGTTACAGGAATAAGTGTCCCCTTGAGCTCTGTGTTACAGCACAATGTGTTCCCACTGAATGCAGTTGGCCCTTTGGAAAAGATGGTGGAATGCCACTTCCTCTTGTGTGCGTGTCTATCTCTTTGGTCTCGGCAATAGTCTCACCACTGGGATCAGAGACTCCACTTGGCATTCTGGGAATATCAGTGCTAGCGTATCGGATGATACTCTCCACAGCTGCTGTTTCTAAGAAAAGCTCGAGGACACACTCGCATACACACAGATATACACACACCAGACGTGTTTGCATGAGCAACATGCATGTAAATACACAGGCAAATACCACATCCAAACACAGGCCTATACGTTCCTGTCACACATGCACAGGCACACTTACAGTAATACACATTAAGCAGCAATTAACTGTCAAGCCAGGAGAGCATTTGAGAAGCCTAGACAGACTCTAACACACATACGCAGACACACAAGCTTAACTACTTGATGTCATTTCCAGCAGCTATGCTTTTATGCTCTGGCAACTGTTTGATATGAGTGTGTGTTTGTGTGAAACAGCGTATTGGTGTTTCTGTTATATAGTGACCACTAACACAGTTTTTTCTCTTGTGTTTTTTTGATCTCTTCAGGCTGTTTTCCGTTGACCAGTAAAGAGCCGGTAGAGAGAGGAACAGTAGAGAAGGCGAGCACGGGCGGAGAGAATAATTGCATTTCTGACTGCCCTGTGGGAACATGGGATATATGACCTCATCATTCACCTGTGAGGCTCTCCAGTAAACAACTCCAGATAGGTAGGAACAGCATACACACACACACACACACACACACACACACACACACAGACTCATGCAAACATAGGCAAATATATCTTTAAACAGCAGTAAAATACACAAATGGAAACATCATTTGGGTAAACACATGCAGCATAAGAGTCCATGTTTTTTGTTGCTTAGAAGGATGACTGAAGCAGCTGTAGAAAGTGCAGATGTCCTCCTAAAACCCTGCAATGTGACATCATGTGATGTCATCAGCTGCCCCTCCCCACCACCATGTCTGCCCCTCTGCAATCAAAAGGAGGACGAGGAGTGTCACCATGACAGTAAGAAGCTGGAGCAGCAGGTAAGTGACACTAAATATAGCCACTGCTATGTACCACATTAAAAATATACCACATTAAAATTATGCATTGCCCCCCATAACCACCCCTCACATGCTCACTTAATGACAAATTGTGTCCTCACTCGCAGAAACACTGTAACCAGGTGCAACCAAAGAAAAAAGTTAAGGTAAGCTAAAATAATTCTGCCTCTCATTATTCATTTTTACAGAAAAATCGATTGCATTACACTTTATGAATTTGTAATATTGCTTGCTTGTGTGTGTATTTCAGGCCAAAGGAAAGTTAGTGCGGAGTGTGGCTGTCTGCGAGGAATCCTCACCATTTGAAGAAACCCAGGTAACACACACACACACACACACACCCATACCCAGCTCATCATCCACCTCCTCCTCATCATCATCATCATCATCATCATCATCATCATCATCATCACCACACTCAAATTACTCTTTATTTTCTTCCCTCTCAGGCATCTCCAGACACAAACATCTCATCTAGCTGCCATGACAACGAGATAACTTCCTGTAAGGAGGAAGAACAGGAGAAGAGCACAGATCCAAAGAAACATTCACTGTCCAAAGGTGCGTGTGTGTGTGATTGATAACTCATAAAAGAGAGACAAGAGAAAGCAAATAAAATGTAATAAAATGGGATCCAGTACCACTATTTAGATGTAGTTCTCCTGGGGTGTTTAATATTGCAGTGTGCTTTTTGTGTTTTTATTTTCTTGTAATACATGCCCGCCTGCGTCCCTCTCAGAGTCCAGCGCGGAGTACACCGACTCTACCGGCATAGACCTGCACCAGTTTATCATCAACACCCTCAACAGCAACCCCAGAGACCGCATGATGCTGCTTAAACTGGAGCAGGACATGATCGACTTCATCACCAGCAATAGGTGTGTGTGTGAAGGAGAGTACATAACCTTGGGTCCTCATTGAGCTATCTACCTGTTTCAGCATGCTGAAATAAAACTTATATGCATGGTAAAAATCATATTAAAGACTGAATAGGTTTTATATGTTTTCAGCTCATAAATTATAATTCTGTCTATACAGCTTGTTTAGTGTACTGATCAATATATTGAGCCAGTTATGTTAGTGTGGGTGTGTTTCAGCCACCGAAGATGAAATTGGACTTGAGCCAAAAAATACAACCAGTCTCAATCTACCTCCTTCTTTCTGCCTTGTGTCTTTATCTCTCTCTTTCTCACTTCCACCTTCCTCCCTCCCACTTCCTTGTGTTGCTCCCTCGTTCTATAACTTGTTTTCCTCTGCCTCCTTTCTTCTTTTCCCTGTTCACTCACTTTTTTTATCCTGCATTCCATCTTCCCACATCTTTCCCCTATTTCTGCCTCTCTCAGTCCCTTTAAGAAGTTCCCTCACATGTCGTCCTACCACCGTATGCTGGTCCATCGGGTGGCGGCCTACTTTGGCATGGAGCACAATGTAGACCAGACAGGCAAGTCTGTCATCATCAACAGGACCAGCAGCACGCGCATGTAAGCACGCATCATGCGACTATGGGTATGTGCATCTAAATCCTTGCCTTTTAGTGTTCATTGTGAAGTAACAGCGGTTGTTACTTGTTTTTCTCTAAGACCGGAGCAGCGCTTTCTGGACGAGGTGCATAAGGACAAGACAGAAGAGATCCACCGTTGGAAAATTATTTTGAAGAGAGACAACAGCTCAGATGACCAGGTCTGTTTGTCATCTTATCTCTATCACTGCATTTTTCTGTGGAATTTCCTGTATAATTGACATTGATCGTATCCTATACTGTTCTTGTTTCTCTCCCTACAGACCCGACTTCACCCCTTACGGGAAAAGCAAAGCAAGTCAATGGAGGAGAGAGAGGAGGAGTACCAAAGAGCACGGGACCGAATCTTCAACCAAGAGGTGAGACAGGGAGGGAAAGAGAGGAACACAGACAGGCACATATGACAAAGAGACAAATAGGAGACTCACTAATTTCTCCGCTGTACTTTCACAGCCACTCTGCACCCAGGAGAGTGCCCATGCGGAAACCAGGTAACCTTGCCTGCAGTATATTCTCTCCATGTGCCTTTTCAGCTTATTATATTTAGATGAGAACATTAATATATGTCTGTGTGTGTGTGTGTGTGTGTGTGTGTGTGTGTGTGTGTGTGTGTGTGCGCTGTGTGCAGGGTTGTGGAGGAGTACAATCCATATGCTGAGACCCAGAGGAGAAGGCAGCTCTTCAGGTAGGGCACTGTCTGCACAGATGCGTAGTCATTTATCATCTTAATCTGGTCAGCCTGGCTACAACAGAGCTGTTCAGAGTCTGCAGCGGAAACAGAAAGAAGACCTAGATTTGATTTTCCTTTTTTTGTATCAGGGTTAGGATTCTCAAAAATCTTGCACATTCTGAAGGACGATAACTGAAGTAAAGTTTTTGCAGATGATATGTGTCAGTGAATGTAGCATAAACCCTTCAGTCCGTCATTACATGTGGTGTATCGGCAGGTGTGGATGCCACTTTTGATCCCCATTCACATAAATGGCATGCCTCTCCTACAATAATAAGGTTGCAGGATAATTCTGGATGTGCCTTACAGGGGGAGCCGTGACAGCTCGGGATCCAGCTGGACAGGCAGCAGCAGGCAGAGTAGCACTGAGACTGACTGTCGCTATAGCAACGACCCCCGACCTTGGAGCAGCACAGAGTCTGATTCCTCCTACCAGTGGACAAGCCCCGCCCTGAAACCCTGCCAACCTGCCAACCAGAGCTGGGATGCACATGGTTCAGGTGTGTATTTTAAACCATGTGTCAGAATAACATTTAGTGCGTTTTTAACACTTCTTTCACACCTTTAAAGGTGTCAGTTCGGTCACCGAGAGTGAGACACTTCACTCCTCTACCTGTGTGCAAGCAGGATTTCATCACCAAACCCCACTTGGGAAAATCGCTGTATATAAATGATGCAGCATCTAATTAACAAAAAGCAGTGGAAGTTCTTCTGGTGTGAAAATGTAACTCCATGAACCTTCACACCATAGCTGTAAATTTTCACAGAACACCTCCAGTCTTCTTCACATATTCAGGAAGAAAAACACATCATTGCAGAGACTGCGCTACAGGCTGCACACAGTATGTTTTTTAGCAAAGGCAGGGATGAAGTGTAGTTTTCTTTTATCAGATTAAGATGTTGAAATGTTAATTTATCATCTGCTATTACAATAAAGCTCTTCCTGTACTCTTCTCCTCATGTATTTTCTACTTTCCCCTCCACCCTTCCACTTCATTCATTCTCTCTCTCGCTCTCTCTCTCTCTCAGGCTCCATCCCTCTTTACAGACTGCCATCCACATGCCCCCATCCCTCCTCTCCTCCAGTCATAGATGAGCCGACCCCTAACTCTGCCTACATCATGGAGAACGGGATCCCGCCTGGAAGCATATTAGTGAACCCACAAACTGGTACTTATCACACACGTATATAAACACACCAGTAAGACACAACAGAGACACATTTTTCCTACTGAACCCTTTGACCTCTCAGGGCAGCCTTTCCTGAACCCCGATGGGAGCCCTGCTGTGTACAACCCTCCGGACAGTCAGCAGCCAGTCAGGAGCCAGACTCATCTGCAAGGCTCCCCCTCTCAGCAGCAGGTAGCACACAGCACACGCCTGACACGTGACAAGATACGTTCGGACTGTCGTACATACATGTCTCTGTTTGTGTCTTTATCTCTGTCCCCATATGTGTGTTTCCCTCAGGTGGTTCAGTACTCATCTGTCTCTTACACAGCTCCACAGATGTTGCCTGTCAGTCCCTCACAGCCATACTCCACAGTATGTATCACTGTACAGCCCGGCAGCCGCTGTACCTACGTGTGTTTCCAGTGTGTGCGTGTGAGTGTTTATGGGCGTCCACATGCGCGTTGACCTCCTTTCTCTTGACCGACAGATTGAAGAGCTCTCCTCGCAGTTCGCTCATGTGAGCTGTCAGTCGACGGGTGAAGCCCCGCCCCTCTACCCTCCCACTCAGGGTTACATCTATGCAGCTCCTCCCCCTCCTCCTCCCCCTCCCAACCCCCCCAGCTACTGCCAGCCCTCACCTCCAGTAAGGACACACCTGCGCTTTACATGTTTGATTAAGTACATGAAGCAGTCATTTTATGGTCATGTAAGATGTATTAATTATTGCTGTTTTATAAATTCTGCATTTATTAGTCATTTATTTAAATAGAAACATTGATTTGGCCCTTTTTAAAGGAAGAATTTAAGGTAAATAATAGTAAGAATAAAGCTAGTATTTTTCCTATTCTTTTCCTGTAGGTGCCTGTGTATTACTACGGCCAGTACCCTACCTCAGCTCAGCACCCATGTAGGCCTGTTTCACCTAGCCAGCACGTCCACAGCCAAGCAGCGCAACCAGCAGGTACTTATCACCTGTGTGCGTGTGCGTGTGCGTGTGTGTGTGTGTGTGTGTGTGTGTGGTTGGCGAGACAGACACAGACTGTGGCAGTAGAGGAGGGGGCCGTTACACTGTCAGAGATGTAGTCTGAGGGTCTCACAGTGAACCGGTCTCTTTTCCTGCTGCTTCTATTCAACTAGAGTCAAGGAGACACATTTCAACACACGTCGTGTATTAGAATTTCAAGTATCTTAATGAGCAAATGCATTTGAAACAGCTGCAAACTGTCAGTGAACACCTTCGAGGCATCAGTAGCCGTCAACAAAATAAACTAAAATGAATGTATATAATTATGCAAGACTCGGAACAGAAATACAAATTACTCCATCAAGAAGACGGCATGAATGATGGACAAAATGTTAATGTATTTTCTGAGCAGTGTTTTTTGCCGCTGTTATTATTTAATGTTTCCAATAAAGATTTAAGTGTAAATGCCAAATTGATCAATTAAAATGTATCCAACCAAATCCACCACTACCACAACTACTGTATTATGTCAATTATATATGATTATTATGTCGGTCTTAAAGTTAAAATAAATATAAACAAAATGATGAATCATTGTCAAACAGAGATTACTGCTGTGACTATAAACGTGTGTAGCTTATAACACATATCCCAATACAATATAACATTCTCCAAATTTAAGAAAAAGCTGCAGTCAAGGCAATATATGTGTAAATATGTTGTTTGATGGACACATTTTTATTTTTAATTTATCAACAAATAAACACTTTGTGGTACATTTGCCCTCTCTTTTTCCAGATGGTTTGTTAATGCATTGTTCCTCACAACTCTTCTTATTTGTTCTAAAAAATAATAATAACAATAATACATTGTTAACAATCTCTTAATATATGTGTGTGTTTGCAGCAGGTTACGCCCCTGCTGTGGGGGTGCAGCAGTCTTCACACGCCCAGGCTGTGCTGGGAACCTACTCACCAATGGCCTCTCATCAGCGTAGCATGGTTCAGGTAAACACACACCACCCAAAGGTCTCGTTTTGCGTCATCCTCGAAACAACTCACCCCCCAAAAGAAGCGTTTAGCAGTTCAGAAAGTGCTTGCAGTAGCAAATTCTTTGCTCAAACTTTACTTCCCTCTTCTCTTTCTCTCTGCAGGGAGGCGTTTCAGTGTCCTATCCCCAAAGTAAAGTTGTGACCGCGGTTGGTGGAGAAGCAGGTTACTGCTGCATGGTGCCCCCACCCTCCCACCACAGCAGCTGCCATCCTCCCAGCTGCAACAACCTCAATGCCCCGGCCTGGAGCGCACAGTACTGATGACGCCTCGACGGATGGAGCGATGATACTTTAGTTCCTGCGTGAACTCACATGCATACACACACACATCCCCCCCCCCGCCCCCCCATCCTCTCCACCTACACTCGCCTTCTTCATGGTGATGTCCTGAGGGTACGTCGTTCACATAACGAGCATGTGCGCACACACACACCCACTCACATATATAAATGTACCACTGTACCAAAGCTTAATAGTATATATCAGAGCTGCTGTATTGAATGCATAATTTATATACACAAATGGAGTTTTATATTGATATTAAATTATATATTGTGTTTTAAGGAAATGCACTGTGTGAATAGAATAAAGTGCTGTGACTGGATTGACGATGTCACATTTCTATATCATCCTGGCTCTTTGTTTCCTATAATGTTCATGATGATGCTAATGCAAGTGGACGAGATGCGTGTTGAGATACATCCACCAGGAAACAAACAACATTAATATGAGGATATATTTTCTGTTGGCAACATCTAAAACAGTCGTGATGTGTGCGCTGTGGGGAAGCAGATATACTACTACTTAACCTACCGCTGAGTTCATAAATGGGAGATGAATGTCATTGCCTTAATGTCTGAATAACTATCTAACAAGCAAGTGAAATATTTTGCATTAAAACGGTTGATCATTTAGTTTTAGGGAATCTTATTAGGAGCCTAAGATGCTCACACAGTGGGAGTTTTCATACAGAGGACGAGCAATAACATTCAGGGTTTTTTTTTCTATAAACAAGTCAATGTGGCAGATTGTTGCAAATTATATGAAGGACAGAGACCGCTGTCAGTTACCATGAAACCACTGAAGGATGCTCAGTATGAGGCTTTAGCGCCCCCTCCTGCTCAACACTCAGTACACCACGTGTGAAGTAATACAGATAATTTCAACATTTACTCATTTGCGCATCAGTTTGTACAGCTGCAGCATTCTTTCTTTCTAGGGCTGCAACTATCAGTTGTTTCCATTACTGATTCATCTGGGGAGTATTTTCACATTCAACTTATTGTTTTGTCTAAAAATGTCTATCACAATCACCCTAATTGCTTTTTGGGTCCGAAAAACTGCCCCACATTTTTAGTCCAATATCAAAATAGACCAGGCAAATTTGGCAAGAAATCAGACAGCAAATTATCCCATTTGAGAAACGAATTAGTAAAATTTGCCAACACGATTCATTAAATAACAAAACTGTTGCTAATTAATTTCATGTTGATTGACTAATGGTAATTTAAACTCTATTTCCATCCATGGGAAACTGATGAAGGAAAACTACAGGTGTTACTTCTACCTTCGATGGTGGCTCTGGTGCCCAAGTGTCCCAGTAAACTGACAGTGAGCCCGCATGCGACATAGCAGGACCCTCAAACTAAATGGAACTCAGCCATCATTCATTTGATTATCTGCACCTGTGCTTTTCCTATTCCTACTCAGGTATACAGATGAAAACTGTTTCACACACATACAGAACCTACATGATATAAAATGATCTCCCTTTACAGTCTTCAGGCAGCCGACATTTTACACCACTGCGATGTACCTACTTTCACTTTCCTGCAAGCAGTAACTGATAAGCCAACGTGTTATTGTTCATACGCTGCGTAATTCATTTTGTACAGAAAGTGATTCATATTCTCCCCATCAAACTCAATGAAACATATCCATCATCCACACGAGGCTTTCAAATTAAATTTAGATTTCATAACTGCGGTACTTATTGCAGAATTTGTACGGGCCAACTTTTTCTCAAAGTCAGCTCTTTTTTCTGTCTTTTTTTCTGCAGACACGCACACACGTTTGTATTTTATACTTGTGAGGACATTCATTGACATAATGCATTCCCCAGCCCCTTACCTGAACCATCAACAGCCCGCTGAAGGGGTCTCTGAAAATGTCCTCACTCCCATGGTCCAAAACTCAAATTGGTTCTCACAAAGATAGATCTACAAGTAAACACACACACACACACATACACGCACGCACACACACGCACACACACACACAGTGCAGGTTCCATGATCTTTAATAAAAGGCACATGTACAGCCATAGTGAGATGAGTGAGTCCACTGGCATAGAGACGAAGCATTAAAACACAGAAATACAGGAAGTAGAGGTCAGGAGGAGAGAGATCTATCTGCTTTACAGTAGAATCTACTTAAGTAACATCTTCTTGTTCAAGTAAGTCTAACACTAATATGTCACCGTGGCAAGGTAAGCCCCCCCCGCCGTCCCCACGCCTGCCACACACACAGACACACACACACACACAGGCCATCACCACCCCAAAGTCTGATCTTCCAGAAAAGTCTTCTCAAGAGGACCGTCCAGCTCCGAGCAGGCGAAGAAGTCCAAAACACCCTCAGACTCTGCGCTCACTGTGGGGGTTAGGTCCCCCTTTGTTGTTGTTGACTCGTCCTCATGGGCCCCAGGGCAAAGATCAGCTGCCGGGACCCCGTTACCTCCGAGTTCATCCATCATGTACAGTGCACAGCTCACAAAATCCACCCAGTACTCTTAGACTGGAACACTACCTGCTCCAGGTTTGATGAATTTGATGAAACATTTGCTCAGAGCTGGCGAGTTTATTACAGATATTTTGAAGACTGTTTGATTTCATTTGATCCAATTCAGTCAAAAAAAGCATTTCTCCCCCGTGATGGCAGGAAATAACATATCCAGTGATTGGGGGAAATGTATAAGATAATACTACTATAACCTGGCCGATACTGGATACCAATAACAGTATTTGGGAGTTTTAAAAAGCTGATAGTTTTATCGGCTGATATAACTGTTTTTTTTTAAATATAACACATAACATAAACATACAATCTTGTTAAATATCTCTTGGCTTTTTTTAATAATTGTGACCAAGATGAATGCAGAGCGGGGTGTTTTACAGCGCTCAGATCGCTCTGGTGCACAAACTACGCAATTGTGAAAGTTTATAAATTACCTCAAACCCAGTTCGGCATTTCTGTACTGCAATTTCTTGTTGCTTATTGGCAAACATATACACTGATACAGATATAGCTGCAATAAGCTAAGATCGGCTGATTTATCAGTCTAGCTCTAATTAAGACATTGAAATTAAGAATGTCTTTGAACAAAACAAACTGTTGAATAAGCAAAACAAATTTAAAATAATATATCCATATTAGCATTATATAAACTAAAATAGTATAAGGGGTTAGACCTAGATTATATAGTTATGCAGGAGTTATTCAAATTTCCAAACAAATTTGCAAATAATCAAATTGGAAAAAAGCAACGGACACACAGTGAACCTGGGGCTTCCAGGGCTCCTGAAGGTTTGTTGGTAATCCAGTTTTGCTAGTCACCTCCTCTGGGATTGTACTGTTGTTCACATGAATCTCACAGCTCTAATCTGTTTACACACACTCACACACAGGCAGCCAGTCACACGCTAAAACCCAACTAAAAAGAAAAAAGTTCACAGGTACTTAAATATTTAGGGTTAAGAGAAATAAAAATGCTATTAGTGTTGAAGGTTAAATATAACCACAGCTGGAGGAATAAGTTGAAGAACTAAAATATGCATGCAGCCAGGCCATCTCTCCTCTTGTTGAAAAGGTACAAGGGGGGGGGGGGGGGGAGCTGTCTTTCATCTGTTCTGGCAAAGTTTGAGACGCAAAATGGACACTTTTGCCAAAAACAGAAAGAAAATGTTGACTAGACTCAGGCATAAAGTGAAGAGGGAAGGGAAAAGACGAACACACTCACTCGCGCGCTCGCTCTTTCACTCACTCACTCACTCACTATCTCACACACACACACACACACACACTCGCTCTCTCTCACTCACACTCTCTTTCTCTCTCTCACTGACACACACACACACCCATTCACATGTCCAAAGAACAGCTCAGTAGAGTCAATCACTCTCTATTTTCACATTATCACACGTCTTTGGGACATTTCAACATAAAAGCAGAGTTTGGGCCACACTCCAGGGTCCATCACTTAACTCTCTTTAGTCACACTCACACACTCTCTCTCTCTCTCTCTGTCTCTCTCTTTTACACACACACACACACACACACACACACACACACACACACACACACACACACACACACACACACACACGCAACAGATGCACCCAGCAAATCCTGCTTTGGTCGGTGTGTGTGCTACCTTTGGCTGAGGGTGTCAGAGGTGAAAGGTCAGACACAACTTGACGTCAGAGAGCCTCGAAAGGTACACACCAACCAAATCCCAGAACCTCCTCCCCCTCCCTCACCCCTTACCCCCCAACACACCACCTGTGCCTTTGCAGGTTTCACCCCACCCCTCCACATCCCATAACAATGCCCACCCATCTCCATAGCAACTCACAGCTCCCCGAGCAAGGGGTCTCACTATCTTGTAAAAGGAGGTAAGTGTAATTAGTGGTGTGTGTGTGTGTGTGTGTGTGTGGAGGCGTGTATACCCTGCGTGAATGTGTGTGTATCTGTGTGAGTGGGTATATGTGTGTATTTGTGTGTGTGTGTGTGTAGGTGTTAAGAGGTATCAGTGGTTCAGTGGTGTCTCTCTTTAATCTTCATCACTCCTCTCCCTCTGCCCCTCGCCCTCCATCACCCCTCTTCTTCTTCTTCTTCTTCTTCTTCTTCTTCCTCATCCTTTCCATCACCCTCCTCCTCTCCTCCTCCACCTCTTCCTCCTCTTCTTCCCTCACACTTTATTTTTGGACTTGGAAGATGAACAGGCGCAGGTTGATGTTTTTGGCGGCCAGCAGTTTGTTGCACTCCACCGAATCGGAGATGGGCAGAGGGACGTAGTCGGTCTCGTTGGTGTCGTTGCTGAAGGAGTGGTGGTGGATGACCGGCTTGATCCGCACGTCGTCATACGGCCCCTTCAGCAGCAGGAAGGAGCACTCGAGGGCGGAGTTCACCTGCACATAAAGAATTACATCCATATATTACTGTATCAGCCACAAAACCTGCTTTTCCCTCCCTGTACCAGTTCTGATACCTGAACTCAAGGCAGAGACTAAGTACCGATCTGATACGAAGAATGTAGAGATAAATAATCCACTACTGCGCAGCAGGTAGTACTGGCTGAATTACAGATAGCGAAAATACAGAATTTAAAAGTGACATTGATGGAGAAACTGTATTTAATACGGATGGGTCACATCTTTTTGATACCCGATTTGCTGAATAAGGTCAGTATCAAACATTTTGATAAGAATCCTGTATTGTGGTTATTGTAACCAAGATATGTACATTTTACTAACAAAAACAACTCATCAGTGCTCTCTGGACAAACTGTGTAATGTTGACACTGTTTCTAAAATGACACAGACATTTCTTATTACTTATCGGCCGTCGTATACACCGATATTTATATAACGGTGATAAGCTAAATATATCCCATAATATCGACCATGCAGAAATTCCATTTTCTTTCCAGTAACCAAAATCCTCACCACCACAATGTAATAACTGATGGTGATGGCAGAAGACAATCGTTTTTTGGTGGGTGTTGTTTCATAATTTCATTTGACTATAATTGTTTCTGTCTACTCTGACCATACAACATCTATTGTCTGTCCATCCCGAAACAGGGAATCACTCCTCTTCTTCCTGAATTTTTTTCTTTCTTTTTTTGGTGCTTCCTTATCCAAACCAAGGGTCTAAGGATAGATGGCGTCATTGTACATCCCTCTAAGGATTTGTGATTTTGGGCTGTACAAATACAATTAACATGACATGAATCCATTTAAGAAAAAGTTATAGTACTGTTGCTGTCCATCTTGGTTTGTTTTAGCATTGCTTTGATGCAATTCATAGATAGCCTCTTGAAAAGTAAGCGACTTGGATGACAGCAAAAGAATAGCTCCTCAATTCTGGTAGCTAAGCGGCTATGATCACTCTGTAACTATCAGGTCAGTTTCTTAACATTTAGCCTCCCTTAACTTTTCTGTGACGCATCACCGACCCTGACAACAAGCACACACTGAAAAACTTTAAAAATAAACACGGACAGAAGGAGTAGAGTGTGTACCTTGCTTTTAAGGATGAGCTGGAAGGAGAGGGTGCGCTTGCAGGACAGGTTGGGGTTGCGCTCAGAGTCGTTTACACGAGCCTTCAGCACCCACGTCTGGTTGAGAACAGTGAAGCGTGGGGTTTCATAGTACAGACGAGTGATGAAGTCATCAGTGCGGTACGGCCTGAACTGAACCTCTGGATGGACACATAAGTGGAAGACAAGATTTGAAACTGGGAGAGAGGCCATAAGTAGGAGGGAAAGAGAGGGGACGGGTAAAGAAGAAAAGGGAATATACAATTTGAAGTTAAAGTAACCCGTTTTATATAAAAAGGGGATTTGCTACTTCAAGATAATTTCTTCTAAAGTTCATAGGCCCGCACATCACAGTACTCTATTCGTCTCTCATTTATCTTTCCTTATGTACCTGTAAACCCAATCTTTTCGTAGCAGAGCAGGCTGAAGATGCTGTTATAGAGCTGCATGTCTCTGCGGTGGTTTTGGTCCATCTCTCCCAGTATTCCCATCAGCTCTGTACCAGTCTTAGTGGGATGGGAGCACTCGCTCTCATGTGCTGGCAGCTCGTGGAACGGACCTTGCCATGGGCAGCCAATCCTCTTGTACTTACACTGTGTCACCCTGACAACATAATGGAGAGTGTGAGTTGAAAGACAAACTTGAGCAAAGAAAGACATGGTTTTATATAAAGTAGACCCTTTACAGAGGTGCTTTGTAATGAATACATGTTACTTTCTTGCAGTGAGTGGAAGGTACTAATAATAATATCAAAAGGTACTAATTAACCTAGGTTGTGAACCAAGGCTAATTAAAACTGTAATAATGATACGTGTGTGCTGAGAGCCAACCTCAAGAAAAGAGAGACATGGATTTATATCAATTACATCCTGGATTGAGGTGCATTTCAATGAATACCTGTTACATTCTTACAGTAAAAGGGAGGTATTAATAATGTGAAAGGTACTAGTTATTGCCTGTAGTCAACCGAGGATAACTGAAACCCCACTGATGTAATCCACTTTATATTAACCTCAAAGTTTTACCTTATACATATTACAAAGTAACTGTTAGGTATTTAGCATTTCTCTTTAAATGTATCTTAATAGGATTCACTATTTTAACAGAGAACTATTAAATACCTGCTATTACTGATTGTAATTACTGCATATTAAACAGTGAGTTTCATATCCAAATGAGTAATGGTGGCATTCCAGAGAATACAACAACATCTTTATGTAAGAAGCAGTCGGATCCTCACAAGAGACCAGCACAGCCTGACCTGACCAAAAAACACCTGGTGACTGCCAAGGCTGTTGTCATGGTAACACTAGCAAGGGTACCTCTGTCCTAAGCAGGGTCATCTGCTATAGCAACAACCCCATACGATTTCATGCTTGCAAATTCAAGTGGCCTCAGTGTCACACGCACACGCACGCGCAGCCTGTAATCATATCAGCTGTTTTTTTTTTTTTTCCTCAGATGTAGCAGGTCACATGCTCCTTCCTCTCATCATACTGGTGATTAACTTACTGTGTGTGTTAGGCACTGTACTTCCATTTTCATGTTTCTGTTTCACTTCTTTGCAAACTTAAAGCCTGAACTCACTTGATTAAAGTTTTTGTAGCCGTTTAATTTTATGGTTTTGGAACATTTGTGGGGAAACTAATTGGAGCTAATTTTGAGACGCTTTTCACACTTTCAGTCAAGTGTTGACTACAAGTACGGTATATTTCTTTTCTAGGAAAAAAGTGTTTGTGTGTGTGTGTGTGTGTGTGTGAGGTGTATACCTGTCTTGGCACTCCTCTTTCTGGTGTCGCTCTAAGCTGGAGCGGGGGAACTGTTTTAGGCAGAAGGTACATTCTGTCGGCAGCTCACTGACAGCCTTCTCCACGGCCAGGTTCCTGCAGCACAGGTTCTTGCTGATCTCACACCTACACAAACACAAATCATACCTCAGTGCAGTCGGATATATGTATATATAACATTTGTGGTATGTAGAGAATGCTCATACAAGTTTGTGAACAATTCACAACCACGAATGGCTGTCTGGGTAATAGAAAAGTTTCGTTATGCTTTTGACAATTGTTGGTGGTAATTTCAACACATACTCTAGGCTTAGACATGTAAAAAACATATCAATCAAGTTATTTTTTCCTGTGAATGCAAAAGTAATTTGGGACAGTACATTTTGATTCTGAGAACTTTATTAACTTAAAAGGTCCAGAGTTGCTTCTGGGGGCATTTTAGCAATACAGTCATCATGTTTTTCTGATGTTTAGTTACCTAGCATCACATACTCCCTGATGCAAAAAAACACTTCAGAGGGGAAAATATCACTTAATATGACAAAATGTGTACCATCAAATTTCTTGGCTGCAAAAGTAATTGTTTGTGGCTAATTGTCTGTGTACAGTACAACTGTTTTGACAAGTCAGTCTGACAACACCGAAATACCAAATTTAGTATCAATATCCACACATGATGTTCAGATCCACCCCATGACTACAATCCTTAACTAATGTAACTTATTCTGATTTGGACGGTTTGTATTTCTGTGTGCACTGTGCTCATGTCAACAGGGAGCTTGTTGTACCTGCAGTTGGGACATGTGGCCTGTTCCTCCTTGAGACGAGAATCAGCCAGGAGGTGGATAAAACAGCCTGCACACATCAGGTGTCCATTGGTACACTGTGGCGGAAAAAACAGTTGAGGCGACAATCAAACAAAGCGTGTGAGGAAAGTGGAAAAATTAATTACTGGGGAAGTTAGGTGGGAGGAGGCGTGGGGAAAATGGCAACAAAAGTTGTTACAGGCGTTGTGGTTTATTTAAACCACCGTGAAATGTTTAAGAAACAAACAAGGACTATTTTAGGACTATGTGCTACACTCAAATCAAAACACACAATTTGGGGGAAATGTCATTTGATTTTTGGTATATTTCCTTAAGAGTCTATTTTTAATTTCATGGATAGACTAAAGCCGCCCGTCAACAATAAAGTAACGGCAGAAAAGAATGTATGCGTTATTAGAAATATTACACCAGGATTATAACTTAAGAAGTGATTTTATAGAGGAGAGGGATCTGGGATTGTGTACTTTTCTTTGTGAATAACGGCAAAGTTTGTTTGGGATATATGGTTTTACAGGCCTAATGTTATTCACTGGTTCTCTTAATCAGTACGTCTTTATGAATACTATATTAGGGCAGAATTACACAGTGCTGTTAATAAATGGTATATAACTGTTCAAAGCGTGTGTTGCTTGTTGCACAAGGGCATGTAAATATTTAAGAATAACTGAGCTGATGATTAAATACAAATGTGTTCACTTGACATTGAAGAGGGCAGTCTGAGGTCATTAAGGAGAGTGCTGAGGAGGGTGGAGGGGAAGGACAAGATATTTAGACAATTTAGTTTTTTGGGGTTGAGTTCTGGATGTGTGAGTTGTTGTGTGGGGTTTGTGGATGTGGCTTTTGCTGGGGGTTATTTGAGGATAATTCACAGTATAAAACTTGAGCTGGCACAGCTGACCACTGGGCCTGGGTGTGTCCGGTCTGTCAGACCTCACGGCTCAGCTTGCAGCATATAGACACTTGGGGAGGGGGGGCCTTGTGTTGGATCTAGTATCACTAAAAATAAATGGAGATGGCCAACATGTTCAACAGGTTGTCTGTGGCGACCTGCGGGCTGGGACACATGGGGAGTCTCTAGTCTGAGGTCCAGCTGATTTGCTGCTGTTTGACGTTTAGGGGCCATGAGGGGGTGGGTGGTGGTGGTGGTGGGGGGGGAAGGTTTGTGATTGACACCACGTTTACCTGGTACACAGACGCCTTGGGCAAGTCTAGGCACACGGTGCAGCACAGCACTGAGTACAGTCTCTCCTCCAGCTTCCCCGACTCTCCCTCGGGAATCTTCACCCTCTTCTTGGGCGGCTCGTCCTGGTCCGGCTCGGGCCCTTCCCGCCGCATCCCGACCTCCTCCTGCATGGCCGCGACCCCGGCGACAGCCTCCGCCGCTGCCCCCGCGGCCCCGACCCCCATGCCGGCCGAGGAGGAGCCAGGGGCGGCCGCAACGCCCACGTCTCTCTCTTCCATTGAAGACATGGCGACGGCTGTGTAGAAATACCTGCGGTCACCCGCCGGGACCCGAGCGAGCCCCAAATATCAGCAGGTTAGCTCAGGGCTAAAGCTAACGGTCAGCTGACAGCTGGCTAACGGCGGCTAGGCTAACGCCACGGCGGCAGCCTCGCCTATTATTACGACTACTACTACTACTGTTATTATTATCAAAGCCGCCCGCCGCTTACAAACTTGTAATTTAACAAGCCAATGATTGTGTAATAACGATATCGTGTGCAGAGTGTGATGGTGAGCCAGTCAGACGTGGACTCGTTGCGTTGACTTACAGTGAGGCTAGCCGACTCTGCGGCTACACCGCGGTCCTCTCGCTTCGCAGAACAAAAACAACTCAGGCGGCGCTCAGCTGTTGTTGTGCTCTCGACGCCGTTATTCGCCGTGACAGGCAGATTTACACCGATGCGCACCGGCGGCCCGGCTCGGCTGCTCGTCTAACGTCCCCGCTCCGGTGTCGGCTGGCTGTCCACGGGACCCGCGGGACCTGTCGGTGGTTCGAGCCGCGGCTAGAGACACTTCAGCTGGGACTCGTCTCTCTGGCTACACAGCCATCTTTGTTTTTTTTTTGTTTTTTTTTTTTCTCCCCCTGTCCGTCTCCCCGACTTCACCCTGCACAGCCTTTACGACTCCGGGTCAGATTCGTTATTACTCAGGCAGGTTCTCGGTCGAGGCTAATAATAGAAGTTGCGTATTTAAAAGTAAATATTTTGCGTGTATCTGTGACGGCCTCGACGTGCCAGTAAGTACTTCGGCACAGCCGTGAATTGGCTGACAGCGGAATGTTTTATTGTGGCAGATGACTTGGGGTATTTAAAGAGTTTTCAAAGGCGCATGCGTAGTGAGCACCTGCGGGTCAGCGTGTGGCAGCACTTGAAAGGTGACCAAAACCTGATATGCGACAAATTTAGGCCGCTCCGACAGAGGGAGCATCCCTTTATACATTCCCGATGTTTACGAATCACATCTACATATTACGACCGCTTCGACAACGCCGTCACGTCAAGAACTTCCAACGAAACTTTAAAAACAAAAACACAAAAAACACCCCTGTTCCCGCTGCCATGTTTATGTCCATGTGGCAGCTGTCTCTCAAAGTGGTTCAACTGGTTGTAAGGGGGCCGGGTGTTTGTGTGTGTTGCAGATGCATACATAATGCAGCCAGAAAAACAGGGTGATTGAGGAAAGCCCCAACTGCCCTTGGCCACTGATACTAGGTCAGAGGCGTTTATAAGCTTATTTATCCCTTCAGTGCCCCAGATATGTGGCTTAGCAGCCTCAAGGGCTGGGAGGGGTGCATGTGTGTACAGGATGAGGGGATAGGTGTGTGCTTGTTTTTGTGGTAGGTGGGGCAGGATGTCACAGAGTCAGCTGTCAGCACTTGGAGGGACAGGACCGACCACTCCCATCGGGCTGACAGATATGCCTTATTTGGTCTGTGTGGAATGGCGAGGCAGCCATACCACCCTCAGCTATGCACACACAGTTAAGCCAGCAGCAGTATGTGGTAACACACTGCGTCCTGTCTACTGGGCAATTCCCACCAGTAGCCACTGGATCTTATCACACATTAATTTGTCCATATATATTGCCACTGATTGCTCATTTGCTGGCCGTCTGTCATCAAACGGTTACAGTGCCAGGACTGTTAATTCCAATCAGCAGCAGTTTGTTGCCAACCGAACCCAGTAACAAATAATAAACACAATGTCAGAAAGATGGCGTTCAAGAATTTAGTAAATATGGCAAACTTTTACTAGTACTAGTACAGATATTTTTAGTTTATGAATGTATAGTAAAAAAATGTTGTTAGATAAATGATCCTTGCACAGACTTCTAGGAATGGATTTCTAAGGGTTATAAAAAGAGGATGGGTCAGTGTCGTCAAACAAGCAATCAAAAATAGCTACCACTTGGAATGGCAGACACGATAACATATCATATCCTCAAAGTTAAACATGGTTTGCAGAAAAAAATATAAGGACAACCAAAACAAAAACACTTCAGAAATGTACAAAAAAGTCTTTTCAGGAATACACCACAACATTAGGAACTACGACAAACTGCAAATATGTTTAAATCCGAATTGAGTCCTACTTTATCAACTAGTGTTCACAGTGATTCACTACCTCCCATCCTCCTCTTGTAATCCTAGATGGACACATATCTCCGTCATTACACCGCATCTCATGATCAGTTCGATGATTGCAGGATACAGGGATTACACACATTTATGAGATTTATCTAGCCTCATCAATCAGACTCTTTTCAATCCAAAGCGAGTAAATCACATCATCTGCAGGTCAATCGAGGATTGAGCTGCGAAGAAATCAGTGGTATTGTCCAGAACAATGAAAGTGATGACCCTGATCTAATCACACGGTTACACGGGAGACAGTGAGGTCAAGACTGTGTGGGTGGGTGGATGGGTGGTAGCGCTGTGAACACTCAGCTCGTCATCGTTTTCGGCTGGGTGGTTTTGAGCGGTGGCTGTGGTAGGGTTGTCCTGGGGAGAGGTGAAGTTCTGCTGATGGAGAGAGTGAGATGAAGAAGCTGCTGCCAGGTTGGAGGATGAGTGACTCGCTGTTGTTGGTTGAGCCTGGTCTGTTGAAGGTGGTGAATTTTGAGGTGAATTGGTCTTAATCTGGGATGGAAGCTCAGTTTGGGCTGGGGGGGCACCGAGCCGATTGAGTTGGCTGGTTGGACCGCCAGGACCTGGATCCTGTATTTCTGAGCTGTTGGGCTCCCTGCTGGGTGAGCCAGAGTCTGTAGAGGTGCACTCTGGTGTCTGTTGACCAGGTGTGAGTAAGTTGAACTGTGGCAACATGGTGTGAGATGTCTCTTTTGATTGTTTGTCCTCATCTTGTCCTCTTCCTGCGTTCTTCTCAGTTTGTCTGCCGAGGTCTTTATGTGTTATTTCTCCTTCGCTGCTGGAGTGTGTTTTGTGTGTCACTGTTTCTACTGCATTGGCCTTAGCCAGTCTCTGGACTCTGTCTGGTTCTGCTCCACTACCTGGTGTGTTCCTCTGAGCTTTGTCTGTGAGCGCCCTCTGCCTGCAAACTGAAGCCATAGCGTTCACCCAGGGATACAGCAAGGTCTGCTCTGCTGTCAGCCTCACTGTGGGATCTGGCTGAAGCAGAGCTCTGACGAGGCCTCTGGCTTCTGCACAAAAACAACAGAATAAGGAACGGATTGTTTATTTGTTTTTGTATGTATAGGCATTTGTGGACGGACACTTTCTTTTTTGTACCTCTCACCTTCTGAGATGGGGTCCCAGTAGGGGGACAGGAAGTGGAGTTGTCCCTCTTTTATTAGCTGGAACAGCTCTTCCTGGTCCCGATCCCTACTGCGAAATGGGGGGAATCCACACAGCAGGATATAGAGAATAACACCCAGAGCCCATACATCCACGGCAACACCATAACCTGTTGGGTCAAACCAGTTTTTTTTTTTTAATAAAAAATATTACTCATAATCAGACTGGAAATGTGATAAAAACAATTATTAGGAAGAGTTTTAACCTGTATTTAGTGTTGCAGGGATCTATACAGCAGAAAACAGCTCTAACCTGTCTCACAGAGAATCTCTGGGGCTACATATGTGGGTGTGCCACATATGGTGAAGACTGGTTCAGTCACAACCATGGCAAGACCAAAGTCTCCCAGCTTCAGCCTGCAGATGCCAGCAGCCTCACGCTCTATCTGAGAGAGAACATGAAAAACAAGATACAGACAGACACAGAGTCAGGCTTGGAGGCAGAGTTGAGACTGTATTTTTAAAATTCAAATGTCTCCAAGTGCACCCACATGCTTCCCCTAGAAACTTGTCTTACTGATACTTTCCTGCCTTTTAGGTTTTGCAAAATATTGATCTCAGTTTAAATCAAGAGCTATTAATTGAAAATCCAGATTAAGTTAAATTTAATGCATTTTACTGGCATGACAACTTGACAATGTGGCACAACAGGCCAGATAAGGTATAAAAAAAGGGCAGAGACAGAAGATGAATAAAAGTTGTCTGAATACATCCTGACTGTTGTCACCTTGATGGATAGTCTTTCTTTAAAGCCTATTTTGGATGTATGACATCATTAAACAATGAAATACATCTGTAATTAATAATTTTGCTTTGTAAATATTAAAGCCACCATGTATAGAATTAAAAACTAAAATCTATCATTGACACCCCTTAGTGGCAACATCAAGGAAGATTGTCTAAACTTTTTACAAACAAAAAGCAATAATCCCAATCAAATTCACATGTAATTCTCCAATGACACTGATACTCACCAGTAGGTTTTCTGGTTTGAGGTCTCGGTGGACGATACTTTTGCAGTGGATATAATTCAGTGCTTCACTCACATCTGACACCATCAGTGCTGCCTCTGCCTCCGAAAACTTCCCCCTCTCACTGATGGCCTCAAACAGATCCCCCCCGCTCACCAGCTCCATCACCAGGTACGAGTGAGTGTGCGTGTGGTGGTGCGCAAACAGCCGCACTATGTGAGGGTGACAGAGGCTACCCAGAAGGCTCAGCTCGTTCTGCATCATGTGCTCTCGACCAATCAGCTTGGAGCGTTCGACAATCTTCACGGCAAGGGTTTGTCCGTTGTCACGACGGCGGCACTCTCGCACCACCGCAAAGTTGCCGTCTCCAATCACACGACCAGTTTCATAGCAACGCTCGATATCTGCCAGGGTGACATCACTGCCATCTGAAGGAAGGTCAAAGGTCATCTGTATGTCCTTGTATACTTGACCCACATCTGGAAGTGGATTTGAAGTTTTCAGTTGGGCAACACTCTTCTCCTCATCTCTGCTGATTGGCTGAGGAGGTGAAGGGCTGACATGAACGTACAATTTCCTCACTTCCTGTTCTGTATAGGAACTTCCCCTTTGCTTCCTCGACACAGGAGGAAGTGGGACCCTCCCTGTTAGTTGACTGGGCCGTTCTGGACCCTGATGTTTAGCTCTCCTTGCCAAGCAGTTTTCACACAGTGTAGGAGAAGGTATGTCTGCTTCTCTAAGACCTTCCTCATGTTTAAACGGACCAATGACAGAAGGCTGTGGCTCTCTGACCCCGCCCCTCACACGCAGCCTCTGCAGGTGGTTGGGCAGGTGAGCAGGTTTTCTGCATGAATTCTTTTTATGACACTTCGGAACGTCTGAGATATAATTTTCAGGCTGGGGCATTACTTTATAGTGAAGCGGCTGCGTAATTGTGTGTGTGTGATGTGTATTTGTGTCCTGGTGTGCCTCTTGGTTAGTGTGTGTCTCGTTGTTGTTCGTCCCCTCACTGTATCCACTGTCAGCCTTAGCTGCTTTATCTGGTGCCGGACAAAGTCTTTTCTCCCAGGCCCGCAGTGCGTCAGCCCGGTAATGGGAATGTTCTGGAAACAGCTCCTCCAGAGCCTCCTGCACACTGCTCAGCTCCGGACGAGCCTTACCCAGCGCCAGGAAGGCCACCTCGCCTCGGAAGAAATCGCATACACCTTTCACCTATGAAAAAAAGGGAAAAAAGACTGGCAATTTAATACCAGATTTGCCCCACAAAACAGTTTGATAAGGACTTGACATGTTTTAACAGATTAAATTAGAATTCTTACAAAACTTTAAAATTTTACCCAGTTTTTTGTTGCTGTTGTAATTACCTTATTTTAAAGCAATCTTGCAAAACTGCACTGTAGAAAAACAAAAGGCCTCTCTTTAAGTAAAGAAAAGTGTTCCAGTGGTGCCCCTAGGTGCCAAACCAGTGACCTCCAGGTAATCTGATTAGCAGCATCATTGCATGCAGGATGGGAACATGACATTTCTAAATCCTCACTGTGAAAGTGTCAATGTATGTCTTTCTTTCAGCTTCCTGCGCTGTCCTTTTAATTTATTTGCTGCGCTTAACAGATGGGTGTCGACTGAAGATTAGTGCATTGGATGTGTTAAAACTGGATCACCAACCACATTTGGAGCAACTGACATGAAGAGGACCTTTACATCTGTCACACTATTACCTAATCTTTTCTCATCATTCCTGATTATTTCAGTCTTGTACTTACATGTTTCATATTCCTAGTACATCACTGCACACCTGTATGTATTGCAGAGGATGCGGGCGTAGTCAATAGGGAACCACCAGTGCATTTTTGTCTCTTTAATGTGACGGTGGTTGAGCCTCACCTCTCGAGCGTGGGTCGTGTACAGGCGTGTGACTCTGGCTCTGTGCCAGCGGGGAAACCCCAACGCCTCAGAGATATCCAAGAGCAGTTGCTCAAAGGACACCACACCCCTACGGTTCAACAGGACTGTTACCTTGTAAAACAGAGAGACAACAATTAGAGTTATGTAATTCAGGTAGATCATTTTATGGAGTATTAGTAAAATATGTATTAACCATTGATGAATTATCCCTTACCTTGCGTAGTGTGCTTTGACCACAGGGGCGGACGATGGTGACCAGATGAGGCCTCTCGGCGCTCTCCTCTGCATGGCGGGTGTGGAAGAGAGGAAGGTGAGGAGGAAGAGGAGGAGGAAGAGGAGGGAAGTGGGACCTGTGTACCTGTCCCATGGGCTGGGGGTGAACGGGCCATGGCTGAGGTGCCCCACCGGCGCGCTTCGACAAGGGGACCGGAGGAGCTGAAGCAGGGAGCGAGGAGGACATGGTGGAAGAACAAAGACAGAAAGCGAGAGTTTGAATTGAAAGTGTAAGGCTGACGTCATCGCGCCATTGTTTCTTCAAGACTTGTACACAAAGAAAAACTCCTCAGTAACAGGACACCAGGTCCTCATCCTGTGTGAGTGTGTGCGCATGTGTGTGTGTGAAAACAAATCCGGCTGATGAGATTTGAGTGTTTTCCATCACATGGAGTGCAAGGGGCCATTTGAGATTCCTCAAGCACCTTGTCCCACTGGCTGAATAATTTAGGCTTCCTTAAGTCATGCAAACACACACACACACACACACACAATCACAAGCACACGCACACAACAAAAGCTTGCCTGACCTGGTTAGGGCTCAGCTGAATCTGCATGATTAATGAAGCATTAGAGACACACACCATCTTTGACGTTTCACTTTCTGGCATTGAAGGGAGACACTGAGATGCTATCAGTCCAATCAGTGGGGGTTTGTTTTTTTGTTTTCCTTCCAGATGCAGAACAACAGACAGAAACACAAGACCCTATACTTCTAACATGACCGGACCCCCCTTTTAACCGGACACCGCTGGCCCCCTGAGAGAGAGAGACACACACACACACACACACACACACACACACACATACACACAGACTTACACACTTAACAATAAAAGCTTTTCACAGTGGACACAGAAAAACTCCTTGTCCTTTGGCTTAAACAACTCATAAAGAGCCAGCTGTGACCAGTCATGAAAGACCGCATCAGCTTTTTCTTGGGGCTCCTGGGAACTTCAAGGGTCTTTGTGTGTGTGTGTGTGTGTGTGTGTGTGTGTGTGTCCTATAGTAATGACACGTCACGTAAATCATAATATTTTCCATTTTTCACAGTTCAGATGGAGTCAAAATCTTTAAAAAGTCTGTAGTCTAGTTAGGTTTACATGTGTAGGCTACTACAGACAATTTAGTCATTCCAGTTTTAAGACAGAATATTATTTGTAATAAGGAGTCTGGACTGTAACACTCAGTAAAGTTTGTTTTAAACATTTTAAGTAATTTCCATTCAATCTGACCATCGACTCACCTGTAATCCTCCATTTAGCGTTACGCGCCGCTTCGCATCCGTACCGGGCTCTCTGTGAGGGCGTCATGGCGGTCCAAAACCACACATGGACTAAAACAACTCACTGACACTTTTGTTTTTATCCACTTGTATCTCTCCAGAGGCTGCTGCTGTCATATCCTCGGCTGCTAGTTTCCACCAAAGGTAACGGGATGCGGACCTGGTGTAGCGACGGCGGTTGCCATGGATACACGTCAAGTCGGACGGCCGGAGAGAGCGAGACACCGGAAGCTGAGCGATTCCCCTTTCAAAATAAGATCATTTGACTAACTGAACATTGTGCTGGGGGTGGCCTATCTATAGAGTAGCATATTTTTTTATATATGATTTCTACTCTACATAAGAGCTCCCGATCCATTGCATTGTATTAATGCAACTTTTGATTAGTATCTTGCACATTGCAATATTCCTACACTTCATACTGAAACTTTTGCACATCTGGTCAAATCTGTACAGCTGTTTTCCTTTCACATATATATATATTTTTTTACTCTATTTTCTATTTATAATAATTTGTTCATATTTAATTGTAAATATCAAATTTTACACTTACTTGTTGACTTGCAGTGCTTGTTTATCTTTCTTATCTTTCTTATATTGCTATTTCGATATTTTAAATTCTTTATGTCTAAAACAAAATGCCCCAATATTCCAAGAACAAGTCCTTGTAAGTGAAAACCTACTTTGCAATAAATGTGATTCGGATTCTAAGTTTAAGTAGGCTTCAATTTTAAAGTAGGCTACTCAGCCTATATAGAGAGCTACTTTAGTTGAGTATTTCCATTTTATGCTATTTTGTAAGCTGCTTCTACTCCACAAGATTTCATAGGGCAATCTTGTACTTTTTACTCAATTTACTTTAGAAGCTCATTAAAAAAGCTTATTTCTCTTATCAGTGTACTTCAGGCCAGTAGATGACCAGAGAAGCTTTCCAAAGAGTTTTTATTCTGAAATTCTAACCGGAATTGTCCTGTTTTACTTTGTGAAGTTTAAAAGAGATGAGAAGACCAGTTCAGGTGAGCACTGGTGGAAGAAGTATTCAGATCCTTTACTTAAGTAAAAGTACTGTTACCACACTGTGAAAACAGCCTATTTCACTGCAAAACCTTACTGGATTAATAACATTTCTGCTGAATTAATGTGTATGTTGTATTTGACTGCTGTGGATGTTTATGGTTGAGCTAATCAGAATCAGCTTTACCGGCCATGTATGCATACACATACAAGGAATTTGACTCCAGTTTTTCCGTTGCTCTAAACTTATACACAGAGATATAGACAAATAAACAAAAAACAAGGACAACAAAGGTGAGCATAAACATTTAACTGCTATGTACCAATATAAAAATAAATATATATACAAAGTATATATATGAACATAAAACACAACAACAATGACAATGAAGTGGAGAAATAGTGCAATGATGCAGAGTGCAAAGATAATTGGATAAATATGGAAAGATTGGGAGATTGGAAGAGGATACTTCATGTACATGAGGTAGGTGGAATATAAAATTTAGAATATACAGGTACTGGATTATTGCACAGGATTGATTGTGTCAATGTGTGACCAGAGTGACGGCCTGTGGGAAGAAGCTGTTCTGGTGTCTGATCATTTTTATCCTTGAGTGCTCAGCAGCACCTACCAGAGGGGAGGAGTTGGAACTGGTTGTGTCCAGGGTGTGATGGGTCTGCAATAATGTTTCCTGCCCGTTTCCAGACACTGGAGACGTAAAGGTCCTGGATGGAGGGCAGGCTGGCACCAATGATTTGCTTATGGTCCGGCTGGCACAGTGAGCTGGGAGAATTTGGGGTGAAGGATTTCCGGGATGATAGCGTTGAACGCCAAGCTGTCCACAAACAGAACCCTTGCATATGTCCCTGAGTCGCGGTGTTGCAGCATGTAGTGTAGTCCCATGTTGACTGAATGATCCACTGACCTACTTTTCCCGGTAGGAAAACTGCAGGGGGTCCAGAAGGGGGCCTGTGATGTACTTCAGGTGGGTCAACACCAGTCTCTCAAAGGATTTCATGACCACAGACGTCAGGGCGACGGGCCTGTAGTCATTTAATCATGTGATGGAGGATTTCTTGGGGACCAGGATGATGGTGGAGCGTTTGAAGCAGGAGGGGACTTCACACAGCTCCAGTGATCAGCTGAAGATCTGCGTGAAGATTGGGGCCAGCTGGTCAGCACAGACTTTCAGACAAGGGGGGGACACGCCATCCGGGCCCGGTGCCTTCCTGATCTTCTGTCTGTGAAAGAGCAGATTCACATCCTCTGGTGAGGAGGTGGCAGGGGGTGGAGGTGGTTGTTTGATGTCAGAGCAGTTGGATGGTGTGAAAGTGGGCTGTTCAAACCTAGAGTAAAACACATTCGGGTCGTCAGCCACTTGGTGAGGTCCTGCAGGCCTCTCCACACTGACACAAATGTGTACTTAAGTATCCTACAATGGGCTACTTGAGAAAATGTAGTTACATTCACTGCAGGTGAGTGAGAAGAAGCTGCAGGTAAAATTGTTTTCAGAAAAGCGTTACCATTGCGTTAAAGGCGCAGCTGTAGCTTGACTTGAGGTATAGTTATTGCTGTCTGGTGTCATTTGATCGGTTTAGATGCATCTGCATCACCTCGGAGAAGATGACAAAGAAAACCAAATTCTCCAGTTTCGCTTGAAGCCTACTGATGCAGCATCTTTGGCAATGGTGAGTTGTATTTGACTTAAGAGGCTCAAAAACCACAATCCCAAAGTGTATAGTTACACAGAGATGCAATTAGGCAACTGAAGAATGAGCTGCGAGTGAAGGGGTTAAAACCAGGAGTCCAAATTACCCAAAGCAACCCCAGCCTCCTAATAAGCAACCAAAACGTTTTTTTAAATTTTCTCTCTGCAATTGTATTTTGTCACTTTTCAAAGTGATTTTAGGCTATAAAGGCTGTTTCAAAGCCATCAAGACACTCCCAGCCATATGCTAAATGCTAAATCAATTGGCATAATTCCATTTAATATTTTCATTTACTTTCACAATACTTTTGTATAGTTCTTTAACCTAAAAACCTCAATAAGTCAAATTTAGAAAAAAAGCCTGAAGGAGTACCCACAAGGGGTTGCAGGATACATTTGAGGGGGAAATCAAATCAACAGTAGAGGAAAGGAGAATAAACCCATTTCTGCTACCAAGAATTTCTTCTAATCTTTGCTTTGTTCTTGTAAATTACTCAGGAAAAAACCTTTTGTTGAACTGGATATTATTGGTGAACATATGCAACAACTGACAAGAGGTCGCAGGTAAACATCGCCTTATTTATTAGGGGTCACAATTATGGCTTAGGGGTTGAACACTTTAATCACATGTCCTCACCCATCTCTCTCTCTTCCCCTTCATTTCCTGTCACTTCTCTACTTTAAAAAAGAATAAGCCCCCACAATGTGGCCTATTATTTATGTGGATTTGAAAGTAAACTCTTCCTCAGATGGTTAAAACCTCAAAATTCATACAAACAATAAGGACGTGACTTCACTTTCTGTTGAACCTGTTTCTGTGTCCACTAGAGAGTTGGTGAAGTATTAAAAAAATGCATAAATTCTCACACAAAACCTTTTGTATCACAATGACTGGAAGAAAGTTATGGTTGAATTCGCACTGACAGAGGGGGGAGAGGAGCTGCCAGTCGGAGAAGCAGTTACCATAGTTCCACTGAAGGAATCCAATACTCTGCCACACAGGCAGGCACAAACACACACACACACAGTGTCCAGTTGATCTTTTAATACACTGCCCCCCATGGCTCTGTCTCCAAGGATACTGTTAATATTGGATCAGGAAGCAACAACTCCTATTCCGGCTTCTTATCCTGTACTCACTACTGAGACCCAACTGTGTTTGTGTATGTGTGCTGTGTCGAATTGAAAACAAAAGTGCTAAATAAATCCATAATAATCATTTTTTACCCCTGTATTTTAAAGTGTGTTTTCTTCTACACCTTTATTACAGAGTGATAGGCGGCTCAGAGGAAACTTCTATTTTGATAATATAGTCAGGACCATAAACTTCCAGGCCACCAGGGCACTATATTTTTCATCTTTTTAAGATTGTGGTGAAAACAAGTTGGGCACCTGGTGGATTCATGTTGATTATGTGAGGTGTTGGGGGTCATTTTGTAATTTTACAACACTTTGGTATCTTATTACATGGTCAGTATTACATGACTAAATGATATTCAAATTTATTAGTGCTAGTAATTTTTATGTTGCAGCATTTTGCCCACAACTGCCAAATCAATAAGAGACCTTAGCAAAAGGCAAATAGATCACACATACATAGTACACTACCAGTATCTGGCCAGCAGAGGAGGCAAGATAGTGAGAGAGATGAGCTGCACCCAGGCATAGTGATCAAGGAAAGTGGTTCCCTGGCTAGATAAACATGGGTCACTTTATCTTATGTTATCTATTACATCAAGTACGTTTTTGTTTTGAGATCGCATTGTACAATCCCTTAACGGCATTCAATGCAATGCAGACTAGCTCAATTAAGTGTCCTTGAATAACTCTATCCCTGTGTTTTTTTCTTCATTTACAACTTATTGCTGGCTTCCCAGAGGATTTACAGGACAAATCAAGGAATGCGATCTCATCTGCAGAGATAACACAAAACAATCTCATCTGCAGAGATAACACAAAACATACACAACTCTGTAGTGCATGCCAACAACTGCTACCAGAATAAATGGTACCATTTTCCAATAAGTCACCCTTTATAGAGAGGTTTATAAATCATTTACTAATTCTTTATACATCAGTTATATGCCATTAAAAATAAAGGTTGTAAAGAAAAAAAACTCCTTAAGCATTATGCTTTCTCTGTCTTTTTAGCAAGCTCTTTAAATCATCAGGAAGCCCCTCTGCATTGATCTGTTTGACAAATAGCGTGTGGAAAACAGCTGCAGAACATCTGGATAACTTAAAATGAATGGACTTGATGGATTGTTGCAAAAAACAAAAACAAACAAACAACCTTTTCTTAGGACGTATTAACATTTAAAACTGCAGTTGTATTGGTTATTAGCCATGAACCATTATTAAAGCAATTCATTACTGCTTATAAAGTGTGCCTTATTAATGGTACCCACTGAATAAATGCATGTTTAAAAGTCTACCATTCATTCTGTATCTGAGTCATGCAGAGTCATCATGTCGTGCTTTCTGCCCTCTAGTCATGAATTTAATTTTATATCTTGTTACTCACTCTCCACTGGGACAAGGAAGTGAGCATGAGTGCAGGTTCATGCGGCCAGAGAAGCCGATAGAGAGGCTGCAGAATGGATGATTGAGAAGGGAGTGGTAATGTCCAGATGTTTATTTAATTGTGTCATTCACACAGTCACACACAGATGCACAGGAAAGCCTTAAGAAAGCTGGAAGATAGATCAACATTCCTCAGTTTATGTTATTCCAACTCTTCCTTTAGCTGTTGAACCCTGTTCAGTGTTTTAGGCCTTCCTGCTTTCTGCTTATGTCAGCTCAGTGTATTCACACACACGCTTAAAGATGCATTTTTGGATAAAGTCGTGTGTCATGGCCAAACACAGGTCCCAGGTTTGCCTGCGCAGTATAGGGGCTATAATCACGTCTCAGGTCAACAACCTCAACAGCAGTCTAGCCTGAACAATTGATTTTGTTATGTACACAAAGATCTGACAAGTTAAACTCAATAGAAACTAAGATTCTGCACAAACAGGATAAAGATGTTGGTCATGCAATACAAATGTTACCATTCATGCGATGGATAGTGCTTATGTAGCAATAGAATGCATGGCTTTATCCAGCCGATCAAGCTTTCAACATGTGTTGGAAACCTCCTTGCCTGAGACAGCAAAGAGAAAATCCAATTTCATGTGAGGTATGACCACAGTGAGACCCCAGAGCACTATATCATACGGTTGTATAAGAATAATCACACACACTTTGAAACTCACTTACACATACACAGATAGACCGTGAACATATTATAGGCCAGAGCTAAATTATTTCGACCTTTCACCTCCTCTCTCTCTCTCCCTCTCTCTCTCTCTCTCTCTTCCCTCCTCTCCTTTTCCATGTGTCTCTCTCACACCTGTTTATGTCACGTCAGATTTGTTCCGTCACACACACACATGTGGCAGTTTAGACACGCTAATGGACAAGACAGAAGGCAGGCAAATGGAGGACAAGGGCAGTGGGACAGAGTGTGTGACATGGTGTGATGTGATGCAACAGCATTTGCTATTGACTTCTTTTCCCCCGATCCTTCCTTTTTAAGAGCAAAAGAGATCTGTGTGTGTCTGTGTGTGTGTCTGTGTGTGTTTGCTGTGTCAAATTGACATACAGCGTTTTTTTTTTTTTGTTATTACACAACTTCCAGAGATCATCAGACCATCCTCAGATGGGAGAATTTCATCAGACAGTGAGACAGAGGACAATAAGTGGACATTTGTGCTTGTGAATGAATGCTGCTGTGTATGCGTGTGTGCTCTAGTACATCTGTATGTTTGTGAGGACTGATTTTAATTTTAGCCCTCGGAAGCGAGGACGTTTGTGGCAACTATGGACGTGTAGGCCTATCCTCATGTCTTCAGAGGGCTGTTTGAGGGTGACTTGGCTTTAGGGTTAAGTTTAGAATCAGTTTTTGAAGGAATAGTTTGACTATTTAGGATATAAGACTGCAGCCAGTAAGCTCATCTTAACACAAAGACTGGAAAGTCACAGTGCCACACCGATAAATACTGTAGTCTGACACATAAAACTGCAACTTCTACACAAAGGATATATAGTGTAATCATTTTTAGAGGTGCTGGTACATGGTTTTTCTACTTTTGGACAGAGTCAGTCTAGCTGTGCGCCCCCTGTTTCCAGTATTTATGCTAAGCTAAGCTCATTGGTTGTTTGCAGTTAATTCATATTTACCATACAGACATGAGAGCCGTATTGATCTTATCTTCTCATCTAACACATGGCAAGAAAGTGAAAAGGCACAGTTCCCAAAATAACCAAAATTAAACGAAAGAGGCTAAAGGCAAAGGTTGGGAGTATGCAATGAAACCAGCTTTCCAAACCCTTATTTTGACACTCTGACTAATGCTCACATTTACAAGTGTGTGCACAATACACACACACACACACACACTCAGTATTTGCCACCCTCTGTGCTCTGTCAGGCCATACTGGGGTCAGTAAAAGTTAAACAGGAACAGAAGCAGAAACCTGAAGAAGAAGGACCACAGAAGAGAAAAGTAGTGAAGCAAGAAGAGGGGCAGAGAGGGCCATCGTGACCTTCAACCCCCCAGCAAAATAAAATCAATCATCCCCCCTCCTTCCCTCCACCCATCCCCCATCTTCTGTCTTTTGTCTTGTTCCCTCACTTGACAGCAGGGGTTGTTCATCACCCCCCCCCTCCCCCTCCTCTCCCCCCCTTCCTTTCTTTACTCTGCCTTTTATTCCTTTAAGCTTGTTTCTGTATGGTGGCCCTGTTGCTCTCTGATCCTCTCTCTCTTACTCTTTCTCAAATCTTCAAATTCCAATTTTCTTCAGTGGCATGGCCATAAATAAGTACAGTTTTTTTCCAGAGCATGTCCCACAAGGCTTACAATCATTCAGAATCAAAAAAATTCAAAATGTTACAAAAGTAACATAAGTATACCACATAGAATGCTAAAAATATAGAGCAAATGGATGCAAACAAATCTACCAAATATATATATATGATTCACATTCAAATATATTATATTTGCATGTGGTAGCTATTTGAGCCAACACAAGTTTATCATACACACTCTTCATGCTACACACATGCCTCTCTTTCTCTTTGTCTGCATCCGCCCACCCCCCCGCCACTCTGCACAGCCTGATGACATCATGAACAGCCGGTATAAATTCAGCCAGTAGGCTTGCAGCAGAGCTTGTGGTGCTAACTAAACTCTCTCTGCTTCTCTCCCTCTTCTCTCATTCTGTCGCTCCCTCCTCTCTTTGCAGCCTCTCACACACACACCCTCGCACAGTCTCTCGCACCTCATTCCTCCACACTGCTGCAGACATGGCAGAGGTTTTCGTTGGCACATGGAACCTCAAGGAGAGTGAGAAGTTTGATGAGTACATGAAGGAGCTGGGTAAGTGTGCGTTTTTGTCTGTACTGTATAGCAGTATGTGCATGTGAGTGTTTGCGCATGCGTGGGAAACAGGAGATGATGCAGTGCTGCCTGTGCTGCATGTGAGCACGTGTGAAAATGGGACTGAGTAAAGGTGTGCTCAAACTATTTAAGCAGCTGTAGAGCCAAAGGGGAAAATATCAAGGGAGACAATGGAGAGGTAAACAAGGGAGGAGGCAAGATGGAGAATGAAACAGAGATAAAAGAGGAATATGGGTGTAAAGAGAAAGAGGGACACAGAAAGAAAGAAAGCAGGGGAAGATGGGAACCGTGGAGGAGGGAAAAGAGGAAGAGTGGTTGACCGCATGGCCTAAGTGCTGCAAACAAGGGAGGGGCTCTTTTTTAGTGGAGTAAAAAAAAAAAACCCCCACTGGGAGAAACTGAATGGCAAGCAACTGGCATTCACACACTTGAGCGAAATGTGGGTGACCTTCGCTGAAAGCCGGTCATTGTTTGAGGCTATGGGAGGAGTTGAATATTAAAATGGTCCCGATGCCAAGGAACTGATGGGACAAGAATGCACAGATAACGTGGGCTTCAAAATATCTCACACACTCTCACACATAGTTTGGTGTGTGTGTGTGATGGGGGCAGGTGCTTTTTTTACAACCGTGAAGATTGACACTAAACTATTTGACTTTGTGAGGTTGTGTGTGTGTGTGTGTGTGTGTGTGTGTGTGTGTGTGTGTGTGTGTGTGTGAGAGAGAGAGATTCATGCCCAGTGACCTCAGAGCCATATTAACATCGACCCGTCTGCTCCACTCACCATAGAAACCAGGGACCCTTCAACCTCTAACCCCAATTCCCTTGATCAATGAGGCGTCTGCGCACGCACACACATACACACACACACCCACACACACACACACACACACACACACACACACAAAGAGACCTTTTTGTTTTGATTGCTGGAAGGTAGCCGTTTTAGCTCTTGGAGCTGAACCAGATTGTCAGCCTGAAACTGAATAGAATCAAGGGTATGAGTCACTGTTACCTAATGACATGAACACTCCCTAAAAGGAAAGCGAGTAATCATTTGCACACATACATGCTCAGACAGGCAGTCAGGTCATTGGGACCATGTAGTGTTTAAAGAACATGCTGCAGGTTTGGACAGTAGACAAATAGAGATTAGAGAGTGTGTTAGTTGAAGGAGATCCAAAGGACAAATGCATGACTACTGCTTTAAACTTTTCTCAAAATATGCCACTCGATATCCCCACTCTGGTTATATATTAATGACTGAGATATTTATAAGATAATAAATTTTATAAATGAATCAATAAACAATGTTAAAACAGTGTTTAGCAAATATAAATTATGCCATCACTTCGATCCAGAGTGAAATATCTTGACTACTAATACATTGCCATGAAATTTGCTACAGACATTCATATTTCCAACAGAATGATTTATAATAACTTTGGTGTTCCCTTAACATTTAATTTAGCGCCATCAGTAGGTCAGATATATTGACATCTCCCAGTTGAGGGATTGGATAGCACATTACGTTACCCATGTGTCTTTGTTTTCTACAGGTGTGGGCTATGCTACACGTAAGGTTGGCAACCTTACCAAGCCCACCACTATCATCTCATTGGACGGAGACAAGATGACGGTGAAGACCCAGAGCGCTGTTAAGAACACAGAGCTCTCCTTCAAGCTGGGAGAGGAGTTTGACGAGACCACCGCCGATGACAGGAAAGTTAAGGTGAGAGGTTAAAGGTCAAGTTGGACAGACAGGAGATCACTGAAGAATACCAACATTCAGGGACAAAAGCTCAGTGTTTACTTTAACAATGTTTAATCTTTGATAAAGATGGTTTAAGTGGCTCTGCCTCCTTAAAACCCACTACAATTTAAAAAATATTGAATTATTACAGTGAGATTGATGGCTAAGCAAACAACCGTGATGTGATTTTAATGTGAACAGGAGGAGGTGGGTCAGACAGGATGGACTGAACATAATTTGCGAGTATAAAATGAGACCTGAGACACGGGAATCTTACCGCGTTCTACCTTGCAGGGTAGTGGGGAATGAGCTGTGATTTAGGGGTTCAGAGGAGTAGATAGAGTTTAAAGGCAAAGTGTCGGAGGGACAGAAAGCCTGCAGCATGTAGGAGCTGAGAAGAGTGAAAAAGTAATCATGTAATTTATATCACAGTACTGGATCGCTATTGCGGATGCTTTAAAGTGACACTATGTGAGTTTCACATGTGACACAATTTTTTTTCCTACAATTAAAAAGGAACATTTAACATTGAAACACACCCATAATCAATTTAATTTATTTAGGGGTTTGCTACAGGCTGACTTGGTCTGGTGTGACCAGGAGCTTATGGTGGTTAATGTTACCTAACCTTATCTGACATTCCTGAGTCAGTTTACTGACTTTACAACTCTTCTCTAGTTGTGCTGTTGTTAAAATAAATGTACTTAGTTCCAATCAGTGGACCAAACATGAATTCATGAGATGATTCATATGATCTTGTTTGTACACTTGGGTGTAATAAACTCCCTCTCTTTGTCTCTCTGCTGGCTGCAGTCCATTGTAAAAGTAGAGGATGGGAAGCTGGTGCACATACAGAAGTGGGACGGCAAAGAGACCACTCTGGTCAGGGAAGTCAACGGCAACGCCCTCACACTGGTCAGTGCTCACACAAATTCATACATTATTACGTGTGTGTGTGTGTGTGTGTGTGTGTTAGTTGTATTTTAACGGTCTCTCTCTCTCCATCACAGACCCTCACACTCGGAGAAGTCGTTAGTAAACGTCGCTATGAGAAGGCAGAGTAATATCCACCGACACTGAAAACCTCCCGCCAGTATCTACTTGCATCAGCTACAGCCCTACACCTCAAACTCCTTAACACCTCAACCCAGGCCAAGCAAATCACTTGTATGGCTGCTTCAGATTCTTTTCGATGTCCCATAGTGTATGCTCAGTATTAACATTACTGCTGACTGTGACTTTCTTCCTGTCCCTCTCTTTATACTGTTGTTCCTTCTCTTGTAAGAAACACTGAATAAATTCCAATGATTTGTTGATTTTTTTTTCTCTAAAAATTCAAGGTCTTCATTTTTTTTTTTTTTTTTTTTTAAAGAAAATGTGTTATGCATGGTGCCTATGATAAACCTTGAACGTTTGCCTGTTGAGACCTGAAAAGTAAAAATAAAAGTGTCTACACTATTGTACAAGCTGTTGGGATGTGTTTCATTCTGGAGATGTTTGGTGTTCATACATTGCAGTTGGTAGGTCCAAGTACAGAAAGTTAACTCAACTAGGACCTCAAAGTCGACATTCACTGAAATTACCAAAAAATGTAATAATCATTATTTATTGTTTCATGCTTCAGCCTCAGCTTAGTCGCTGTTTTGAATTCAGAGCTCGACTTGAACAGTTGAACTCAAAGTAGATCCAAAGAATGTGACCACAATTTCCAACAGAGCTGGTTTTACATAGAGGTTAATTATAGGTCTTGCTCCTGTTGAGTAAATACAAGTGTATAACCTACCTTTGCCCCGTCTAGGTGAGGGGAAAGGGTTGTTTTAGTGTGCAGGTCCTGTGTGTTCTGTGCTTGTACATTAGGTGCGCTTGTGCTTTCTAAATTGGGATCATTCCATCCCACAGTAGATTGGTGTCATGTGTTAGTGACACACTGCCAGCTAGAGGCAGGGTGAAGGGGTGAAAGGGCGCAGGGCGATCCAGGCCACCACCTGCCACCGCCTCTAGAAGTTACACTTAACTGAAATGGTCAAAAGAAAGGACGAAACATACGCAATGTTGAAATAGAGAAATACTAACTACATGCAGAGAAGTATTTTTATAAATAAAAAGTAAAAATTGGCAAATAAATGTACAGTGCAAGCTGACTAACACAAGAAGCGGCAACACCAATACATTTACAGCGAACATGTGCAACACGCAAACTTTGTCAAATAATTGAGTTTAAAAGTTCATACTTTAAAAAATCTTAACTCAAAGTCCAGAGTTTTCTAAAACCTCTCAAGCTTCAGATGGAGTTTTTTGGATTGTGCAATGAAAAGCTTTGGAAAGAACTAGAAATCCGGACCTTTAGTTTGGATTTGTAGTAACGGTAAGTGAAAGTTTATACAACTATTGGATGGAGTGGCATGAAATTTCATACACACATTTCATACATCCTTTAGAATGAATTGAATTTGGTGATCCCCTGCCATCGTCAGGTTAAAATTATATTGTGTCCAATACTTACCACACAATGTACAAATGCTATATGTTTAACTGGCCATATTAAATTCATCTTGTACATCTGTCTGGTGCAAAAAAGAGAAAAGATCATCAGAATCTAAAGAGGAGTCTTGAAACTGACTAATAAACTTTAGTCATTGCCTGAGGAGTGCACTGGAATTGTGCCAAACCACTGCAGCTGGAAACAATATATTTATCCACAGTCCAAATAGCAGCTTGGAAAACAGGTCCAAACACCACAAAAGACACAAGATGCTGATTCCTTAACGTCACCTTATCTTGTCTTACATTGTTATCTTTAAAACAACCAAAAGCTGCTCTGTCCACTTTGACTTCATAGGACATGACCCTACTGATAATTAATGTTGTGTAAACCCCTCAAGAAACGTCTGACCTTTCTTGAAAACATTAACTTAATATGACCCCTGGGCGGACCAGACCCAACCTGAGAATTCCTGATGTTTGTGTGTCTGTGCGTGCGTGTGTTTCGGTCCACCAAGGACTACATTTCAGTTCAAGAAAAACAAAGACATCAAGAGGCACATTACAAATAAAAACACCTTTAATGGAGCTAACAGTTGACATGCAGGAAGAAGGATGTGTGTACAGTGAGAAGTCCCCCTGGATGCAACATAAACAAACACACACACGTAAACGCAACAATAAGCAGTGGCCAACCTCAGGATGTCATCATAGCTTGAGGTTCCTGTCAGGCTCACTTGTGCTGCATTACACCTCCTGTTTGTGTTGTTACTACGTCCTGTGTGTGCGTATGTGTGTGTGTGTGTGTGCGTGTGTGGCTTTTTCTGTGTGGATTATTTCAAGGATTTTTATGTCAAACCCCCCCCCCCGCCCCCCACAAGAATCAGTATTACGGTCTTTATATCTGCTTAATGGATTTCCCAGAGCATTAGAAACCGGATAGCTGTTAACAATATCTGGATATCAAGAGGGATAGCCAATTGCTGCCATATTGCTTACACTTATCTGGTTACATATGATGTGTAAATGCCTCCCTCTGTCGGGGAGCCAGAGGTTACTTTAGGACAAGTGGGGCTTGTCACCTGATTTTTGTGTTTGCACTACTTCCCTTCTTGACTCAATTTGATTTTTGAACCCTGATAGGAGGTTTCATTGTGTGATAATAAGCAGTTTTAGGAGAGATTATTAAAATATACACAGCTGGAAGTCTTTCACTCTGTCTGTTGCTAACCACTTCCCCTTTTGCGCCTGTTTGATAGCTGCAGTGTGTGTGACTCTAGATGTGTGTTTGAGCTGTGTGGCTACCTCAGCTGTGTTTGTGTGATCTATGTTTCTTGTGTCTCTTTTTCTTTTTGTCCTCTCTGTCAGGAGTGTGGTCATGGCGCTTCCTCTTGGACTTGCACTCGTTACTGCTGCTGCTGCTGCTCTCTGAGTCCTTTCTCTCCCTCTTCTTCTTTTTCTTCATTTTCTTCTCCTGGAGGATGAGCATACAAGAAGAGAGAAGTTTTGTGTGGCAATAAAAAGGAACTTGAACAATGACAATCCAGCAATACAGAAAAAGCAGATAGCAGTTTCAATACCTCAAAACCAAACAACACAATTCATTTTTTTATTATATCAGCACCCTATTGTATTATATCAAATAACACTTTTGACAGTTATCTTAAAGTTGCCTTGTATCTCTCAGTGTAAGTAATGACAAAGTAATGACAAAAGTACATTTTCAAACAGAGACGTGTGGGTTGTGGCATTAGATGACTCAGAGCAGAGAGACACAAATAGTAAGGTGAAGGGGAGCATAGTCACCTTCTTTTTCTTCTTCTTTTTGTCTGAGTCTTGCTGTGGTGCAACTGTAGAAGTCTGCTGCTGCTGCTGCTGCTGCTGCTGCTGCTGCTGTGGCGCTTCATCGTCCTCTTCAGGCAAAAGAGCGTACTGCAGGCCCGGAGCGGAGAAACAATCCTTTGTAAAGTGACCTGAAAAGAGTAATGATTTATTAAAACTGCTGGACACATTTTAAAGCGATTTCAAAAATATGTACCAGTAGAACATTCCTTTTAAGACAGGACTGTGCCTTCGTTCATGTCGTACCTTTGCAGCCGCACTTTGAGCACGTTGTGTTGAGTACAGCCTCCAGTGTGATCCTGTTGCCTGTGTGATCTCTGAACTGCTTACGTCGCCTCGCATCCTGCCTACAATCACACACAGACCATAATAACACACACATCCATTCACCCATGCAGAGACACACACACATAGATGACAAAACTGTAAGCACTTACTCTGCCATAACATTGTTTGGGTCCAGGTCCCGCCCTGTTCCCTGATTGACAGCTTTCATTGAGAAGGACAACTTCACCTTATCATCTCGAATCTGAGAGACAGGGGACAGAACTGCAGTCATCCTGCCCACCTCACTGGCACAACACAATGTGTGTGTGTGTGTGTGTGTGTGTGTGTGTGTGTGTGTGTGTGTGTTAATGAGTGTGCGCACGCGTGTGTTGTCATTACCTCTCTCCCAATGACTTTAATCCACACCTGTTCCCCCACATCTACAATCTCTGAGGCATTCTCAACCCGTGTGGCTGACATCTCACTCACATGTACCAGGCCTGAATTTGTTAACAGAAAAAGTACAGATATTAATCAAAAAAATACATAACAGGCTGAGCAGAAGGATTTGGACACACAAATATGTCTTTGTTTTGCTGACGATTAAATATATGCCTTCATCAAGACTCAAAGAATCAAACATTCTGTTTTCTGACCCTAAGAAATCTTAAAGACACACAAAACACTCTTAGAATATTAACTAAACGTACATTTTCACATTACATCCACTCTAAACTCTCTTCAATGACCAATTATCCAGGGTCTCCCTTCAAAAGAACAATATTTAAAACTCAAACAAAAAAAGTAATGATTTTCTCAGGATTTGATCACCATGGTTCAAGTGCTAAATGTATCCCAGTAAACCATGCTCAGTTCACCCTCCAGTGGTGAAAAGGAGCAATGCTGGTGTTCAGTTTGACATGCAGGTCAAGGACAATTGTGCCTCAACAAATCACCATGGGCGGGTAACCTCAACAAGTAACCCGAGTATAGATACAGATATGAGACATCCCACTTCATCAATCAGCAATCTGTTCCACTTTGTAACAACCCTGCCATAACCCCGTCCTATACTTTCTTTCTCTACATTGTCTTGGAATTATTTACTAAGAAGTCATAGTGACTAGAAAAAAACTCAAAATGTAAAATTGATCTCAACAGTGATTGTGGTAGCATATGAAAACATGTGCTTGCACTGAAATATTTACTCATCCGCATCATCTGTTATGCCTTGTCATGCCCTTAAATTCCAGGATGCTGTCTTCCTACTTGCCCTTTAAACCAAACATTAAGACTAATAATCCAACTTCTTGTAATCAGAGAAGAAATTCAGTGGAAATGTTGAAATCCTACTCTAGAAGCATAATGTAGCTTAGGTGCCTTGCTGTCTCTTCTCCCAACTCTGGCTGAGACAGCACTGCCATGGAGTGACGCAGACACTTTGCACTAGACTTTGGGAAAGATGGACGCTTCTTGGTTCCTGGATCCTCACTCACTCTGGCTCTGGCTAAAGTCCAATCTCTGACACAGTAGTTTTACCTGGCACTGGATGCAGGTCTTGACTTGACATCTTTCTGCATGTTTCTCTGTCTTCTTATAAATGTCCATGTTCCTTTACTGCACTATTTATTTACACTGCTGTGATCCAACACACTTAAATTTGCATCTGTGACGGTTTTCCTTCTGAATAATTAAATAGTTGTAATAAAGGTCTATACTTTACCAACCTTCCTTCTTGTATCCTGGCAGTCTGACAAAGGCTCCATAGGTCTGCAGAGAGACTACTTCTCCCTTGGCAATGCTGAACAGCGGTGGCAGACCTTCCAGGCCAGCAGGCTCAGGTGCTTGGCCATCACTGTCTGACATCGTCACAGTAGAGGTGGACTACAAGTATCAATGAGTGTATCTAGAAGATTGATCATAAAACATATTTAATTATTTATCGTATCATGAAAAATACAGGAAAAAAGTCCTTTTTTTTAGGATTAACATTTAATGTTTTTTTTTGTCCAAAGGAAATCATTTAAATGAATCCAAAACTTAAGTGTTAGGGCAAAAGTTAAAGAAAACCCACAGAATATTAGTGTCTACTTTAAGTCTCTGTACAGTTTACATTTTAAACAGGATACATTATATAAACAGGTTCATAAGAAACTTATTTAACCTTGTTTATCTTACAATATTTATTTAGTATAGGGAAGCATCTGCCCAACTAGTCCACTTCTTCCAATTTACAAAACTAATGAACTTCAAAAAGGAAAAAGAGTCATGCTCACCATAACCTCTTAAAAGCTGAATCATTCCAGGAGGAATGGCATTAAATATGTTTATATGGTTTGTAATTCAAGCAATGTAATGGAGACAATGTGCTTAGTTATAAAGTCTTCATAACCACGTATGTCACCCGTAATATTTAGATTTTTTTTTTTTAAATTACATCCTGGTTAAAAACAGTTTGGGACTTACATCTTTATCATTAGGATTTAAACAAATAATTTAGTGCTATTGACAGATGCCAGAACCAAAAAGTATATAATATATTTAAATATATATATATATATATATATATATATATGTATATATATATATATATATATATGTATATATATATATATATATTTTTTTTTAACTCATTGTGTAAAATACCTCTGCACAAGGTATTTAGGAAGATGTGTGTTTTTTGTTGCGTATGCATGTGCATTAAATAAAGATTAAAAGAAGGGATACAGACTTTAAAAGGAACCTCAACAGCATGTGAAATAGTTAAAAAAAAAACATGCCAGTAGTTAGCACAATTAAGTCCCTCTTTGAAATTCTGCATTAAAGCCACTTTTAACGGCCAAATCTTTTAATCCCTCCTCTATTCGATAGTATAGTCCCTGCTCAGGTGCTGCTGAGTCCTCTCACAGACGGATATAACCATAAGATATGACGATACAACATGTCTGCTCCCGTAGTTAGAATAGCTGCAGTGAGGCTAACGTTAGCCCGCTGAAGCATTGTTTTCTGTCTAACTCACCAAGTTAACCCGACAAAAACACATAGACAAGAGCATTACTTTGTCGGAGAATTATGAATAATCCCAGTCTATGAACAGTTAGACGGTGCACAAGGTAGCAGTAATTCAGGAAAAAAATGTAAACAATTAAAATATTGTTACCTTTCGTATTAGCAAAGCTGGTTCACTTCCACTTCCGGGGGCGAATCAGTTTAACAACAAGCCACGTGACCAATCACAGCAGCCGGTGCCAGCCTCGACCAATCACAGCAGCCGGTGCCAGCCTCGACCAATCACACGCCTCGTTGCCCCCGGAAGTACTTCTTCTCTGTTCTTCGTTGGTGTTTCGTCGCTCGACGCCTCCATTAAAGTCGTCCATTCATTTTTGTTAAAAATAAGCTACAGATTCAACCCTTCTGCTGTATTTTGTTGACTGACTCGGGATGATTGAACCAAAGAAGAGAGCGGCGGACATGGCGGTGGTTCCTGCCGCCGTGAAGCGGCCCCGGACGGAGCTGGTGGCGGCGGCTCAGTCTCAGCAACTCGTGGCCATGGTACGGAGAGTCCAACACACTGTATACGATATATTCCAGGGCTAGAAAAGTACTCTTAGAAACTTGTTACGGGCGACCTAAACATATGCAATGTCATTAACAACTGCACATTTACCCGACATGTTCTTGACTGGACTAAAAAATGTTTTTAGGCGCGTAAACAGGAGTAGGTGAACGGATAAGCAGGAAAAGATAAATAACACTACATTAGCTCAAAAGCAGGAAATACTGTGATGTGTTTAATTCACATTCACATTCAAAGTTATGCTCAGCTAAAACTGATGCGTTTAATACAACAATCTGGCAACAAACCCTACGTTCATTACGGTTATGATGTGCAGATTTGTTGAAACTGCTTTAGGCAGTCTTTGATTCAGTTTATGCTCCTTTTGGAGGCTTCTACTTTTACATGATACTTCATATAAAGTTCAATGTCAAGTTTTCAACAAAATGATAAGCCCTGTTCGACTTATTTACTATCATGCGGTCCTATGTGATAAACATCAACTGGACAACTTACCTGAATAGATATTATGGAACTACTACAACACTATTGATACAACTATATAAAGACAAAACGGTTTAAGTAACCTCAAATATATCTTTGGAATTTCTTTACTGCAATTTTTTGTCGACACATGTCCTGATACCTATATACTATGGATGGAGAAACCAATATTGGGCTATATCCACTCTATTTGACCTTTTACGTGTCTTCCACAGGGTCCCCCACGCAGCTCCAGCCTGCAGGCTCCCATTATGCTGATGTCTGGCCACGAGGGCGAGGTCTACTGCTGCAAGTTTCACCCCAACGGAGCCACGCTGGCCTCCTCAGGATTTGACAGGCTGATATGTAAGATATTAACAACTAAACTAATGCAAACAGTGGACAATCCTGCAGTTCACACATATTCAGTTAAAATATATTCATACTTAAAGTTACTGTGAATAACTTGTTGTATACTGTGTTTCTTTGCTGCAGTGATGTGGAATGTGTATGGCGATTGCGATAATTTTGCCACTCTGAAGGGCCACAGTGGAGCAGTGATGGAGCTGCACTACAACACCGATGGCAGGTATGAACTATTACCAATGAAGTAAAACGTTGTAAGTATTTAAAATAATACGCTATATTAACAAATTGAGAAGCATAAACTTGAAATTTTAGAAGAAAAATGGAGAGTTGGTAGGCGTGGATACATGTTTTTGGAAAAAAATCTGATGATGTGTGGTCTTAAACATCTACAATATGGTTGTGGTTTCTTCTTGATTCTCTCACGGTACGAGTTGTATGTATTTTGACTTTGATCCAGTACCATTCAAGTATGATCAAAAACTTTTAAATTTTTATTCATTCAAACATGACCCATTTGTTGGAGTTTACTAGCTGGCTGAGATGTGTCTGAATGTGTCAAACTCATGCACCTTTAAGTCAGTGGTTAAACGAGCAGGTTGATAAATGTGTCTACAAAAGGTCAACCAACAGTGTTTACTTGCTGTATATTTCAGCATGCTGTTTTCGGCAAGCACAGACAAGACTGTAGGCGTGTGGGACAGCGAAACAGGCGAGAGGATCAAGCGTCTGAAGGGTCACACCTCCTTTGTTAACACCTGCTACCCAGCCCGCCGTGGGCCCCAGCTCGTTTGCACCGGCAGTGATGACGGGACAGTCAAGGTGAAATTTCCAGCTGCCAGTTAGTTTAAATAAATGAATTGACCTTTGCAGATAATGGATGATATTTAATTTAAATTTTTATCAGAGATTATTGGGTTCAAATGTTGGGATATTTAACTCCAACACACTCACTGATCTTACAAAGTGATTGTTCTCTTTTTACAAATTTTTCTACAAAACTACAGTTCAGTTGTTGATCAGGCTTTTGTTTATCTTTCTGTATGTGTTTGTCTCTGTGGTAGCTGTGGGACATTCGTAAAAAAGGGGCGATCCACACTTTCCAGAACACCTACCAGGTGCTGGCCGCGACCTTCAATGACACCAGTGATCAGATCCTGTCTGGAGGCATCGACAATGACATCAAGGTACTGGGCTCCAGCATAAACATAAAACTTGGAAATTACTCTGAACGTGATCATTTCCTGGAAAGTCAATTTAATTCACAATGATTTAAAAATATAGTTCAGTTTATCATCCAACTCTGCTGGCAAAAAAAGATTGTGGAAAGCCTGCCATCTACTGTGGAGAAGTCATGGAAGTACAGCTTTTTGCCGTTACTCTTTTTATGAATTAATTTGGTAGTAGAGATATCCACATATGTCCAAGATATCATGGCCTCTGTCGTGCTAGAAATTACAAAGCTTTGAATTTGTCACTCCTCTGATGAAGGTGAAGAGTTCGAACTTTTAGGCTGATGTGTATCACATTTTAAATTCAGGTCATGATAAAGCCAAATACTAATATTTGGAGTTGGTGAAACACATTTTTCATTTGGGTATGAGCGAAATAAGGTGCTTAATTATAATATTTAGCTCACTGTCAGTGTGCTGTGAAACTGCCTCCCTCCGGTGCTGCTGACGATGAACTCGCTGCTACATCCTCTTCCCTTTTGGATCTTTTATAATGATGTCCAAAAGTTACACTGGTGTTTTGTACTCCCTTGCCTACTTCTTCTACAAGTCCTGTTGTAGGCTCCTTTGTGATTTTGGAGTTCATGTGTCATGTTTTTGTGTGTTCATGTGCTGTAACATAATTTTTTTTCCCCCCAACCGCAATCATGACAACTGGTTCTTGGCCTGAGGCTTTTGCTACAGATCTGACAATGACATAGCCGCTGTTGCCTTATCTTTACACATTGGCCTATATACCATATGTTCTTTTGTATAAACCCAGTCAAAAGCTGTATTTTTGTGTTGTGCAGGTGTGGGACCTGAGGCAGAACAAGCTGATTTACAATATGCACGGCCATGGTGACTCAGTAACTGGACTCAGCCTGAGCTCTGAGGGATCATACCTTCTCTCAAACTCCATGGACAACACAGGTAGGATGTTTGTGTGTATATTTACAGTAAAAGACATGCCATTTCTCAGGTCATAATGCTCAATATTCTATGGCTGGATCCTTGTGTGTCTCTTCTGTAGTGCGTATTTGGGATGTTCGACCATTTGCACCCAAGGAGAGATGTGTGAAGATTTTCCAGGGCAATGTTCACAACTTTGAAAAGGTAAGATAAATAACTCTGTGACCCTCGTTGTAGTCTATGACATACTGTATTTAGTCAACTTGAACTTACAGCACTGATACAACTTTCCACTGTTGATACCAACCAGTGTGAGGGATTGTATATATTTTGAAAAATACTGGAAGGGACAAATCATTTTTTCTACCAAGCAAAATTTTGGACCATGAATTTGCTACTGAGTTACAAACATATTTTGAGCATGTTAGTCCTGTGAACTGACACAGGTCTCTTGCTTTGTGCATAACTGACTAACAGCTGCTGCCCTGCTGGCGGTGTTTACTCCTGTAGTCGACCATGATCGCCTTTCATCTGCTCCTGCCCCTTCATCCCTCCTTGCTGTCCTTACTAATAAAGAATGTTCATCTTTCCTCTTATTACTGTAACAGTAGCTCACATGGAGAGTGGCTGTGTCGTTTTGCTAATGCAGTTTCTAACAACTGTTCCTGTCTTTCAGAATTTGCTGAGGTGCTCCTGGTCTACTGACGGCAGTAAGATAGCCGCAGGCTCAGCTGACAGGTGAGAGGCAACGCACACATGCGCATACTCACACATGGGCTAAATTCTAGTTTTTAGTTTGTTACTGTAATTTTAAAATGTTTACTTTTTTTTTTATTGAGAGTAGAAATACAGTCCTTCTTTTAAGTCTTTCACATTTTTTAACATTCGGTTGTCTTACATTTCTTTTTTTTTTTTTTTACATAAAAACATAGATTAAAAGGGAAATAACACCAGGGGATACACAAAGGTTTAAGTTAAATAAGTTAGTATAGAAAGAATGAATAAAAGTTACTATAGACACTCATATATACACACACACACACACAAACCCCCTAATTTATGTTCAGACATAAAATACTTTAATAAGTACATTGTTACAGAAGTCCAACTTTCGAAACAAGTATCCATCTTAAGTTACAAGGTAGCTGTAATGTTCTCTATGCAGTTTACTGTATTTAATCCACCAACAACAGCATTTCTTGAAATGAATACAATGCACAAAATGTATTGAAGCAAAAATACGATTATCCTGCAGTCTCATATGTCGCAGCTTTGCATCATCTAACATGGGGAGTCATTCTAGCTCTTTACTTGTCTGTCTTTATAGATTTGTGTATATCTGGGACACCACATCACGCAGAATCCTGTACAAACTGCCGGGCCACGCTGGCTCTGTCAATGAAGTGGCATTTCACCCAGAGGAGCCTATAGGTGAGTAAATCAACTGCTTTAGTCTCAGAGTACACGCTGTAATACATGTTAGATGAATGGAAAAGACTTGAGGAGCAGGTTCTGGTGGGATCTGGAGGTGTTTTTGCAAGAATGTGGTCGTAACCCAACACTCTCATTTTCTGTCACATTTCACTTAACATTACTGGTTAGTTTACCTGAGGCTTATTACTAACAGTAAGAGTTTAATCATCTTTTTCTCTTTGTTCCCTCCACACAGTGCTGTCTGGCTCCAGTGACAAACGGCTCTACATGGGAGAGATTCAGTAGCGTGTGTGTGTGTGTGTGTGTGTAAACTTGGATGAATGTGTGTGTGTCCTGCAAGCGAGTGTCCTGCTTTAGAAGTGGATGGGTGGTGTTCGACAGTGGGTTACGAGTCTCTGTAATTTCATGTTTTTCAGCTTGTCATAGAACAACCTCAGGACGTGTGTTTGAAGTTTATTGTGCTCAGTCACAACAACCTCCACAATGACTTGTTTTTTATTCTGATTTGTTTCTTTTTAATAAACTTCCATATTCTGTAAAAAGAGTTTGTTAGATTCTTTTGTCATAATATTATGTTTCCTGTGTTTATAGTAGTTCTACATGCAACCTGCTGCTGGTCTTTATGCATTGTTACACAAGCTATTTTATATCATTTATCCACTTTCAAAGAAAGTTTCCACTACATTTATCTGACAGTTGTACTAAATAGTTACTTTGAGTTCAAACTAAGCAGCAGAACTACTTCTTACAGGTCAATGCATTAAAATTAATTGATTAATATTTCTGCGTAAGTTAAATGTTTTGAATGTTGACAGGAAGTACAGCTCTGTTCTGCCCCTCTCAGTTATTTGTAGTTAAGGGAATTTGAATGTCTAAAACAATTAATGTCGGCAGTAAAATCACTGCAGAACCCTCTCCATCAACATTTTACAAATCACACAGAAAACAAAACCCTGCTTAGCCAATCTGGACCTCGCTCTCTGAGAAAATGTAAAAAAAAAAATTGAAACTTTAATTTATTCTATGTTAATGCATTAAAATCAAATATACCATAAACTCTCAGTTCCCCACATAATTTTTAAATAAACTTCTTACAATTCTCAATAGAGAGTAGAATTTACTTGTAATAGCTTCTATATAATATCCTCTTATTGGACAGTGAAGAGATGAACTGAACTGATTATTTAACATTGACAGGAATGGGTCCATTGTTAAGAGAACTCTTGTTCATTTTACTGAAGGTTCTTCTATACATTTAGTTCTTTAAAAATAAAAAAGAGTTGTATTGCTGTGTTTTGTCTCCATCTTGGTATTCCCTCTTTAAGTTCAGGAGTGGAGCTCTGCTTTAGTCTGTGGTGATAAATTAATCAGGTCAGTTTAATTAATTAGCATTATATAGAGTTACTGACGTGACTATTGCAAGACTGTTTTAATTGCACAATGAACATGAGTTTATTTACCTAATTAGGGCTTTGATTATGGGTCACTTCATCTATTACAATTACATATTATTTCTCTGTAGTGAGGCAAGTTTGTTCAGCACCTTTCAAACACAGGCAATTCAAGTGGATTAGAGTAACATTTAAAAACCCGAGAAAAAAGATCAGTTAAAATACAATAAAACTATATAAATACAAACAGACAACGCATCATAGACTAGAAATAGTAACAGTGCAGTGAAAGGCACAGGAGCAGCAGAGTGGGATCCATTATGAAAAAATACTACACATACTCCTTAGACAGTTGAATCACTTTTATTTGAGAAACGTACGTGCAGAGTGACCGGTGGACTGGATCTGACACGTAACGCTTTTGTTTCCCCGTTGATTGTCATGTGGCCTCGCGATAACCGCATGAGCGGTCGTTATCTGCCTCTTCATCAGCGATCAGCATTAATTTATGTGAAGCCCGACGAGATTAAAGAAGGCCGCAGCTTGTGCGTGCGTGTGCGTGTGTTTGTCTCCTCCGCTCTGAATGATGCGGGGGCCCGGCGCTCCCTCCCCGGTCCACGCTCAGACTGGGAGCGGGGACGAGGTTTGCAGACTCCCGTTGTTTTTTCTCGCCCCCCGTTTTATTCTTTTGTGCTGCTGCTCGGCCGCGCGCACGCACGCACGCGGGTCTGCAGGATCCATGCGGCTCCTCCTCGAGGGGGTCGCGGCGACTGAGAGCCCCCACCCCCTCGTCTCACACACCCCCCCCCCCCCCCACCCCCACACACACACATCCCCCCCTCCCCACCTCCAGCGCCCGCCCCGGCACCGATTGTTGACAAAAGCCGCTGCGAGACGGAGCAGGAGGAGCCCGGACCCCGGTACTGGAGAGCAGATCTGCCCGTTAACTCGACTTCCTTCCCTCCACGGTCGGAGGAGGAGGAGGAGGAGGAGAAGACCGGGACGACGGGGCCCGGGGGGGGGGGGGAGGAAGGACGAGGACGAGGACTTCGCCGTTCCTAGAAAACCGTGAGTCTCGCCGGGCCGCTTTTGTTTTCCGTGGCGGACTTCGTGTAGCCCGAGCGTTAGCCGTGGTAACGCGGCGGGGTCGGTCCCCCTCCTCCCCACCGGCCGCCGTGTGATCCGGTATCATATGATGCTCATTTCTGTCTGGAGCCCGCGGCCGATCGTGACAGCTCTCCGTCTCTCTTTGTGTCTTTGTGTGTCCCCTCTCCGGAAGGTGTGGCCGAGGTGATCCGGTTGTCGGCGGCGGTCGGACCGCAGCAGGGCCGGCGTGAAGTGGACGCCCCCCCCACTTCCACCCCCCAACCTCCCCCCCCTCCCCACCCTCTCTCTCTCTCTCTCTCTCTCTCTCTCTCCGTCCCGAAAACCAACCGCGATTGGTATTTACCGACAACAAAAAAAAAAAACAGCGGCCAAGATGGGTCATTCACTGTGAGGGGAAGCGCCGGACCCGCGTTACAGGAGGAGGCGGCGGCCTTGGGCAGGTCTATTCAGCCGGGAATGGTGTGAGCTGAGACGGCCAGGCACTCTGGATCTGACCGGGGACCCGTCATTCCCCCGGAGCCTCCGCGGCTCCAAGCCGCGTCCTGAGCCCTCCAAGATGGGGAAGTGCGACGGAAGATGCACGCTGCTGGTGATATGTTCACTGCAGTTGGTGAGTGTATTTGTGTGTGTGTGTGTGTATATATGTTTGTGCGTGTGTGTGTGTGTGTGCGACCAAATCTGACTCTACTCACTCTCCATAAAGATATAATTAGAGCAGCGTGCCACAGACGCGCACATTGTAATCAGACATTTTTTGTCCAGCCTCTGTGTACAGTCGCTCCGAAAAAGCTTTGAGCTGCAGCTGCTGAAGGGCCATGCCACATTACAGGCGAGGGTGTGTGTGTGTGTGTGTGTGTGTCTTTGCAGCAGGGCAGGGGGGCTCTTTGGTGTCAGGGTGGTCCGCATGTCTGTAGAGAGAGAGAGAGAGAGAGAGAGAGAGAGAGAGGGGTGATAGCCCCATTCTGGCAAAACCATGTGAATGTTAAGCACAAGCGGGACAAGGAGGCCCTGTTCACCATCTGGTCTCCATTCTGGAGTTAAAGTTAGCTCTTCCTTGTGCCTACAAATAGCTCAAGACTATTCCTCTAAAATGTAATAAGTGTGTAATATGAGACCGTATCAGCATGATGCAGCCGTGGACGGCAGCAGTGTGAGGGCCGGTGATCTCTGGGCTATTGTTTGCAGGGCTGATGAGTTGTTGTGTGGCAGGGGGATTCGGCCCATAGATTCTCATTAGTTTGGGGGAGCTTTTGGGGGGGTGCTCCTCTTTTACAGTCACTGGACTGGTTGGTGCTCCAGGCAGTTACCATGGAAACAACTGCGGCAGACCTGTGTATGTGTGTCCCTGTCACTGTCTGTGTGTGTGTGTGTGTGTGTGAGAAACCGTGATTACTTGTGTGTGGTGTGTTTCTATGTGTGTCTTGTATTTGCATATGCCCTCAGCTGTGTGTGTTTTATATGTATGTATGTGTCTTTTTCCCCCTAATGTGTATATATGACCCCCCCCCCCCCCCCCCCCCCTCCCCCTTTCCCATAGGTTGCAGCCCTCCAGAGGCAGGTGTTTGATTTTCTGGGCTACCAATGGGCTCCCATCCTGGCCAACTTCCTGCACATTATGGCCGTCATCTTGGGCATGTTCGGCACCGTGCAGTTTCGCTTCAGATACCTCATCTTTGTGAGTCACCAGCTCCTGTTTACATGGATAAAGCACGAGCCTGTGTGTGCAGTTACTTTCATACAGAAACTGATCTCTGTATCTGTTTAGCAGTATGCAGTATGGCTGGTCCTTTGGGTCGGGTGGAACTCGTTCATCATCTGCTTCTACCTGGAGGTTGGAAACCTGTCTCAGGCAAGTGTTTATACCTGAATATTTAGTCTAGAAACACTCTTCTTCTGTCTTTGGTTACATTAATTGTTTAGTTGAGTTGCATTTTTATAATCAGTGAATTGTTAACATCTCATTACACTCTGCATATATCTACATGCTGTTGCAATTTACCCTTGAGTGATTATTCCACCTCCAGTTGTTTGATTTGAATACTTTTTAGGGGCCTAATGATGTTAAATTATCCAGTAATTAAAAAGAAACAAGCAAAGATTTTAACAAATGAGACCTAATTTTGCGTAGCAGAAATATGTTTCTTTTGCTTTCTTTTCCTTTTCACCATCTTGGATTGCGACCCCCTTAGATTAACCTAGTGACCCCTTGGTGGGATCCTGACCCCCATGTTGGGAAGCCCTGGTTTAACTCATATATCATTCAAAAATGTCAAATATTCACTGGTTCCAGCTTCTGAAATCTGAGCATTTGCTGATTTTCTCTGTTTTATATAGTTGTAAACTCTCTCTCTCTTTGCTCTTGGAAATTCTGATGAACATTTTTCACTATTTTCTGACATTTTGTAGACTAATGTGTTAATTAAATGTATAATTGACTGAAGAATCAGCAGTGAAAATAATCGTTAGATGTAGCCATGCTTTCAATGTACGTATGTGTTTGTGTGTTCAGGACAGGGACTTTCTCATGACGTTCAACACATCCCTTCATCGCTCGTGGTGGATGGAGCATGGTCCTGGTTGCCTGGTAACGCCAGTGCTGGACTCTCGCATGGCCCCCGATGACCACCATGTCATCACTGTCTCCGGGTGTCTCCTTGACTACCAATACATAGAGGTGTTGAGTTCGGCCATTCAGATCCTATTGGCTGTACGTATCTAACACACACGTCATACAGATAACCATGCAGTGTGTTTCTTTTACATTCTTAAGTCAGCAGTGACTCAGCCTGTAAAACAACAGTCACCTAATGTCTGACCGTCTCCTCTCTGACAGCTCTTCGGCTTTGTGTACGCCTGCTATGTGAGCAAAGTCTTCCAGGATGACGAGGACAGCTGTGAGTGCTTTTCTCTTCTCCTAAAAGCTTGTTGATCCTCTTCTAGCGCCTTGTTCAGCCGATTAGATTTACTTGTGTCATACTGTCAAGAGGGCTTTTGTGTTAGCGATCCATGGCTTTGGATGCGAGCGCTGTTAGCTCATTGTTTTCTCCTGGCCGAGTCATGCCGAGCAATATCGCTGCAGAGGATTCCCTCTGGGTGATCTGAGTGCTCCATCTGTGGGGAGTATTAAAGATGTCTGCAGGAATATTCCCACCCGTCAGTGTCCGTCTGTCTGCTGGCTGGTGGCTGTCTGTGGGCTTGAGTGTGCCATCTGTGTGTCTGAATGGTTCTTCTCCTCATGTGCCTCTTGTGACACTAAGTCCTGTAGTTAGAGTATGACATCATAAGCTCGCTGTCATGCAGTGTCTGTGAGGTCTGAACAGCATGCTATGTCATCATTATATGCATGTCATAACATAGTGGGGGTGATGAAATAACACTGACATGCAATATAATCTTCTTCATGCCTCTACAATATATCCTGACTGATACTGGATTTTTTAGGCCAATACCAATATTATTATCGATATATTTGATAGTTTAAAATATCCAGAAATGACGGATCGATGGATTTGATGTTTGTTTTTGTTTTTTTTGCATTAATCCATAACATAATCAAATATGTTGGATGAAGTGTGGCCAACATACTGAGCGGGACATTTAACAGTTAAAATAATCTTGTCAGTGCTCTCTGGTGGACAAACTATCTGTTGGAAACACTGTATTAAGCACGGTACTGTAAGCATCTCTGTTCTGCAGTATCTTTCCACGTATTGGCAAATACAAACACCTGATACCAATATACCAAATTTTATTAAAATGTTAGATCTTGTCTCTGGAGAAAACAGATCCCCCACTAGTGGTCTATATTTCCACTCAAGTCAACAAAAGGGGACTGTTTGGCACCACATAAGTTTGTTCCTTTGAATCGATTGAGAAAGATTAGAACAATGTATCAGTGACATAGAAGCAGTGAGAAAGATGATGTATCGGTGTGTCACAGTGGGTGTTATAAAAGTATACTGAAAGCATTATGCATTATGATACCATCTGATTCCTTAATAGATTTTCTTGTCAAAATAGAATCTGATCTTGAAATAAAACACTTAGTACAAAAACAGATTTAAAAGAAAATGTAATGATGTCATTCCTTCACTTTTTCTCTCCTTTTAAAGTTGATTTCATTGGTGGTTTTGACTCCTACGGCTACCAGCCTCCTCAGAAGTCCTCTCATCTGCAACTGCAGCCTCTTTACACGTGAGTTAAAAATATACATTTTCCAATTTTCCTCTACTTTTGTACAGCAATTTAGTGTTGCAATTCTAAAATGTTTGTAGCAGAGACCGTGATGTCCTGACTTGTAGTCCCTAGTGTGGGTCAGTCTCCAGAAACAATGCATTAACCACACTGCAACTCAATATCATCTTTATTCAGACCCAACCTGCATGATTTCTGTTACAATGTTTAGGTCTAAAGTCTCATAATCAGGGTTATTTTGGAAAGCTCCCTTCAGTGCCACAGAAGACATTATACAACTGTTTTCTCAGGTTGAGTTATAGTCCTCATGACGAATAAACTGAACCTCATGGGTAAAATCTGTGGAATTATATCAAAGTACTGTAACATCGATGTCTGATGTGTGAATTCCCCTGATCGCATTTCCTCTCCATCCCAGGGCTGGTTAACTGCTAGTAGCGCCCCCCTCAGGCCAATCCCTGACGGTGTCACTGTGGATGGAAAGCAGCGGTTGCCTTGATTACACTCACTCTGTGTGTCACAGTTTACCCGAGGAATGGACTTACCCCACCCAGAGGGAGAGACGTCTGTGCGTGTGTGCATGTGTGCTTGTGTCTGAGAAAGAGAAACACATCCCTGAATAGAATGTACAGAGCTCAGGGAAGAACCAGCATGCCAGGTGGTGTGATAAGATGGAGGAGAAGGAGGAGGCAGGAGAGGAGAGATGCAGAGAACAAGAGCTGGGGACACCTCTGTCAAATCACCGAAGACACACTTCACTAAACTGCCAGCTCTCAACACTCCCACAAGTTTGTGTGTGTGTGTGTGTTTGTGTGTGTAATGTGCGTGTGATTGTGTAACTCCGCAGGACTAGCTGGTGCTTTGTGGTTGCACCCTGGACTCTTACCACTCGGTGTCCCTGTGATTTCTTTTTTTGGGTGCTCATGTGTGTGTGTGGGGGTGGGGGTGGGGGTGTGGGTGGGGTCACATAATAAAAAGAGGCACGGCTCGTACCTGTTGTCGTTTTAGAATGTGGTGATTTTAAACTAGAGCAGTCTTACTATTCCCATTCCCAAAGCCATCTTTCCTTCCTCCTCTCATGCCCTTAAAACCACTGTTGACATTCAAGCTTTTCACATTACAGGCCTGGCCTGCTAAGGTAGTAAAACAGAGCTGGTGGAGCAGAAAGAATGACCTGCTTAAAGGATCAGGCTGGCAATATTTTGTACATTATATTATTGACCAAAACCAACAATGCGTTTATCTGTCTCTTAATACTTTCCAAGCTTGTACTTGTTTGTTCAGACATAAAAAATCACAAAAATGTACTTTAATTTTAAAAAAAAAAATTAAAAAAAATAGGCTAAATAATTTCCTAAAACAGCTGGGCACTGAACATTTTAGCAAATGTAACTCAGGAGTAAATGGTGCATTTGTTGGGGACTATCATTGGCTGCGCATGTACTGCGCTAGTGTGTATTTACAGATAAAGTGCCCATGTTCATCATAATGGAAGAACATATCACCCAGTGCAACAGTGTGGCTGGTTTCACAGAGGAATACACTATATCAGGCTTGTTAGTAGGATTAATTCATAGTTGGTTTTGGTCTTTTTCATGCAATTTGTTGATAATAACAAAAATATAGAATGTCACCTGACTCATCCTTTAAAGTTCTGGGTCAATGCAAAAGTCATGTTAAATGTCCATCGCCTGGATATTTTATTTTCAGGAAAATAAATTCAGCCTACTGTACATGCAATGCTGTTGATTGGGGATGCAGATGGCTTTGGGATCAGACATTAGTGTGTCTATGGGGCGGGTGGGGGGAGCAGTGGGGATACTGTGCATGTAAATAACCAGCCAATGATTGTTTTGTTGGTTCCATTTAGAAAAGGGGGGTTGCATTAGGGGGTGGGTAGGGCACGGGGAGAGGGGTTCAGATCACGTTTTTCTTCATACCTGTTTCTCTTGTTCTCTCTTTTTGGATATCCTCATGCTGCCCTCCGTTTACCCATCTGCAGCTGACTCTCCCTCATCATCTTTCTAACAAACTACATTCACCTCTGCAGCTCATTTGCTGATCTCCACTGGAGCACGGCGATAAAGGAGATCGAAGAGGAAAATATGTCATGAACATACACGGTGACATGTTATGAGTAGTTTTTGTAGATATAACTGGAGACAGGAAGAGGGGAGGAGAGAGACAGGTATGAGGTGAAGACCTTATTGGGTGTAAGGTGAAGTTTGAAATAATAAAAATACACTTTCTACATTAAACATGACTTCTGTTGTCATTTGTAGACACACATTTGTCTCACTGAGAACGACTAAAGGTTTAATAAAATGAGTGCTTTCATTCCTATCTTTGATCACATTATATTAATATCAGGATTATAGGGCACAGAATTACATTTTTGCCAGATTATTTGGGAAGATTATACAAATAATGCACTCTGGTGAGCTGATATTGTACAGTATTTGATATGTCAAAATAATATCATGCATTTTATAGAAAGACAGTCAAACAATACAAAAACAGCACTGTGATGTTTATAAAGGGAATGAGCTTTCATTTAAGTTCATTGTAATGGTATTAACTTGATTTTCTACAATTAAGATTTGATTTAGATCCACTATGACAGAAATAGCACTGTGGCATTCATAAAGTGACTTATTGTTTAGAATTATAAAAACAGCTATTATTACATATGTAAGAAATGTTATTGTGTGTTAATATTTCACTATGGGTTTTACCTAACAAATTAGTTTATTGCACATCTTTCTGCCAGCAAATAAATATAGATCACACTGAACATAACGCATTACAACAAATAGGTTAACATTTAAACTGACCAATACAGAAACAACAAACAACTTAAAAAAAGACTAAATGGTGCATGTGGAAGTGGATTTAGTGTAGATGTGTGACCTTTTATTTCAAACATTGCACTTGTGGGTGAGGTGTAAAAAAAGAAAAGACATATCTGAACTTTTATGTATGGAAATTAATAGGCCTTTGTGACTGTGTATGCATGCTTGATAGGTACACACCTCAGGCTATTTAATCCAGTATGACTGCACCGTACAAGCATAGCAGCATCTCCTGAAGATTTCCATGTGATCAATGTAGATTTTCTTAAAGGGCTGCCATAATCCAGGCGCATTACGTCATGCACACACCGGCCTGGGACCGTCTTTTCTCCGGTCTGCAGCCCCGGGCTCCACTGGCTCATCTCCCAAAAAAAGCCAGGAGGGTATTGTATTTTTTATTATTTTGGGCCACACGCTCCCCCTTTTCCCCTCGCCGTCCACTTACATACCGGAGGTGTAACGGAGCGATAGGCGGCCGCACACTCCGCTGACCGTGTGGCGCAGCACGTTGCCATGGCTGCCAAGCACCCCGTTACCGTAGAGACCCCGGTAAAAGTGCACAGCCCACCCCCGACGAAAACACCCAACATCCCCACATAATAGTACACAATTATTTTATTTAACAAGTTTTTCTATTCCTATATGCTATTCTATATGCTCAAATATAAATGTAATTTTCTTGTGATTTTTTTTTTTTTTTTTTGGTAGTTTATTGTAGCGACGTCCTCTGTTCCTGTACAGCTGAACGTCTGTCAAAAAAGGAAATGTCTTTACGCCGTGGACAAACAATATGAATGAAGTGAAAACAGAACCGCACAACACAAACAGACTCCACACATAACAAAGGGACCGGTCCGGTGCGACCCTCCCTCCCCTCCCGGTTGGCGCAATGAACCGCACGCTCTCTCTCATCCCTTCCCGTCATGCAGCGCTCTCGCCTGCTCCTCCGCCGAGCCGCCATGTTGTCGGAGTGAAAGCCTGGGGTGTCAGAGAGAAACTGGGGCCGAAATCCGCGACCATCCACCCTCTCCGCCGGTGAGTACCACCGCCTGCCCGCCCGCGACGGCACGGGGCATTGTTTGTTCACGCATCGGTGCGGGTATTGTCTCCGCGGCGGCTCCGAGAGAGGCAGCGAAGGAGGGGTGTTTCGCGCAGGCTGAAGCGGCTGCCTCCCTTTCTGCTGCTCGCCTCCTTCCTCCCCGTTGTGTCGGGTCTTCCGCTCCAGACAGCTCTCGGGCCTTTGTTAGCATCCGCCTCACGGGGACCGGCGGGGCTGCAAGGTCGGCAGACAGGTAGAGACCGACGCCCCCCCCCCACCACTACACACACACACACACACACACACACCGGGTGTCCGTTAACAACAAGATAAACCTGTTGGGGCGCCGCCGTCGGTGTTAAAAAAAAACACACACACACAGTGTGGAGCCCCGTGTTTGGCCACCGGTCCGCCCGGGCTGAGCTGGTGTCGGGAGGCCGTGTTATTGTCGGTGGACGCGGAGGCAGCGGAGCTCCCCCCCCCGTAACGGACCCGGGACCGGCGTGAGCGGACGCGGACGAAACTCCCGCTAACTGTGCGCGGAGCTTCGGCTTATTCCCCTTTCGTTTTGATGTGTCATGTCTGTCAGGGAGAGAGAAGTGCTCCGCGGTGAGACACCTAACGTTATCTCGCGCCGGCCCGCAGGTTGCCTCGCTCGTATTGTCACACCCCTGCCGGTGCCCGGTATGCGGTGGATTGATCCCCCGGTATCGAGTAATGATTAACCCAGTTAGGCGGCGGAGCACATCGCCCGTGTCCGTGCGCCGGGCTGCACTTGTAGCACAACAAGCCGTGTGCGCTTCGCTGTGGGGGAATGGCCACAGCGTTGTGGATTTCCGGGTGTTTTTTCTCGACCTGATTTCGAGCTGAGGCAGAGGAATACGAGGCGCACATTTTACATTTCCAACCCGGCTGGATGAGGAGAGAGTGGAGCAGGGAGACAAACACACGAGGACGTATGTGCATGATCACCCGGAAGGGGGGCTGGTTTGTCTTTATCGTGTGGGACTGTTCAGCCGGTCAACTCGTGGTTTTTCCCCTTTATGGACGTGGTGTGTTGCACGGTGGTTTCAGCAGACCGGAGAGAAAGATGCATGCATGCATGCATGCGTTTGAAGAATCATAGTGTCAGACAGACTCTGGCAAAGTTAATTATTGTATATGGCTCAGTGTATAAGGAACTGCTTGTAATTTCCTCATGGCCTGTAGGGACACTAATGTGAAACTGGTAATTTTGACAGATTAGAGCTTGTTTAAATAAGGAGAAGGCGTAAAATACAAATTATATCCCTCTTGACTGTTGGAAACCAGTGAGGTTGTTGTGCCCAATGTTGACCACGACCACCAAACAGGCTGCATATTTCTGGAGTTTATCATTGCACACATGATGACAATCTGCCCACCACCTTTAAACCCTGATTAAATTACAGGGCCCCTCCGACCTCTTCAAAAGAAAGACCACCAGTATGTCTCCATTTCTTGGCAATATAAAGTCAGTAACTTCCCTTGTGCAAACATAAGAAAATAGTATAATTTAAATTGTTCCTGTTACGCAATACACTTAATTGCCACTTTATTAGGTACACATAGCTTAAAGTAATGCAGTCTCGAGGGTGTAGTTTGTGGTCCTGTTGAACTGTATTGTGCAACACTCAGAGGTGTTCCTAATATTTAGTCAACTATCACTGATATAAATGGATTGGACAAAATATTAGAGACACCTCTCAGTGTAATGTAGTACAAGTTAAGGGGGAACCACAAACAGCAGTCTCCAAAAGGACCTTAAAGTCGAATCAGCACCTCTCTCAAGACAGTTTCAACAAAGCTGAACATTATAATCTTCACGAAGGAATGATTTACCTCAGGACTGTTGTATCATACTGCATTTGTCTGGTGTACTTATTAACTAACCACTGAGTCTGTAGTCTTGTGGTGGTATGACATATCAGCTATAACAGTGTGTACTTCTATGACCGGCAGCAGTGATCTGCAACCATGTCCCGGCCAAATCCATGCTTGTACAGCTTTTCTTAACACCTTAATTTCTGTGGATAGAACATCTTGAACCAGAGAAGGATAACAACATTATGGCGGATATGTATCCAGGGCTGCTTGTGGTGAATTTCTATTGCTATGGTCTATTTCATTGAAGTTTGAACTGTTATGTCTGGTTGTTTGAACTTTTACTGTACAGTACAGTTTACAGTATGTCCTGCTGACTGCAGACAGGCAGGTTGGCAGTTAAATCACCTGCCTCCTGAACTGGCTTGTAAAGTGATTCTCTGGTTTATATCTGTAACTGTTGATCCCAGATCTCTTCTTCTGATAATCAGCAATATAGTAGCTTTAATGGTAGGCTTTTACTTTATTCCAAAAAATGTTTGACATACTGTATGATTAATTATTATTGCTGTCCCTTATGTGGCTGCAACCTACAAACTTGTAATGTACTTTAGGTTCTTTAAAATGATTAAACTAATTACGATTAGTTTGATATTTACGTTAATTTTCTGTTTCAGTAGGGCAGTGCTGCAAAATTATATGCAGTTCTACATTCAAAATAAACATTACATCAGTAACTTTACTAAGTAGACCATTTTCAACCAAAGAGAGACTGTTAGTAAAGTGAACGGCTTTAGTGTTTTGCAGTGGCGAAAATATCTGTACTCTTTTATGGCAGTTTTGGATACAATGGGCTGAGAGGCAACATCCTTTAATAGGTACACTTACCTAAAACTAATGCAGTCTAAAACAACATCCCTGCATTAAATTCTACCTCAATGAAACTATAGAGAAGTGTTGATTCAACTTTAATGGTTATTTTTGAGGGTGCAGTTTGTAGAGCTGCTATATTATATTTATTCATTGCACTGAAGTGTTTCTAATATTTGGTCTACTGTCACTGATATGAATTGGATGGACCAAGTATTAGAAACACACATTCAGTCTTCATTAAGCACATTTTTATTGCAGTGTAGTTGCAAAAGACTGTTAGTTTAAGTTAAGTGCACCAAATGAACTATTAACTGGAGTGTAGTGTTACATGAAAAGTAGTTGAAGCTACAATATTTCTATTCTAAAAATGACTGCAAGATATTGCCTCCATTTACATGTGATTACATCGTGCTTACTTTTTTCCATTCCTGTAGGACTGATGTATTGAGGGATTTACAGAACAGCAGCACTGACTCTGAACTTAAATCAAAAACCATTGGGAATAGGAAAATTATTAGATGACCCCATTTGTTTTACTCCAATTTTTTGCCTGTTGGGACCACAATTTGTTTTTATAAGGTAGGGTTGTAATCATGGATCATAGTTTGTCTTTGTCAGGACTTAATTGCTGTAAACATTAGCTAGTACAGTATAAGTTGGCAAGAGGACTTTAAAAAAGTCCTCAGTGCTTGCCTGTTTGTGGGATATAGTTACAAAGCCTTTGGTCTGATTTCCTCCATCTCTCTGCCTGGATTTATGTTGTTACAACAAAGGTTTGCACACTTAAAACTAGACCCACCCTGCCAATTTATTAGGTACACCTAAACTTCTACAAAACTAATGCTGTCAATAGCCCAGCCCTGCAAGGTCACAGTGTTAATTTCTAGTAGAGCGGTGTTAATTTGACTTAATGATCATTTTGTAGGCTGTACTTTGTGGTGCTGTTGAACTTTCCTTCATTATGCGGAAAGGTGTTTCCAGTATTTTGTTGCTTCTTATAAACAGGAGCAGTTTCAGTAAAAAAAACAATATTAGAATATTTTTGACTTATTCCCCCAATATGAGAATGTTTATGATTTATTGCAAGTGTGTTGTATTAGGCAGCATTTGTTTTAGCTAGTTGTACGTAATAAACTAGCAACTGAGCACAGGGTCTCCATCCTCAATGAGTACATTCTGTATTAAGCTGGTCGGAGCTCATCAAACATTTATTTTTTCAGAATGTTGACCCACTATGCCATTGTTTGCATTTGACAGATGTATTTCTCTCTGGACAGGCTGTGGTGGAATGAGCAGTGTGTGTGTGTTGAAGAGGAAAGCAGTGCTCTGGCAGGATTCATTCAGCCCCCACCATAGAACTACAACTCCCAGCATGCCCGTGGTGCTGAGCAGCGGCGGACATGCCCCTCCAACTGGGCAGACCCCTCAGGCCACACCCCCCAGCCAGCAGGTAAAACCGTGACACAAGTCTGTACATATTTCATTCACTCATGGACATGCATACGTCTGTCAATAAAGAACATCTCACTACTAACATGTGGTTGTCCACTCTGTGCTTTTGGTCCTTTTTAGTACAAATTTATCTTACACGAGTGGGACTTAATGGCTATTCTCCCTGTCTTGCAAGCCATCTCACAATCCCTAAATGTATTAGTTTGAATCAAAAAATGTTAAACCACGGTAGCCCACCTTGGTCTGAGCATGCTCATTATCATGTTAGTTTTTAACTGATAGTTTAGACTATCGGTACAATACAAAGCCATATAATGATTGCATTATTACAGTTTGTAAGAGTCTGTGAAATGTCAAATGTCCATTTATTAACTATATTTGTCATTTTCTGCATATCACAGCAATAGAAAATGAATGCCGACAACAACAGCACACTGTTGTCTGTTAGTTCAACCATGCTGGTTAGGTTATCCCAGCTCATATAACTACCATCATTGGTATGGCAAATGCTAATCATAAGGTAGAGCTGGGAGAGCCTCTTATATCATTTAAATGCTCAGCTTGGCATCATTATGGGTTCCATGTAAATTATAACAACACTGTACAAAGAGTAGTAAATCAGATGTTACCTGTGTTGACATTGTTCAACTGATTTTGGGTGACATCACATGTCTGTTATCACATAATGCCCTGGTCACTTATGATAGTCATTTAGCATTAATTAATTGGAAAAAAGTGAACTGATAACAGAATGAAAAGTGTTACTTGCAGCTCTAGTAGGGTCAGAGCAAAAGTTTAGAATAATGGCTCTGTTTTTACTCTCCTGACTATTTCAACCTTTCATAGTAGCTGCTAGTCAGGCGGGCTAGCTGTGTTTATATATATATATATATATATATATATATATATATACACACACACACACACACACACACACACTAATATAATATGTGTTATAAAATATGTTTTAAAACTAATCTGTAGTATCCTCTGCAATAAGGGTGAATATTGTAATTTCTCAGCTTTAGTTTGCTGTAAGCTCCCAAGATGGGATCATCTTTGTCGTGTTTCTTAAATGTTACTTCTTCTAATTAACAAGGTTAGCATTTCAGTGACTAATCCTGGAAAAAAAAAGTCCATCTGATAAGCAGCAGCTTAGTCTGATTAAATGATATCTTAGTAACTTGTTGAATTGCACGCTTTGCGTGTACAGCAAATGACCAAGCCCAGCTGTTTCCAGTACATGTTGACTGATTCTTTGAAGACAGTTTCTTCTGGGAAGTTTTGTGTTTACCCTCAAAATGAGTAAGAGAGGAAGGCAATGTAAGCTTTGCCAGTGAAAATCCCATATTCTCTGCTTTCCTAACAGCACAGAGTAGTGTTGCTGAAAACATTAAATCATCTGATTTTGTTGTATTGTTGGTATTTCTATTTGGATTAAGCTGCCCTTTTCACCCTTGAGTTTGTACTCAACACATACATGTTACAGTATTGTGCTATTAGCTTATTGTATATTGATGTTGATTCATATGTTCCACATGTATTTTACTGAAGGCATACTCATGTTTGTGTTTTTTATTTTGTTTTTTATAAACCACTCTGTAAAACATTGTTAAAAACTTAAAATCCTGACACTACCTGGTCGTCTCCAGTTGTTGCTCAGACACACTCTGCTTGTTGCTGTTGCCAGTAATTCCAGTATAATTTGCACGTCTGTGTGTGTCCCTTAGGGTGTGGCGGGTGCTGGACGTTCTCAGGACGATGCCATGGTAGACTATTTCTTCCAGCGGCAGCACGGTGAACAGCCCGGCAAACATCGCTGGCCCACTGGAGACAACATTCATGACAGCCAGGTGTGTGTGTGTGTGTGTGTGTGTGTGTGTGTTGCACAAGTAGTTACATACTATTGCAGCACTGGTGCTGTTATTGTATAATGTCACGTACTACTGTTTGCTTGTAGTTTGAGTTCACAGAAACATTATTATTAAAATTGATTCCTATGTAACCATAAAAATCATACCTGAGACAAATTAAAAATATTTAAATTCTCTGCAAAATAATGTTGTTGCTGACATGGAGGTGGGGGGGGAACAAACGTCTTTCATAGTTTCAGTTCTAATTTTCAAAACACAAGCATTACTGGCCATTTAATGTTCAAAAACAGACACAAAGTACAAGTTTAAATTTATGCCAATTTGAACACTCGCCTACTGTAATGTTTGAGGTGAATCATTTATGAATCTAATCACTAATTAACAATGGTAATTAAAGTTGAGTTTATGATTATACATTGGTGTTGAGTATGAGGGGTGTAAATTGTCATTCTTTTCTTGTCTCACTGGGCTCTCTGTCTGCAGGTGCGGTCCATGGACGAGCTGAACCATGACTTTCAGGCTCTGGCTCTGGAGGGACGCGCCATGGGAGAGGTGAGACATCAGGGCTGATGGTCAGAGTCATGTATTTTTTAGAAGAAGATGACTTATGTGACCATGTAGCTTGAATAATTCAGCTGATAATGGAGAGTTAGGGCTGTGGATACTCAGGGCATATCAGTACAGTTTTGATATTTCAATTTTGGATTAAACTCACTGGATTTGAGGAGGTCAAATGCTACATGTCCAAACTTGACATTAAAATGGCTGCCCTGTATTTTGTAACTTGGGCACCTGGCTGAATAGACACATGATGGATTGCTCACAGAGAGTCAAACTTGAATAACAGGAAATCCAAGGAAAAAGAGAGAGATCACTTTCTCAGTGGAAGGCCTTTGAGACAAAAGTATTGTGGACTTGTTGGCATTGTTTTTACTGAATAAAGAGCTCTGAAATACGAGTAGAGATGCTTTTTAATGTAAGCTGGTTGGACTGGCTGTTTGCATTTATTAAACACAGTCTACAGTAAGTAATTCTGTTAATGTTGGACCAGTGCCTACAATTAGTTTTGGCTTGTTGAACATAGTGCTGATGTACATATTATTGTATCTAATGTTGGTTGAATATTGTTTAGCTTCCAAAAGACTGTAATACATCTGTATTGAGATGTATTAACATGTTACATTCTGCTAAACAGATTTTCAGAGTCCCCATGCAATCAAGATTCGACGTTTCCTGTTGCCAGAAGATACTGATCACAGTAGTTTACAGAAACGAGGGCATTTTATAGCGAAAAAGGTGCTGACTGTAATAGAAAGTGAAGCGAGATGTGGAGAGAAACACAAATGAGCTGCTGATATTCTATCACAATAAGTCCAAACACATCAAAATAGTGAAAACTATTCAAAATGTTGACATTTTTAAATGAAAAAGATGAGCCTTGATTGTTTTATTGGCTTCAGTTGTGGTAATGTGCTAATATGTTTTTGCTTCACTCATCCAGTTAGAATGGCCTGTACTTGTTTGTTTGGGGTGCAGTCAGGGGTCAAAGTACTTCCAACAGAAGTGTATTACTGGAAATGGCAATGCAGCACTTACAGCTTAACAACAACAAAAAAAAGCCAAATTAAAAGCCATAGACATTCTTAAGGATATCCTGTTAGTAAGATTTGAGGACCTTTCTGCTCAGATGAACAGTTTTACAAACTTATTTTTAGTTGTTTTCCCCATTCTTCCATGTGCTTCCAATATCTGTATAGCCAGTTTAACCTTGTTGTCTCCATTGTCTTGGTCTTTGTAGCAGCTGCTAACTGGTAAGAAGTTCTGGGAGACAGATGACTCTGGGAAGGATGGACCAAAAGGGATCTTTCTGGACCAGTGGAGGGACAGTGCATGGGGTGCCTCAGGTATATACTAGTCTGTCCATGTGTGTGCTCAGGGTGGCAGATGGTAGGCTGTTTAAAAATGCAGGAATGTTTGTGAAACATGGCAGTTTATTTTCATGACCACAACCACAAACCATCAGAACAATCACTGTGTGGTGTTCAAAAATATGTATTTGGATTCCTGTCAAAATCAAAAGTTGATGTCGAAGGGAAATCACCCTTATTTTCTCCCAGATAATGATTCGATTTGAGATTTCTGGTGCATCATATAAGTTTAATGCAGTTATTTCTGTAGGCATGATGACAAAAGAAATATCCCTGCATTTTAGATTCAGTCTGTCACCATCAGCTTTTAGATATGGATAAAAAGAGATACATAAGAGCTCATCTGTAGAGTGAAATGCTTCTGGTAGTTTTAACTTCCATTGCCACGTTGTTATTTGAAATTCCCTGTTCTTCTCATGTCAGATCACTCGGTGTCTCAGCCAATCATGGTGTCCCGTCGGCCAGGGCAGGGTTTCCATGGCGGTGGTGAAGTTGGGGTGGGATCGGTGATGTCACCGCGCTCTGAGAGTGGAGGGCTGGGAGTTAGCATGGTGGAGTACGTCCTCTCCTCCTCGCCTGCTGACAAACTGGATTCCTGCCTCCGAAAAGGACCCTATGTGAGTCTTGAAGTCTGAGCTTTCTTTCTGTCCGTCAGTGTTTGTCTCATTACTCTTGTATTACACATTCACTTTTCCTTTTTGATAACTTTCATTCTCTTCTGCATCACTGTTTTTCTTTGTTTGTCCTCTGTCAGTCAGTGATTGTCAAATGGGGACAATTCTTTCACCATGTCCATGTCAGTCTGCCCTTCCCACTCTGTACCTTTTGTGTGTTTTCCACCTGTCACTGTCGGGCTATCAGCACCTCTATATTTTATGTTTTTTTACTGTATCAATTATATTTCTTGTCTCAATCCATCACACAGGGGCAGAGGGATGGAGAGGTGGAGGAGGAGAAGAGGGAGAAGCCAAAGGCAACATTTGAAGGAGAGAAACTGAAAGAGCTGACAGAAGGTGAAACCGATGTCATTGGCGACGTCATAAACCCCAATGGGCTGCCTGTGCAGAATGGCCTTGATGTCGACGTCAAAGAGTTTGGGTAGGAGTCAGTGTGACGGTGGCGCGCACATACTTAAAACTCGAGCGCCTCTTGCTCCACAAACAGCCTTTAGATGTAAACTGAACTCCCCCTTCTTTATCCCCCCTGCAGTCGTCCCCAAGGCAACATGCCGCCCCCTGGCCCAGAGGGTGACCTGCTTGGAGGTCCCGGGGGTGTAGGGGCCGAGGGCCTGACACCCCTGGGAGGTGGTGGAGGCCCCAAACCTCCTGAGGACTTCTCTGGCGTGGAACAAGGTGGTGTCACTATGGACCCCATGGAGTCAGTGATGGAGCCGCTTCAGTTTGACTACAACTCCCAGATGCAGATGGACTCTGCGCCCACCGTTGGGTTATTTGATTACACCAACCAGCAGCAGGTAAGAGCAACAGGCAGATAATAGTGGATATTAACATTTGTCATTAGACTCTGCTCAAGTGGCATTCAAATGTGATTCACCTGTCGTTCTGTTTGCAGCTGTTTCAAAGAAACAATGCTCTAGCAGTGCAGCAGTTAACAGCAGCCCAACAACAGCAGTATGCCTTGGCAGCAGCACAGCAGCCTCACATTGGTAAGTGTGTGTGTGTGTGTGTGTGTATGCATGGACATGTGAGCAGGAGAACTGCATGTCAGCATCTAATTTGTATTCTACATTTCATTTGACACATTTTCCCACTGTCTGCCTGCTCTTAAATGACACAAGGAAAATTCAAGTTTCTCAGCACCGTTATTCTTATTTTTGCAGGTTCTGCCATCATTCTGATTGATCTAAACATTTTACTCACTAGTTAAGGGCTTAGGGTTAATGGTGGGATCAAAACATTACACTATACATCACTATAAATGGCTTTACCACGGATGCCACCATGTGATTTTAAACAGGACTGCTTTAGATTATTTCATCTTTCACATATTCAATATTAGACCAATGGTTAGACTGTCCCATAACTAAACTGTCCCATAATTATTTTATATTTATGGGAATTATGTTTGAGTACCAGTGACTAGTGAGTGGGTGCTGCAATTTCTAGTTTTTCATTTTGGAGTAAAAGAACAGAGTTGTAAACTACATGTTGTTGCAGTCCCATGGTAACTAATTAATGCTGGGTTAATATTTCTCAGGTTTACCCAACGGCAAGTAACGCTTAACAAGGGTCTTTAAGAAACATTGTGGTCAAGCACTAAAATCTGGAGAGCTTCATTTATTGATTCACATCTAAAGTCTTAATTATGCATTTGCCTAGAGTATGTGCTGAAGAGGTTATCATGTGTTGAAGCTTCATTCCAGGATTGAGTCCATTTATTATGTAAAACCTTTTGGCCCTGGTTCACCTTTTCCCTCCATGTGTTCTCAGGTCTGGCCCCAGCATTTGTGCCCAATCCTTACATCATCAGTGCTGCTCCACCAGGGACGGACCCGTACGCAGCCGGACTAGCAGCCGCAGCTACACTTGGTGAGATGTGTGTTTTGATTTGGACCCTGAGCTCCTTTTTAGATGTTGATTGGCAGTTGGAAGGATTTGGAAATGTTCATGTTAATTAATTTTCCACAGTACGGAGATTCATAAACACCGTTGTCTTATCTCACCTGTAATTTGTTTATTTGTTTGCGTCTAGGTCCGGCAGTGATGCCTCCCCAGTACTATGGTGTGACCCCCTGGGGGGTCTACCCCGCCAACCTTTTCCAGCAGCAGGCGGCTGCAGCCAACAACTCAGCCAATCAGCAGGCAGCAAACCAGAGCCAGCAGAACCAACAGCAGGTTAGTTTGGCTGCTCGCCAAAAAACTGGCACGCTGATTGCCACTGGCTCAAGATGTTTCTGTCAGAGCTCTCTCTATGTGCCAGTTGAAATGTGCATTCAGTCTTACTGCTGCTCTACTTGGATCTATAAGCAGAAAACTCTTTGTAGCCTGTGGAGATTATAAACCAATCAGCAGGATATGTTTTATCCAACTGCTGTTCGTTATTTACTTCTGCTTCGCTCATATATGCTTGTGCTAATTTAAGGAATGTGCTCTTATCCTGGCTATTTATTTCATGCCACCATTTGTCTCTTTTTGTGTAGACACATTGTTGTAGACATTAATGATAAGAGAAATGATAATATGAAAATGATCTACAGTACACCATCGGTTCTCTGCTTTGGAACGGATTTTGTAAGATTATGAACCACCATGTTTTTTTGTATTAAAGTGTATATTGATGATGGGAATTCAAATACCTTATTTTTCTTACTTTGTGAAGGTGATGCGTGCAGGGGGCAACCAGCGACCTTTGACCCCCAGCCAAGGTCAACAGAATCAACAGAATGACCAGCTGGTTGCAGCAGCAGCAGTTAACTCTGCCCTTGCCTTTGGGCAGGGGTTAGCAGCAGGTGTCCCTGGTGAGTATGATACTTTGCAAACTGGTTTTACTGCCTTGGCAAAACTCCTTACATTTAAATTACGTTCGCTATTACAGCACAATTATAAATAAACATTATAAATATCCACACGAGGCAGTCTTTGAAACTGACGTATGAAATGGACTGAGAACTCAAATTACCCACAGCCACCCATAGCTACATGAAAGGAAGGACATGTTAAAATCACTTTAGGTACACTGAATTTTCCTTTGTTGCTGTCTCTTTCTCAGGCTATCCAGTCCTGGCCCCTGCAGCTTACTATGATCAGACAGGTGCCCTTGTGGTCAACACTGGAGCTAGGAGTGGCCCTGTCCGCCTCATGGCCCCTGCCTCTGTCATCATATCTCCTTCAGCAGCACAAGCAGGTAAGATGGCAATGCACATAAAGCCTTGGTCCAAACAAAGAAGGATGTCCTGCACACAAAACAACGGATTGCATATTCTGGTCTTTAAAAACATGTTCTGAAGAACATTCACCCAGAACATACAATTAAGAGATTATGAGACTGTACCTTCAAGTCTAGCCTTGGATTTTACATGGAGTTCCCACGAGTCAGGGTTGTTTATGTAAATTAAACAGGATTATCAAGGGGAATTTGAGTTTACTTAATTATAATATTATATAATTAATATTAGAGATGATGCAAAGAATTGTTAAGGATTTTAAAAAGTCTCCCTAAAATGTATTTCCTTAAGAATCTTTGGCACTTGGTCAAATGAAATTCATTCAGGGTGACTATTTACTGTTTATATGACTACTTACTAGGGTTGTTAGAACACAGCAAGAAGGAAAACCTGTGAAATCACAAATTTTGTTTTCTTTCCCTCCAGTTGCAGCAGCAGCAGCCTCCGCCGGTGGTGCCAACGGTGGTCTGGGAGGTGGGGCCAACGGTCCGTTTCGTGCCATGACGTCCCAGCAGCCTCAGCAGCAGGGTGGCCCTGGAGGCGCTCTGGGAGGAAGCTCCTTCTATGGATCCTCCTCCCTCAGCTCCTCCTCCCAGAGCTCCTCTCTTTTCTCACAGGGCTCTGGCCAGCCCGGACCCGGTTCTGCCTCTTTGGGCTTCAGTCAGCCCACCTCCTCCTCCCTCGGTGCCACGCTGGGGGCCACGCTGGGAGGCTTCGGCACTGCAGGTAGAAATACACCTTTACCAACATAGTCTACTTCTGGAGAGGCTGTCGGGATGGTCAGCTGAAGTTTTTTGGTGTTGGGTTAATAGTTTTAAATTAGATTCAAATAAAGTGGCGCGCACTAAAATGTAGCTGTTAATGGTTAGACAAACAAGAACAAGAGTAGTTAACATTTCACTCTTCCTCCAGATACCAAAATCAGACATAATTTATGTCTTTGTCTCCCTCTAGTGGCCAACTCAAGTGGTGGCAGCGGCTCCAGGCGAGACTCCCTGACAGGCAACAATGAGCTGTACAAACGCACACCCTCCAGCCTCACCCCGATTGGCCATGGAGCCTTCTATAATGGCACCTTGGGCTTCAGTCCTTCCCCTGGTCCCGTTGGCATGCCCCTACCCAACCAAGGCCCCTCCCATTCCCTCACACCCCCACCTTCCCTGTCCAATCACAGCTCCTCGTCCAACCTCAATCTCGGTAAGTGTCTTTGATTCAAGTGATGGAGATTACCAGTGGCATTGATTGTGTTTTGTTTCACAGTAATGCAATTTGAATAGCTACTTTGTGACTATGGAAACGGTACTAATGCTTTTTTGTCAAATTCAAAGCCAGCACTTAGTGCCAGAATATACCCGCTGTGACTATCAATTAGCATTATTTACTGCACCTGTCAGTTGTTTGCTCCCATAAATCCTTGTTGTGCATTTGTAGGACACCACTGTAAAGAGCTTCACTGCAGCATCAGTTTAGGTTTAGCTTTGTTTTTGTTGAAGCTGAATCCACATTTTTTTTTATTAGATGGTGTTAATATGCATAATCTTTGAGTACTATATCAATATACATTTGATCAATCGTTCTGCGTTTATTTTGTGATGTAAGATGTATGTAACTTTACACTGTCCTACCCAGCTCAAAATCAACTGCTGTTCCAGTTATCAAGATTTTCCAAACTAAAAGACTTAAATGTAACACATGGTTTGTGAGGCAGCATAAGGGAGATGAGGGATTAATCACCGACTGAGACTTTTGTTGCTTACTGTGTGTTTTCTATGATTGACAGTTGGCAGAGTAAAGTGTACTACAAACACTCAAGTGTGATAAAACAACAAACAAAGTGACAGAGCCAAGTTGACTGATAGATTACGTAGCTTTGGCAATTTCAAGTCTTTGGAGGTGTCACACTATACAGATATAAACAACAGCTTTTGAAGGGAGGAAACTGTACAGTGTAGTTGAGGATATCAGGCCTGAGACGCTGTTATAGTTATAGTATTTAGCTACCACCTGCTGCAGTTGCTTGAGTTGTTGCTTATTTCAGATATATATTATTTATAATATAGATTAGATTAGATATTAGACTTAATGTCATTAACACTAATACAACACAGTCTAATGCAGCTAAATACATTAGTTTTTGTGACCGTATCAGAGGTGTTAATGTGTCTATGGTTTTCTAACAATAGTTTGTGTTTTTATGTACCCCGGAAATCTTTTCTTTGTGTAGGCCAGTTTAATATTTGAGGCAGTGCTGCCATCCAGTGCTGTGTTTCTGTGCTGCAAAGCTCTAATGTAATTTTTATGAAACTGTCTCAGAATTTTAGTACTGCAGTGTCATTAATTTAAAAAAATAATCCATGTTAACCCATGCAAATAAACCTTGCAGTATTTGACAATCATTGCAGTGAGAGACATTCATTATCCCCCTGGTTTTAAAAGAAAATTATTGATGTTCTGTTTTTAGAACATATTTAGTGTGATCTTTGTTTTATGTAAATCTTTTCAGGCATTGTATTCGTATAAGATTGCTTTTAATCATAGAGCTTTTCTTGAGCACTATTGGACTATTAGACTCAGAATCTGAACATTGCCAGTTCTAACAATCACCTGCTTATTCTCTCTGACCCTACAGGAGGCTTGACCAACGGCAGTGGTCGCTTCATCTCTGCAGCCCCAGGAGCGGAGGCCAAGTACCGCAGCGCCGCCAGCTCAGGCTCCTCCCTGTTTTCACCCAGCAGCCAGCTGTTCCCGTCGTCACGGCTACGCTACGGCATGTCGGATGTGATGCCGTCAGGCCGGAGCCGCCTGCTAGAGGACTTCAGAAACAACCGCTATCCCAACCTGCAGCTCAGAGACATCGCTGGCCACATCATGGAGTTCAGCCAGGACCAGCATGGCAGCAGGTACACACACATACACAAGTATCCCTTTTCGTTTTTGGTCACAAAATCTTTGTATTGGATGTCGGTGGGTATGTCTCATAGTGAGATGTAGGACAACTTGAGATTTCACATTTTCCTCCCATTTCGTCAACTGGGACAGCCCAAAATGTCACAGTGAATAGGGGCCTTAAAAGCAGTGCTGGAAACAACCCAGGCCAAGTTTAGTGCTGGATCAAAGTTCATGTTTCTTCATATGTTCAACACAGAATGTGAACAGGCTGGATTTGCTAATGTTTCAAAGTTACAGCCCTCAGGACATTCATGTGTGTCCTCCACAATCTAGACAGTACTGTCGTAGTTCAGGTTCATGCTCAATATATACTGGTATAGACACCTCTTACTATGTGCCTCTGAATAAAAATATTTTAAGCACTGAACATGACCAGAATATTTCAGACACTCCTCCCTTTCTCAAACAGTTTGCTCTGTGTTATGGTCCCTCTTTAGGTTGATATCCACCAGTATTGGTATTGACAATGGAACAAATTGTGTCATTAATATCTCACCATCTCTGCCTCTTTCTGTGATGCAAACCAGATATGTGCTAAATTGGGGGGCAGGAGGCCCTGGAGGCCACTCTGGGGGTCCTGGTTTCTGGGTCTGTCTGGGCTGAACCAGCCCTGCTTCAGATGCAGACTTTTCCACTGAAACGATCTATTAATACACAATGACGTCCAGTCTGCAAATTCCAGACATATTCTTTCCTCAGTCTCTTCAACATCACTGTACTTTTATCTCTACTTTTTGCCTGGCATCCATCACTTCACCTCACAGGCTGTTTGGTTTCATCTCCTTGTCTTTTCTCCACTCTGAATTCCATCTCCTTTTGTCTGCCTGTTCCCTCAGGTTAAAGATATAGGAGCAGCTTTCTCTCTGTCTTTGTACATCTGTTTCACTTTATTGCTCTGTCACTATCTGCTGTGTTTATTTGTCTTTGTCTTCAAGTTCATCCAAACTTTGTAAATCCCCTCTATATACTAAGTGGGTTTTAGGAGAGCAGGCTTTATACTTTCTCATGAGGCTTTTATACATTGCAAAAGCTAATGAAAATAAAGAAAAACAAAACAAGAGAGTATGAAAGGTATCTGTGTGGAACTTTTAATATAAAATATATCTGGGGTTAATATAATGCTCATCCTCTCTGTCTCTTAAAGGTTTATCCAGTTGAAATTGGAGCGAGCCAGTTCAGCAGAGCGCCAGCTTGTCTTCAGTGAGATACTGCAGGCGGCCTATCAGCTCATGGTCGACGTCTTTGGAAATTATGTCATTCAGAAGTTCTTTGAGGTGTGTATGAAAAGCTGGTCGTTATTATCGAAGTGTACAAATTTGAGTCACCAAGATTTAATTTATGGGACAATCTCAATCTCTAGAACTGCACCTGATTTTTACGTGCTTTGTGGCCTGTGTGAGTGTGTAATGTATGTGCTGTTGTGTCATGTATTATCAAATGGATTAGAGGATTTACAGGCTTAATTTGTGTGGTTTTGTGTGTGTTTCAGTTTGGCAGCCTGGACCAGAAGCTGGCTCTGGCAGAGCGGATCCGGGGTCATGTGTTGTCTCTGGCCCTGCAGATGTACGGCTGCAGGGTAATTCAGAAAGCTCTGGAGTTCATCCCCTCTGATCAGCAGGTCATTGTAAGTACACTGGTTCTCAATGCACTGTATGAAAGTATAAACAATGAAAACAGACTGTGCATTTGCACTTAAATGACCTTAATTAAACATGTGCTGCCATAACCCTGCTGTGATTTGGGGTTGTTATTGTAAGAAAAGAAAGTGTCCCAAATTTCAAACCATTATTATTATTATCACGGTGCTTATAATTCAGTCGTGGATGAAGGTGCATTTCTCAGGGATCACTAACTTCTGTTTATATAGCAGAATACTGGATTGATCAAGAGGTGCTCTTCTCACGCTGAAATGGCATTTTTCATCTACATAATGGGTTTTATGTTGGAACTGCCTCGTGTAGCAGCAGGTTCCTTGCAGGCAGTCTGTCATCAACGATGAATGAGCCTAACGATACCACAGTTTATATGCAAATGTTGAACTGCAGTTGTTAAGATAAATCTAGCTGAATGTCAACAGGAAATAATTGTGCTCAAATTCTGTAGTTTTGGGGGAGTGTGTATGTGTATACTTGTACATCTATCTTTGTGAGAACTTATTTGAGTTTTAGACCTTGGGAGTGAGGACATTTTTTGTCACTTTCAGACAGAGCTTCAAAGGGCTGTTTTCAGGTTCAGATTTAGTTTTCAGGTTAGATTTAAGTTTAGGGTAAAGGTGAGGGTTGGGGTCAGGCATTTAGTTGTGATGGTTAGGGTAGGGGGGTGGGGAATGCATTATGTCAATGAGTGTCCTCACAAGTATAGAAGTACGTGTGTGTGTGTGTGTGTGTGTGGTTGGTGTATGGTGTATCCATCTCTCCTTAATGGACCTCAATAGATTTCTCCAGGGCAACTGTTCAAAGCCCAGTGTTATTTGTTGGGCTGTGAGAAATGAAGGAGAGGTTGGAAAATGCTTTTAGGCAATATTTGACTTCTCACAAACCATTACATGTCCCTCTTCACATTGTCCCTCTTCCTCCGCCTCTGTCCTCCCTGCAGAGTGAGATGGTGCGGGAGCTGGATGGCCATGTGTTGAAGTGTGTGAAGGACCAGAACGGTAACCATGTAGTGCAGAAGTGTATCGAGTGTGTCCAGCCTCACGCTCTGCACTTCATCATAGACGCCTTTAAGGGACAGGTGGGTCTCCTCTGTGAGCGCGCGCACACACAAAATGTTTCCACACTCAATCCCCGAAGCCTGCCAGTGCTTGGCCGACATCCACACACACATATATGGACTTGTGTGCACACATACACTGTCGCTGCCTTGAGGCAGCAAGCATATTGTCACCGCCAAAGTACATAGACACACGTACTCAGTCCTTTCCAGGGACAGGGTACGTTGCCATGGCAACAGAAACCTCAGCCCATTGGCAACAGCCATCTTCTATCCACCAGCTAAATGTTACATTAGCATAAAGTGTTAAAAGAAAGATTCTGTGTGTTCGTGCATACACCTTTTTATTAGATACAAATGAAAGGTTTCAGTTTTGAGAAGTCACTCAGGACGCTCTGACAGTAAATCTCACTGATGCGCGAGTGTTTTGCTACTTCCACATTTGCATGTTGTGTAACTGGATGTTTTCTACTCGATGGCTCAGATTTGTTTGTGTAGCTGAAAGCATTTCAGGAATCTGCCTCCACCTTCCCCGCAGGGGTGGGCTGGGTGTGTGAAAGTATGCCTATGGTCATTTGGTGCTCTAATCCAACAGCAAATTAGTGTTGTGTTCAACTCCCTGAGCTCCAGGACAACTTGGTGTACGTGTTGAATTAGTAAAGATGTGTAATTATGTGTCTCTCAGGTCTTTGCCCTCTCCACTCACCCTTATGGCTGCCGAGTCATCCAGCGCATTCTCGAACACTGCCTTCCTGAACAGACGCTGCCTATACTAGAAGAGCTCCATCAACACACAGAACAGCTAGTGCAGGTAACACACACACACACACACACACACACACACAAACCCACACACAAACTAGCACTCGCTGTTGTCTATCTTCTTCAACCAGTTCTGTTTTTCAAGATAATGACACATAAAGTGGGCTTAAATAAAGCTTCTCTCAGTCCAGATTTTTGAAGTTGGCTGCGTGTTTGATGTGACGTCAAAAGCACCAGCTGGTGTCCTCACATTTGAGTAAATGTGTCTGTGTGGTTTGTTTTATTTAGGACCAGTATGGTAACTATGTCATCCAGCACGTTCTGGAGCACGGCCGAGCTGAGGATAAGAGCAAGATAGTGGCTGAGATCAGGGGCAATGTACTGGGACTCAGCCAGCACAAGTTTGCAAGGTAAATTCCCGTACAAACACAAACGCGCGCACAAGGTTTCGGTCTTATTGTCCCTCTGTTTCTCCAGTTTCAGCCAGACTTTGTTGCTTCTCTTCTTTCTTTTGAAACGAATCTTCACGCTCACCCCTCCCTTCCTTACTCTAGTAATGTGGTGGAGAAGTGTGTGACCCATGCGTCGCGGGCAGAGCGGGCAGTGCTCATAGACGAGGTGTGCAGCCTGACTGAGGGCCCCCACAGTGCCTTATACACCATGATGAAGGACCAGTACGCCAACTACGTGGTGCAGAAGATGATCGATGTGGCCGAGCCCACCCAGCGTAAGATCGTAATGCACAAGGTAGGTGGTGAGAAGAAGGTCGTCATATGCATCCCATCAAAATGCTGGGATAATGGAAGTGGTTTCAAACCTCTTCAACCAGTGTATCAATTTTAATATTATCCCTTTTTTATAGCAATCACAAATAGATGTCCACATGTTGGAAGGGTTGAGAACACTTGATTATCAAGATAATGTTATGTTCAACCCTTTCATTCGGTGATTATATATTGAGCATATTTTTTTGTCGACCCATTATCCCAACCCTTAATTTACCTGCACATCAATATATCTTAACCAGGTCACCGGTGTCACTGGTTTTGTTGGCAACGACACAGAAGCTGACATAAGCACAAGTGATTCATCATTGATTTCCAAATAAATGGGGGTTGGTGTTTAATGTCTCCCAAAGAAATTTGTGTTGCACAAGTGAAGAGGAAACACGAAACAGGGTGTTTTGGACGTGCGTACGGCATGTTCAACGTGTGTTTCTGTCTGTGTACAGATCCGGCCCCACATCTCCACCCTGAGGAAGTATACGTATGGAAAACACATCCTGGCCAAGCTGGAGAAGTACTACATGAAGAACGGCGTTGACCTGGGTCCTCTCTGTGGCCCTCCCAATGGCATCATGTAAACCGGCTCCCCCTCCCCTCCAGCCTGAAATCATGTCCAACCACCTTACGTACCCCTCCCCCACACCCTTCACCTCAGCCTCCTTAAGCTGTCATGTCTCCCAGCCCCACCCTCCTGTCCCTGTCTGACCCTTTTAGAAGGCATTGTGCCTACTTTCCCCCTTTCCAAATCATACTCACTGAGGATGTTGAGTACCCCTTGTGCCCCTGTTTCCATGACAACCCGGGAGGAGCCTGTTGCTACAGGCAGCCTTAGTTTTTGGCAGATTTTGTTGCCCCTCCCCCACCAGAGCCCAGGCCTTCTGATCTGGGGGAGGGAAGGAAGGAGGGCAGGAGTGGAGAGAGGTGAGACATGTTCCACTCATCGCTCCACTCCTCCTTTTTTTTTTTGTTTGTTTGTTTTTCCTTTTAATTTCCTCTTTTCTGATAAACTCAAAAATCATTTCACTTTTTGCTACTGCTGCACACACAATCCTAGTGTCCCCTCCCCTTCCTCCCATCCTGGCTATTTACCACTATGAGATGGAACGAGTATTTAATTTGTCTGACGTCACAGAATCATAGACGAATACACACACACACACACGCCATCAGCTAACCAGCAGACAGATCATTTAGCATGGGAGATTCGTTTTCTGGTCTTGCTTCTATAAATATAACGTGTATACTTGGTGTAGACCTTTGCATATATATATAAATATATATATAAAACTTTGTAGTTTTTCTGGTTTTTGATGTTGAATCTGTATCTATAATGTATCCTAGTAGTGACCACATACTTCTGACTGTATAATTGTACATTTGTAAACCCTTGTAATGTAAAAGTGCTTTACCACCCTTTTTGGTATGAGAAGAAAAAAGAAAAAAAGCTCACTCTGAAAAAAAAAATCTTAGAAAAAAAAAAACCTGTGCATTTCAGTGTATATTCTCACCTCCTTGGTTGTGACATATGAGTTGTTGTATATTGTAAATTGTAATATCAAATTTTTTGTTTTGAAAAGCCCTTTCTATACAGCGTAGTACTTGTACAAAGATTCGCCACGCTTGGTTTTATCTTTATCTTGTCACTGCTTAACTTAAGACGTCGATTTCCCACTGACTCCCAATTGGACACGTTCTGTTAGACTTAGTGGTGTCTTCTGGTTTATGTTGAAGGTTTTTTCTTTTGGGACCTTTTTTTTAAGATCTTTTTATAGGAATGCTTTACTCCATGAAATGTGTCATGAGTATGGGTATGCTGATTGGGTGGGAGAAATAACTTTTACTCATTTAACAACCCCCCCGCCCCAAAACCCCTTGATGACTGTTTTCAGAGGGGTAAACCCATGGATTGTACAGAGGAGATTCTTGTGTTTTTTGGCATTTCTCTAGTGCTGTAAGTGCTGTATCATACTGTCTATGTCCTTTTGGGTGAGAGAGGCAGCCCGCCACAGCGCGGTGTACATTTGGAGCAGCCTTGTGTATATTTACTACGAGCACACCTGTAACCATATGTGTATAGTTAACAGAACCTGTGTATGCTTATTGCCTGGGCAACTATTTTTTGTAACTCCTGTTGTAGATTGTCTCTAAACAATTGTGTGATCTTTATTTTGAAACCAAACTGAACAAAAAAAACTTTGAAAATTTAACTGTCTCAAGTGTGCTTCATTGTGTGTTGTTTGCACTCACACGGGGTGAAAGACCGAGAACAGTTCTTTTTTTTTTCTTTTTTTAAATCAATTTTGAATGTTTGTTTTAAAAAAAGATCAGGATCTGTCCCATAGTTTCTATTCCAGCCATCTGAATGAATGTCTCTCTTCAGTGATATGACACAACTACACACAGCATGAGTCAGAGAGGGGACCGTGAGCTTTCTCCTGATAGTTTCTTTATAAATTGTGAATCATCTTTAACATGGTATGACCCTGACTAATGACAACAAGTGTTGATCAATTACAGTAATGACTGTCCCAGTGAGGAATAACTTAAGTTTCAGTAATGGATTCAGATACCAGTGGCTATTACTTTGATTAGAAAAAACTATTCCTGCATTTATTATCCAGTTAATTGTTTACATGATGACTAGATGAGCAGTAACAAAAGCCTTCCTATCATCAATCCAGGCAGAAGTGAAAGGTTACTGGTGAATCAATACAATACCATAGTTTTGCTTTCGACATGAGTAATGACCCCAAGCTTTACAACCACAGATTATCCAACTACACTGCAGTGTTGGGCGGATGTCTTTTCAAAACGCACCATACCTTGCGGTCTTCCAACTGTAACCTCTTCGGAGCCATGAGGGCATATTAAACCTGTCTGTACCTGTCCATCTGTTGTTTGGAGTGTCAGGAAACTGCCAGGATGTTACTTTGAAGAAAATGAGTCATGTTGGGTGTGATGTTGGTGGCACTAATCCCGGGGTTTTGTTGATTTCTTAAAGCGGATAACAATAAGACCTGAAGTGCAGGTGCATCAGGCTACCTTAAACCAGCTGAACAGTGCTGCAGGCTCAGGGCTGGGTCAGGTTGTTAGGCCCGTAGGCTGTTGTTTTATGGATTACCAACCTGGTAAAAGTGGATAACCTCAGAGTGGTGTCCTGCGTTATCACCTCTCGTCTACCTGTCTCGCAGCTTGGCCCTGTGTGAAAATTTACAAGATGTGTATTATTCCTATTAAATAGGCCTAAATAGATTAACCTGGCAATGGTTTTATGAAAGGGCAGCACACAGTAACGCACAAACTCAACGGCGTTAGAAGAATATCTGTGAGGCTCTTTGATCCCACAGATTCTAGATATAAAGTTGTAGATGAAAATAATCTTATCTTTAAAGTGCGGCGTGATAAGATTTTCTTTCTCTTCTTCTTTTTTTTTTTTTTTTTTTTTTTTATAAAAAGGGCTTGGCCGTGACTCAGCCAATCACAGCGAAGCACCGGCGCTGACCGCCAAAGGTGTGTAACGGTGGCGGGCCGCCAACCGGAGACACCTGAGCGGCGGTGAGCGCCAAACGAAAGGCGCAACCTGGGAGCGCACACGCACTGCGCACGCCGCGCGGTGCGCAGTGCGTGTGCGTGCGTGCGTGCGGTGCGTGCGCGCGTGTGTGTTTTTATAGGACTGCGGGTGCCCAAACGATCTGCAGGGGGCATCCTCGTCCTTGCTCGTGGAGACCCCCCCCCCCCCCCCCCACACACACACACACACACACACACACACTCCTCCTGCCAGACTCCCAGGCCAAGCAGCGTCGCCATACGGAACATCCTGCCCTCAACGGAGAGGGGGAGGAGAGAGAGAGAGAGAGAGAGAGAGAGAGAGAGAGAGAGAGCCCGAGTGTGTGTGTGTGTCTGCTCGCGTGTGTGAGTGCGTGTGTGTGTGTGCAGTGAGAGAGAGAGAGAGAGAGAGAGAGAGAGAGAGAGAGAGAGACGAGGTCTGGCGTCTCCCGGTAGTAAATCTATCAGGTCCCGAGCACAGAAACTCGCAGAGACAGACAGAGAGAAGAGGGAGCGGAGGGGCCTCGCGGTGATCTCCACGTTTACCGGCGACCAGCAGCGCGTGAAGCCTCGGATTAAAAAAAACAAAAAAAAAACAGAAACAGCCCGACGAGGAAGGGACTGATGGTCGCGCGGACGGGCTGCGCGCTCTGAAGTTGGGACAGACTACACCGAGAGGCACCGACGGCCGGCGGCAGCTTTTGTTCATCACCATCACCCCCCCCCCCCACACACACACCACCGGCAGATCCCCGCGTGAAGGCAGCGGCGGCACCGGGAGGCTGTGCCCGCGCACCCCGACCATGAAGCTGCCGTGGCTCCTGGCGCTCGCGGCGCTGCTCGCTCACGCCGCCGCGGTAAGCTCGAGCCCTCAGATCCTTTGTTAACCGGGGAGCTCTTGTGCACACGGGAGCCGGGGCGATTTCTGTGCGTGCGTGGATGCGTGCATGCGTGTGTGTGTGTGTGTGTGTGTGCGTGCGAGCTATCATGAATGAGACAGCGGTGTCGGTGATCGGTAGGAAATCCTGCACTCGACCTACTTATCAGCCCTCATTGGCCGCCCGTGACTCCCGCTAGGGGGGCTGGCGACTCCCGTGCACCCCCCCCCCCGCTTTTACGCACACACACACACACACCAGCCTTTGTGTCTCAGTGTCGGGGTTTATTGTGGCCTGTGTCCCTCCGAGTCAGGAGGAGTGTGTGTGTGTGCGTGCATGTGTGTGTGTGTGTGTGTGTGTGTCGGTAATTAGCGGGTAATCTCTAATTGAGCTTGATCACGGCTCTTTGTGCGGTGCCTCGGTATGTGGTGTGTGTGTCACCAGCTCACATCCTGCCGTTCATGTGAGGGGCTCCAGTCATACTGCGGCTTTAACGACTTTATTACCGGTTAGTGCTGTAGGACGTTTGTGCGCGCGCGTGTGTTTGCACGCGTGTGTGTGTGTGTGTGTGACAGTGTGTGTGAGTCAGTTTTAGGGCGATTGGATGTCCGATCTCCAGCCTGTGAGCTGCACGCTCCCTCAATGCCAAAATCCGACCAGGGGCATTCTCCCGGTATAATCGGAGGTGTTTGTGTGTGTGAGTGTGTGTGTGTGTGTCTGTGAGACTGTGTGTGTGTGTGTGTGTGTTTGCGTCAGTGTGTGTTTGTGGTGAAAAGTGGGTGGGGTAACGGGGGAAGTTAACGGCGATGCGGTGCGCGAACGAGGGCTCGCATGGAATGATGTCATCGGGAATCGCGAGGAGGGAAGCTGATTAGGAATGCGCGAGACCCCCCCCCCCCCCCCAACACCTCCTCTCCGGAACCGTCCACGCCGAGTTTCACGCGCCCCCCCCCCCCCCCACCATAGCACGCCCACACCTTCCGCTACCGATTAATCCAGATTTATCTTATGAGGAGGAGGAAGAGGAGGGGAGGAAAACATCATTGAGAGAAAAAGGATACAGGCACCGAATATAATCAAAATACAGATGTAGTTTTTAATGTAAGTTAAGAAGAAAAACATCCTTCATAATATTCCCCTAGTCTGTGCTACTGGGGAGTTTATAGTAATCTTAATAATCCTGCTTGCTGTTTGAAGTCCTTCATTTTACCTTCATTGGGGGCCAGATTAAACTGTAAACTATTATTATTAAACAGTGATGTGCTATTGGGCCCCTACTGATCCCCACCTACCATCCTCTGTGCTACTTGTAGGTTATGTATATGCTGTGGCGTCCAAGTCCAGTGCAACCAGCACTCCTTAGCCGGAATGATAATTAGAGATCCGCTACAGAAATGTTTGGTTGAGATGTCTTCACTTTAAAAACCATTCTCAGCGCATGTTTTTCACCATCGCACCAACTTTTTAGTGCATATCGCACCGTGACTGGCTTCCAAACTTGCCGGTACGTCCATGTTTTAAACTCAAATTTAAGGTGAGCACAGAGAAATAGAAAAATAGTGGAGGGAAGCTTTAATTTCTGTACAGAACTTTACTTAGGGAAACATGCAGAACCGACCGGTTTATCTTGTATTTTAGTGGTGCAAAATGCCTTACGTACGGATTGCCTTGCTTTCATTTCTTCGCTTGACCACAATATTTGTATTTCAACATCTTGTGTCATTGTGCTGCTTCTTCTGGTGCTGCTGTGGTTTTGGCAGGGGTTTTCAACACTACACACACACTTAGACGCACGCACACACACGCACGTTAATACTGGGTCAGTCGGTTGCAATCTTTGCCAAAGATCCTTAGCCTCCAGCTGACCTAATCCGTCTTTAAGTCTACAGATGGAGACAGGTGTGACACATGTACACATGCACACACACACACACACACACACACACACTTAAACATATACTTTGTTAGGAGTGCACAGATGGATGCAGGACTTTGCTTGAATAAGTAACACACACACACACACACACACAGTCTAATTGCAAGACTTACCTCACGCAACCAAGACCTTGAACACACACACACACACACGACCAACAGTCACATGTATCTGCCGACAAGATCTTTCTTTAGATTCCTCTTGGCTTGAAACCAACTGACTCTTGCGTGTGTGTGTGTGTGTGTCTCTCGGTGTCGTGTCTCTGTGGGTATTTCCTGTTATCGGAGTTGTGACATCATATCCGGTTGACTATATTTTACATGGGAGACTGATTTTCCCACAGACATCTGTTGTGTCCCACGGATACAGAGTGTGTGTGTGAGTGTGTGTGTGAGTACATCCGTCTGCCTTCATGAGAGCGCTGACTGTCCATCTGTCTGTGTGTGGGTTCAGAAATAGTGAATCTCCACTGCCAAAAACTTGTTCTCACCAGCCCTCGCTCCTTGAAAAGCGTGCGTGTCCGTGTGTGTGTGTGTGTGTGTGTGTGTGTGTGTGTGTGAGGCGGAAAAGCGTTGTGTTCTTGAGGATCATGTTTAACTCATGGAATGAATCAGTGTTTTGTGCCTCTGATAGCTGACAAAGCCCCCCATAGAGAGACGAAGAAAAAGAGAAGGAGAGAGAAAGAGGAAAAAATAGCCCGAGCGAGGTGGATTGAGGGAGAGTGTGGAATGTGAGAGGCAATTTGACACAGGAAGTGGGTCCTTCTCACTCTCCTGGAGGACAAAGTCCCCTCACACACACACACACACACACACACACACACACAAACTAGCAGGTAGAAAACACTCCTGGAGGTATTTCAGGTGTGTGTGTGAAAGGATGGGTGAGGGTACGGGGGTCACCTTCCAGTGGATAGAGGAAATGAAAAGGATCACGGTTCATATCCGGAGCGGCATTCTGATGGCCGACGTCTGGAGGTGACCATGGACAGAGAGACAGAATAATGAAGGCCTTCAGTGAGAAAAACACCCCCCTCCCCTCCCCTTTTCCTCACCCGTCTCCTCCCTTTGGCTATTTACGTGTGTGTGCTGAATGTGTACACGCGCTGTTCACTCATATCTGAAAGCAATTTCTTATCACATGTGAAGGACTGGCTTGGCAGATGTGCCGCATTTTACTGAAATTAGTTTTTCTTTCTCATGGAGGAAGTTTTCGCTTTTGATTCAACTCTGAAGGAATGGAATTTCCCATTTACTATTAGTCTGATAACAGCGTGTGGGGACGGAGAAACCTGCCTTCACAATACCTGTTATTTCGGCGTGTCCTTGTGTGCTGAAAAAACAATGAGAGCTCAGAATCTCCATTGACAAAAAACCAACTAAATGCTCGGCCCTTTATAGAAAACTATCAGTTTGAATGAGGATGAAACAGAGTCTGTCATCATTGGCCCCAAGAGAGCTCAAAAGACCTTGCAGCAATCTCAGGGACCTTTAACCATTCGTATTAATAAACTTGTGCAGTCATGCTTTGTATAATCAAACTCAGAGTTTGAAAAGAATAAAAACATGATGAGATTTATTTGTAAAAATTGGTAATTTTCTCAGACCTAGTGTCCTCATCTCATCCTGTCAGGCTGCGTAGTGCCCCAACAACCTCCACCAATCAGAGGGCAGTGCAGCCTGTAGGTCAAAAAGACAAAAAAAAAAAAAAAAACTCATGCCACTTGCTGCTGCTCATAACAATTTTTATCACTTCCTCCCTTCTCTTAGCCTGATCTTGGAAGTTGGACATTCAGTACATTCAGATTTTAGTGAGTCCATCAAATTTAACCTGTAAAAGTGAGGGGGATAGGTTCTCCCATCCCTATTGGAAATGACACCCTTGTTTCCAATTAAAAATATTTCTAAGGTCAGGCATATTTTATCTTTTGAAAGTGCTTAGGAATTAATCAATGTTTTTATAGACTACAGTATTATAATTCATTTTATTCCTGTCTCGGCCATGGGACTGTAGCTCGTTTGCAGAAGGTTCAAATTGCTGAAAGCTGGTAGCTCATTACTCCAGTGTTGGCCACCAGTGGAGTTTAAAATGCAATACAATATTGTAGTTATTACCTCAAACACAACACGGTGAAGCGCCCTGAGTAAATACGGTAATGTAAAGTCTCTCAGGTTGGCTAACCATCATCCACTGGACATTGAACTCATCTTAAAAAAAGATAGACCAAGCTTTTTCTGTCTTTGCCCCCGTTAAGTTTGGAAGTGTTTAAGGAGGTAAAACTCTCCAATATTTTACGAAAAAGCTAAGATTAGAGATTAGTCCAAATACTTATAATACAAATATGTGAAGTAGAACTTAGTTTTCTCTTCTTTCGTCTCTCATTAATCATCGCTCAGACTTATCTTGTTACCGTTTGGAACTTTTATTTTTGATACTTTAAATACATTTAGCTGACACTACTTCAGTACTTAGATAAAAAATGCAGGTGTTTTGCTTGCTAAAAAGGAGTATTTTTACACTCCAGGATGGGTAAATTCACACATGTAAAGAACCTGAATACCCCTTCTGCTCCTGGAGAGGTGCTACATAAGTAAATCCTTACTCACTGATAACCAGGCTGAGGTGCCATATTGTTGTACTTTCTAGTCTGTGTGAATCTCTGTTCACACTGCCAGTCACAGTTTAGAAAGTACCTGTTTTCTTCAATCGTTTGGCTCCACAACATTGTGCAACACTAAACTCTCCCTGCGGAATGTGTTCAAGTCATCCCACGAATTAGAAAGAATGCAGTTATTGCCTGAATTTATCCAGCTGGAAAGTTTGGCTCCTCTCATCACGACCAGTAACACAAGTGCCGACACGCTTGCTCACATATATGCACCGATGCACATTAACATTAAACTCCTGGTTATATGCACAGATACACTGTATTCACACACTCGCAGTGCTAGTGAACAGTCGCGGTGGTGTGCAGCAGTTTTGTTGATTCAGTGAGTCAGAGGGAGACGGAGAATGCTGGAGGTGTTTTAGGTAGGTCAAAACAGGCTAGAAACACAGCCCATGTAGATACTTAACACACACACACACACGCACACATACACACACAGTCTCCCTTGCAGTAATTGGGCAGCACTGCGCAGACATACATACATATTCTCTGGAGAGAGGGGTTAGATGAATATAGAGAGAAGAGGAGGGAGGGAGAGGAGAGGAATGGAAAAAAGGGAGGTGTACAGACCACAGGATAATGAGAAAGAGGGAAGGAGTGGAGGAAATAAAATGGAGAGAGGAAAGGATGGAAAAAGAGTTAAGGTAATGGCGAGATGGGAATGCTAGATAGCGGATGAAGCCGTAAGAGTGGGAAAGAAAGGAAAAAGGGAAACAGATTGAGCGCTGAATGATCGAAAGATGAGGTAGAAGCCAGAAACAGGGGGATGGATGGGATCGGGAGTGGAAAGAAAGAGTGGGAGGCAAGATGATGAGAAGATGGAGATTACTGGGACACGGAGGAGGGAAATGAAGGCTGGATGATGGGGACGACGGCAAGGGGATGGAGGGATGGAGGAGGCCAGAAAGACGGAGATGGAGGGTTGGAGGCAGAGCCAGGATGGAGGGATGTCGAGTGAGACAGAGTGAGGGTGGGGGAGGGAGGCGTGCACTGCTCATTCCCAGGAGACCTTGCTCTACCTGCTCTACGCGGCCGTCGCCATGACAACCTGCATGGCTGCCTCTGTCACAGCTTTATCCTCCCTCTCTCCTCTCCATCCCCTCCCTTGCCTCTTTCGCTGTTCTCTCTTTCATTCTGTTTAGTCTTTTTTTTTGTCAACCCTCTGTTGTTTCTCTCATTCACAGCTTTTCAAATCTTATTCTCCATTTTCTGACTCCACTCTTCCTTTTCTCTTTCTGTCTCTTTATACTGCTCCCCCTTTTCTCCTCCTCCTCCATCCTCCCCTCCTCTCTTGTCCATCTGTTCCACTACTATAAATTAAAAAAGAGAGAAGGCAAGGGACGGCACTTGTGTTTCACCTTTACAGTAGTGTGTGTGTGTGTGTGTGTGTGTGTGTGTGTGTGTGTGTGCGTGTGCGCGCGTGCGTGTGTTTGTGCTATTACAAGACTATAAATTAGAGAGCATAAATGCAGTGCCGGCTCCCAAAACCACATAGCATTCTGGGATGTCTGTGTGTTAGAGCTGTTGCTATAAATGATAACCCCAGAAATAGGGCGTTTCTTCCCACTAACAAATCTTTGTGTGTGTGTGTTTGTTTGTGTGTGTGTGTGTGTTTGAAAGAGTGAGAATCACAGCACATCAGTGCTGTTGGGATTATACATTTTCATTCATAGAATTCATGCGAGTATTTGTACCTCTTTAGCACTACTCTTTTTCCCGACGTTTCCGTAACAACGGGCTAATTAGGTTAACGAAGGGCCGGATGGGCGGGGTCATGTAGAGCTGAAACCCGGTGCCGTCCAATGGGACTGCTGGAATGTGTATTTCCTGGCAGGCAGCTGATAAGAGTGGTCGAGGCTGCGATAAGGCCGGCCTTCATGTACCCAACCAGACCCTGGCCTCCATCTGACCTCCAATGCATGACTCCCTCCATCTCCCTCTCCATCTGTTGGCCTATTTGTTTGACTGATGGTGATTTTGTCAGCAACTTTACATTTAGTAATTTTTGCCACGTGAACTTTTGTTTTTATAACTTTTCTAACCTCAATTTATTGTCGAAAACTGAGTCTATTGGTGAAAGTTAGTTGATTAATTGGTCAACAGAACATTAATCATGAATGTTTATTCTTGATGTTGGAAATAGTGGTTTTACAAACGTCCACTTACTAACTTCTGAAGCTTTCAGCAGTATCAAATGGTCTTCATCAGCAGATGATTTCTTAGTTGTCACGGAGATGGTCCTGTTAACATATGAGCTCAGTAACTGTTAAGGACTTAGGATTGTTTTAGAACTGCAACGATTTGATTGACAGAAAATTCATCTGCTTAGTTTTTCAAGTGATTTTTAGGGACAATTCTTCTAAAATGTGAATGTTTGCTGGTTTTGTTAGTCTTCTATGATATCAAACTGAAGATCTTTGGGTATTAGACTGTTGGTCGGACAAACAAGACATTTGAAAACATCACCTCTGACATTTTGACATTTTAAGGACTAAATGATTTATCAAGAAAAGATAATCGTCATATTAATTAAGTTTTATTGTTTGCATCTCTGCCACTGCTCCTCTCTAGTTTATATCTTTGTAAATCGAATTTCTTTGGGTTTGGGACTGTTGGTAAGACAAAACATCACTTTGGCCTCTGGGAGCTTGTGATGGCTATTTTTCACATTATTTTTCACATTTAATAGACTAAACAATCATCCATGGACACCTGACAGGTATTGATCTGGCCAATAAATAATACTGTGTATGATCAACTGTGCTGTTTTTCTGTGATATAGTGACAAACAAATTATAAAACCATGGAACAAGGTTGTAGTTTTCACTCCAGTCGGCCACTAATGACACCAAATCTCTTCTACTTTCAATGCTCTGTGCAAGGAACTTGTTTCCTTGGCTGCATGTCATTGGGGGAGACATTTTTGACTGCCTTTGGCTGGAAATGCTATCCCTGTTCCTCTGGGAGCCAATCTTTGAAAATGGCCACTATGGCAACTCAGAGCCTTGTGAGTTTGTTTGCACTTAATAGTGGTAGAGAGTGCTCGTAAATGCAGACACAGTGCAAGATAAAGAGTATGTCATCCCAGGGGATTGTCTTTAAGGCTCTGCAGGAAGAGGTACAGATCAAGTAAAATGGGAACAACGTCAAGCCAAACCTAAACGGAAGAGATTTTATATGTGTGAGAATTTGAATGGCTTGTTGCATGGTGATACAGTCATTTGTGAAAGTACTTTGCTTCACCTAACAGCTTTCATGTCTCATGGATTGTTGGTGGTTGCTGTGAAAGAGGCTCAGGTGGGCACTTGAAGGAGAAAAGTTAACTGAATCACAGATTTTCTAAGATGCATGCATGCACATGATTGGATGTATAAATGTTTTGTCACCCAATTTGTCGTCGCTTCGTTTAGTCTTGTCTGTTATCCATCAGCGTCACAGTTTCTATTTTCAAACGACCTTCATGTCATCCTCTTCCCTGATAACAAAGAGATTTTGTCATTTTTAATTTACAGATATCCATTTCTGATGCATGTTTTTCCATCAAGGCAGATAGAGAATTAATTACATTTACAGTCTTATCTGCGTTGTCAGCCTCATTGAAAAGGGGTTTGACAGGAATATTTCATCATAATTTCATCAATATTCACACTGTGACAGAGATGTACTTGTATGCATACTGATGTGTACAACCAGTGTGTGCGCTTAATTGGTCATTTGCAGCTCAAGTGGTTATAGGAAAGACACAGGAAGTGAGTATTTATAGATCCGGCCTTCAAGCTTGAAGTCAGGAGGGAGCTTCCTGAGTGGTGCACAAAGGGGGGATTTTATATAGGTGTGTGTGCTTTTACGTGTTTACATGTGAAACAGAGGCAGAGAAGGCGATGAAGTAGCACAGGGAGGCCGCTTGTGCGAACGGGAGCGAGAAATACTGTGTGCGGAAGGCATGTGACTGTGTAGCCTATGTGTGTGTTTGAATTATTTAGCCCAACGTCCCGACAGAGGAGTGAACGAGGTCAGGAGCTCATTGCTGCAACATTTTTCCTCTCTCCATCCATCCATCTCTACACCCTCCACCCACCAGCCCTCTTCCTCCCCCTTCTCCTCCTCCGTAGCTGCAGAGCGCCTCGTTTATTCTGCCTGTCTTAATAAACAGGAACTTAGTAACAAAAAGCTTCCCACATGTTACTCATGTCCCCTCAATTATCGGCAAGCCACGAGGGAAAAACATCGATCCAATTAAATACAGACACTGATACCCACTGTGTGTGAGTGTGTGTGTTTGTGTTTGTGTTTGTGTGGACCCTCTCAAATAAACCTTTGAACCCCAGTGCTTTAAAGGGCTCTTTCAAAGGTGTTTGCAGTTTGAACAAGCCACTGAAGCTAATGAGCTGTGTGTGTGTGTGTGCGTGGAAGAGTGAAAAAGTGTGTGTGTATGTGGTCGGGAGGGTAGGGATTCGGTAATATTGCTTGGTGGTTGCAGCAGGTTCTCTCTCCCATAGGGCTTTTCTATAAACGCCTCCACACGCACGCACACACACACACACTCACACACACACGCACTTTTGCGGCAGCAGGTGATTCATTCTTAATCTTTCATTCCAACAGTTGTGGATTAGCCCTAATCTTAGCCAGCAGAGACCCAGGTCTGAAAAGGCTGACTGACAGTGAGTGTGTGTGTGTGTGTCCTCAAGTGTATTGTTACTTAGCCGTATGTGTGACATGATAATTGTTTGTTGGACTGAGTGGGGTGTCTGTCTGACAGGACATGATATGACTGAGGCAGACACACATGACAGATTGACAGGTCACATAACACTGAAACATTAGACACAGCAGGAGGAACAGGAGGTGCTGATAGAGGCATGAATTCCTCTGACATCAATTCCGTTTTTTGACATTTTAAAATTAGCTCAATCACAGTTGTATTTTGTTGGGTTATAGTTTACTTTTGGGATGATAATTGGTTAATGTGTTTCTTGACTAAGCGATTAATCGCTGAACAATAAGAAAATGCCCATCACAGAACCAAAGGTGACGTCACCAGATGTCTTGTTTTGTCCGGCCAATAGTCCAAATGCTGAATATCCTCAGTTTATAATGTTGTTAAGATGAGACATTTTTACTTGAAAAGTTACTTTTACTACTTAATTAATTAGTTTATTTTCTGTTGATTGACTAATCAATTAATCATTGCTGCTCTATTGTGCTTTAATTGTTGCTTGTGGTGACTAAGACTGACAGTGGTGCTAATACAACACTTGAGTTTTAGCACTAATACTAAACTGATTCAAATATTACTATTGGATATATAATATAACGCCTTACTTTGGGTTAAAAAAAAAAACTATTCAGGCAAAACTCTTGTATTTAAAAAATAAAATAAACTGCAACTAATGATTAATGTCATTATTGATAAATCTGCTGTTCTTTTGAATCATTTTGATTTTTGGATCAATCAGTTAGTTTAGTCAATAAACTCAGAGTCCAAGATCTTCTGATTGCTTGTTTTGTCTGACCAAAATCAAAAAACTGAAAGATATTCAATTTACAGAAAAAGAAAAGAAAGGAAAACTGCAAACCCTAACAATTGATACGATGCTACCAGCAGTGTTTGTTTGGTCATTTTTGCTTGATAAATGACTGAAATGATTAATGACTTATCAGATTAGTTGGGCAATTCATTTTCAGTTTGTTTTAGTACTAAAATACAGTCTAAAATAGGCATAATTATGATTTTATATCAGTAAATATCTGATTAAAGAATAAGTAAACGACTACAATTCTGCCCAGAAATTTGATGAGTTTTTCTTCTCTCCTTCTATAATCAACTGTCCCAAGTTTGATTCTTTTTTTTTGGTTGTGGTTGTTGCACGTCTCTCCCTTTTTCTATCCCCTCATTGCCCAAAAATAGGTTCAATACCCAGCCCTAATTGTGAAAAGAAATATTTGGCTGACAGTAATTGCTGAGCATAAATTGTATCTGAACACCTAACAGCTCTCTGAAAATGTTCCCCAAAAATTGAACAAAGCTGAAAGGTGTGGCGACAGATTTGAAAGTGATTAGATATTGTGTGGAGATGGAGGGAGAGGAGATTTGAAGGGAATGAAAGGGGAATGAGGTCAGAGGCAATCACAGACAAAAGTGATATTAAAGGCGGGGTGGAGGCTAAAGTGCAGGGGGGGGGGGGGGGGGGGTGCAGATTGGAGAGAATAAGGAAAGCAGACATGGAGAGGAAGGGACGAGAGACTAGACAGAGAACAGAATTTGTTAATATGTAAAAGTGGCAAAAGGATATGAGGAGCTCATCAGAAAATAGCATGAGATGAATGGGGAGGGATTGGCTTCAGGTAGAGTGAAATGAAAGAGCTGACGAGGAAGAAAAAAGAGAAAAATGAACGGGAGATGGATGGGCTGGGTTGGTGTCCTGGTAGCGGCAAAGAGAGAGAGACTGGTGGTTAACGCAGCCCTGTAAAGAGCTTAGAGCAGCTGAGACGGATTGAATGGAGAGAACAACCTGGACAGGATTACACCGAGACAGAAGCGAGAGGAGGGCTGCAAGAGCAAGATCCTATCATACCCCATATATATTCCCCTGTCCTCCAGTTACGCGTTTCCACTGGTTTCCACCCACACTACCCACAAGCTCCGCAATCATACTTTAATTAAACCGAGCACACATTATAAAGGAATTAATGATCACCAATTGTTGTACCAAACACTCTGAAGCTAATCTGTGCATTAGACAATCATTCACCAGCCATTAGTTTCTTAAACCCACCTCTTAATTAATTAGTCAGTGAGTAATGTTGCCTACTGAGGGATGAAGCTATCTTTAAATGTATCCTACTGCTGAAGAACAATCAGAGGTGAATGAACACATTGCACCAGGAGCTTGTTGTAATATTTATTTTTGAGCCGAGGTGATGCAACAGGGGCTGAAGGGAGATAACACTGTCTGAGTGGCAACGGGGAACTCTGCTCTGCACATTTTACCGATTAATCCTCATTATCTACCTGTTTACACCCACCTGCTGCATGCATTTTTGAACATTGCTTGATGTACCACGTAGCAGTATTTTTGGCTTGTAGCATTTTAAAGGAATAGTTCAACCTTTTTTTTTTCTTTGCGATGCTTATTTGCTGTCTCTCCAAGCGTGAGATTAGAAGATTGATGTCATGTGTCTGTGTTAAGTATGCAGCTGGAGTCAGGACGAGGTTAGCCCGGCTTAGTGTAAACACTGGAAGCAAGAGGAAACCGCAAGCCTTGCTTTGTCCAAAGTTAAACAATATGCCCATCAACAGCTCTAAAACTCTTATTTACTCTATTAATCTTGTGTAATTTGTCCATGATCTAATATTTTACAAGTATAAAACAAAGAATTTAAGAAAAGTCAGGATAAACAGATGTAATTTGGTGTCTTTTCTGTGTTGTTAACCTTTTACCAACCAGTGTTCTGCTAGTACTATGAAAAGTTACATGTACAGGAACATGTATTATATGTGGAGTATATAAAAGAAATCTTAAAAATATGCTGTCTCTGGGGAGTGGGTGTTAAAAGGTTAAACATCTTGCGACCCCTTTGCCGGATCCTAGTCACAGGCTTGGAGTGACTGCCCTGTAGGGATCTGATAAATACAATCATATCAGATGATGCAAAACATAAATCTGCACATCCGCCGAGACAACATGAGCCATTCATTGAAAAAAAGCTAATGTCTTACTTCCCTACTAGTTAACTCATGATTAGCTGAAGTCTTCTGACATTGATTCGTAGAGTTAATCAGCATCTCATGATAAAGCTCTCATTAGGTCACAAGCATTCAGTCTGTGCGGCCAATTAAGACAGAGAGCGTATGCTGCTCTCTCCGTACCGAGAGTTCACCCCGCCGCCAGATCTCACAACCTACTTAATGAGTGTTCGATATCAAGGGATGTTGTGATACATGAAGAATCGATCGACTATCCGGCTGGGGTGACAGTCACTTGGCCTTTAGGCATTGGCTGGAAACTGCTACAGGGCCCGGGATTGGCTGCCAGTTCACCAAAGTCAGTCAGCCAATAGGAAGGAGCTGAGAGAGCGTAGCAAGGTCAGCTGCTCGGGATGCCCCTGGAGCAGCAATTTGTTTACCTCCTTGGTCTGTGTTTGTGTGTGTGTGTGTGAGAGAGAGAGAGAGAGTATGTGAGAGAGAGAGAGAAAAGGATAGGTATGGCATGATAATAATATGCATCATGCCCTCTGCACACACACTCGCAAAGGTGCATCTTTCCATTCCAGATTGAATTACACAGGGCTGATTGGATTTTTCTCCTCTGCATCAAAGACAAAAACACTACTCTCTCGCTCTCCAACCCCCTGCCTCTGGGTCCATCATCCCATCATCACTCCCTGCTTTTCTTTTCCTCTCAAGTATTCTCCATTTGCACCTTTCCTTTCTAAAACTCGGCCCTTTTACGCATCGATTTCCCTCCTTCTCCTTGCCATTCCGTCACTGGGGTCTGTAAAGTCGCATGACTGTCATTAGCCTGATTACACAAGCTGTAATTATATGAACACACACGCAGATGCTGCCTTGTGATTCACATCACTGTATATGAGCACAAATGTGATTCTCATCAATGTCTGCCTGTTTGCGTGTGGATTTTCTTGTGTGTGTGTGTGTGTGTGTGTGTGTGTGTGTGTTAAGGTTTTCGATTTTGTGCCTTAAAGAGACCATTGATTACCGTTTCTGAGTGTACTCTGAGTCCCCCTCTCTCTCGCTCTCTGCTATACAAAGGCATCATGGTCTGCGGGGCGCTCTCTCACACGCAGCCACATTTCTGAGCCTTTTTGAAAAGTTCCTTAGAAACACGAGAAAAGTTCCAGCCACAGGCACCACGCCCTCCCACTGGCCCTGCAGAAATAGGCCCATTGAGCCAGGCTATAATCACACGCACACAAACACACAAACACACGGACACACACACAAAGAGACACAAACACAAACGCACGCACGCACGCACGCACGCACACACAAATCCGCATTTAGTCTCGCTCCCTCTCCTCTCTCTCCAGGACTTCATGGAAGCAGCCACAAAAACACAGTCATTGACCCACCAGCCAACCAGCAGCATTCACCGCTCACTGCAACATTTCTCCAACCAAGCATCAATACACTCACCAACACACACCAACACACACACACACACACACACACACACTAACTGGCATTCCCTGAACACCAGGGAAAAATCCTCTGACAGACCCTCATAAACACACAAATACACGGCAGCGTAATGTGGAGTGTGGGAGCAGCAGTTGTGTCAGAATTTCAAGGCATTTCTGGCAGCAGGACAGCGACACACACACACTCACTCTCACTCAGATATGCATGTTTCATAAGGTCATATATAATGGAGGAGGATTCCACGCAGAGAGGCCTCGTGCGTGTGTGTGTGTGTCTCTGTGTGTGTTTGTGTGTGTGTGTGTGTGTGATGTAGCTTTGAGATGTGGTCTTTAATCCTGTTGGATTGTCAGATTATTGTAACAGCTGGGTCCTACATACAGATATACATCTCTCTGCCTCCCTGTCTCCGTATCACCCCTCCTCCCATCATACTGCTCCTCTATGCTCGGCCCACGAGCTGAGTGGATCTATGCATTATGGTGTGTGTCTGTGTGTGCGTGTGGTCTCGCAGCTCTAGTCCATTACACGGTTTCAGACCAGCGGGTGTGTCACTACACACTCATGTGACCTCTACTGAGTCTGCGACGAGTTTCAGTGTCAGCTGCTCATTTTGTCAGAGATACTGAGACATTAAAGGTTAAACACACTCCGCCGCCGAGGGCCTGATTTGCTGCTCTTTCAGCCCGATCAGCTGATCATGTTCCCTTTAAACACTAACAGAATATAAAATTTCAATATTGAAAGTCATTTTGTTTATATTGTATTTATTCATTCATCCCGTTTCTAGCGGAAATGGCAAGGGCAGCTTAATACTACAGCAAAGCAGCTACTTTGTCAGAAACTACAGTTTTTAAGACACAATTGCAATGAATCCTTCACAAAAAAGCCACCCCAGTTTAGCCAGTTGAACACTTTTAATGTGAAGCAACAGCAGTATGAAATGTTTGGTGTGCATTAGCAGTAACCTAATACAGCTTTGATGTGGCTGTGGGAACGTGAACAGTGAGGCTGATATCAATGAAATAAAATTAGGTAACAATGGAATACATACATGCATTGTTTTCTGAGAAGGCCTCGTGGGTAGGGAGGCCAATTGAATCCCGCACGGGAATTGCGAACTCCTCCACTTCCAATACAACCTACTATATAGAAATTAAAGAAAAAACAACAGAAAATGTCAAAATGTCAGCTTGTGAATGACATTAGTAATCAAGTTGCTAAAAAGGATGAATTCTCCACTTAATCAATGATGGGAAACCAGATTCTATTATATATTTCAAGTGATTTATTTAAAGTGAATCTCAGTTTATGAATTTTAAGACACATCACGACCTCTATAATCAATTGTGTAAAAGAGGGAGGGCAGGCAGCCTTCCACCTAATGAAGATTAATCGTTGAGCTAACAATGAAGCAAGTGCTGTAGCCTTTGACTGATATGAAGTAATGCCGCGCTCTGTTGAAGGTACTCTGAACATTGCCATAAATTGATTGTGGGTCTATTGTTTTGTCACAGATATATGAGATAAACATTGTAAGTCTTTCTGCATGAAAATGAAAATTACCTTTCAGTGATCCAGATGCATAATTCTTGCTCCACTGTGCACCTGTTCTATCCCTGCAGCTCTCTGACCAATCCATTCACTGTACCATATACCATATTTAGCAAATGCATGACTTTCCATAAGGGCATTCATCACTTAGATCATCTTTGTCCTTATAACTCAGTGGAGAAAGATAATATTAGAAAGATAATATTAGTGCTTGGAAGGTTTTCAGCTGTGGTTTGGTGCTGCACTGAGCCAGCTTTAGGGCTGGAGCGAGCTGGAATAACAAACTCGAGTCAATGTAATGCCATCCTCCCACAGGTTTTGTACGGGGAATTAATACGGCCACTGTGGCTGTGATTTGGATCAGCCATGGTAGCGATATCAGGAATTTCATCGGCAGAAAGCACTAAAAATAGTGGTGGGAGAAAAAAATGTTTCAGTCATTTCCTGGCTGTTGTACATGAACATGTTTACAGATCTTGCTCAGTGGTTCACATTCATTGGTCACAGGGAGCACTCGTGCATGAAAAACAGACAAACATGCAGGAAATAAATCTGAAATGTGTTTGGCAAGGGACTTAATTTCTACCTTCCCACTCAGCGCTACTTCGAGCATCATGTCCACAAGGATCTTTTTGCCGGTGAATAGCAGTTTAAAATTATTATTACATGTTTAAAAATAACATAAACAGATATAAACGTCAAACTTTAATTAATGTTTTATATCCCAAATAAGTCTGGACACTGATATCCACCATACATTTTCTATTAATCCCCATGTTGTCTGATTTTATCCAAGACACCCAGAACCACTTCCCATCTTTTAAACAGCTAATCAGTGTAAAATTGCTCAGCGGGTTCCTTCCTTGCAGACACAAAGTGATGCCTGCTTATGACCCCCTGCTGCAGCTGTTACTGTAAAGAATCTCTTGACACTAAATGATCATTTAACTTTAAGATTTGGAGCTATTTCACTTGGCTTACTGCTGAAAAAAGAGGCGGGGGGGGGGGTGCTGAAAATACTTATTATTTCACAGGAGGGAACATTCATCACAGACATTAAAACTATGACAGTAACTGTATGTATTAGGAATATATTTGATGCTGAGTGGTTTTGACCCACAGGGGGAGGGGTTTTATATATCAGTTATTATGTTTAAAGCCTTATATTCCTCATATTTAAAGTTGCAATCCCTGATTTTTTCATAGTTCACAGTTCATAGTTGAGTTTCAAAGCCTCAGCAGTGAGCAGGGAGGAAATCTTGTGATTCAGGGGCACAGTTAGTCACAAAAAACAACAAATGCATTACTGAACAGGTGTCCAATTTGATGTCCAATTGTCCAATTTCAATTTGTGCATGAAAAATATTATATATTATATATATTTTTGGCTGAGATGGAAAAGTTGGTATATTGATTAAAGCAAAATGAGACAAAGTGCAAGGGAAACAGACAAATCACGACGTACATGGAGCATGTGACTTAAAAGTCCACTGAAGCTTCTGAGGAAAATAAAAATAGTGGCAGACGAAACACCAGATATGTGTGGAGTGATGAGGAGACTGTAATGTTCTTCAAATTAATACATGAAAATAAAATAAAAAGAATATTGAATATTTACAACAACAGTTGTGGATGGAAGCACGCAGTAATTTTCATTTTTTTTCCAAAAAGAAGAAATCTGTTCAAATCTGTGCTACATTTGGATGGAAACTAATGTCTAATCTGTATCTGCGGTAGCAGGAAGGTTAAAATTAACCTGCACATTACCACAGAAAAACATGTAAAACAATCAACAACGACGTGTAGGGGTGCTCTAGTGTGAATGGGGGCCCTTTTGTGCCCATCGGCTCATATGTCTGTGAATAAGGGAGTATATTTTAGGATTTTAAATCCCCTAGGTAGACTGCGATAGGATTTCTTTGACCCCTTTGGCTGTAGCGTGCAGGTGTTAGCTGTTTTCAGGTTCACAGGAGTGCACCTGACGTCATTGCAACAAGATACTGTCTCGACATCCGACCGTCTCTGTGTGTGTGTGTGTGTGTGTGTGTGTGTGTGTGTGTGTGTGTTATAAGGTGTCATCGAGTGTGTGAGCACTGTGCAACGGCTTTCTGTGTTAATCTCTGCTGAGGGTGGCAGGTGTGTTAACCAGGCCATCACCTGGTAACCTACTCACACACACTCACTCACACACTCACACACACAAAATCGAGCACACACACACGCACACACACTGCCCGCCCTCTGTCTCCCTCACATCTCCTTGTCTGACTGTAAGTGTGTTAGCGTCCAGGTTGGCTGCCATCCAACCTGCCCAGCTGGTAAGAGAGGAAGAGCAGGGTGGAGAGTGAGACGAGGCGGAAAAAGCAAAAGATGGAGGGAGATTAGAGGTCACTACTGACAGGGTCGGGGATTGACTCCGGAAAGAAAGACGGGAGTGGAACAATACAAACAGTAAACAGGCAGCAGTTTTTCCCGCAAGTGTGAGTAGTCGGAGGGAATGTGCCAAGCGGTCTGACCCCGTCCAGGTAGAGAGTTATCAACGGTCCATTTCTGTCAGCGAGCAGCATGGCTCAAACTCTTATCAGTGTAGGTCAGACTGCTCTGGAGAGGAGCAGACACAGAGACGGCCGTGAATCAGCAGCTGCTTCATGAAGCGTGGGCTCTCCACCTACAGTGAATTAATCTGCAGGGAGGTTAGAAATGTGGCCCATAAAGATCACTTTACCTCATTCTGGGGCTGATCTGGGTCTCAAATTCCTGCCAAATGATTATCACTGTCATGCTGTGTTCAAGTGCCTGGCCGACACGTTTGACATACAGCACTTCAGCTCCGTCTGGACACCCACATCGAATTTTAAGCCATTCATTGCAGCAATATGTGGCTCTGCTCATATGAGGCTTTGGTACAAATGTGAGCAACAATTTCAAATTCAAATGTTCAAATTCAAGTTGATTTATCCCCTTCCTAAATTAACAGTGTGGTGTGAAAATGGACATGGAAAAAAAGAATACAATGGACATCAGCCTCAGTGTCTTTTTCATTGTATTTCTGCTCCCTCCTCCCCTTCAACAGTGGATGCAGTAAATGGAGGGACAGCTAGAGGAGTGGGACTCACAGATGGAGCCAGAAAGCAGAGGGAGTATTCAAATTATTCTTCACAGTTTGAGAGCTCAGAGATGCTGCAGCAGTCGAGAACATTCGCTCCGATAAAATCTCCCATATTAAAAAAGCGTAATTGACGATTATTTCTCCATAGCAGGGCAGCATTTCGCTACTGTATCGAAAGCTTAAAATGCTTGTGTGTGTGTGTGTGTGTGTGTGTGTGTGTGTGTGTGTGTCTGCACCAGGCATTGTGCAGCAGCAGCAGCCTCTCGGGTTACTGAGGAATGCATTTGAAGTCAATCACAATGAAGCTTTCTATCTGCCCAGCTAGCCCGAAGGGGATCTCCAAACTGAACTGAACTAAACTGGACCAGCCAGAAAATCAAACCAAGAAAAATCATTTTGGGCCAGCTAATCTTCCACCAGCAGTGTGTGTGTGTGTGTGTCTGTATGTGAGAAACCTGGTTTGGTGAATTAGTGTGTCTATATAACTACCTCTCCCTCCGATTGTTATCTGACTCCCTGCATCTTAGTTGTAGCTGAACTGCAAACGCCCATTGTTCCTACAGACAAACACACACAAAACACACCACGGTCTGCTTCTATCCCATGCTCTGGTAATTGTCATATAACCTTCACACACAAACACACACACACACACACAGCTTCTCATTGTCAGGTTGCTGCAGTGTTGCCACTTGGATGTCACACACTCACACGCTGATAATCTTGCAATTTTTAATTCTGATCCTAAATTAAAATCTGAAACAAATCAGCTCCTGTGGAATATTAATGTCTGTGAAACCGCAGCATTGTCAGCTCAGGTATAAAATCCAGCCAGTGCTGCTGTAAAACGAGCTGACGCACACACACATACAGTACACACTCTCGCAGAGCAGCTATAGTGTATAGGATTAAATGTATAGTGCAAAGACTGATATCCACATTAGATCAGGTTTCTACCTGAGTAACTGCAAATGTTGCAACACCCCTTTAGAGGACGCACCTGTGTTCACTTTGTCACGACATGACATTACCCCAACAAACACAGATTCTTTGTCCGCCTCTGTCCTTCAATTTTATGTTTTCCCCTTTTCTTTTTACACGAGTATACATAATTATATATTCCACGCTTCCAGATTGTTTTAAAATGACTCCAACTGGCACCACATGTCTTACAATGGCAGTGCTTCATACGTTGCCAAAAAGCAGGATTCCATTCACTCCGCAAATCCAGCGGAATATGTCTGTCATCTTACAGTTTCCTTTTATAACAAATGGGAACAAAATGCAATGGTGGAGGGAAATTGAGGGCAACGTACAGATGATTTTGGCCTCGGGTTATGCGTGCGGTGGAGGAGAGCTCGTTGCGTCTAGTTGTGGTTAGTTAGCTATGTGGCGCAGGCAGAAAGTACAGCTGTTTATAGCTCCTGAAACAGAGGCAAAATGCAGAGCTGGCCCTATTCGACTCCCCCAAAATCACGTAAAAACACACACACACACGCCCACACAGATACGTCTGAGGGGTATTTGTGTGTGCATGTACACATGCACCACAAACAAAACCTGTGATTATACCCATTCAGACACACACGCACACACACACACACACTGTAATTACATATAGTGACGCACTACTGCCCGCCACACCGTGAATTCACACTTATAATATCGGCTCATAAATTAAATTTGTGGAGGCACAGAGGGTGATTATATACTGTTAAAGGTTAAGATAAACATAGATGATGCACATTTAAACACACACATGGAAAACGGAAAATAGGCAAACAGCCGACTAGCCTCTGCAGCTTAAGTATGTGCTGGAGGTTGTTGTGTGCGTGTGTGTGTGTGTGTGTGTGTATGGGGGACTTGTAAAAGGGGCCCCTGGGGTGGGCTCTGGTGCCGCCTTGAGGGTGTGGGGGCATGGGGTGTGTGTTTATTTAAGTATGTGTATGTGTGTTTTTTGGAGTCACGCCGAATAGAGAGGGCTAGCCTCAAGATAAGAAACGGAGTTTAAGATGAAAGGGAAACGGGGCGAGGACAGGGATACACTGGCACAGAGTTTGTGGATCCAGAGGGGGGGAGACGAAGGGAGGCAAAGAGGGAGGGACAGATAGCGGGGGGAGCTGGAGGAGCAGTCTGTTTTGATGTTGGTTTTTTAGGGTTGTTTATTTGATGTTACATAACACCTTTGCTTATGTAGCTAAAGCTCTTACATTTGTGTAAGAGTGTGTGTGTGTGGGTGTGTGTGTGTGTGTGTGTCTGGTAGCTTCTCACTGGGAGACGGGAATTTCTGTGAAAGGCAAAGGTTGCCCATAGCAACGGCCTTCATTGTAAAACTGATCCTTGGAATACAGCGCGCGCACACACGCACACACAGACACACACACACACACACACACACATTCGCACCATGCTTGCACTGAGACGTCTTTTCAGTACTTTCGGCACTTTCGGAGTTTGAGATCACCAGGCCTTCACAAACACTCACTCACTTCTTCACACTCACATTTAAGCTGGGAGTGTGAAGCACGCACGCTCTCATCCCTCCACTTTGTGAGGCCCATATCCTCACGTGTGTCGAGGCTCCAAACGACTTCAAGTCAATTTCATTTTCAGGAGGTACATATAGCGTTTCAGCTCCACCTCATGCTGAGATGTGATGGACTGGGATGCTCGGGTTTCTAGATTCCATTATGCTTTTATTGGCTTTTAAAGGCATCAGGTTTCCTCTGTCTGGAGCCGGGGAGGAGCTTGTGCTTCTGTGCGTGTGTGTGTGTGTGTGTGTGTGTGTGTGTGTACAATTAGTATCACACAGGCTAGCAAAAACACAGTTATACAGGGCCTCAGGATGAGCTTAAGATTGCTGGGGAGATAAGTTTGTTTTGGTCACATTTTCAGCAGCGAACTGACTGTTTTCCAGTACCTGGAGCAAAACTGAGCCCTTCGTTCTTGGCACCGCAACATTACTACCGACTGAGCTGAATCGAGATACAATATGCAGTGATGGAAGAAGTATTCAGCTCCGTTTAATTAAATAAAATACCACACTGTGAAGGTTCACTACAAGTGTCAAAGTTCTGCATTCAAAGACATACATTCAAATGTACTTATAGCTGCTCTAATCAATATTTTTATATTAACAACAGACTACCTGTATGTAAAAGGAGTCGCATGCAAGGATGAACCCAAAGGAAATGGAAAGTTCAACTCAGCGTTGGGGAGCAGAGTCACAGCAGACAGCATTAAAAACCCACTGTAATCTACCTGCCCAGCACTGCAGCAGACAGACAGGGGTGGTGGTGAAGCTGGTGAAGATAGTTTAAGCATTTAGCAGCTAAAGAGCCAGATATTTCCCTCAGGAGTTGGTGGAGACCAAAAACAGGAGAGTGAATGTTGGATTTACTCGACTTCAAATAAATGATAATGTTGCTCTGTGTCTGCTGGATGTGTAAATAAGCAAATCTTCGCAAAAAAATGTTTTCACCATATCAAATGTATAAAGAGATAAAATGTCAGCGTTGTGTTTACAGCTGGTACTTGCTGGTCCTTCAAAATGAGTACACAGTGCGTTGTATTTGTGAATGTGAATGTATTTTGAAAGGCCAAAATAGTCCAGTGCAGTTACAGTACTATTTGAAACCCGTCCTGAAACAGTGTGATTTGTACTGTACTTTGAAATGTATCTTTGCACCGCAAGTCAGGGCGGTGGCTCTTAAGTGCACGCATTTGATAGCAGTATTAGTTGACCCTGTGTGATGGGTGAGTGCTTAAGTGTGCGTTTAAACATCGCATTGATGTGGGATTGAGGTCAAGAGAAAGAGAGATGAATGAAGAGGGAGGAGGGATCGGCCTCAAAGTGACCAGAGGCTGAGGTCATTCACTTCAGAGGTTCAACCCCTGAACAATCCACGACTAATCTCTCTTACCTGACCCTGACAGGGGTCACCAGGGAAACTTGCGCTTTCCCCCCCTCACAGACTTAGATGAAATAGGCCTGGATTAAGGTACAGTGATGAGCAGGGAAGATGCTGTGAAATGATCCGTGGGAAACAGTTACAGGCATATTACAGGCAGAGAGCCTTCACAGTGCAGCTGTGAAACTCAAATTTACGGCTGTAGCTCTTCAAAAGACACGACAAATGTGAGGATTTGCTGCTTTTCCCTGTTTTATCTCACTAAACTGAACATCTTTAGGTTTTGGACAGCTGGCCAGACAAAACCAGCAATTTGAAGGTGTTGCCGGTGCTCCGGGAAGTTGTCAAAGACATTTTTAGCCACGCTAGCTCCAACTATTGAATGGATCGCCATGAAATTTCGTTCAGATATCCATGATGCTCAAAGGGATGAAACATTAATGACATTAGAAGACGTCACCTTTGGCTATGGGGATGTGAAATGCAATTTACAGATAATTGTGAGTGGCAGCTTGAGTTCAGAAGTTAACTGCTTTTCCACACTCTGCTACTTTGCAGGCTGTGCATCACTTGTAACTGACACACAAGCACGGACTGAATGAGAGACCCCTCTCTCCTTAAAGGCTTTGATGTTCCTCTGCCAAAATCCCAGCTTTAGATCAACTCATTAACTATGCTCCTCCACAGAGTCACAGATAGACAGATGTTGCCCTGTCCAGCATAATTTCTGCCTGCACCTCCTCTCAGACAGTTGTGTGCGTGTCTCTGTGCGTGCATGTAATCTGCCAAAGTGGTTTCTCTTTCAAATGAAATGACAAACAGCTCAGTCGTTCACGACGAATAACTCTAATCTCTGTCATCTGTATGTCCCCTCTCTGTGCCTCTCCCAGGGACAGACTTGGTACCCGTCTGTTGATGATGAAGGCTCGACGAGAGACGAGTTCTACGACGACGAGGACCTCTACTCCGGCTCTGGCTCTGGCTGTAAGTGTGTGTGTGTGTGTGTGTGTGTGTGTGCGTGCGTGTGTGTGCGTCCGTGTGTGTGCGCGTGAGGTTACACACTCACGCCCTGGTTCTTTCGACCTCGACAGCTGCTGGGTTTCAATCTGCTGACCCCGAAGACCCCACTCCCCTCCTTGTCCTCGAATTCTCTGTTCACCAGGCTCACATGCACAAAGGCCACGCACACACAATCACACAATGCGAGCGAGCCGTTTGGCTCGGCGGGCAGGTTTGGAAGATTTATTAAAAGCACCTTTAAACACAGACACACCCTTGCAAACAAGCAGCAACCTAGACTCGATTCCCCTGGATCTTATTTACTCTAATCAGATTATAGCCCCAACAGATTAGGCGATCACACGCACACCGGCAGTTGTGTGCACCTATCTGCGGGCGACTGTCTATGTTTGAGTGAGCTGGCTGTCTGCGTGTGTAAGAATTACCTACTTAAGGTAAATCACATTGGTGTAATTTAGGCTGATTTTCTGATCTGGCTGTTGAATCTTGAGCATGGCTGTCCTTATTAAGCATGACTCATTGAGGGCTGCCCTCGGCTCAGGCACTGCGCTAGTGGAGAGCACACTCACAATAAATTACAATTCAGAGCAGGAGAGTGCAGCAGAGGCACCCCCTGTGGTTGAAACAGCAGCCCGGCAAATTGCTTTATCTCAAACCGTGATACAGAGCCGTCTGATTCCAAAGGAAACGCTCATTTTCAACAACAGGCAGATGTGCATTTTGTGTGGCTGCTGCTTCAGAATGTGGCATTTGAGGCGTCTGATAAGTTTAACAGAAGCTGCATTGTTCGAGTCCACATTTCGATATCCTCTCCAGCTCCACTGTCAGCCTTCATGTCTTTGTGCCTGTAAATTCAATTTGTTTCTCTTTCAACCCAGGGAGCTTCGCTGCTATAACAAAATGAAAGGTGGTATAATACTATTATGAGATTTAAGAAGAAAATGAATCAGTCAGCACTGGCCTTCCTTTTCCTTTCTTCTCTTCTCTTGTCTTCTCTTCTCTTCTCAGACTATGTCCACACTAAGCCAGCTAATTTTATACCTCAGCTTTTTCAAGCCAAATTTCGTAAATGAGTATCCATCCACTCTGAAACACCAAAACAAAAGGAAAACAGTTAAATATCTTATCTCCATCGTCAGTCGGCCACCACCAAAACATCACAGCGTCACAGCTGAAATCAGGAGACAGTCAGGAGAAGGACAAACATCCTGGTCTCTCAGCTGGTTAAACCTCCTCTCTTTCCCCTCCTGCTCTCCATGTTTTAATACAGCTGAACTCACAATTTCTGATTTCTGATTGATGTTTCTTCCATTTTCTGTTGTCAGACAGCTAAATGAGCAGAAAATAGCGGTTTGATTGTGGCTCTGATTACTACGTTGAGCCATCAATAAAATCACTATTACAGAACAAACATAGCTGTGTTGTATGATTGGCTGCACTGACACTTCAAATTAGTGATCATGGAGAAGGGACAGAAAATTGTCTTCTTAAAGGAGCACTCCACTGATTTTACATATAAAGGTCAGTCATGGGGAGTGCTCAGCCCGTGTTGTATAATGTCTTCTGTGGATCTGGAGGAGCTTTGTCATGTCTGAAAAGATAACCCTGATGATGCCATAGTGATGCCATCAGTGTTACCTGGGCTTCGGGCTTCTAACAGAAAGCCTGCGTTACAAATAAGAGCCGTGTGGGTGTTAGTAAGGGGGGTCTCATGAAAAGGTGACATTGGTTGCATCATGGGAAATGTAGGCTCCAGTCTTTTTTGAGCTTGACACATACTAGGGACTAAAAGTGAGGATATCTCTGCCTCTGTCTGTGCATCGTGAGTCCCCCAACCTTACGGAAGTGAAATACTAAAATGCTTGACATCCCTTTAACTTCACTGCCACAAAACCCTCAGTCAGATTTACATCAACATTTTATAAAAAAAAAAACAGTTTTACGCACTAGAACACAAGTCAGGTGTTTTCAGATTGATCCGCTGTGGAGAGCTATTTGACAAGCTTTATTTTTTGGGTGAGAAAAATGCTGGCTTAGTAAAGAAGTCCAAAACAGAGTGAAGAGGAAGTGTTTTCAAATTAAGCTGGTTTAGGGGCATCATGAAAGGCTAAGTCGTCTATGTGGAAGCCTGGCACCTTGTGTTCCTTTCTCTCTGCCTTCAAATTTCTTCTCTGATTCTCAACTGTACCCTGTCAAATAAAGGCAGAGATGCCCCCGAAAAATCACTTTCCATTTACTATATTGTGCACAATATTTACTATATCCACAGTGTTAAATTTATGCATGTTGAAAATGATGAGTATTTATTATCGAGGGAGTAGTGAACGAGTGACCATGGGGTTGATTTCAAACTCAGCCATAGTCTCAGTTTCCCATTCTGTTTGTGTGGGTGTGCGTGGGCGGGTTGAGTGATGAACGGGATGTGTGACTAAGTGAGATGCGTACGCTTCAAATGGTTTCGACTCCTCTGCTTGTTGTTGTTTGATTAAGTCAGATTTAATTCATTTTAATTAGAAAAACCCCTCTCCCCTCTTTAGTTCCCGAGATCAGTTTGAGGCCGACGTCGGTGGGCGTGTCCGTCACCACAGAGGAGCCCCTCCTCCTCTCCACCACCCAGGCCACCGGCCCCGCCCCCTCCGCCTCACCTGCGGCCGAGCCGAGCCCCAGCCCCGAGGACCCCACCGCCACCTCACTGTCCACCGAGGCCGATGGAGAGAGCGGTGCATTCTGGGAGAGGGAGAGAGAGCTGGAGAAGGAGAGAGAGATGGAGGCGGAAAGGGAGAGAGAGAAGGAGCAAGAGAGGCAGAGGGAACTGGAGAGGGAGAAACAGTTGGAGCGGGAGAGAGAGAAGGAGCAAGAGAGGCAGAGGGAACTGGAGAGGGAGAAACAGTTGGAGCGGGAGAAAGAGAGGGAAAGAGAGAGGGAGCGAGTCCGGGAGTTGGAGAGAGAGAAGGAGAGGGAGAGAGAGCGCGAGCGAGAGAGGGAACGCGAGAGAGAGCGAGAGAAAGAGAGAGAGAGGCAGAGAGTGCGCGAGCTGGAAAGAGAGAGAGAGCTGGAGCGAATCAGGGCCGCCGCCCAGACCACTGCTGCCCCACGATCCCCTGCCGCCATTCCCGTGGTGACCACCATCCCGGCGACCAGCTCCGCAGAAAGTGCAGTGCCCTCTGCCAGTTCGGATGACCTGAGCACCACAGAAGAAGACGAGGACGTCTACCTGTCACCTGAACCCACGTCGTATTTCCCAGGCTTCGACATGGAGACCACCACAGAGGAAGACATGCCAACCACAGCAGAGGCCACCCCTGAGCCCACGACAGCTGCACCTACCACCACCACCACCACCACCACAGCCACTGTCAGGACCAGGTTTTCCTTCCGGCCCAGGGTTCCCATGACGACAGCCACTCAGGTGGTGCCAACCGAGAGAACGACCCGCCCACAGCAGCCCACAACTTCACAGGTGAGATTCAAAATAGTAGCTCAGTCAGCTGACTCGCATTGTTACGATCATATAGAATATGAACAGTGTCTATATTTGGTCTGACTGCATCACACTCACAAGAAAAACACCAAACTGTTTGTGTATAGGTTAAACAAACAAGATATAGCATTTTAATTGGTGAGCTTTAGAGGTGCTGGTAGGTTTTTTAACTTTGAACAGAACCCGGTTAGCTGTTCCCCTTTGTCTTTATGCTAAGCTAGGGTAATTGCTTCCCGTCTCCAGCTCGGTGCTCAACGTACAGACATGAGAGTGGTCTCAATCTTCTCATCTCACGCTCAGGAAGAAAATATCAAACTTTCCTTTAATTAAAGATATGTTAAAGGATACGTTTGGGGTTATTCTATATTTTTCATGTTGTTAACAAATCCCATGAAAAGACCAAAACCAACAACACATAAGTCAACATAATACGCCCTACTGAATACTTTCAGACTTCCCATTCCTGACTCAACACGCATCTTCATTCCCATCGAGGACATCAATCTTTAAATGTAGATCACAAATTATTAGGTTTAAGAGATTGTTTTGTCAACCACTAATATGTGGTTTTATTTTTTAAAGGCATTTTTGTCAATTTTATGGGATGTGCTGAAAAAAAGGAAAAATAAAGAATATCACCAGCCTTACCCTTTGAATGTTGCATAAACACAAGCAGCCATACAAGAATTTCTCCCAATAAAATACAGTCTAAAATTGGCAAAATTATGATTTAAATCAGCAGCTATCTGCTCAAACAATAAGTGAATAAGAACATTGTAGCTTTTTCAATACTCTGCTAGTACTAATGGACTAATTTTAGTCAGTACCAATAAACACTTAAGATTTGATACCCAACCCAACTTCTCACTGCCTCTTTAACACTGACAGCTTAATTATTTACAGACCGGAGTCATTTCTCTGATTGGTGTGCTTCTGTTTATTTGCATCACTCTTGCATTAAAGCCTGATGTATTTGGATTTGCCTGGTTTTGCACACTGTAATTAAGCTGCCAGATTTTATGAAGAGTGTATATATGTTGGACAATATACGACTTTCCACCAGTCAGAACATACAGACTCTCATTGTTTCAAAGGCAAACATGTGCCATGGAAAGTTCTCTGCTTGTGTTGGTTTGGATATGTTTCATTGTAGCAGCTCCATGGAACAAATGTGATTACATCAAATGTAAATTTCCTGTCGTTAGTCTCACATTTCTCTCTCTGTTTTAGGAGGGTAACAACGACGTGGGTGCTGCAGGGCCGAGTGGAGATTTCGAGATCCGTGATGATCGCCGTAATGATCTTGGTCGAGGTATAATGCCAGTGGATCCTGATATGATCGGCAACACGGTGGATGGAGGAAGCTCTGCCGCCCAGCTGCCACAAAAGAACATCTTGGAGAGAAAAGAGGTCTTGATAGGTAGGTCATCCAGCTCTTTGTCTGTCTGTCCTCCTGCCTTTCTGTCAAATAAACCACTTGTTAGTCACCTCTTATATCAACAGATCACATTTCCCCCGTTGCCTCCTGTATTCTTTCCCTGCTTTCTGCTAAGATAAACTGGCTTTACCTCACGTTCACGTAGTGCAGATTCATTGCGATACGCGAATGTGCTACTTAGCCCCATTTGACCCATTGAGAACAAGCAATCCCCTTCTTGGGCTATCCAACCCCCTCCTTTCTTCCCCTTTTTTTCTCATCATTTTCCCTCTGGGCAAATCCAATTTCTTTTCAAGTGCACCCCTCTCCTCATCCCAAAGAGCTGTTGTAGAAAGTAAGGGAGCAGCCAACTTGCATGACCTGACTAGCTCTCTGTCTCTCCTTCAGCTGTTCTGATTGGTGGACTGCTGGCGGTGGTTTTCGCTGATTTCCTGGTCATTGGTAAAGAGCAGGAGGCAACAGAGATTATACTAGAATAGCTGGCTCATACATTCATATAGTTCTATACATGTGTAGTCACTTTCATGTATGGGTGTACCATGTTAAAGAACATGAGATATAAACAGTGATTTGCATTTACCATCATTAACTTTTCACACTGATTCAAGTTTTGATAAATAAAACAATACAATTTCTATTTTGGCCCCAGCCAAATATTTTAGATCATATGGTACTTTGTTTCCTTTGTATTGTTTTTCATAAAAAAATATTGCAAATGTGCCTTTCACCAATCCAAATCTATACAATGTTTCACAGTATTGTGGCTGGTGGTTCAATATTTTAACAAGACTAAGGGTGTACAGCCACGCTAAACACATGACAGCTGTTTTCCACAGTAAGATCAGGGATGGTAAAAGTACATACAGTATTTATAGTTAGTTTTGTTTATCATCCTTTTGGAAATTCTATTTGTATCTGTGGCTACTGTCAGACATATACAACAAAGAGACATTACAATTAAAGACAGACATTTAACAACAAAGTGCTCCACAACAACATCAACAAAAATCAATAATTAAGTGCAACAAAATAAGTGACACATACCTCATATCACCATTATACACCTCATTATACACAATATAATAAGAAAACTGATCTGATATAAAAACAACTAATTGCAATTTCTAATTACAAGAAATGGTGTGAAAAGTCAAGAAGGTGAATACTTTTGCAGTGACAGTCCATGGTGAAAAGTTTTGTTATTTTAAATACCCCAGCCTTTGCACTCTGATATTGGCAGTAATGAAATAAACAAAGTAAACACCTCCCACACAATGAATGGAAACAAAATGTTCCTTAAGCATTTTGGAAAATAAACATTTTGTTCTCCATTTCGGCGTCAATACCAATTAGTTTAACAAGGGAATTTTCCCCATTTGATAACCACACATTAATCTATCGCACGCAGCAAGAGTTCATTAGCGATGTGTGCAGAAGAAGGTGGAAAAATGCAGCTGTTGCGGATCGGTTACACCAGCCCCATCAGGCTTAACTACTATGGAGCACTGCAGGGCTGCAATTTAGCACAAAGCTGTTGGCAACACAAAACGTATGTTGGCACGTTCAGGCTCATCAGTCTTCACTTAGCAACTAGCTGATAGTGATGCTGTGGTAGCTTTGATCTGCTGTCAGACTAGGAGTGTTTGAAGCAGCGCGTGTTTGTAGTGATGTAGTCTGCTGCAGGATGTGACAGTGGCTCTAATGGTACTTTAGTGTCTGTTTATGTGTCTATATGTGAGTGTTTGTAGGATCTGATGTGCAATGTTCTGGAAGGGTTTTTTAACATATCCTCCCTCTCTGTCTGTCTTTCCTCAGCCGTGATAGTGGGAGGAGTAGTGGGCGCCTTGTTTGCTGCCTTCCTGGTGATGTTGCTGGTGTACAGGATGAAGAAGAAGGACGAGGGCAGCTACACGCTGGAGGAACCCAAACAGGCCACCGTCACCTACCAGAAACCAGACAAGCAGGAGGAGTTTTACGCGTAACACTTGTATGCCAGAGAGACGCACCGCACGCCGAGGGAGAGAGAAAGAGCGAGAGAGAGAAGAGAGAAAGATACTCTGCCCCCTTCCTCCTCCTCCTCCTCTTCTTCGTCGCTTCCCCGTCATCTGCTCGCCTCTCCTCATCCCTCTCTCCTCTCGTCTCCAAAACACTTGAGAGCGCCCTTCTCTCTGCGGACTTGGAACTTTCTTTTAAACGAAAATGAAAAAGAGGTCAAAAAAAAAAAAAGAAAAAAAAAATCCAAATATATTCTGAAAAAATAACACATACACGAGATGTTTTTAAAGTAAATGTTGTTATTAATATTCTACAGATTCTCTTGTTCTGTATGTAATGATATGATTATTTTGTAAAAAAAAAAACCCAACAAAACAAAGCACAGGCTCTTAACCTGTGTTTTCCAGCAGAAAAAAAGTTCCTCCTCTGTTTTTATGGGGCGAATGAAAAGGCTAAAAAGAAAGAGGAGAGGGGCGGCGGGAGCTGAGTGAAACACAAAAGAAAAAGAGAGGGGTGGGCTCGACTCTGCCCCTCACCCCCCGAAAAACACAGACTGTCTGGTTGGCCGCATACAGCCCAGGGTCAAAAGGTGAGAGGAAAGGTCTCTTTTGTGCCTTCCATCCCTCTGGTGCTCGAAGACACATACGCACATTCATACTGCCACATAAACACATGCTTACAAACATGCGCACACACACACACACACACACTTGTATTTGCTCGAAGCGGCTCTGACCTCTCTCTCTGTGTCCGGCCAACCAGAAAACGGTGATCAACCCTCTTCTTGTTTCACAACAGCGAGGAGCCGCTGTAGAAACATTGGCTGGTCCTTCTGCTCCTCTAAGCTGTACAAAGACTAGTTACGGATAGTAATAATAACCAATAATATATCAATGTTTTGGGCTGGATGGTGAATAATAATAATAATACCATAATAATAATAATAATAATAATGATAATAATACTTAAACAGGAGGATGTGTATTTAGCAGTTTAAAAAAAAAAGTTTATATGTAAATATCAGCGTATCCTTTCTGGCATCACTAACCATCTGCATGATCATGAAGAGTTTTTATTCATCACATCCGCCATCACTAGATGAGCTGTGCTCTCTTCAGCCACATGTACACGCAGACATACACACGCACATGCAGACACGCACACACACACACACACACACACACACACACACACACACACATACACGCAAGACAAGTGCAGAGATATAACTTACTGTGCATTTAAATACACCACAAAGAATTGAAATATACTGTAAATCATATCATTTAAACACATATCAAACCCATCATCCTCATCATCTTCACCATCATCATCATCGTCATTGTGATAGTCATCACTTGTGATACAAGCGAGATCAGGTGGTTTCAATATGTTATTGATTAGTTATGGATCAGTTGCCGGTTGGTTTAGAGTTTGGTCTGTTTGTGTAAAAGCACAACTACGTGTCCAGTCATCACCTCATCCAATCCCTGCCCCCCACCCCCCACACACACACACCTTTTGCATGCCTCACTTTCTTTTTCTACCACCATTTGCCCTCTGTTTGGGGATGGGAGGGGCCTCTTGGAAGTGAGAGGGGCTTTAATGAAAAAAAAAAAAATCAAAAACAGGAAGTGTTGAATCCACACAGGAAGTTGCTCCCACATGCACTAATTAAGTCAAAATCACTACTTTTGTCATTTAAGCTTTGGTTATGAGAAGAAAAAGACTCTTAATTAGTTTATGGGGTCAACTTAAACCTGCTGTTGGATTCTTTTTGGGGAGGGGACAATGGGGAAAAGGGGTTAGGATTCGGTTTGGGAAGGGGAATGTGATGAGACAGGAGGGCTGTGCTTCTATCTAAGAGATTGTAACAATAACCACACCAGTGCGACTGGGCTAGTAGCTTCTATTATACTCAGTACTGTAGAACAAAAATGCATGGGAGTCAAAACTATACTAGTCTGGGTGTGTGTGGATGCCTGTGTGTGTTTTTTTGTGTTTGAAAGAAAAGAGGGGTGAGTTAAAGTTGGAATGTACTGTGGTCGAGTGTGTGTTTACCTACTCCAGCAGTTCTCCCGCTCTTCCACAGACAGGTAACACACCTCTTCCACTCCTGTGTGTGTACGTCACCTGCCCCCCTCGCCGGTGTGAGAATATGTGTGTGTGTATCTACACCTCATCTGAACCCGCCACCTGTATGTGTGAGTGCTTCACCTTGGTATTTCACAGCAGACTCTTGTGTACACTGACTAGCCTGTCGACGTGTGTGTGTGCGCGCGTGTGTGTGTGTGTGTGTGTGTGTGTGCGTGTATTTAGTCTGTTCACTGCTGAATGAGGGGCAGCTGGTCCCCCACAGTGGCTTTCACACACACTGACTGTCTTTTCACTGTCTGCCTGTCTGTCTCTCTGCCGCAGGACAGACGGACAGACAACACGCCACTTTCTCACAGGCAGGAATGATCTTAACACATACTGTCTTTTCTAAAGTGACTGTCAAAGTGTAAACATGTGTGATTGTACCCATCTAAGCCTGCGTAGCCAAATAAGACGTGTGTGTGTGTGTGTGTGCGCGTGTGTGCGCGCGTGACAGAGGGTGAATTTGTACGTGTGTGTGTGTAGGTATGCATATGTGTGTGTGTGTGTGTGTGTGTGTGTGTGTGTGTGTGTGTGTGTGTGTGAAGCCCAATGGAGGCTACACTACTCTATGTTTGCTGTTCCCATTCCTGTTTTTATACATTTGCATTTTTTTAAGGCTGAGTTTCTGTCATTGGCTGAGTGCGCGAGAGGAGGCGGATCCTCCACGCCACCGCCCTGTCACTAATCTGCCACTCTGTTCCAAATAAAAAACCTGATTGGGTAAATCTGTCCTCTCTTGTTTTTTTTTTAATTCTATTTCAGTGGATCAATCAATACACTTGCAATTTTTCCGTTCTGCTGTTAGTGTCCAGTCTGCTTTCAGTAATACATGATGGACAAACAACGAAGAACAATCACATGACAATCCAAATATGCACACTCAGCAGGCTGCTGTTTCGCTCCTAAAGACCCCCTACCTATCGCCTTCTGTGCAGTGTGTATGGGTGTTCGGAAATGCACTTATTGGCTTTCTTGGCCAGAGTTAGATGAGAAGATAAATACCACTCTCATATCTGCCTGTTAAATATGAAGCTGCAGCCAGCAGCCCCCCCCCCCCCCCCCCCGTTGCCAAGAAAGTGAATAAGCATTAAAGTACTCCTTTAAGAGCAGTTCACACACCAGACTACACATTGCAGCTTCAGTGTTTGTCCAGAGACCTATAAATCAAACAGTACTCCTGTCCCGTAAAAATACTACCTTGTTCCAGATTTTCTGGGGGTCAGATTGTGTAGTTTGATTTAAATACAACCTCTAGGAATGTGCACCAAGTGAGCACAATATAAACTAATATAATATTGATTTTGATACAGGGTTCCCATACAAAACTGGGCTAAATGATTATGCAACAATACCACAACCCACTTTAGCTGATACTGTACTTAAATTGTACTTATTCCCTAACAAATGCATCATTAATCAAATTACATAAACCAATTAACATGCAGTGAAGCTGGGAATGTTTGTAGTCTCTAGGGGTCAAAGTAATCAAGGTTTGTTCATTAACATTATAATGAGCTGTCCAGGATGTACCCTGCCTCCTGCCCAATGTCAGCTGGGACAGGCTCAAGCCCCCTGCGATCCTACTGAAGGATAAGCAGGTATAGATAATGGATGGACTTTTAAAATGGCAGAAATTACAGAATAAATGAAAATCATCTGTTTCTACCTTAATACAATTTGCGGTGCTCATAGCAATTATACAATTTCAATCAATCAATTTTCATCTTTCCACATATTATGTCCTGGTTACTCTTGCTAATCCAGAGAACCTGGCTGTCAACATTACAACTTCTTTTGAAAAAGTACCAGTGAAAACTGTTATCAGCGTGGTTTTTGGATTATCCAAAGTAACCAGGACGTTGTTGCTAGAACAAAACACTACTGTTGAATTATTCAAATGTATTTTTTCAATGCTATGGGCATTACAAATGAAATTCCATTTATTTTCACTTTACTGAGCAGGAGAAAAAATCTCTGATACAGATATCTCAAAACAGTAGCAAAAAACTGCTAGATGCCACTAGATGTAAGTGAAAAAATATGTTTTCTTTTTTGTAATTTGGCTGAACTGACCCTTTCAATCCCTGGTCGTGACTATGACTCAACTACCCCCTGGCGCTGGATTTCACTCAAGCCTGAGGCCCAGGATTTGTTCACTGGCTGACTCAGGACTTGAAATGGTGGGTAAAAAAGGCAACTGAGAACGTGAATATATTTTAGTAACATACATTCAAAAGAAGTTGCATGCAGACACAAAGTCTCGCTCTGGTGTTATCACACACCAGCTTTAGCTTGGCCTTCATACCAGTTCTGACCCACTGACATTGCACGCAACCCTGCATGCCTTGATCTGACAGAGCTACTGTGTATATATATTTATAATCACAGCCTCTTAACAGCCTATTTACACTTTCTGAACTCAGTAGACCCTCAAGGGAGGAACAGCCAGAGATGGTATTATTCTTAAGTCTTCACGCAAAATGTTCTTATGAAGTGATTAGATAAAGTGTCTGTGGGGAATTGTGAGCACTCAGGAAAGGAAATTATTCTAAATGGGGCTTCACTTTACATTCTTTGCATCACACCAGATGAAACCAAGGCCACCTGATGTGGAGGAGTACCAGGGAGTCTGCAGACAGCATTGGATGGCCTTTCCTGGATCCAGAGAAGACAACAAGCTGTTCTGGCCTTGGGTAGTGGGCTGCTGATATGTGCCTCACATGGAGGATGAGGGGGGTTTTATGTGGGCCCCTCTTCTGTTTGGGAGGGGTAGAACAGAGGAGTAGAAGCCGAGCAGTAGAGTTTGGGTAGACAGAAGAAGGTTTAAGAGCCTGGGGGTCCAGTCAGTACCCCATCTGGTGGGTAACAGAGGAACAACTGCAGCAAGACAAATAGGATTTCAACCTGTTATGTTAATATCTGAACAGATAGTGGGCTGTTATATGAGCACTTTATTTTACAAAGACTTGGCCCACTTTATGCCTTTGTTGAATAAGAAGCTCAAAGGATCAGCATTATTTATCCTCTACTTACAGCAGTGGTACCCAGTCTCGGGGGATGGACCCCCACAAGGACTTGCAGGATAAATCTGAGGGGTCTCAAGATTATTAAATGAGAGAGGAAAGCTGAAAATACATATCATGACACACAAACTCTTGCTTCTTTTCCCCAGACTTTCCATTAAGTTTGCTTTTTACATGTAAATTACTGCATATTTGTACCTTTTCAGGCCTTTATTCAAATAAAGCGATTAAAATCACTCTTTGGGTTAACTGGTCACAACTAGGCACAACATTTGCCAATAGTGACAAGTGGTTGTGAGTAGATATTGCTTTCTTTGATCCATAATGTCTTGATAATCTTCAGTTTTCAGGTTTGTTTTTAGATTTTATGGCAGGGAAAGGTCTGAATAAATTATCTGGGAAAACTGCAGTGTTTAACAGTTGAGTCAACCTGCACTGAAATCCCTCAACACATTATAAATTGTTAAAGGACTCATGTTTCATAATAATCTAGTGTTTTATTAACCTACAGTATAATTTTATGGTGTTATGATTCACAGGGGTATGATTATTTTTAATTGTAGGCTACACTGATTTGTATATTTTATACCCACTCTTATAAAACATAACTGCAATAATCCAATAGTCCATTTTATTGAGATATACACATCAGTCCCTACATAATTATTATCATTATTGCACATTATAGTGATACCATGGTAGTTATAAAGAGATTATTGAGATTCACATCTGGGTACCTTAAATGTAATATGAATATCAGTGGTGGAAGAAGTACTTATGTTTACCTAAGTAAAAATACCAATACCACATCAAAATACTCCATACAGTTGAAAGCCCTGCAGTTAAAATCCTACTTAAGTAAAAGCTCAGAAGTATTATCAGCAAAATTTAGTTAAAGTATGAAAACTAAAAGTACTCCTGCTAAGGTTCCCAACCTGTGGGTCGTATCAAATGTTCTTAAATTGAATATCTTAATCTGAAAAGTAACTAGTAGTCACAGTGCAAAGTGCAATATTTCCCTCTGGAATGTAGTAATTTGTGTAGAAGTACCCTTTAAAGTAGCAAAAAATGGAAATACTCGAGTAAAGTGCAGGAACATCGAATTTGTGCCTCAGAATAATACATAAAAGTTAAAGTACTTAATGTTATATCTTTCGTTTTAACACGTTTACTGCAGGTAACTTCAGGGGGACTAGGGGGAACAAAAGAAAAGAACAATAAATAAATGAGAATCACTTGTTACATCTTAACTCTCTCGTCAGAAGGCTGCATCTAACCACAGATTAAATGTATCTCTTGACAAACACCAGTAAGCGCGTATTAATGGTGATTTCTGAACAGATGAACGCCAGTAAACCTGACAGTCACCTTCAGCGGGTACCAGCGACGCCTCACCTGTCGGACCCGTGCTGCTCGCTGATTGGCTGCCTCGCGCTCGCGCGTCACGCGGCGACCCACAGGTAATCAGTCAATCAGCCTCGTTAGCCCGCGGCCCGACCCCGCCCGGCCTAATTGATTATTGGTCCGGGTTTATTGGTTTTTGACTGGCGCCGGTCGCGATGGACGGAGACTGTGGTTCAGCCGAAGATGGTTTTGGTAAGGGGCCGCTCGGGCCGACATTTAATTGTTTTATTGGTTTATTGGCGGGCTCGGCTCGAGCCCCCCGCGTCGCTCCGTGAAGTTTGCGAGACCTGTAGGAAACTCTCGGGGTGCATTCAAAGCCCAAAGTCTTCCCTGTGAGGCGCAGCTCGGGCCCCGCGGGGACTATTTAAGAATTTAAAGCTCGGTTATTAACACCGGCGACCCGGTGTTTGTGGAGGGGGGGGGGGGACGGTCAGCGCGGAGTTAATTAACGGTTCAGGTGTGAGGCGCCGCTCATTAATGGCCGCCCCCTCCTGAGGATGAGCTTATCGGGCCTCGTGCGGCCCCGGCCCCGCAGGTCGCCGCAGGACTCATGAAATATGAAGAGGCGAAACTCTTCTGACGCTGTCCAAGTTATTTCTCACAATGTAGGCACTTTTTTTTTTTTTTTCTTTGCAGGTGAAATAATCCGTATGGAAAGCCTCCAGGGGCTTCACTTATATAACTGACTACATTAAATTCACGGATATACAGCCACACTAAAAGGAATGTATTCAAATATATCTTATCCTGAATTATCAAGGAATGTGAAAACACCTGCAAACTTGGCCCAGGATTTGAGATGAGCAGGTAAAGAGTCCATGCCCCATGAAGTCTCTAAATTATTGTCATTATTTAGATTTTGTCACAATTATATTTTCTGTATATCTTGTAGTTATTTTTAGACCCAACATGGTCTGAAAGATGGTTCAAAATAGAGCTGAAACAATTAATTGATTAGTTGGTTGACAAAAAAAAGTCATCTGCAACTATTTGGGTAATTGGAATTATTATTATTTTACATTTTTACATTTTACAGACCAAAAAATGTATCAATTAACTTACTAACTAATCAGCAGATTAATAGATAATGTTTTTTTTTTTTTAAATTACAGACATATTTCAAAGCCTTCTTCACACTGATTATGGAGTCTTTGATAAATGCATTTTCTGGATGGCCTTAAAGTATAAAAGTAGTCTATTAAGAGTCCCTCCACCATGTGATTGGTGTCTTTAAATTGTTGCATGCAATTCCCCTTCGGTAGGTAGCTTAACCCTCAGAAAATTCCCCAGAAATATTACAGAAGACATGACCTTGGTGGTAGCTAGCTATGTCCCTGGTTGTGAGTACGATGTACCAAAATGCAACACATGAAAAAGGTTCAGAACCACAAACATATTTGAGAGAGAGTGAAACCAAAAATAGATGTTTCAATGCTGCTTTTAAAAGTATTGAGCGTCTGAGCACACACTAAGTCATCAGCAACCACAAGCATAAATACTAAATCACCGAATATTGAATTGAACCTCTGTACGGCAAGAATACAAGCGTCCGATGAACTAAGAGGTCTTATTGATTCAAGGAGATCAAGAACCTTAAAGTCAATTCTGGTGTGTACCAGAAGCTAAATCGGTGATTTAAGGACAGGTATAAAGTGCTTTTTTTTTTGGTTTTGAGTAATAATTAGAGTTTTAGAGACAAAGTACAGGTAATGGATCACAGCTGACCTCATGTTATCAGTGAAAATGGCCCAGGCTTTACAGAACATAGACAAAAGTAAAAAAACTTCACTCTGTTGCAGACTGTCCAAGCCTTCTGTGTGAGGAACTGGAGGATTTGGAAACAAAGAATGACCAAGGTAGTAGGAAGAGGAAGAGAAGGGAAGAAGTATTTAATCAGAGGGAGGATGAAGAGGCAGGCGAGGAGACAGAGCGAGAGGAGGAGGAGGGGGAGGAGGAGAAAGAAAAGAAAGTTGTAGTGTCAGAAAAGGAACTGGTGATGTCAGAGGGAGAAGAGGAGGAGCAGGTGAAGCCAGGGAGTAGGCTGGGAGCAGAGGAGGCAGAGGAGGTGCGGATGGAAGACAACAAGATTGAGACCAACAAGGAAACAATCGCTGATAAGAAAGAGGACAAAGAAACAAAAAGTTTAGAGGAGAAAGATGAGAAGAAAAAGAGTAGGAGGAGGCGAGGCAAGAAACAAAGTGAGCGAGTGAGAAACAGGAGAGGTTTAAAAGATGTTAGTGAGCGGTTTGAGGAGGAAAAGAGTCAGATACAGGAAGTGTCAGCGATGAGCTCAGAGGAGAGCTCGGCTCTGTCGGAGCCTCCTGTTGGACTGATTAACAGCTGCGACTTGTCTGATCCTGTCTACCTGGGCGGTGGGGGAACTGGGCTGTATTGCCCTCCAGGTCCTATTCCCCTGCTGTACTCCTCACAACCTCCAGTCCCGATCCAACCTGCACCTGCTCACCCTCACGGGACAAAAAGGCCACACAGTCCCACTCTACCTCACAGTGTCCCCCAGCAGGGCCCACAGCCTCTCGAGGTGAGAATATACTGACGCTGTTTACCAGTCACTTGATGAGCTGTGAACATATATGTTGAACAGCATTGTACCTGAACTTATTTACTGCACTTTTTACTAACACACACTTTCCCCCTTTATTTCCTATTAAAAGAGTACTCCGCTGACGCAGCACTGCACTCCTATAAAAGTGTCAGATGCACAATTCAAACATTTACAAAAAGGATAAAAATTGATGCAGCAAAACCAGCGATATCGTCTTTTTATTCCACACATTCTTCATCCTTAAAGCTTAAACCTGGCGCCTACAATACCCACAATTCAACCAGCTGCCAATATTTTAATTAGAGGGTGTGCTATGCTGGTAGTGGCTATTGCCTCAGGAAGTAAATAAACAACGTCCCACTTTTCTCGGGGGGGGGGGGGGGGGGGGGGGTGATCATCTAGATATAGAGCCAAAGAAGGCTTTGTGCTACATACCCAGTAGTATTTAGATTTTGTTGTGTAAAATCAGTGGTTCCCTTTTAAGCGGCTTTACGGTTGGAAAAAACATCTTATGACAGACTGTGTGAGAGTATACCCTCAGTGTCCAGTGTTTAAATTTGTTTCGGCACCTGTACAATCTAGCAATTCAACACAATGCTGCTGTTAATTCTACCTTACAGAGTTTATAATTAGATAAATTATATGTTTATTATTGAGGTTATAGTTAATTATGGTGTTGTACTGGACTACATTATATTGAGAGGTCTTTCTAATTTTTGTCCTCCTTATTTACATACATGAGGGGAGCAGAATATTAGAAACACCTGAATATAATGTAGTCCAGTACAACACCACCACAAACTATGACCTCATTGCTAAATCATATAATTGACTTAACACCACTGACAGTTTTAAAGGTATCATAAAAGTAATTTAATGGTAGAACAGTTGTTTTGGATCGTATCAGATTGTACAGGTGTACCTAATAAAGTAAGCACTGAGTTTATGTTCTGTATCACATTGTTGCAGCTCCCTATTTAAGCTCTATGATGATTACACAGTGAGATATTCAAACCAGAATTTTCCATGTTTTGTATGGCTTCACCATTCATCACCCCAAATTTTCCCCAAATTCATCCTGACATATTTGAGATGTTTGGAAAATGTGGATTGTTTTTGAGACTCCAAAAATGTATGTGGGTTTGAATAATGTTTGCGTGCAGAGCGTGAGGTTAAACCTCTTCAGCCCAACAGACACTTTTGCATTTTTCTAGTGAAGATCTCCCAGTTTCTAATAATAAGTCAGTGTAATGTGTATGAAGTGATGCACACATAGAACCACTGCAATATCAATGATGCAGCTGTGAAAATAGCTTTGTGGATTTGAATATTGGCCTCAATGTGTGATGTAGTGTGATATCAGTAGGGAAAACAGCTTCATTGGAACAAGCACACCCAGAATTTGGTAATGAAACCATGTCACATCATTTAATCTGACTGTGAAAATATGTAAAGGGAAATGGAGAAAATGTATTATATTTTATCATTATTTGCCAGTATGACCTACTGTACCTACACCATGAAATGTGTCAGTAATCTGTATTTGGAAGGAAAGCTCTGTTCCCCACCCAGAATTGTAGATAATCATAGATAAAGTCATGGGTTGTGCTATAGCAAGAAATTTCAATTCCCCTGATTTCAGGCCACAACTGCACTCATCAGAAGAAACTCTGAAGAAAGTTTTGCTACAGCTTGGGCTGTAGCGGTGGATTGAGCCTCCCTAACTAATACATGTGTATTGTGCTGTTGAGTACAATGTGAGTAAAGGAAATTAATTGTCACTTTTTAGAGAAAAATTTGATGGTCTCATCTCTCCTAAATGTCAGGATTTGCTGCTTTCTGTTTTAAATAATGGTAACTTGGGTATCTGTAAGTTGTAGACTGTCAGATGAATTTGGTAATTTGAAGACATTACCATAGGCTCTGGGAAATTGCAGTGAGCAATTTTCAATATTTCCTTACATTAAATAGACCAAACAATTAATTAAGAAAATACAATGGCATATCAATTGAAAATGAAACACATAATTACCTGCAGCCCTACAGTATGTGCAGTAAGTGTCACTTATGAAAAGTACATAGACAAAACTGGAAATTAATTACTTTGTCTTTGAAGTCCTGAACCAACATTTATTTTCAGAAAATCATTGTTGCATTGATTTCTGTAGGCTGAAATCTTCAACTGTGCACTCAGTGCACCTCAGCAGTGTTTTGGCAGAAAAACATCCCTGTTGGCTGTTTCTACATACTCCAAAATTGTGTTCAACTTAAAAAAATGTGATTATTGACACTTGACAATGAGAAAATCATCATTTTAAAGAGAAAAACACAATAAATCAGGCAATATTTAACTGATTGAATTTGACTGAGATGATGAGTGCTGAGGTAATGTTTGTTGGGTTCATGGCAGATGGAGATAACGCAGGTCTACTCCACCCGACGCTCCATCCGCTCCAGCGCTAGGGGTCGAGGCCGGGCCCTGAGCTTCTCTCTGGTGCCAGGGTTAGAGACTGTGGACAGCTGCCTGCTGCCGCCTGCACCAAAGAAGAAAACACGAACACTCTACAGTACTGGTAATCGAACTGTCAGGTTGTCCAGGTGTGTTCAGATTTGATTATTCAAATATCTCACCTGCATTTGGTGTGTGTGTGTGTGTTTGTCTGCATGTGCATATGCGTGCAGATCAGTTAGAGCATTTAGAGGCATTGTTCCAGGAGGACCACTATCCTGACGCAGAGAAGAGGAAAGTCATCGCTGCTTCAGTTGGTGTCACACCTCAAAGAATTATGGTTAGGCAGCCATCTTTATCTTTTGATCTTCAGAGAAATTCCCTTATGACTCCTTTACATTGCTTATGTGGTGATGTCCCTCCTAGAAGAAAGAATAAGCTCTTAGCAAACAGGGAATTGAGTTTTCGGTGTTGTATCCCTTCTTTCACCTCCCCTCTCATCCTGTTTCCATCACCCTCCATTTTCTCGCTGCCATCCTTAATCATTTTTCCTCATAACCATTTATTGTCTCCCTCTGCATGTTTCTGTGTCCCAGGTCTGGTTTCAGAACCGCAGGGCTAAGTGGAGGAAAGTGGAGCGCTCCATCACAGCAAAGGTTGAACACAGACAGAGTAGATCTGGATGCAGCAGAAGTCCCCCACATCACCCAATCAATCCCACCCTGCCCACACTGGCACCTAACAGGTATAACAATAATGTTTTTTGTAGTTTTTTTACTTGTATTTAAGCTTCATTTGATGTATGACTTATTTTTAGTTATGTTTTTTCTCTTTTACAGTAAGGGAGCCCCCTCTTATTCTGGTCACTTTGCCACCAAACTGCCCCAGCTAGCCCCTGCAGCACCTTCTTTCTCCACCCTGTCCAACCAGACTCCGCCCTCCTACAGCAACCTGCTGGCCAGCCTCAACAGTCCAGGTGTTGAAATCCACATATGTTGAAACAGCTTTTCTAAACATACTGCTCTTGATGCATTAGGTCATTGTGCTCCATAATTACTATTTAAAATAAGTTTGGTTTCTGGGGAAGTATGCTATATCCTTCTCCAAAGCTGAGGGTTTAATAATCTTTGCTCAGAAGCCTAGCATTAACAATTTAAGTTAATAAACATATATACATTACAAATGGATGAAGGGTCTTGTTTGTTGTTTGTACACAGCCTCAGATCGTGTTCAGACCAAAAAACCACTGCGTTGGCATCACACAGGGTGGTCCACCAAATTTCACACAAGTTCACACAAACAGAATTAGTGAGAAGTTTGTTCTTAGTTTATTATTAATAGTGAAATTAGTGGCTTTATAACTACCTAACTTATAGTTTGCAATAGTACAAACCATCAGTGTTTGGTGTGTTTTCCTTGTTTAAGAGATGTTTTATCTTGATGCCGCTGGAATCCATAAATTGAATTGAGCTAGGTTTAAACTCAGTGTTGACCTTTACCTTCACTTTGTTGAGATACTAAATTCCCCAGAAACCAAACTACAGTATCGCTTTAATCTCACTGTTTAATCTCTGTTTCATTTCCAAGGTCAATCCAGTATGAGAGATGGGGGCCAGCACCAGGTTTCATCTCAGGGGGGGTTGGCAGAGTACCACCCCCGCCCAATGCACAGCCCACCCCCTCTGCGTCGAGCCAGTCTCCCTCTTTTCACAACCACCTACAACCCCACAAACCCCACTCCACCTCTCCTTAACAGCCTGGCTCACACCCCACCTCTGTTCCTAGATGCAATGGAGGGTGGCTCCTCCTTGGCCCATCGTGAAACCCAGTCTCTACAGACTGACACCAGGTCAGTTCAGCTCACAGCCGACTGTGACATGAATACTAGAGGATGATTTGAACAGGGACAACGAGTACAAGAGATGACAGGAGGACAGAGGGTTGGCAGGCTGCAGACACTAGCAGGGATCCTGTGAAATACTGATATAATGATGCCTCAGACAGTGCCTGTAATAGTGGGGGACTCAGTTTCAGCTGGCACTCTGAAATATTTCAGAAGTCATGCTGGGAGACTTCTCAGTTAGTAATTGCTTTGTACAAAATTATGTTCATTTGTTTGACTACAATTATGTATCACAGAACTTAAAAATCCCCCAATGCAACACAATACAAATTCATGAATATCAATACATTTTACGGTCCTACTGTTCAGAAACTTAAAAGGTTATTTTACCCAAATTATTATAAACATTTTATCATTTGAAATTATGTATCCCAGCACTTAAAAATCCCCCAATGAAAGACAATACAAACACATGAATATCAATACATTACCAGTCCTACTGTTCAGAGTCTTAAAAGGTTAGTTCACCCAAATTATTATAAACATTTTTTCATTTGAAATACTTTCAACTAAAGTAATAGTTCCTTTTAAATTGGTTACGTGTGTTCGGTAGGGTAGCTGGAACATTCTGTCTAGAAAACAATATTGCATTAAAATTTTTCTAAAATGTCATTTTCAATGAGCGCACATTCACCTCAACTGTACTGGAGAGGCAGCTGAAATGTCAGATAATAAATAATCTAAAGAATAGGGCATACGGTATAACCTCAGAACTACCCGCATGGCAAGATATTATTACAGGTAAGTGAGAATTATTTATTTTTTTAATACAACAATGGCGCACAAGCTGGATTGTGGTCCTGTATCTGCTACTCCACTAGTGGAACGGACTAGTAAACAACTCTATGCTTCTGTTTCTGCAGGCATGAAACAAGCACGATTGGCTTTCGCCTGGTTCTCACATGCAAAGCATCAGAGTACATTTGCATAAAGTTGAGCTTTTCTGAACTTTCCCCCGTAGTGCTGCTGGGTGCCTTTTTAAATCTCTGTAGCTCAGCGGGTGGTGGGCTGCAAGGCCAGGTCGCAATCCCAGGTTGAGTGTGAACACCGGTCTTGTTGTAATTTGGTTGAACTGACCCTTTTTAAGAGGGTACTCATTGTATCTATCAAAAGACTCTTCCGGTCGGGCCCCCCTTTTACGGATAAAGCAATCGTGTCTGTATTAACACACTATCAATCTAAGGGTGTGTGTGTGTGTGTGTGTGTGTGTGTGTGTGTGTTTGTGACTAAATTATTATTTTTATTGTTCTCAGTTCTCTATTTGACTTTGGGGAGAAGCTCGACTACCTGAACTCAGGGCAGCAGAACAACACTCTCAGTTACCAGCTTCAGACCTCTTACCCACCCGGCCAGCCCCAGCACCAACCTCAAGCATCTCTGTCCCGCATGGCCTACCTCACCCCCTCCCCCTACCTCCCCCCCAACCCTTCGGATTCCAACCCTACCTCCTACCTGACCTTTGGTCCTGGAGGAAACTCCACTGGGATGGTGACGTACTCCACTGGAGGCCACGCCTACTTCCAGTCCCAGAGCGCAGGACAAATCCTGCTGCAGTCAGCCGGTCATCACGGTGAGTCACTGGAATGAGATTTGATTTGATTTATTTATGGAGCCACAAAAAGACACTAATTGAAGGGTTTATGTGTAGATGTGAGAACACTTTCTGTCATGGTCCCAAAATGTTAATAAACAGATGCAATAAAAACATGGAACATAAAATCAAACAATATAAACCCAGTACAAAGTAAAATAATTATCCATAAATACAATGGTTATTTATTTAGACACATTTAGACAAAAAATAAATAGTAACATTTCATTAATAACCTATCACCCTAAATAAACACTGTAAATAAGCCTCTAAAGGCTCCTCTAAAAGTCCTGCTTCTTTTTTTTTAAATTGTTATACAACACTAGGATAAGAAGGAGCACCTGGCTACATTATTTACTTGAGGCATCATAAGCAAGCTGAACGACATTCATAGAGCTGTGAAATGATTTTTACCACTTTAAATTACTATTTCAAAGTTGTTGTTTTTTTTTAAATTATAATAATGTTGCTCAGTGTAAAAACCAAGGAGTCTCCTGGATAATTGAACAATACTATATGGTTATAATTTATGTTTTGTAGTTATCTCAACTCGGGCTAAAGCAAACCTCGCCATCCAGCTGAGTTTTGCTGGCAAATCCACGTATCACCGGACTTCCTCCAGTGCAGACAACATGAAAGACAGATAAACATTGGCCATTTACATATCCTACCGACATTGTAATGATACAGAGCCGGTTGAAATTTAGGTTGGCATAAAAAGCTCAACTTGCCAATATTGATGCATGCAACAGAATGTTTATGCTGTTGAACCTACTGTGGTGTTTCTCACAGACAATGGCCCTTAATAGTTGTAGTTGACACTTTTGTGACTTTTTTTGATCAAAGAACCAGATATTTTCTAATGTAGTTGTACATCTTTCGCAGCCAGTTCTCGAGCAAGAACCACACCTTCAACTGATGGTTTTTATTTGTTTTGGCATTTTCACCTTTTATTGATAGTTGACAGTAAACATGGGAAGAGAGAGCGAAGTTAACAGAGAGCAGGGGGGCGTCATGGTGGGGCACAGAAAAAAAGAACAAACAGATATGCAGGGCACGTAGGCATTTTCTAGATGTATGACAGGAAGAGGGGTGTTTGAGGTGTGGTCCTGCTACTAAAATTGAGCTAAATCACGTCCAATTTGAATCTGTGTTGACCTGCAGGTGGGATCACAGCGTATCAGTCGTACCCGTGGGGTAGCATGTACAGTCAACCAACCATCCACCAGCGTGCTCAGTGCCCCCCAACCTACCCCGCCAGTATGGGAGGTGCTCGAGATCACCAGCTGCCCTCCTCCACCACCCTGCCTCCTTCATTCTTCACCCGGGGGGACCACGGGCCCTCACATGCAAACTCCCAGCGCTCATCGCACACCCATACACACACCACAACCAGCTGCAGCACCACTGTCCTCCCTCCTGTGTCCACCCTGCGGCCCTCTCGCCTCAGAGCAGAGACCACTCCGACCAAGGCTGCATCCCTGCTGCCTTCTCAGGTCAGCCCTGCCTCTCCAGAAAGCCCTCCAGTGCCTCCTTGTGTCAAGATTGAGTATGACAGCCCTCGAGAGATTCACAGCCACTTCCACTGCGACTTCTCCCCCATACATTTTTGACTGTTTGTTTGTGTGAGAGAGTGTGTTTGAGGTATGTGTGTCTATGTCCTGAGTAAATGTGAGTGCTTCTGTATTTTCCATTTGTATTACTATTAGTATGTTCTCAGTAGAAATATTAATGTCAGCAGACTTGGTTGGGCTGTGTTTAGCTTGGCTGCAATAAATGCTCATTGCTTTGTTAATCCTTTATTTTTTTTTAACTTGCTTTGCTATTATTTAACCAGAGGTTTCCAAGAGAGACCATTTTGTTGCATACCGGTAGACAGGACATTGGGAGTTGGAGGTGGGTTAATTGCGGAGTGTAATTATTCTCCATTTCCCCATCAATATATGCATGCATGTTCACAAATCATGAACATTTAGATCGAGGCGTAATCACCTCTCAACACAGAAATAACCCTGGATTACAAGTTAGAAAATGACAGATAAAACTAAGAAAATACTTGACTCAGTGTGGTGTTGATGTACTGGTTACCTTGTGTGCTTGATCAGATATTTAGATATTTTCATATACACACACACACACACACACACACACACTGATATTGCTATTGGCCATGATGGTGAGTGATGAGGAAAAATGCAGCATAGACTGTGCTAAATTTAGCATAAATACCAATACGATAGATAGATAGATAGATACTTTATTAAAGGGAAACTCAAGTATAGACTATAATAACATCCAAAGTTATATAATTGTAATTCAGTTTTGCTTGCCACATGCTTTCCTTGTGTCCTGATAGCGAATGGTCCAGGACCTGGTAACAGTCCACAGCCTGGGGTTGGGAATGCTTAAATGACTTATTTCAGATCTGTTTTGAGGCCACAAGAGGGCGTTGTTCCTATGTGCGAGATGACCACATGCTGGGATTTATTTAACAGCATGTTGTTTCTCAGAAGACCCTCTGTTAGGGGGGATGTGTGGCAGTCGCTAATCCGATAGAGGAGAAAAAGGACAGAGTCGTTTTGAGGGTAGAGGTATCCCAGACGATCACAAATACAGCCCAAATCCTTAATCTGTGTTGCCATCTGCTGTGTTCACACACTTACTGCACTTTCCGTTTATTCTTAGTATGCAAGTCAGTTGTGAGGGCTTGTGGAAACCAGATCCCTATATGAAACTCCACCTCTGAAAGAGCTGAAGGCATTTTCCTGAGACCAGGAAAGATGTGTGGGACCAGTTTGTCATTTCTCCTCTCAGTAGTGAAAGTAAAACGAAAAGTTTCTTGTTTTAACTCTAGTTAATATTCCTGGTTCATAATCCTGCTGTATGTGAAGTAAAGTTTGAAGTGAAGCTTGGATGATGATGTGGGAGTAAGAAGGAACTGTTTGATGAGGAGGAGGTGGCAGGGACCAGGGGAGCAGATAAAGGAGGGGGGAGACAAAGGAGCGAGGCAGTGTGTTGGTCTGGGAACAAGGGACGAGAGCTGAGATGAGCTGTTGCTATGGGAGGAGGAGAGGATGATGGGTGGGCTCTGCCAGCAAACGTGGGAGGGAGAAGAAGATGGGGATGAGGGAGGAGTGTGTTCGTAGCACAGGGGGTTCTGGGATGAACAGAATTGTTGGTTATGTAACTGCTGTATTTGGGTTTTTAATGAACTCTCTCTTCCTGCTCACTGGCTACTGAGCTGTTACTGTTGGCAGGAGTAGTGCAGCATAAACACACACACACACAAATACACAGACTCACACACATAAAAAGCTTCTTTTGCAGTGCAGAAATTTCTCAAACTTTCTTGCCTAAAGAAACACACACAACACATTCATTTCAGGAATGAAACCCAAAGTCTGAGAGCTCTATTCAAACGTAGTGCAGCAAAGTTTGTACTCTGGATTTTAGTATTGGTATTTAGTATTGGTGAAGCTGATCACTTTGTGTATCTATCTCTTGGGTAAATCCATGTGTCCGTACACATAGTTTCAGATTTCTTTATAATCATGTGTCAGTGAGCTCACATGTGTAACTGAGGAGGGTTTCATGTAGGTTTAACTTTGCAATTAATTTTTCCAGGACTTCACTGGTGTGAACAGAGACTGCTCAGAGCCCAGCTGGAGGGCACAAGAGAGTGTGTGCGTGTGTGTGTGTGTGTGTGTGTGTAAGCACGTGTGTGTGCATGTATGTGCACATGTAAGAGAGTTTTAGTTCAGGTATGGGATGCTTCAGTCCACCGGGTCAATATTTACTCTGTATTCTGAGATTTGAAGAAAGGGAACTTGTTTCAATATTTATGGTTGTGGTCAAACGTAGAATCCTTGCAGTCATTTCGAACACCGTGACTATATGCACGCTCACACACACATACATACACACACACACACACACACACACACACACACACACACACACTGACAGGGAAAACAGTCAAGTAATGAAGCTTATTGATGTAACTGATTGAAAGTAATAATGTTTGTTATGGAACAAAGCTGAAACATGGTTTGGAGATCCTCCAGTCCTTTGGGTCTCTGGTTCAGATGCCATTAAGTTGTTGATTTTTGGTTTGTTTTGAAAAGATACAACAAACAGACTTGTGTTGGGTTTGGAAAAACATGGAACACCAGGGAGAGTGGCTGGGGAAAACAACAACTTATTGGATCGAATGAATAGATTTGCCTATTAAAATAAAGACAAACATTTGACAGAGATAGAATATCTCACCTAACCATGTTGATTGTAAACATATTCACTGGAAGTGATGTTATTTGAATGTGGTATTGTATAAAAATGCCTAATGGCATCCAGTGTGGCTGAGATGGAGGAATTTGTTTGTTTTAGACTTGTTTCCATTTACTCTATGGGTCTGGCAGTATTACTGATGAATATTCTCTAAATTGAGCTCCCCAAGGTGGCTTGGCTGTTGGCAGTGAAAGAGGACTTACAGGAACATTTCCTTTTTCAGTAAAAAAGCAAATATGCCATGTCTTTATATTACAGTTCTATTTTGCTACTGGAAAAGAAATGGGTCGGGAGAAAAGGGAAAACAGAAAATAACATCTGAGCTCTTGGGGTTGTAGTCAATATGCTACACTGATTTGTTAATGTCACTGAACTGCGTGGAAAAATGATATTAGTCAATAACAATTTTGACAATTGCTGAATCTTTGGCTGCAATTAAAACTTTTTTAATTGATTACTCGTTTGGTCTATAAAATGTCAGAAAGAATTAAAAAATGAGCTCATGGTGATGTATTGCTTGTTTTCTCCAACTAACAGTCTAAACCCAAAGGCATCCAATTTATTATCATAAGACCAAGAAAACCAGTAAAAACATTACATTAAAAAAAATTGAGAAGATGGAACCAGTACATTTTGGGTATTTTTGCATAATGCTAAATCACTACTTATCAAAACTGATGGCCATAGATATATATCGTCAGAGTCATTAAGAGTAAAAAAGAAATCATAAATTCAAGCATCCCTTTCGACTGTTTGGTCGGACAAAAAAATGTTTGAAGATGTCTCGTTGGACTGTGGCAACATTTTGTAGACTAAATGATTAATTGAAATATATATATATTTTTAATTCTTCAGTTGCACCCTCACTCTGAAAGTATAAAGTAAAGGTTTTATTGGAAATTACGTTCTAGTATTATAAAAGCATGTCAATACACACACCAGATTGCCATTTTTATCAGTTTAGACACATTTCAGGCCTTTTTTCTCAACGCCCACATCTCAACAGTCGTCCTCTATTACTGTGTAACTCTAATCGTATGTAAATACAGGATGAAAAATTAGTGAATTTCATGGCATTGTGAAATAGTTCACAAATGCTGATGGATGCAGGTAAGGCTCATTTAGCTACCTGCTTATGTTTGTGTTTGTCCTGCCTACCAAACATGGGGTTACATAACTGTGTGTGTGTGTGTGTGTGTGTGTGTGTGTGTGTGTGTTTCCACAAATTTGTGTACCTTTTGTCTTCTCTTACATTATAAGCCAAATAGCCCATTTCCAGAGAAATCTTTCATGTCCAACCCGTCACCACCATAACACACACACACACACACACACACACACACCACACACACACACACACAGACACAGACACACACAGACACAGACACACACCCTGTTGATTTACCAGCTTTTCTCAGTTTAGTAGGAAATCTGTCTGGTTAGTTACTGTACAGCCAGAGCCCCCACTCCGCTTCCCCTCCCAGACTACCCCCTCAATTGCGGCTTGTTCAGGTTGTGTGTGTGTGGATGGAGGTGTGTGTGTGGAGGAGGACGAAGGGGAGGTGTAGAGGAATGCAGGGTTGGGTCGGGTGGAGCGGGATGTCGGAGGGAAAAGAGGGTTCTCTATGTAGGTCTGTATGTGGATTTGAGAGAGATTAAAGATGTGTATGTGAGCGTATTGATGAAAGTGTGTTTTCTTACTGTGTTTACTCCACTGGGGCCCGTTGCCTACCTGACAGTGGAGAGGAGAGTAATGGAGAAATAGGCGGGAAGAGGGGTCAGGGTAACCGTTTATATGTGTTTTTATTAATCTTAGCCTTCTATGTCGGTAATCTTAGCCTTCTATGTCGGTTTTGTGGAAAATGTGGAAAGTTTGATCTTAAAATATATAAAGGTCATGTCTGAAGCTTTAAAAATCTGGAAATATACAGAGAGAAAAAGTGGGAAGAAAGAGAGAAAAGATGGATGATAGAAAGTAACAAAACTAGTGACAGAAAAACACAAAATGTTACATATAATTCAGCAGCACTGAACTTAGCTGAACTTAAGAATCCAGGAATTGACTTGTATACTTCAAGTTATACAGAAATGCATGCTTATGCAAAAATGAAAACACGAATCCCAACGTGCAGAGTAGCGGGAACACTGTAGGCTGTGTATGGTGGCTCTCCTTCACTTCCGCACCATAAATGTGTGTTTGCTATATGAGGGAACACGGGGAGAAAAGAGGAATTCATGTTGGTGTTTATTGAGCTTTGGCCAAATCCAACCTGGGGCGGCTATGTTGGCGCGCGCTCTGCACCAAACCCCAGCCGCCCCTGTACCCCCAGCCAGACACACACATACTGTACAGACTCAGGTACTTGAGCGCACACACAACACACATTTTACTACTCTTACTCACACACACACACACACATACCTGTCCATCCTAGCCATATCAAGGTGTGTTTGTCTTTCCCTGCCCACCGTTTTAGGTCCTCCCAGAGCAGGTATTTCCCTCTCTTTCCCACAGACACACACACATTTACACACACATACTGCAGCTATAGAGGGGGGCTGTCCGTGGGCTGACTGTGTGAAGCACTTGCATTGATAACCTGCAGCTCAGAGTCACTCAGTCTCACTTTGTGGCCGTCCCCGTCGCCTGGAACTCCCCTTGCTCTCCTTTCTGGCTTCTCACTGTAGGACCGTCTGTGGATGCACTCAGACCCCCGCATTTGCTAGTCACCCTTCTGTCGCTGTCACCATGACGCCTACCCCACCGTTATTCCTGCTGCTGCTCGCCCTCCTAGGAGCTCAGGCCACCGTGGACGTCCGCACGGCCGCCTCCATGGGTAAGAATGATGACCTTTAACCCTTAAAGTTGAGTCTCTGATGGTGTGAAAACAGACATCAAACACTGGTGTTTCACTCCTTATCCTCAGAATAGACATAACATGATTAAGCTAGATAAATACTTTATACAGAAGTAACAGAATTTTAGAGGAATATTGCTCCAAAGGTCAATTAAAGTTGGGTCCTTTATTAACAAGACAAACATTTGTCTTGTTAGTAAAGGACCAAGTTTGTCTATGTTTGTCTTCTGACCCAAAGTTATCCCTTTGGCCTGAGTTCAGTCTTTTCTGCATATCCATGGTGGTATGATGTGTGTGAACTAGTTGCAGGATGTATAAACTCCCAGAGGTGACAGAATTGAAGGAGAGAAATGAAAATAGTCACGTTTTTATCTAGTTTAATCATATTTTAAAATTGAAATTGGTTTGGATAATTGTTTCATCACTGTGATCATTTTGTTTCACACAAAAATAATATAATTCCACAGTTGAACAGATTTTTATATTTTTCAGTGTCTTGAGGCACTCATTGATTAGAGGTTATTGATTTTGAGTGATTAATTGGCCAGTACTCAGACTGCAGTGCCTTTTGTGTTGTTGCTGGGGTTGGATGGTGTATCTGCACAGTTTGGAGGGTGCGTGTGTGTGTGTGATGGAGAAGTTGGGAGGAGGTAAAACTGGAGGGAGGGAGAGAGGTGAAGGGTGAGAAGGGAGATCAGTGATGTTAAACAGACACCGGAGGTTTTAGGTAGCCGGGAGCAAGACCCTCAGTGAAAATCCAACACAACACTGTTGCAAATAGTCTAGCTTTATCACCAGACACTATCACAGAAACAGTTTTCTGTCTTTCACACACATAAGGTAGCTCCATTGGGTGTTTTCAGCTGAACAGTTAAAGCTTGTTCTGAGCTTTCAACCACATATCAGGGTCTTCCTAATTATGTTCAATCTAATAATGATTTTGTAATATTATTATATAAGAGGTACTCTTGTTTTAAAATCATTAAAAATGATTTTTTAAGCAGATGGCTCTGATCTTTCTCTGTGCTTTGTCCTTTTTTTTTTGTCAAATATTCCTCCATCCCTCCCTCCACCCTCGTCTCTCTCCACCCTCGTCTCTCTCCACCCTCGTCTCTCTCCACTTCTGTTGCCTCCCTGCATCCTGTTTTTCTGTTTCCCACTTTCTCACCAGCCTCCATCCCCTCCACCCTCCCTTTTTCTCTCAATACCTTCGTTCTCCCCATGCTCCTCCCACCCTCCCTCTTTTTCTCCTTTCTTCATCAACGTAATTCCTTTATCCATTTACATTTTCGGATAATTTTGTGGATGTGCAGTTGTCATGCAAACTATAAGGATATGAATACATAATGATTTCCTTTCTGTCACTTAATGTGCAGCGGCAGGTTTGTGCAAAACCCGTCCCACGGACATTGTGTTCATCATCGATAGCAGTCGGAGCGTTCGCCCTTCAGAGTTTGAGCAGGTCAAGGTCTTCCTGGCTAAGGTCATTGAGGGACTGGATGTTGGACCCAACGCCACCCGTGTGGGTGTTGTCAACTACGCAAGCCACGTCAAGAATGAAGTATGGGGCCCAGCTAGTCTTCATTATCACTGAGCAAAGTTTTTATCTATTTGTCAAACTATTCAGTGTCACTAACCTTGCTATGATGCAACTGTAGGTGTCTCTGAAGACACACCGCACCAGAGGCGGACTGATTAAGGCTGTGACCAAGATTGAGCCCCTGTCCACCGGAACAATGACTGGTCTGTCCATCCAGTTTGCCATGAATGTGGCCTTCAGTGAGAGCGAGGGTGCTCGTGTCAAATCTCCTGATATCAGCAAGGTCAGACACTCATTTACATGCATTCACACGTGCAATTTAAACATATTCCAAAATTATGATCATTTTCAATCTAATGTTGCTCCTCTTCCTTCACAGGTTGCCATTATTGTAACAGATGGGCGTCCCCAGGACAACGTGAAGGATGTGGCTCAGCGTGCCCGGGATGCTGGTATTGAGATTTTTGCCATCGGTGTGGGACGTGTGGACATGAGCACCCTGAAGCAAATGGCCAGCGATCCTTTGGATGATCATGTGGACTACGTGGAGAGCTACAGCGTCATCGAGAAGCTCACCAAGAAGTTCCAGGAGGCCTTCTGTGGTAAGATGGGAGGGCAAAGTGGGAGAAGGAGGAGGAAAGATGAGGGCTTTATTGTTTAAAGTTAGAGGGACATGCAGAAAACAGGGATTGGTCTTTAGTGATGGAAATAGACAAAGATGGTCGGAAGAGCTACTGTCATGGCGGTCATCATCATGCCTGTGGAGAGAGCTGTCTGCTGGCCCCCTTATACTAAGGGTAAGGTGTCAGGACTGTCATCTTTTCATTCCAATATATTGTTCCCTCCCTTTTGTCCTCTGCTCTCTCTCTCAACAATGATACAGTATATTCATTCAACCATTCAAACTTAAATATCCCCAGTGCACGAGGGCATTAGGGCAGGAACAACCTTTTGGAACCAAATGCGCTCCTGTTCTTCAGTCATCTCTCACACAAACAAGAGGCGAGACTGATCTCTTTGTAATTACCGATTCATTAGTGACAATCATTAAACTTCTAATTAGCGATGCCCTTTGACTCTCCCAGTCTGCGGTACTTTTGACTGCTGTCTGTCACTCACTTTGCAGCAGCCAATCTTGCTGCAGATGTTTCATCCAAGGGCAGAGCTGCATGATCGTAGTGTTGGATTGTTATTGGACGAGTTTATTTGAGGCTCCTCCAATCTTTTCCACCTGTTTGTTTTAAGGATCCACTGGATTCATGCATCATCCAGACATGTCAAAACATTTTCAGGTCAATTGCAGGTCACAGTGGATCATTAAAAATCAATGCTAGATTTTCCCATTTTCAAACTGACATAGTTTCATTCTCTCCTCCTAACCCCAACCACCCACCCCCCTCTGTGTGTGTATGTGCCTCAACATATATTCTACTGTGTGTACGTGTGCGTTCTGCCTGCACACACAGACACAGTGTCGGACCTGTGTGCCACTGGGGATCATGACTGTGCGCAGGTATGCATCAGCATCCCTGGATCATACAAGTGTGCCTGCAAAGATGGCTTTACCCTCATGGACAATGGTCGCAGCTGCATTGGTGAGTGTGTGTGTATGAAGGTATTCGTCCACGCGCGGTCACTCTGCTCCCACAGTAACATGACATGTTGTGTGTCTGACATCATCAGCTTGCAGCAACTCGGCGATAGACGTGGTGTTCCTGATCGATGGCTCTAAGAGTGTGCGTCCTGAGAACTTTGAGCTGGTCAAGAAGTGGATCAACCAGATCATCGACAAACTGGATGTTTCTGAAAGCAAGGCTCACGTAGGACTGGTGCAGTATTCCAGCTTAGTCAGACAGGTACGTGTCTGTGTTTGGCATTTAGTGTCACCTAATAATTAACTTCCTTCTCTTCATTCTCTATCAACATCATGTTTCCGTCTCCCTCCTGCAGGAGTTCCAGCTGGGCCACTTTAACAACAAGAAAGACCTGAAGGATGCTGTGAAGAAGATGGCCTACATGGAGAGGGGAACCATGACAGGCCAGGCCCTCCGTTATCTGACAGACAACAGCTTCAGTCCCGGTCAGGGTGCCCGGCCTGGAGTCCCCAAGGTTGGCATCGTCTTCACTGACGGACGCAGCCAGGACTACATCGGAGATGCTGCCAAGAAGGCCAAGGAGCTTGGTGAGAGGAGAAGAGAGATTACTTCTTAATGCATGGGTGTAGTATAAATAGATTGTATATCTAATTACACAATACTGACACAAAGCCTACTTTTTCCAGTCAGATGAGGGAAACCTGTGTGTGTTTATGTTACAGGTTTCAAGATGTACGCTGTTGGAGTGGGAAACGCAGTGGAGGGTGAGCTGAAAGAGATTGCCTCTGAGCCGACTGGAGAGCATTACTTCTACACTGCCGACTTCAAGACTATGACCCAGATTGCCAAGAAGCTGCAGATTAACATCTGTACAGGTCACACATGATGATTAAATTCAAACATTAAAATGCCTTGTGTTATTACCTGATATTTCACTATACATACTAGTACAATATCTCAAAACTTGAACTTGTGCTTTCTGTTCCCACAGACGAGGACCCTTGCAAATGCGACTCCCTTGTAAAGTTCCAAAAGAAAGTAGAAGATGCCCTGCAGGCACTAACAAAAAAATATATCCTTTACAATGGGTGAGATGTTTTGAGAATATGATGTTGGGAGGTAGAGTTTTAATGTTGTTTTAATCATATTTTCTCTCTTTATTGTTGCTGTCCTTGACAAAATCTTACTAGACAGTATGTCGAAGAGGATCGCCTTGCTGGAGAACAAAATTGTCTGAGGACTCACATCCCACTCATGTACACACACACAAACACACACAAACAATTTTTACTTCCTGTAAAATACTGAAGAGGAACCCGTGTGTGTGAACCCTCACCTCTGCTTGTATCCTGAGCCTCTGCCCCTCCTCTCTTGGTCTAACCTCTTCCACCCTTGGGTCTCCTGGGACACGAAGCGCCGGTTGCCATAGGGACCACGCCTTTGTGTGTGTGTGCGCTCCGAAGGTCATCCTCCATAGCCAGCCTGTGTGTTTGTTAATAAAAGTCTTCCCTCATAGGGAAACGGTACACTGAAGGGTTTTTCTTTGTTACTGCCACAATGTTGAAATTCCCCAAACCCCATAGAGTCTTGTCATGTCGATCGGAGCAGCACATCACCCTCAATTTGTTTGTCTGTTTATAGCTGTCATCTTTCCTTCTCTTTTCCTTTCATATCTGAAGGTTTCAACGTTCTTCTCTTACCACCACACAAAAGTTTCTATATATGGTGTGTGTGTACATATACATACAGGTAAATTATATATTAAGATATATGTCTGATAATAAGGGTACACCATTGATGTTTATTTTCCTAAATAAATGTGATTCAGGAAGTACATATTATAAATTGTGAAACAATTGTATGACAAATGAATATAACATTCACAAATACACACACAGACACAAATAATTTCATATTTCATACATGTTTAGTTATTAATGAAATATAAATAAATGTAAAAGTACCCAGAATATTCATTTGGTCTTTGGCTCCAAAATGTGGGCTTTGAGGACCACAAGGGCTTCACAGGTGTTCCCTACAAATGGTGAAAAGTTTCTGTTCATTTTAAAAGATTTAAGCAAGGGCAGTCATTTACACTTACAACTTCATCGTAAATCTGCATAAACTCGTTGAAGTACAATAGTATATATGTCCCAGATGACAGTGATAAGGACAAAATGAAGGTTGAGTTGTGGGGTTCCCTGTCAAGAAGGTTTATTCCTGCATTAGAGAGCACAAATAGAAATAATGAGCTGAGACAAACAGTAATAATTTATTTGACTTATTTGTTTTTCTAAGTAATAATAACAAATATCTACTGTTTACAGTCTTATAATTGTTAAATTTGCTGCTTTTCATTGTTTCATATTATAAAATAGAGGACAGAGCAATTGCCATTCGTGTTGATGTTTTATAAACTACAGAATTAATTGTTTAAATAGATGGGCAAAAAAAGTAAATACTGGCTGAATCATGAACTAGTAATTCTTTTAGAAAGCTGATATCAAATATTGCAAACAGGTACAACAGTTCTTAAACTATTATTTAACATGTATGTACAATCAAGCCCATTAAAGTTTACAAAAAAGTCAAATACAAACAGGAAATCAGCAACAGACGATAAAGGCGTAGACCAGGAACACAAAAAGTTTGTTAAATGGTGCCTAAACATAGGAAATATTTATCAAACTGAGAAGGCTCGACGCAGCCTGAGGTGACGCTCGTTACTGAAAGGTTCCGCGTACGTCATGACGTACGACGTCGCTATCAGCTGAAGGGAACCTGCGGGCGAAGTGTGTGAACTACACCCGAACTACACCTGAACTACACCTGAACTACACCCGCTTCCTCCTCAAACTGTCCCAGTTTAAACCTAGATGAGACCTGAGTCCTGTAGTCCGGGAGTCCAGTCCGCCCTCACACTCCGGCTCAGCGCCTGTTTGGTGTCGAGCCGCCGCCGGATACGCTGCTAAACGCTAGGCTAACGTTAGCTCCGCGGGCTACCGGGCGGACCGGCTCTCCGGTCCGGTGTCCCGGCGGGCGGGAGGACGCTCCGAGGCGGTGAACGCTCCGTGCAACGGATGAACAAACGACTGCGCAGTGAGCGGGGACCGGCGACCCAAACCTTAATCCGTTAAGAAAAAAACCGACGCCCGCGTTACGCTACCGTTAACGGTCATCGGGTTGATACTTAGAAAGCTACCGGCAGTAACGTGAGGTGGGAAAACATCCCCCGGTGCTCCGGGAGACGAGAGATGGCCGGTAACCCCGCGACAGGCTCCACCTGCCCGGCTAATGGAGACGACACGCCGGGAGTGTCCAGCTCCGGCCGCTCGCGTCGCCACCGGCCCGAGCCGGAGCCCGAGCCGGAGCCCGACGTTGACCCGACCGTGAAGAGCTTAGCGCGGCTGTGCAGCAGGGACCAGGACGAGCGAGCCGCGGCTCTGGAGGAGCTGAGCCGGGGGGTCCTGCTGCGGCTGGTGCTGGACCGGCCCGGCTCGGCGCGGCTGAGTAAGCAGACACTCCTGCACCTGCTCCGGCTGTCCCGGTCGTGTCCGCTGCAGGAGGTCCGGGGGAGAGCGACCGAGCTGCTGCGAGCGGCGCAGGTAATGTTGGGGCACTGTTCACAATCCTTTCTGCTTCACGGTGTCTGCAGACCGTGACAGAAATCAGACCGACTCTACAGCAACGGGGCATATATTCCTACAGCATATGTCTTAAATATAGACAGAAGTTTGCCCTATTTTAGGACCATCACTTTAGCTCCTCATTACGAAACACCAAGATTAAGTGCATGATTTATTAATAGGTGTGATAATCGTGCAGCTGATCAGCCACGGCTGATATCCAGCCGTTTCAAACAGATAGCTGGATATTTCATCAGACGCAGGTCTGCAGGAGGTGATGCAAGACTCCGCTGCGGTGTGCACAAACAAGCAGGCCGGACACGCCCCCTCCCGGTGCCCTGAAAAACACCCGGGACACACCCCCCGGTCCTCTCACAGCTCGCTGTAGCTTCTCGAAATAAAGAGTCAGGCTGCGTGTGGCGCATATTCCGTTCATTTGTCTTCTCTGTTGGACAAAACGAGCCGGGGCGTGCAGTTTTCTGCCGCCCGTCCTTCGATTATGTCGGTGAGTTGAACGCATCGTTTGGTTACAGATTTTCTGGGCTGCACGTTATGAAACGGGTCTGGTCAAGTTCAAAGAGGTTGAAGCTGTCGCAGATTTTTCTGATTTATCTTCAAATAATCTTTATTATATATGAGTGTGTGTGTGATAGCTACTTATTATCTTACAAGTTTGTTTTAAAGTTAGTTTTAATAAGAAAACACTGTTGAATCATTGACAAAATCTGACCCTTTAGTTGTTTGCTCAAAACATTTTTTTATTAAATCATATATAAACCCAGGTTTGAAACTTTTCAATGTTATGCTGAAATGATTGCTGATCAACATAAAAGTAATCAGCAACTTATTTTGATGATTCATTCATTGTTTGGAATCTTTAAAGCAAGAATAGCAAGCACTCCCTTGTTCCAGCCTCTCAGTTCTGAGAATACTTTTTCTTGTCTTCTGTGATAGTAAACTCAATATCTTAATGTTTTAGAGAGTTAAACAAGCAATCTGATGACATTATTATTATATGGGCATTGGGAAATTGTGCTGGGCATTTTAACTATTTTCTGACATTTAATAGATAAAGATAATTGGCAAATTAATCAGAAATGAAATGAATCATTATTTCACTGCATAATTAACTCAACCTTCTGTGTCTTCCTTCTTACCACTAGGAACAAGGAGTTGAAGTCCCTCGGGCTCTGGCCTCAGGTCCAAGTGCCTTTATCAATGCAAAACAGGTGTGTATGGCTTGTTTTTAAAAGTACATTTAGTCACAAACGTTAAAGGGGCTCCGTTATTAAGGATATTAACCGTTGTATTCGATGTCCAAATGAAAACACTTGTTTATTGTCTTTTTCTGGGCTTCTTGTGGGATAATAATAATATTAATAAATAATATTATGATAAACCGTTAAATAAGTGTACCTGTGAAGGTTTCTAGAAATTGCCGAACTCAGTGCCAGTGTCAGCAGCGTAGCTAACTATTCTGCTGCAATACTGAAGTGCCTGTTGCTTCATGTCATAAAGAGAAGTACTGTAACACCAGAGATGTGTTGCCAAAGCTGATGACTAAAATTGCTGATTTGACATGTGACTCACTCCAAGCTTTCCACTGGAGAAAGTGGGAGTGTTTTGTCAGCTCTTCAAGGCTGCTATAAGAGGAACACTTTAACGGGAATCCTTGCCAGTGTGTCCTTAAGCACAGTAAAAATATAATGTGAGTTAAGTTGTCTATTTTGAACACGTTTTGTCTCGCTCTTCCTCTTAAGATGTTGAAAGAAGGACCGGACCAGGACATCCTTATCGAATCTTTTCTTTCATTGGGTCGCGTGGACCATATCACCATGGTGATGGCACTGCATCCTGCCTACCTCAGCTGCTTCATGAGGACCCAGCATGCTTTGTTGGAGCTGGATGGCCCCTTACCCCGTCACTGGAGACATTACATTGCTGTTACGGTAAGAAAACCACAATATATGATCGTTAACTAGTGACATCTATTAAAACTGAGGGCCTCATGTACATGTGCATGTAAAACTTTAATTCTATCTTCTACTTCAAATGATCCACAAAATGCTGTTGACTATTTTGCAAACAACTGAATATAAAATGGAGGCAGCAGTTTTCAGAAGACTTCTATTAAGCATCTGCAAGGACAATAAATCATGTGTGTGTGTTGTCATGGACATCAGTTTTTAGTGGTTTAAGTTGTTTGATGACTAACTCAAGTTGCTTTGTTGTCCCTGTACAACCAGCATACTGGACAAAAGTCAATTACAGCACAATATAATAAATAGTAATAAAACAAATTCATAGGAGCAGTACATTTTAAAATGAAAATAACTTTTCCAACAAATTATCCAACGCTTTTAATAAGAACATGATTGTGTAGTCTTGTGTGTGTGTGTGTAAAAAGTTGCTCTCTCTCTTTTTTATTTTTTTAACTATAACTGGATAGCCTGTAACACATTGTTTTGGATTAAGCTGAGTTAGTCAGCAAAACAATATACAGTACTTAATGTGATGCAAGCACTGTATATTGTTGCATTGATTGGTGAATTGTTCTGAAAAGTTATTTCTAGTCTCTTTTAATATTTTTGTTTCCTCATATAATTTGCTCCCACATCATGACAGATGTAAAAATAACAGTTAAGTAGTATTCATAATGTTCCTTAAAAGTTAACCATTTGATTTGCTGTGTATACTGCAGATCTGTACACGCATCAACCCGTATTGGACCAGATGAATACAAATAAATCAAATCAATGTTAGCACCCATTGAAATTGTCTTTTTATAAATACATGATATTGCTGGTTAGATTTGATGTGCAGAGCTCAATGCAGCAAGCAGCGACACTGCAGGCTAAATCATGATGTCAAGAAAAATTATTACTTTCTGGTGTAACTCATAAGCCTGTGAGTAAAGTGTTTAAGTGGTAGCGACCATGTGTTTGTCTAGTGTTTATTTGCATCTATATTATTTCTTTTTGTGTCAAGTGAGGCAGCAATAACAGCAGCTATAAATGCACTAAAGCCTGTAATTGGTTTGTGAACGGCTGCAGGTACAGTGAGTCTATCCTTTTAAAGTTTCAGCTAGAAATATTCCATGACTAATAGCCTAAACATTCTGAATAATGGCATAATGCAGCTATTATTTTCTCTTTTTGGGACTGAGTTAATTGTGCCAAAGTGTTTTCATGGTTTATTTCTTTTTATGTACACACACATCAGAGAATTTTAGTTTCGTGTTGATTTTGATATTCCAGCTTCCGCTGGTTGTTGGACAAAACCAGTATTGCAGTTATACAGTTATATTAATATTGCTGTAATGCTGTTTCCGCTACAGTCCCAGTCAGTTCAGCTGTAGGGAACAATAAATCAATACATTCAGACAGGATCATTGGCTGAAGCGATATCACTACACTACTGCTTTTTCTACATTTCCAACAGAACCCTCCACAGTGCCATAGCTGGGTGGAAACAGCCGCAGCTAATAAAATTAAAGGAGTCAGGTTTGATTTAGGTGGGCTAGTTACATCAACAAGCACTGACTGTAATGACTTTTGTCAGCGCTTGAGCCTTCTAATCAAACGTCTCGTTAATTTTATTAGCTGCAGCTGTGAAAAGGGTCACTTGACAAACAAATGCACCTGTTGGATTTGAGACATACCTTGATATATCAAAAGATTTAAAAGTTGTGTTTTAAAGACACAAAAAGGTTATAATCAATCAGCCAAATTAAAATATATAATATATATTAAAATATTCTTAAATGTCAATTTTGTTTCGTACAAGGCATGTCTTGTCAGTGTGCTGGTAGACTTAATTTTCTTCTGAAACAATTTAAACCATTTGAGGGACTAATATGTATAGAAATATTGAGAATATATCTGTAGATATCCCAATCAATAGTTGTAGGTACACTTAAGGATACTATAGTAGTTAAAGTTGACTATTGCAGAAAAATGCAAATTCTGAAAGTGATAAAAAAGTCAGGAAATAAGATATTTTTAGGTTATAGTTCAGGGGTAATTTGAATGAACTGGACTTGGCAGGTCATTCTCTTCTTGAGGGTTATCCAGCTACAGTATCATAGCGAGCCACTTGCAGCTCTGCCAAAGACTGTGATCCTAATAAACATTTAATGACTCTCATCGCTTATATCACAGCTGCACTTTCACTTCAGAAATGTCATTCATTACACTCAAAATGATCTACTGGCGGAGACGTTTAGTTGTGTTGCCTTAACCTCTGAGCCCTCTATATTTATGAGCACAGACAGTTCTTATGCATTATGTATTTGTTATTCTCAGGCCAGTGCTTGAACTTTGTTTTTAAAGGGACGGGGAACCATGTTTGTCTCCTCATGCTAACTCTTCCTGATGTTTCACAGGCTGCAGCTCGACACCACTGCCCGTACCTGGTGCAGCAGCACAGCGCAGGCTTCCTCGAGGCGGGAGGGGAGGAGAGCTGGCTGAGTGGCCTCGAGCACGCCCCCACCAAAGTCCGCAGCCTGCAAACCCTCAACAAGCTGCTGGCACACAAACCCTGGCTCATCACACAGCAGCACATCCAGGTCAGACACAACACCCACTCACTCGCTGTCTCTCACTCTCCTGCTCTCTCTTTTGCTCGTAGTCTGTCATCATATGATAGACATGATATAATACACGTCATGGAAACTACTTTTTTTTTTTGTTCTGTGAATGTTTAACGGAACTATATAGTGGATAAATGTACGTGCTCAGGATGCAGACATTCAAATAAAACGTTTCCCTGAGTAAAAAAATGATTATATATTATTTTAGAATTCAGTCTGTATTACACTGTATATCTTCACTCCTATATAATGCCAGTGGTCCATTACAGCTAATTGTTTACCTCTATAACACAGGAAGGATGTACAGTATATATAAGAAACTGTAAATGTACAATATATCTGTAATGCAACAGTCCATTAATACATATAACCTTTGTGATGTTTTTGACACTTTCCTTTTGTGGTTTGTGATACTGCAGTGCACTATATTGTCAGGTGTCTTTTTTTTTTTTTTAATTCTCCTCAGTAACTGTAAGAGTCTACAGCCATGTTAATATGGTCACAATGACAATGGTTGTGTTTACTGTGTGACAGTTGCTTATTAGCACTAAACACAAAGTGCAGCTGAGGTTAATGGGAATGACATTAGTTTTGCAGGTATTTGGTCATAAACTAAAGTATTGGACAAATTAAAATTTTGATCTGATGATCTGGCGCTTGACAAAAAGTCAGAGAATCACCAAAATCATTACATTTAATCCTGAGGGGAACACGAGCGTCTGTACAAGTTGTCATGACAATCCCTTTAACAATTTTTGAGAGAGTTCAGTCTGAACTAAATTGGTGGCCCCCAACCAACTGACTGACACCGCCATCCAGCAAGCGTACACCATGAAACTTTAATTACCCACCACCGGCCCCTCTGCCCTGCAGGAGCTGGTGTGTCCCGGAGTGGAGCCTCGCTGGTCCTTGGCTGAACTCATACATGCTGTGGTCCTGATGGCACACGCTCACTCACTCTGCTCTTTTGTGTGGGGCTGCGGCTTAAACCCTGAGCCCGACCACATTGGAGGTTATACTTTCCAAGCTTCATCGCCCAGCCTCCTTCCTCGCAGCCCTCACAGCCCCGCTCACGAGGACGGCAGGCAAGAGGTGAGTCGAACAGTAATTTTTCACTGTGCATCTGACAGGTCTAAATTTAACGATGTCAAAAGGACAAGGACAAAGCGATATTTGGTCCCTTCTCAAGCCCTTCTCTCTTTTGATCTCCTCCAGCTGGTTGACGGAGCGGTGGAGGTGGAGGTGTTGATGAAGAGGATGGTGGAGCTGCAGCAGCAGGAAGAGTGCACACAGGAGGAGATGGTCACTCGCTTTGAGAGGGAGAGGAGCGAGAGCATACCAACAAGTACAAATATGTCTGTTCATCCCATGCATCACTCCCGTCATTCACTTGGTTGACATTTGTTTAATCACTACTTCCTCTTTGTTGTGTGTTTGTTAAGCGGTGGTGCGGAAAGCACCACCTGAGCTGGTGTTGCGTCTGGTGGAGGATCCAGAGTTCAGATATGAGGACTTTGCCCCCAAAGGAGAGCAGGCGCCACCCACCATGAGAGCCCAGGTAGTTTGGAGTTCAAGTTCAAGCTGATTATACTTTGAAGATAGACTGACACACATTCCCAAGTTATTTCTTCATACTCTTTACAGAGTACAGTGCCTCAGTGTTTCATAAACCTGTGTTTGTTTGTGTTTGATGTGTGCAGGACTATTCATGGGAGGACCACGGCTTCTCTCTGGTCAACAGACTCTTGCCAGACATGGGCCAGCTCCTGGATGAAAAATTCCAGGTACCCTCACCTTTGACCTAGTAGAAGTACACTAATAAACACTAATAAGCTGATTTAGAAACTGATGTGTAGATAACATGGTCAAGTCTATCTGCTCCAGGGATTTAAGTGAGTGATACACAATGTATTAACTAGCTGAAACTAGGATTTGGAGGAGATAACTCTTGCAGGGAAACTTAGGTTCAGGAAGACAAATGGCAACCTGGGGGTTGCAAGATAATTATCGGGGTAGGATATTTTAAAAATCAAAATCATGCCACAGAAAATTAGGTTCATTTTTTAGACTTTTCTCTTATCTTTGTGCTTTTCATTTGGTGGATTTACCAGAAGAGGTTTTAACTCTTCAGGCCTCTAAATATTACTCAAATTAAACTGTCTGAGAAGGGGGAATTGCTGTTGAATTGAACTGCACACACCTCATATACTGTATATGCACACTATAATGAGGGGTCTCAAGTACATCCCAACAAAAAGATCAGCAGTACACACTGGGGAAATAAAAATGATCAATTGTAGTAGAATGTGGGGAAAAACACAGTTGAAGTGGGCGCCCTGGCAACCAGATGAAGAAATTGCTCCCTGGCATCTTGTTCTGTCTGCAGAATACTATATACATTAATTTATCAGTAGAGAACGGATTGATTGAGCATGTTATAATGAGTTTAAATGGTGTCTTCGCAGGTTGTGAGCAACTTGACCTACCACAGGATGGCCATGCATGAAGGCGTGGACACTCACACTCTGAGAAAAGCTCTGTGGAACTACATCCACTGTCTGTACGGGATACGGTTAGTGTCACACACCGTCAGAATTCAGTTTTAAATGGGTTTTTGTCTCTGCTGCGTCATTAACCTTTTTATCGTTGCACCTCTGCAGCTATGATGATTATGACTACGGCAGCGTGAATGTGTTGTTGGAGCGCTCGCTAAAGGTGTTTGTTAAGACCATGGCCTGTCACCCCGAGCAGACCACAGCACGCATTTACCACGCCTTCTGGAGACACTTCAGACACTCTGAAAAGGTACAAACCAGTTCAAACACCACCTGACCCGGCACCTTCAGCCACAATGAATGAATCATTTGGCATTTCCTCCCTTTTTAAATATCATTAGAGAAAGAAGCGTCACCGACAGGAATTGAAAGTGTGTCACCCAGTAACCTGAAGGTAGTGACATGCTTTTTCTTTTTGCAGGTTCACGCAAACCTCATAGTGATGGAAGCCCGGCTACAAGCATCCCTTCTTTATACCTTACGGGCCATCACACATTACATGAGATGACACACCCTCTCACACACACATTTTGCAGATGCTGAGCCAGCTGTGATGTACCACAGCCCCCAATGCATAACACAACATGGATAGATCTTGCACATAACACACACACACACACACACACACACTACAGTGAATGTTTGTATATGCATATCTTATATTTCAGTGTTAATGTTTTGATGCTGCTTTGCGCCCTAGGATATGTGATGTTTAAAATTTGTTACTTATTTTGCACTGAAATGTATCAGGTCGTGTGTCTCCCCCCCCCACCCCACTTGAGCCTCAAGTGTTGTTATCTTGCACTTTTCTGTCATACACATACATATCTACATGCTACACGCCAGGTATACAGCTGGAATCAGGAGTTGTGTAACTAAATCATCACCTTGATTCAGGTGTTTCCTTTTTGTTGTTTGAGACGTGCGCTCAGGCCCATACCTGTCACCCACAGACAGCCGCCGATCACGACATCATGACTACTCATGCCTCAGTCCTCTGCAGCGTCTGCAGCACACAGAGGCTGAGCTCAAAAGACAAAATGACTTGTATTTTTATATACAATAAAGTTACTTTATCGAAATGAAAACAGTGTTTGTCTGAATGTATTTTATCCCTTACATGTTGTATTTAAGACATTGCTGTAGTCTGACTTGAAGGTTGATATAAGATACTATTTAATTTGGGATTTAAGTTTCATAAAAGTTTAAGAAGAAAGAAACTCAGGAGCTCCACACAAGCAAAGCTTCCGTGTGTCTTGCCGCAGGCGTTGCATTGACACGCCACAAGATGGAGACAAAGACTTGAAGTAAAGGGAAATGTCTCTTTACCGAGTCACCCCCCCTTCAAGGTGATCTCTGATGAAATGCGGTCTCAAAGTAACGGGGTAAAGAAGGGACATGTCATCAGTGAAAAAGTGAACCCTCTCTCTCTCTCTCTCTCTGTCTCTCGTCTCGCTGTGGCTGTATTTTCTGCACACTCCCAACCATTACTCAAAAGATCTGCACGCGGATATCACACATCTCGTTCAGCCTTCCTGTAGTTCACACCAGCCCGCGAATGTGTTGCGTGTTGCACTTGCACTCTTGCTCTGACGTTACAAGTCAACACGTCCCCGGCTGCGTGTGTGAAGTGGAGGAGTTACATGTGACGGGACAAGACCTGCTGATGCGGATGGACTTATAAAAAAAAACAAAAAAAAAACCCTTCTTTACCGCATTTCTAAAAGATAAGACTCCTTCTTCTTCATTATTTATAAGCTGTGACAGGTCCCCCCCCCCCCCCGCGGTCCGCTGCTCGCTCGTGCGCGCGCGCTCCTCCGGGGTGGACCTCTGTGCTGAGCGCGTGAGGTCCCGCTCCCGGACGCTTCCGGGCGAGGCGCGCGCGCTCCCTCGCTCGCTCGCTCGCTCGCTCCTTCTCAGCATCGCGGCGCGAGACACCGGAGACACTCACCTCGGCTCCCGTGCGCCCGAGTCCACGAGTCCCCGGGACGACGACATCATCCGTGTCAGGTATGTCCGCTCCGCCTGAGCCTCTTACCCGCTTTGAAGTGTTGCCATGCCATACGGCAGAGAGAGAGAGAGCAGCGTGTGTCTGATGGACTACCTTCGCCTTTATCAACAAACTTGAGGGAATCCCACTTCAAAGGGTGACACTTGTGGAGAGGAGGTTTTTCCCCGCGTTTCGTGTTAAATGAAACTTCTTCACTGTTTTTGTTCAGGGTGGGCGCAGGCAGCGGCCGGTGGGTCGCAGCTCTGTGAAAGAGAGGCTGCGACTGTAAATTTAGGTTACAGTGGCAGAGGTATACTGGATAAAGGGACACTGTAAGTAGGCTGCCAAACGAACCAAAGTGAGTATTTTCAGCGGCCCTTCACCCCCAGGGCCCTCTGTACTTCTTTAAAAATAGCATAGCCGGAACTAAATGGACTGTTTTCAGTGTTTGTCAAAATTGAGTAACTTTGGAGTGTTTACTGTTAGATAAAAGGAAGTTTGGGTAGTTGTCTGTGACAAGTTAACCAAGTGTGGCCACCAGTACTTCCACTCTTCATGCCAGTTGATACCGCGGAGGATGACATTTAGAAATTTAGCAGTTTTGAAAGAGTGGAATTTACCAGAGGCACGAGTCCTTTAAAGTGGGATCTCCTCCTGTCAAAGACCTGTTTGTTATAGGTACGGACATCACTTATGAGGTTGTAGTGTTATTGTTAAATCAATAAGGTCAAAGGGTCAAACTACAACTTTTTGGGGTCTGGATTTGTGGCAAATGCTGATGACTCCAGAGGCAGCATATTCCTTAAGTAGATGGGACTGTGATTTATTTGGCAACATGCCTACAGGAAGCCACCTTGAGGTTAAGGCATGGCTGGATGTTTCCTGTACATGTCCATCTATCTGGGGCGTTTCTGTGGCTTCGACGTGGTCAGATTGATGTAGCTGTTTACTTCCTCATCATGCCAGGCTGCAGGGAGGTAGCCTAATCTGCATAATCACACCTCCACCCTCCTTGAAATTAGCAACATTGTTTTACTACTTATTTCAAGAGAAGGGGGCTTGTGCATCTGTGTGAAGAGTTTTCGTGGAATTTTGAGCGTCGATTGGGGGGAAACGCGATTAGGCCGTCCAAGGCCGGACTTCATCACTTCCTGTTTCTTTACGAGGTCAGTTCCTGTCTTTGGCCTCGGGGCTAGGCAGGAAGGAAGGGGGCGTGGAGATGTTTTTTAGTGTTGCAGTTAGAAATGGACGTTACCATCGTCACATAGCTTTCCCACCGAGCAGCTGAGGCCTGTGACAGTTCAGTGCCTGTCCAAGATGAGCCTTGTGTTGGCACCCTCGAATACCCCTGGATGGAGGGTATCAGCTGAATCTGATTTTGATCAGGGGCAGTTGTCTGTCACTGGCTTGACCTGAGGAAGTCTCTTTTTCTTCTTGTTGCTACCATAGGAACAGGTCCTGACCCTCTAAAGCTTTCAAAAAAACTGGATTAGACTGTTCACCTTCACTTAAATGTTCATTTTCGCCGTCCAACAAGCCACCTCAGTCCTCTGTATCTGGAGGATATGATGACTTCATGTGGAAACAGGACGTCCCAGTGACTGAGACACCTTACTTTTCCATTGCCCCCCCCCCCCCCCCCCCCGTATTTCTCCCGCTCCTTTCTGAGTGTGCGTATGTACTCTGAGTGTGTGTTGTACGTGTGAGGGTTCGGTGACAGCTGCTTCCCATTGTCCTATCATTCCTGCTCCACTCACACTCTGCATCCTGTGGGGCTTCCTGCTAATGAGGCAGAGAGTCAGAGAGAAAATGAAAGGTAAGAAAAGAGACGGAGAAACAAGAAAAAGAGGAGGATTGGAGAAAGTCTGAGCTGAGCAGAGGTCTGGTGTAAAAGTACAAAAACTCAACAGATCTGAACAATCGTGTATGTGTGTGTGTGTGTGTGTTGCCCTGTGTTCCCGTAGTGAATTCCCCGCTGGGAGCAGCTTATCTGCAGTCCACTGTGCAGGAAAGGGTGTGTCATTTGGATTTGGATGTATGCGAGTGTGACGATGGAGGGTGATGTTATTGTGATTTTACAAGAGAGCACTGAATGCGTGCTGATGCTTTGTAAGTCGGAATTTATTTGCTTCCTCTTAGTGTTATAGAGAACACAAATATACTGCAATTACTGCTCTGCAGTGATGGAAAGTAACTATTTACTCAAGGACTGTACTTAAGTACAATTTTGAATTACTCATCCTTTACTACTTGAGTGTTTCCATTTTACTGCTTTATTCTTCTACTCCACTACATGTCAGAGGGCGATATACTCTTTACTTTACTACACAACTATCGATATTAGTTCCTCCCAACTAAGATTTTACGAAGGTGTGTTTATGAAATATGATCAAGCTTCACCACACAATACCAACTACAACATTAAAGTACTGCTTACTTATTAATGTATCAATTATAATTATCCAATAATATAACACTGAAAGGGGCCTTTTTGTATTCTAGTACACTTTGTGGATAATACTTATATTCTTCAGTATTGCTGCTTTTACAGAATACGTTTTCCACCACTGCTGTCCTGTGATAAATGGTCAGTTCACTAAATTACTAAAAAAAAAAAAAAGCTATGCAGATAGTTTTGGCTTTATTTTTTTGAGATATCTGTTTCTAAGATCTAAGCCGCCAACCCAACACTATGGAGGGGAATTACATTTAATGTATGGGGCCCACAGCATTTGGAGATAACTCAAAAAAATTAAAGAGAAAGTTTCCCTCTTACTCTGTCAAATCCAATGATTTTACTGAGGACAGTTATCTTAAAGACAACCTCCTTGGTATTTCTAGTGAAGTCTGTGAAATACGAAATTCAATTCACTTCCATTGCATTTGTGTGGAGGCTGATTTTTAAAAAACAGAACTGTTTGCATGTCTTCATACCACCAGGGTTGTAATTTGGAAGAAACAACGCTCAAAAATTGTACATGAATGCGGAAGCTTAATGTCTGTGTATTAATATTAGTCTGTGCTGTAAAAGGGACTGTTGTCACAGACGGACATATCACAAACCAATACCACACTTCTCCCCACCAGAGGAAGCCACTTCTGTTTTCACAAACTATTCTAATTATTTCTTCTGTGTGTTTGCCAGCAGTCTAAAAATCAGCTGTGACAGTCAGTGGAGTTAAGTTTAGTTTTGAAACATCTAACATCTAACAACATCTAACATCTAACACTGGTATATCATTGGAAACGAGTATGACTAAAAAGTACTTGTTTTTGGGGTATACTGCGTCAAGAGGCAAGCTTTAATGACAGTTGCGTCATGGAGAATGAATGACCAATGTGCCATTTTGTTGCTACAGCGTGTGTACAGTTTGCGGCTGGTAGCAGAAGGCTAAACATATTTTAGTCAAGGTGAAGTGCAGTGAGTGTACATGACGAGAGCCTTTTTAATGCAACACTGTAGTCGGTTGTGTATTTTATTTTGTATGTATACAAGGATATCACTATAGCCTTCATTGCCTTAAATACTGCATTACATAATTTTAAACTAAGGGTAAATCCTGTCACAGCCAGAATCGACCTTAGTGTGCGTTTGTTAAATAGTGTATCTCATATTTGTTACTTGGTTTCAAGGAGGCCAAGAGGAACTCAGACTGTTCTTAAATTACTCTGGCGTAATCAGTACATGTGCAGACGATGTCATGCAAACACACCTAAAAAGTAACAAGGGTGCTCTGTGCCAGTTGAAGTGTGCAACCCCAGCACACCACTCATCACCACGACACCGACACACACACATACACACACACTTTAGCCTGGTACTTTAGTGTTTGTGGTTGACTGAAATAGAAACCAAGATTTGTAGTCTAAAGCATAGACAAAGGTGATTAATACATGCTATATACCAGTACAGTATGTTGCACTATTGGATATTTTGGCTTGCTTGGTGAAGCTTTTATCCAGCGGGCCGTGTTGTGTGCTGTATGTGTGACTCTGTTTTGATGATGGCATTTCCTTTTATTAACACCTGAGGTTTTTTTCCGAATAATCAGGTGGTATTTATGAATTATCACAGTTTCTGTGTACAGACGGGAAGACAGACGAGAGCGAGAACATTTCGTCAACAGGAACCAAACGGAGAACGATAACTTTGTGGTCCTCTGAATGTGTGTTTGTGTAAGTACACATTCGTTGACGCTGCCTGTGGTCATCTGTCAATTTTAGAAAAAGCGGAAAAAGAAGAGATGACAGAAAGGGCAGAGGAGAGATAAAGATGAAAGGGAGGAGGCCTACACCTACTATCACTTCTCCTTTCTATGGTTTATCAGAAAGAGAAAGAAGGAAGCAGCAGTGGTTCAGTGGAAGGGTGGATAGAGGGAATATGAAAGGTTATTGTTGGAGGGGTGTGGGCACGGAGTAGAGAAAAACAGCAACAGAGAGGATGATGTGTGTGTGTGTTGGGGGTGTTTGTGGCGCTGCAGCTGCTTGGTGTGTGTGTGTGTGTGTGTGTGTGTGTGTGTGTGTGGATGGACTCTGTCCTCAGTTTCCAGGAAAAGGGGGGAGCCATCAGAGCGGTGGACAGGAAACTCTAACAGGGCTAACTTCCTGTAGCTCTCCTGATGGCCAACCTGATAGTGAATGAGTGTGTGTGTGTGTGTGTGTGTGTGTGTGTGTGTGTGTGTGTGTGTGTAAAGTTTTTACATATTTTGCTCTACACTCTTCTCGATGTGGCCCATAATAGCTGTAGTTGCTTTAAATATTTAGAGGAATTACTGGGAATTTGCGGTGTTGATGGGACAAACCTGACGCCGTTCACTGGGAGCTCTGGTGTTTCTTTCATAATGAACGTGAATTTCTTCTGTTTTTTTGTCACTCCCTGCCATAACCTGTATTGTTCTTCCTGTGTGTGACTTCCCTCACATTCCTCAGTAGGTGGGGAGTCTGCAGCCTCAAGTTTAGTCAGCTTGAAAGGTTGCCAGTTTGAATCCCAGGGCCTAGGAGGTATTTCTAATCTTTTGTCCACCCCGGTTATATCAGTAACAGTAGACTAAATATTATGAACGACGCCTCCAAAATGACCATAAAGTTTTAATGTGGGGCTGCAACTAAAGATTAGTTTCATTATTGGTTAATCCGTCAATTGTTTTCTCACTTGAAATGTCAGAAAGCACGGCCATCAAGTCGCACCCAGAAATAATTGCTTATTTTGTCCAAAACCTAAAGATGTTCAGCTTACTCTCACATAAGACAGTTAAAAGCATGAAGTTCTCACAATTTAGAAGCTGCACCAACATGTTTTGGCAATTGATTATCAAAGTGGACTTGATTGTTTCAGCTGTAGTTGAAACTGAACCTCTCAAAAACAGCTTAAACAAAAACTAAATATAATAATAGGTGTAAGAGCCAAGTTACTATAATGGTAATTACTTGTTTGATATTTATTTATTTATTCACGTTGTTCCGTTTGTTTACATTTGATTTTGTATTGCATATAAAAGAAATGAGGTGAGAGAGTGGAACAAAAAAAGGTATTTGACGGTAGAAAAAAATAGAAGATAGTGGACAAGCTGATGGGCCTATTTCTTCCCTTATGATTCTTTGTGAAAGGAGCTCAGAGGGATTAGTCTTTGGTTGGAGGAAAGTGATGCCGGAGCGGACTTTAACACACAGGTAAGATCTGATCTCCGCCTTTTGTTTGGACGCAACGTCGGAATACGAGTCAAAACATTCCACCTGCTTATAAAAAATACTTTTAACCCTCCGACGGGATTTACTGCAGGGCTGCGGTGTCAGACTTTATTATTTCAAAGGTAGGCCTAGAGTTCGTTTTTTTTTTTTTTGTTTGTTTGTTTGTCTGGATTAAACTAACCAGATATGAGATGTTTATTAGTGAATTTTAGAGATGCTGGTGGGCAGATTTGGTCACCGTTTCCATCGTCTGATGCTAAAATAAACTAAGACGGAGGCCGGTTTGGGCTTCATATTTACTGAGCAGACAGGACTCCTCAATCCAAACTGTAGAAACAATGTCCAGTCCTCTGTGTGTGTGTGTGTGTGTGTGTGTGTGTGTGTGTGTGTGCGTGTTTATTTCCTCATGGTGCGGGCACCGGCTTTTGCTTCGTCAAGATGAGCTCTGTTCAAACGATGCGGTTCTCTCAAAACTGGAAGTCGGGATTGCGTACATGCACGGTTTGGTTTGTGCAACACATTTCACACTGTCAGAGACTGTCAGTTACCCCCCGCGGTCCAATGATGACATTTACAGGTAGATTTCACCACAGACCCACACACACCCACACACACACACACACACACACACTGTTGACCGGAGAGAAGGTCTGAGTGAAACTGTAACAGCAAAAAAGGGAAGTGGCTAACCTCACATCTCTCTCTGTCTCTCCTTATCTCGAGTGTCTCGGTCTCCATTTTTCTTTTCTCTCTTTCTTTCTTTCTTTTTTTTTTTTTTTTCCCTCTTTGTTGGTAACTTGTCTGTCTCCTCGCGTCTCCCCTCACGCGTCGCTCTGCTGTTCACGCTTTGCCGCCTCTGAGCCTTTTTCTCTCACGTCGCCTCTCACCTCTTCCGGCTCTCCGCCGCTCATCCTCTCCTCCTGCCCCGCTCTCTCATGCCGCCCCTTGTCACTCACCTCATCCCTCTTTCTTTTTTTTTTTCTTCCAGTGGCGATGGTGATTGACAGATGATCTGACAGAGGAAGACATCAGGTGAGAGAAAGTTCACTTCTCGCTCCCCCCGCCCCGCTCTTCCTCCTGCCGCTCGAGGGAAGTTCGGTATTTCATTTAAAGTTTGTAACTTCTCTCTTCACAGTTCAGCTCTTGTCCCCTGTATGTTTTTGATATGTGTTGCTTTCACTTTCTACCATCCTGTCTTTGAAGTCTAAGGCTGGTAGACTGGTAGAATATTGTGATAATCCAATAGATTCATGTATTTTTTAAAAATTTTTGATAAGCCTGATACTGTTGAGTAATTACTGAAAACAGTTTTAATTATAATGTCTTCTGTGGCTGGAGGGGCTTTCCAGAGTTTGGACAAATCACCCTGCTAATGTCACACTGATGTCATCAGGGTTGTCAGGGCTTGGGCTTTTTAGCAGAAAGCAGTTGTTACAATCTAGATATGTGAATTCTTTTAGGCAGCCATGGTCTAAGGAAACATGTCATCAAGTTGCATTATGGGAAATGTAGGATCTGGTGTTTCTGGTGCATGACTCATATCAGGGATTAAAAGTCATATCTTGGCCTCTGCTGTTTCAGTTTCGCTTCAAAGTGAAACACTAAATTCCTGGAGCACCCCTTTAAAGAGGATTTTGGATTGTATATTCCGTATTTTTATTCTAAACCAACTATTGTTATTGTACCTGTAAACAAACACATTATTACTAAGGATTATTATACTGCACTTATACCAGGTAAAAAGGGCATTTATAAACTGCATCCAGCTTTAATCACTATTATATAGCATCAAGTAGTGATAAAGAGAAGCAAAACTGACACTGACATGCAGAGAAAGTTGTGGCATATTTCTGTAACGCTGCTTGCTTTCCCAGACACTGTCTCCGTGGTGGTTATTATGGGGTGTGCCTGTTGCAAGCAGAAGAAGTCCGCCAAAGCAGCAGCAGCAGCAACAGCAGCAGCAGTAGACGTTACAGATCTGTCTCGTAGCAACAACGATGGAGGGTTGTCCGCGGCCTTGACTCAGGGCCGTTACTGTCCCGACCCCACTCAGACCATCCCAGACTTCAACAAGGGCTTCTCATCCAGCTCCATCTTCCCCAACACCAACACACACCAGCGGTCTGGGGGCATAACAGGTGGGACTGTGTTTGTGTGTGTGTGTCTGTGCGTGTGTGTGTGTTATAATACTCCATATTTTAAGAGTCATAGATCTTATGCTGTGACCGTGTTTCTCCACCAAAACATAGTTCATGTAATAAACATGATAATTATGTTGCTTAACATACTTAACATTACGTTGTTACGTACAATGCTCACATGCCCATATGTACATTGCAAGAGTTACTGATCATTGTAATTGGTTCTCCTGTCCATACTGGCCCTGAAGTTGATATGAGGTTTCAGCTGTCTCCTTTGAACAAATGTAGAAGGTATCTGTCAAAGTTTTTAGTGTAAGATTCACTCTGTGTTTCCTTATCGAGGTGCAGAAAAGGGACAATGAGCCTTATATTAGCTTCAGCTGAACTATTAACATGCATTTTTGCATAGAAAGAGGACTATGGATTTTGCCCCCATCTCTTACATTGGAATTGCGCTTACTCCAATAACTTTTTATGTACATTATATGTGAGGTATGTATTGCTTTAAGACATACATGAGAACCCTTTCATTTAATTTTACAGTAAAAAATAGCCCTAGACGATTGTTAGAGTGGTATCAGTGGTGTGAACTCGTGTGTATAACTGGAAACACTCTATTTGTGTGTGTGTTTGTGTGGACACGTGTGCAGGTGGTGGAGTCACTCTCTTTATAGCTCTGTATGACTACGATGCCCGCACCGAAGATGACCTTACTTTTCAGAAAGGAGAGAAATTCCAGATCATCAACAACACGTAATAACAATTGTGCACAAATACAGCTGTATTTTGATAACGTCCATTTATAGATGTCATTATTTTTAGGAAAAACTGCTGCAATTAAATGCTAGCCATTAACACTGTGAAATGTCAGAGGTCTCAACTGCTGCTGGCGATGTGGACGAGCTCTTGTTTTTTGAACCTGAATGTTTTTGCTCTACTCTGGAAATCTAAAATCGGTTTATAGGGTGATGTTTAAATTTTGCTTTGCAGCCAACAGAGGTCTTTGGAGTTACTGTTACTCCAACCAAGTTCAAAGTAGTTTTGTATAGTTGTTTCAATAGCGTTAAAAATATCATCAGAGAATTGGTCTTTCCATTGTGTGTCAAACCAAACTGTGAGATGACTGTAGTCTTTTCACCTTATCCCTGATTTTATAAAGCACATCTGATATTTTGCATCTCCACAAGCAAATTGACATTTTGTGTGTTCTTTGCAGAGAGGGTGACTGGTGGGAGGCTCGCTCTTTGGACACAGGCAACTCGGGTTACATCCCCTCCAACTACGTAGCTCCTGTTGACTCCATACAGGCCGAAGAGTAAGTGCACACACGCACACACACACACACACACAAACACAAAGTAGTGAAAGCTACTTATCCTGATAGTTGATGACGAAAGATTTTCTCAATGATTGACATCTAGTCCGAGGGCAGAGGTCACATGATGTCTGCTGTTGCTGCAGTGACCCGTGTGTTGTTGTCATGGTGACAGGTGGTATTTTGGCAAGATGGGGAGGAAGGATGCGGAGAGACAACTGCTGGGCCATGGCAACCAGAGGGGAACTTTCCTCATACGAGAGAGCGAGACCACCAAGGGTGAATAGGCCACACCCACACCCACATATACATATACTCTTAGGCTTATTGCTCTAAACATGTGAAAGTTTTACATTTTTTCTCTCTTTCCATCTCTCACCCACCCCCCACTAAATGCTCCTTCATCCACCCCTTCCTTCCTTTGCCCTTTCCCTCCCTCTTCCTCTCCTGTGTCTTTACAGGTGCTTACTCTCTGTCTATCCGGGACTGGGACGACAACAAGGGAGAACACGTCAAGCATTATAAGATCCGCAAGCTAGACAATGGTGGCTACTACATTACCACAAGATCACAGTTCGACACTGTTCAGGAGCTGGTGGTGCACTACACAGGTAACACACATAAACACACAAACATTGATTCATTTTCTTTTTTCTGCTTCCCTGTCAAAGAGAAAAAATGGTTGTGATGCCATTTTCTGATGCACCTTCATGCTCCTAAGCTCCTGCTTCCATGGATTTTATCTAAGATTAATTTGGACTCTTTGCCCAAACATTCTCTGCCCAACTGCAAGAGTGAATTTAAGCCTAATTCTCTCTATTTACTTCATACTGTAATTACATTATTGGCAGGGGTAAAAATAAGTACTTTTACTCTGTCAAGTTCAATTTTGAGTTGCTTTCCATTTAATGCCACTTTCTGCTCTGTTACATTTCAAAGGGAGAATTGTACTTTGAACTCCACTACATTTATTTGACAGCTTAAGTTTGAAGTTACTTTACAGATCAGATTTTTTTTTTTACATAAAATCTATATGATCAGCTTGTAAAATATGAAGCATTGTTATAGAACTACCCAACAGTACGGTCAGTAATTGAAATGAGCTCCACCTCGAGCAGCTACAACATTAAAATGAGGCTTATATTCCAGAAGTTGTACTTCTTGTAATGGACTTACTTATACTTTGGTAAAGGATTTTAATACTTGTTGTACCAAGCAGGGATCACACCCTCCACTTCCTCTGCTCTATGTCAGTGTAAATCTGCCCCCTAGTGGCTGCAGTTGATATAGTAAATATTCTGCAGTTTTTGACTTTGTGTGTCACGACAGTCCAAAGTAACCTGAGAGATTTGGCATTATCATATCATTGAATTTTTTTATGCAAGAGTTTATTTGTTTCTCTTATTAGCTGTATTGTCTCTGTCTTGTTTGTATCTGTACATGATGCTGCTGCTCAGAATGTGTGTTCATGTCTGGTTTGCTGAATTTTCTTTGTGCCTTTGTACTTCAGTTTTTGGTTAACTTGTTACGTATGTTGCATAAGTGCATATGCAACCTGTCTTGTTCTTTATCTCTGCGTTTGCTGCTTTTTTCTCTTTCCCTCTTGTTTCCTTTTTTCTTTCGCCTGTTTGTTTGTCTCTCCTCTCTCTCTCAGAGAGAGCGGCGGGACTGTGCTGCCGTTTGATTGGCAGCTGTAAGCGGGGCATGCCTAAGCTGGCCGACTTATCAGTGAAGACCAAGGATATGTGGGAGATTCCCCGCGAATCCCTCCAGCTGATTAAGAAACTGGGCAACGGCCAGTTTGGAGAAGTCTGGATGGGTAGGAATGGTGGGACTGTGTTGCAGTGGGGGAAGGTGACAGCGGGAGCACACCTGGATAAAAAAAAGTATTTAAAGATGAGCAGGTACATATAATGCATTTAAGTCTTGGTTGTATTCAGTTGACAAGAACATCAGTAAACGCTTCTGATGTTAAAACACCTGCACTCTCTCAAACATACACTGTAAAGCCTCGTTTATCTGTGTGTGTTGTTCAGAGTCTGTCTACCTGCAACAAATATACGTGTGGATCAGCCCACACAAACATAGACAACACACAAACACACACACACACACACACACAGTTAATAGATGTAGTCTGGACTAGTTTTTAAGTGTTGTGTGTTGAATAGAAACTGCAGCAGTGAAACAAATCCTTAATAAATCCTTGTATGTGATAACAATTACACAAAGGCAGCAGCTAATGAATAAAAATGTGGCTTTGTTTTACATCCAGGTGTGCAAAGTTGTCTCCCTCCCCCATTGTTCTTGCATGTGCATGTTATATCATCTCACCTTACCTGTTTGTCACCCCCCCACCCATCTTTCTTCCATCTTTCCACCCACCACTACACCCTTTTATTCCATTCTTCATCACCCACTTCCACTCTTTCCTTTTTGTACAACTCCACCCTCCTTGGCTCCTTCCTCCTTCCACCTAATAGGCAGCAATGACGGGCTGTGTTATTACCTGACCAAGCCTTGTCCCAACTCCACCCCGCTCACCATGGGCCTTGGGCGGGATGCCTGGGAGGTGTCCAGGGAAACGCTGTCAATGCAAAGGAAACTGGGACAGGGCTGCTTTGGGGACGTTTGGATGGGTGAGAATGACACCGCCAACTTCTGACGCCCTCTACGGGGTTAGAGGGAAAACTGTCTGTCCAGCATCGTCCTCTGCATTGTCCGTTACTGTTCTGTAGCAAAGATTATTGGTAATGCTAAATGTCCGGCTGTGCCTGACCGTTTATGTCAGTTTATGTAAGTTAAGTTTGATGTTTTTCCCAATATCATTTGGTATTCCCACATGATGTATTTCCAGTTACGTATATGACCAATTCGTGTTGAAATTGTCATAAGGTTTCCCTGACTATATCCAAGTGTGTTGGATTTTTTAATCCGTGCAGTTTCTCCCTGAAGCCAGCCAAGCTTTGTGCCTGTCCGTGTAACTCAGGTGCTGCTGGTGTTAATGTAAGACCAGTAAACCTCCCTCCTAACATCACCCATCTCATGTCGTGCATGATCTCCAAAATAACTATCATCTGCATGTACCACAAGGTTGACCACATATGTGTTCGCTACAGCCTGTGTATTGTGTGCCTTGTTTTTTTGTATGATTTTGATATTTATATCCATACGTGTGGGTGTGTGTGTCCCCGTATAAGTAGTATGTACATGCATATATACAGCCATCACCTTGTCAGTAAGCCAGAAAATTGGTGTGTATGCCTGCAAAGTATGTCTCGGTGCGTGTCCATGCACTATGGGTGTATTTACATCCCCTTGTCTGTATGCCAGGCATGTGGAACGGTACCACGAAGGTAGCGGTGAAGACTCTGAAGCCCGGAACCATGTCCCCTGAGGCCTTCCTGGAGGAGGCTCAGATCATGAAGAGACTCCGCCATGACAAGCTGGTGCAGCTCTATGCCGTCGTGTCTGAGGAGCCCATCTATATTATCACCGAGTTCATGAGCCAAGGTATCCGACTGAGTAAACTGTCATGCCTGTGACGTACAGTAGATACAGTATGACTCACTGAGTGTGAGGTCCTTCAGGGAGTGCATACCACCACCAAGGTTGCACAACCTCTCAATTTGTTATAATTATACATTTACAGAATAAAAATAATCAATATACTATTATAATAAAATAATTATAAAATATGTTTTGACTTTTTAAATCTGCATCTGTATTGCATCGAATACAAATTTGAAAATCACCGGACACATTGTAGATTTCTTTCAGTAGAGAACATTCTCAGAAACTCCCTTTCTACATTGAAATCTTTAAATAATTCCTGGATCAGGACCTGCACCAAAATTTATTCACTTGGTACTTGGCCCAAGTTGTCTCAACTTTCAACCATTCTTTAAAAGTCAAACTTTTCAGATACCCTGCTCAGTAACCAAACAGACAAACTATCAAACAGGAACAAAAACATCAACTTGAACAGTCAAGGCATTTGCCCAACATTAGAAATTTGGCAGAAGGCTGCTGCAGTGATTAAGGAGACTTTACATAATCAGGAAGACCAGAGTTCAAGCCCCCATGACTTCCTGCTGGAGAAAACACTGAGTTCCTACCAATCCCAGGAATCCTCTTTCTTCTTCAGAGCATGACCTTTGACCTCTCTTTGGAGGTGGCTTGGGGGCAGGTGACACATTCCTTCAATATTCCCTAAAGATTAAATAGAAAGAAAAATTGGCATTAACACATATTCATGCAAAATGTACTAAAATGTGTCACTGAATTTTCAAGGATCTATCTTATGAGAATTTGAATGAATATATATTTTGAACATGCCATGACACACAGAAGATATGCATTAACTACAAGCGACAGAAGGGGCCAGTCATAATGCTACCATCTTGGTTTTTCAGGAAGTTTGTTGGACTTCTTAAAAGACGGGGAGGGGCAGAATCTGAAGCTGCCTCAACTGGTGGACATGGCTGCACAGGCGAGTTAAACACAAACACACAGATGCAGACACACAATGACAGACTTAAAGGAAACACATACTGTAACTTTCAGAGCTCTTTTCGTCTCTCTCTGTTCATAGATTGCATCCGGAATGGCGTACATCGAGAGGATGAACTACATCCACCGTGACCTGCGAGCCGCTAACATCCTTGTTGGAGACAATCTGGTGTGCAAGATCGCTGACTTTGGCCTGGCTAGGCTCATTGAAGACAACGAGTACACAGCTAGACAAGGTAACGGCATGTTATATTAAGTGAGTGTGTGCATGCGAGAGAGAGAGAGGAAAAGAGCCACGGTTGTGCGATGCGATGATTAAGAGTGTCTGCCTCTGCCTCCATGCCTATATTTTTATACATAACCTATCCTAATTATATGATTATGCATCTTCACTGTGTTGCCATGGTTTCAGGGGCGAAGTTCCCCATCAAGTGGACGGCTCCAGAAGCTGCACTGTATGGACGCTTTACCATCAAGTCAGATGTCTGGAGCTTTGGCATCCTGCTAACTGAACTCATCACCAAGGGACGGGTGCCATACCCAGGTACTGGATGATACCTGCTTTTTTCTTAATCTCACGCAGTAACAGGTTGATCATCTTTGGCTGCAGAAAAAAGGTCTCAAAGATTAGTTATTTTTCAGCTATTTACTGTCACACTGGGTGACCTGTTTGAAGGTTTACTTATGTTTTCAACCAGAACAAACTAAATTAAAGCACTGGGTGAGTTTAGGGCCTTTTTGCCTTGCTTTAAATATAAAGAGAACAATCTTAAATATAAAGAGAACAATCTCTCTTTCTCTTTGTTTTCTTTAAATATAAAGAGAACAATCAAGGATCACAAAACACATAAAACCACAAGGATAGTGTAAGATCGATCAAATAACAACAATAAGTATACCATGACAACGAATATAAAAACAGATGTGCAGTAGATTCAAATTCTTAAAGATAAATACATAAAATAGGTAAATAAAACAGAGAACACTCGTTATCAGGATCGTTGCCAGTCTGTGGCTGTTTTATTCTTCAGTAAAGCCACACATAAACATGTTGTTGGCTCTATACACTTTCTTACACATTTTTTCTTTGAAATTCTTTGAAACTCAGTAAATAAATAAATAGAGATGTGATTTTAAAGGACTTTCTTGCAGTATATCAAGAACGTATATAGTTGCAGTATGTCAGCACTATGTATCGTTGCACTCTATCATGAGTTTCCCTGTGATTCCGATCACTACTGTTTTGATGATTTATCTTTTTTTTTTAAACTTTTCTCCATATCCAATATCTGTCGTTTTTTTTTTCATTTTATGTGTTTGTTTTTTTTTTTATCCAACCCTCCTTTTCTGAACTCTGTCCCCCCCTCCTGTGTCCACATTCTCCACCCCTGCTCCATCCATTTAGGCATGAACAACCGTGAGGTGCTGGAGCAGGTGGAGCGGGGCTACCGGATGCCCTGTGCCCCGGGCTGCCCAGCCTCGCTCCATGAACTGATGCTGCAGTGCTGGAGGCGGGAGGCCGATGAGAGGCACACTTTTGAGTACCTGCAGTCTTTCCTGGAGGATTACTTCACCGCCACAGAGCCGCAGTACCAGCCCGGAGAAAACCTGTGACCACACTCGTGTGGGACAGGTGTGGAGCAACAAACGGACCGACAGAAAGAGAATGACAGATAGATTGGCAGACAGGGATATATACATGCAGATACACTGATACATGCTGTACATGCACACAACACGCACATATTAAGATACATATCATTGCCTTGTTTAATTGTTTAAAGACAGTTTCCTTGTCGATCACTGCAGCCCGTTCTGGACAGATCAGTCAACCATGTTGAAGAGCAGAGTCGGAGCTCTGCTGGTCAGGCCTTGCAGTAATGTTGCATTACTCTGTAACCATGACAACAAGGAACTGAAAGAAGATGTAGATGGTTGTGTTGAGGTGGGGGGAAGTCGAGTTGGTACATGATCTGTTCATCTGCCGTATATGTTCATGTCCTTTTATTTCTGTGTCTGAGAAGAGAGATTTAGTAGGCCAACTGTGTCCCTGACATTAATATGTTGATAAAGAAATGGCAGAAGGTGCAACAGGTTTCAGACAACATTGGGAATACTGCATTTGAAAAAGAATGTCACAGACACTCCTATGTAAGATTTAATAAGATGAACTGCTCCATGGCCACCACCTGAAAGGGGGAACTGATTTCAAACCTACACCAACATGTGCCTTAAAGGAGTCATATTAAGGGCTGTTTTTGATTTTAAGTACCTGCAATACTGTGTAAGTAATGTCTGAAAGATGGTAAAGAATGCTCTCTGTTTGTCTGATAATTTGTATGACAATTTTTTATGAACTTTCTCTTCGGTTGTTTTAATTTAACTCAGATATCTGTGCATCACAAAGACTTCTATATCTAGTTAACATGTATACAGCTTTCATCCATTGGGAGGGCAGGGTGAAAGGGTGAAATGTTACACATAAAGGGAAAAGATCAATGTCTGTGGATTTTTGAAGGATAGTGTTTTAAATGAATGTGTAACGAATTTTAAGATTCCCCTGTCATGTTATTGTAATAAAGATCAAAAATCTTCTCCGGGTTAAGACACGTCTCTTATTCTATGAGTATTTGGACATTTGTGCTGTTTTCTCATAGGTAATGTCAAGGACAGGTGCCATCACATGTAAAATCACAAATATAAAGTGATGGATGATAATCTTCTTTGGTCTGCCTTTAGATGTTTATTATTATTTATATTATTTTCATAATATGCTCATGTGAGGAAATATTACCACTTCACCTGTTACGTGCTTTAAGCAAAATGTCACATTTTTGTACTCTACAGCATTTAACAGTACCAGTCACATAAAAAAAAAAGTTAGTACAAAAAGCAATGAGTTGATCAATTCATTTGATAAATGCACCTAAATAGAAACTGTTTTAGAGCAGGCCTGACGTTTTACAAAATAATCTATAGCCTTAGGTTTCATTATAAAATAGAATAGGATAATAGTTTTTTTTTTTTGCATCCTTGGCACTGGCAACTATTATCAGAAATTCCTCCCACTCCCACTCTCGTCTGTGTCTCTCGCTCTCCTCGCTGTCTTCCTCGTTCATTCACGCCCGCTCTCTCTCGCTCTCTCTCCCTCTCCCTCTCCCTCCCTCTCTCTCCCTCTCAGTCTCCAGTAAACTACGGCTCCCATAGTTCCAGAGGTGCGAAAGCGAGGCCAGCTACGGGAGCCCGGACGGGGTTTTTTGACAGTCAGGCACGTTGGAGGAGCACAGCGGAGACTGGGGCGCACGAGAGACGGAGAGCTGGAATTGCAGAGGCAGAGACGCACGGGCGCACGGTCGATTCTCGCCTCCCGCATACCGGGGAGTCCCGCGGCTGTCACCGGACCCGGAGCGCAGGGCTCGAGCGCGGCCATGTCAGCGCCCTAACCGGGGGGTGGGGGACATGACTGCGAGCCCACGTCCCCGCTCCTCATTTTTCTTTTTTAACACAATTTCTTCCCCTCCTTTCCGTGCCTGCGCTTCCCCACCTTTGTGGCTGCAGACGTTGACGTGAGCCAGAGGAGCGGTTTTTTTTTTTCTCTCCCTCTCTCTCTCTCTCTCCCCCCCCACCCCAGTTGATCCCGCACGAGACGGCGGGCGGGAGAGACAGCGTTTTTCACGTCGATGCGGGAGAGCTGCCTCCCTCCGAGGCGGGGAGCCCAGATGAAGGGGGGACGCTGCGCCCTGACGACGGCCGCGGCCGCCGAAGCGACGGCTCCGTGACCCGGGCGAGGAGCCCACCGCCCCCCGCGAGCCCGGCGCTGACACCGCGACAGCTCGGGCGGCCAGCGCGAGCCCCCCGGACTCCCCCTCTCTCTCTCTCTCGGTGAGTGCGCGTGCAACGTCTTGTGTACACAACACCAAAAACATTTTTTTTTTTTTTTTTTTTTTTTTTTTGTTGTTGTTGCTCACTGTCCGCTCAGCCGGCCGCGCTGCGCACCTCTGGCTACGTTTCTTTTTGAGTTTTTCTTTTTTTTTTTTTTTTTTTCCCTTCCTTCCTTCCTTCCTTCCTTCCTCTTCTTCTTCTTCTTTCTTTACATTAACCATCGCCGGCGCTGCTGACGGACTGACGGAGCCCCTGCGTCCGTGCCGCCGGGTCATCTGGGCTTTACTGTGGGTATGCAGCGCGTGTGGTGAGATCTGAAATGATGATGATGATGATGATGTTCAAACACGCACACACACACACACACACACGCGCGCGTAATGTGGTTGAATGTGCGCGCGATGAACCCCGTGTACCCCACCTGAGTATTTACAGTCTTCTCACCTATTAGCCTCATTATTACTGAATTTATATACAGTGTTGGCAGGGCAACAGTATACTGTACTGCCCCAGGTACTGGGTACCCACTGTCACTGCTGGCACACACACACACACACACACACACACACACACGCACACACTCTTGTCTTGTTTATTTGCTGTCTCCAGTGACTGTGGGTGAGTTTGATGGGACTTTTCTAATACTGAATTTACATACCAGTGACACATGCCAGAGGTTTGACTGTGAGCCCGGCTCCTGATGATAGACAGATGTTTGCTTTACATATAAACAGGAGACACAGAGAGTCCCGGTGAGCATCCGTCCAGCCCCCGGGGTTTTCCATCCCGGCAGCCCCCTGAGTTGTCAGGGCAGTTAGGCAGGACACAGCAGCAGCACATCCTGCAGTGGCAACGGGGCCGGTGTGCTGGAGAGACACGGTGTACTCGTGGTGGTGATTATCAGCGCTTGTCTGTGGCTTAGTGGGGAGGGAGGGAGGGAGGGAGGGAGGGATACAAAGGAAGAAAGAGTGCGTGAGAAACTGAAGGAGAGGAGAGGGAGAGGAGAGGATGAGAGGGAGAGAGAAGTCAATGTCGGTGTCTGGGCAGGTACAGTTCGTTATTTAAGGGCCCCTCAGGGACGTGCACAGGCTGCCCTAGTGCAGGAGACGTTAGTATGCAGAGTGATGCTCTGTCTGTCTGTCTCTCAGTCTGTCTGTTTGCCTGTCTGTCTCACACTCACACTGTCTCACTCCCAGTCGCTGGTTGAAGAGTAAGTTCTCTCTTTGGCGGGTCCACTTGGACATAATGAATGATTTCATCCCTCTGAATGCTGGAATGAAAAAGAAATGGCTTTACCTTGGCATGCAGCCGCTGTCAGACTTGTCTTGAGTGCATGGCCCCGTGTGTGTGTGTGTGTGTGTGTGTGTGTGTGTGTGACAAACAGAGAGAATTTGAACATATAACAGCTTAGGCCTATTGTGCTTCCTACCTGTGTGAGCGGGGCTAGTTGTCATAGCAACGGCCTTGTAGCTCCGTTGATGTTCCTCCTGTCCTCATTGGCAGGGTCAGCGCACTTAACACACCACATCTCGTCTCAAAGCTGTGTGTGTGTGTGTGTGTATTTGTGTATTTATGTGCGTATGTATGTATGCATGCACATGTGTACCTCCGTGTGTGTGTCTGCGCGCTTTGGAAGTACCTTTTGTTTGCGCCTTGCTGCAGTTTGTAGGCGTGTGGGTTGATGGCACAGACAAGCCAGTGTGTGTGTGTGTGTGTGTGTGTGTGTGTGTTGCAGTGTGTTGCAGTGTCACAGAGATACACCCTGCTGATATGACAGCCGACAGCTCAACCAATCACCTGTTTCCTCTCTCTGCCTATCAGCATGAGAGGTTGCCGTAGTCAGACGTCCTCTTGATATGGAGGTCGTCATGGAGATGGAGAAGACAGAATGGACACACATATTCATGTATGTGCACACACACACACGCACAAACACACATAGACACATGAAAGGTTGATCAGCACAGTACACTTATTGACCTCCACTGATTATCTGGTGTTTGGGAAGTTTTGAGTTACGTTCAGGATGGTGCAACCTGTTGAATAGTTGAATGGAGAGTGATTAAACATTACCTTGAGAGACAAAACCAGTTATTGAAGCTCTTTGTGGTCTTTTGTGGTCATGTGATCATTCATCTTTTCACTTCAAGTTGCAGACCACACAAACATTGCCACCAGACAGAGCTTTAGCAATCTAACTCAGAGATTGAGTCTGTTCAAAGGCTGATTCTCCAAAAAACAATTTTCAGGCTCCTCCTTACAGCTACAAAGTGTCTGATTTCATGAATGTGTCTCTGAATGTTCTAGCTGTGCGTAAGATGCACGGATGCAACAAAGACCTTTTTTTTAATTTATTTTTTTGGGTTGCAGATGTTTCGTGAAAGTCAAGTGAAGATTATTCTGGCACTGCCCTTTGAACTCTCCACAACAGATACATTACTGCCATTCAGGAAAAGGAAATTTACACCAGCATTGTGAATGAGTCAGGCCATTATTACTCAGCACTTGAAATGCCTCCCAAAATACACGAGAAATTGATTTTAGGGCACAGATTCTCATAAACAATTCACATCTATTCACAGTGACAAAATCTGGTTGGTTAGAGCTTAGAACCATCTTCTGATGGCTTTAAACATAACATTAAGATGCAAATAACATAATTTTTTCTTTTGCTGTTGTTTCCGAATTTACTGCAATATTTCTATTGTCTGCTGTTAAAAACAAACAAAAAAACGTTGTATACTGTAAAACCTCTTATTTTAAAAATGGGTAGTAGGAATATTTTACAACTTTTAATATTTTCCTATTTTCCACTTAGCAACGAGCTACTGGCAAAAAATAATTAGTCATCACTTTGTCCTTGGAGTGAAGGGTCCTGTCTTTTACGACTCCTATTAATCTAATCGTCACCTGAAGTGAAATAGCTTTCGCCACAGGCAGGTAAACGTGGTTCCACTCCCACACACACACACACACACACACACACACAGGCAAACGCACACAAATACACACGCACGCACACACAGATGCACCCACACACACAGCAACCATTTAGCATTAGTGTAAGCAGTGTTTGTATGCTCCATTCTGTCACCTCCCACACAATACATTCATAAAACGGCTCCTCCGCGCCAAAGGCACTGACTCAATCGAAGACATCTCCCCTTCTCTTTTATCTCGCCTCCTTCCCTCTTTTAACCCCTCTGCCCCCTCCCCTCTTGTATCCATCCTTTATTCAGTCCCTTCTTCCACTTATATCCCTCTCTCCTTCCCTCCCTCCTTTTCTATATGTCCTTCCCAACCTACCTCCTCATTCTCCTTGTCTCCCTCACACCACCCCCCCACCCCACCACAGGGCTGGTTGCAGCCGGTTTGAGTCTGACAGTAGAGAAGCTTCGACCTCTCACCTCCAGAGGATAGAGGGAGGGAGGCAAGAGGAGAGGGATGATGGAGGGCAGCGGGGTGGAGAGGGGGAGGAGGTTGGAGGGGGGTGAAACTGCAAGAGGCGAGGGAGAGGTCAAAGAACAGGAGGGATTTGCGAAGAAAGAGGGAGAGTAGAGCTGGGGGAAGGGACCGGGAGCCGACAGAGAGAGAGAGAGAGAGGACAGAGGGGTCAGGGAGGAAAAAGGAGTGATAAATGAAGGGAGAGCGGCAAGATGGATGGATGAGGAGGGAGAGATGGAGCGCGTGAGAGGATGAGAAGGAGAGAAAGACAGAGTGTGAAGCTGATGTGTACCTCCCTAACAAGCTGGACAGAATCAGCTCAATTATTAAAGAGGAGCGAGAGATGGGGAAAACACGCAGACACAGACGTACACACACACGCACAAAAGCATCTCTCAGTGTCTGACACACAACACGTACTCGCCGTCTCTCACACACACATGCAGGCTCACACACACACACACACACACACACACCTATCTGCAGATCAACATACTTACACATGTACAGTACGTCTGCTTTTTTATGTTTCTTCTCCTCGTGTGCCAGTGTGTTAGAGTTATCTTGGTTTTTAGCGGTGTGTGAGTGTGCGTATGCATGTGTCTGGGTATGTGTGTTAAAAACAGTGAGTCAGAGGATAAGCAGAGACTTGTTAGTGATTCTCCTCAACACCCCCGTCCCCCCCAACACTACCCAATTTGGCTTCAGCGCCGTCTCAACGTTCCACCAGCGTGGCTTCAATGTCGTCCCATCAATATGAACAGATAATCAGAGCACTAAGGGGTCTGTCTATAAATCCCTGCCGTGAATATAGTTTTCACTCTCTTCCCTTCCTTTCTTCTCTCCCTCCCTTCCCCTCCTTCTCCCTCCTCTTCCTCTCTCCCCTGCTCTTCCTCTGTTGCCCGTTCCACCCTTGTTTCTAGTTCTGTTTCTTCTTTCCCTTTTCCCTCCTTCTCTGAGGAAGTGTATGCCCCCAAGGGACCAAAAGATTCGCTACCTTCCAGGAGAGAAAGAGATTGTGTGCGCTTCTCTCTCTGTGTGGATGTGTGTCCTCCACATGTGTGCGTGCCAGGATGATAGTGTGTGTGTGCGCGAGAGTGAGAACACACACTTACTGAGACAGAGAGGGAGAGAGAGAGAGAGAGGCAGGGATGAGCGAGTGAAGAGCGAGTGAGAGAGTGAAATCAGGAGGCTGTGGAGGGGGAGGAGAGAGAAAGAGATAAGAGAGAAAGACAGAGAGTAGTCGGGGAGAAGGGGGAAGATGGATGAATGCACTGCGCACTGAGTGTGTGTGTGTGTGTGTGTGTGTGTGTGTGTGAGAGAGAGAGAGAGAGAGAAACGATGGAGAGAAGCAGGTAGACAGCGAGGGAAGGAAGGGTTTCTTATCCTCTCAGCAGAAGTCATAATTTCTTAGAGCGTGCGCTGATGTGTGTATGTGTGTTTGCGTGCATGCCTGATTGTGTTTGTGTCTGAGAGTGTTGCCTCGCTCAGGCTTCAGGCCAAGACTCTGAGAGGTGCCGTGGTGTAGCATCGGTGTGCGGTGTGAGCAGCATGTGTGTGGCTGCGTGTGCTTTTTGAGCGGCGTGTATGTTGAGGCTGTGGCTGATGAGCTGTCGGTACCTACAGTTGGAATGTTCACAAGGCGGCCATTGTTGTTCAAATAGCCAGCAGCCTTCTCCTTGGCAACGGGCGCTGCAGCAGCGTCTCCCACAGCAACTGTGGAACAGGAGTATGGAGGGAGGAGGAGGAGTCAGGAAGTCAGGGCCGCAGCACAGAGGCCCCTCTCCAAAACACTGGCCTCAAGGTCTGAGTGTGTGTTGGGGTCCAAGCATCTGGTTTGTGTGTCCTCTGTGTGTGAGGTAGAAATACGTGACTGTGTTTATGTGTGTTGTTAAATGTGGTTTTAAGTGCATCTGTGAGTTTCTCACCAGCGTGACTACGTGGAGTGTGTGTCAGTGTGAATGTGCATCTTTTTGCTCGCACTTGTGTGTTTTCTCTCCATTTGTGTGTACATGTCAGCTCAGTGTGTGTGTGTGTGTGTGTGTGCACCTGCATGAACTGTAAGTGGGAGCATTTCTGTGTTTGCACCTAAGTGGTTGGTTTCATCTTTCTGTATTTGCATGTTTGTGTGCGTTTCCAGACGCATCCCTGTGTGTCCTTGTTTGAGTGTAATCCCGTATGTGTTTTTGCGTGCATACATGTGCACACTCCTAGCTGTTCCCAGCTGGCGCGGTTGGTCACATGACCTGACTGAGGGGCGGCCATCAGCGGCGCCAGGAAACTGCCTGCAGGAGAGAGAGAGAGAGAGAGAGAGAGAGAGAGAGAGAGAGAGAGAGAGAGAGAGAGAGAGAGAGAGAGAGAGAGGAGAGGGAGTGTCAGGCTGAGTTGAAGATGAGGGAGGGGTGTTGGGGAGTGGGAGCGTGTGTTGTGGGAGAGAAACTGGGGGCGGGAGATGTGTGTGTGGGGGGTGTTGGAGAGATGAGAGAGGGAACAGTGAGGAAGAGAAGTGAGGAGGGGGATGAAGGAGGAAGAGGAAGGGGTAATACAGCCCTCCTCGTCTTAAAATAACTACAGCATGTAGGTTCCTGCAGGAACAACAGGAGAGAGACAGTCGGATAGTGAGACAGTCAGATGGGGGTGGGGGGTCCTGGTTCTGTGTTGTCTAGTGTTTCCAGCTACTTCTCCAGTCCCCTGTGTGCATCTTTGGCTGAGTTGCCACTGTATCTGGTCCGTGTGAAGTCTGTTTACGTTAGATGTGTGTCTGTCTGTCTGAACGTCTGTCTGCCTCTCCGTTTGTCCGCACATATGGTTTATCTGTTGCTCTCTGTTCATTTTCTATGCTTTGTGTGCGTGCTCACTGTGTGTGTGCGTGCACGTGCTTGCTCTTGGCAGGAGATACAGCACGCACACTGATGATGGAGATCATTAGGAATTTCCTGCAGCTGGGGAGGTGCTGGTGGGGGTTTTTTTGGACGAGGGAGGGGGGCAGGACGGGTGGGATTGGAGTGGGTGAGAAAGAGAGTGGAGGTCAGACTGAAAGAGAGTGTGAGTGTGAGTGGGCGGGGGGGCGGGGGTGAGGGGTTTGTATGTAAGGTTGTCTCTGTTTGACTGACGTGTGTGTGCATGGAGCTGCAGCTCACCAAAGCCCAAAGTTCAGCTCTGTTTTTGAGAGTTGTTGGTGGTAATTTGTGTGCAAGCATGCCGGCCCCAGTAGTTCAATACGTGTGTATAACATTCCTTGCCCCCCTCTGGCACACTTACACACACCTCAAGCTCTCAGAAACACCCAGGTCTGTTGGTGAGTTTGGATGGGCTTAAATTTTAGCTGTTCAGTGTTATTGCCTGTTGGGGAAACATGCAGTTGTCAAGGCAAGACCTTATAACTTCAATGCTGTTTTGCTTTTTCTTTTTTTTTTGTTGAATTAAAACTTTGGCTGACAGTTTGGCTGAGTATTGAGTAAATATTGAAAACTTTATTCCCACAGTGGACAGAAAAATAAAGCCTTCAAATCAAACATACCAACGTAATCAGTTTAAGATGATTAAGGTTGTGCTCATGTTCAATGAAGGTGTTTCTTGTGTTGAATTAAGTTTGTTTATTTTATTCTCAAGCTGATGTGAAATCACATCAATATGCATTAGAAATACATTTATTCATATAGATCCACACATTCATTCATTCATGATTAAGTCACACTGTAAAGTAATCAAATCAAAATTTGTTTACAGTGTGACACACTTTGTTTGCAAGAGGCGAGTGAGAGGTCAAGGTCGATGTTTTTTTTTCCACGGGAAACACCTCATAGATGACTTGAAAACAGTTCGTCATCAAGTTGTCAAACAGTTTTGTTGATTGTCTTTTCCATTCTTTTTCCTCGTGATTCTTTTGGTTGATTTATTTATTTATTTATTTGTAGAAGATTTTTCTTTTTGCACAGCATTGTCATGTGCTGTATGCAGGTTTGAGGCTGTTGGAGTTGCAGGTTGAGGTTGCCTCGGGGTTGAGGTGGTGTGGAGCAACGTGAGGCTGACGGTAGTTGAGTTTCTGCACGGTGTCACTCAGTCTCTGTGGACCCCATTGCCCCTCCCCACCTCTCCTTCTCTCCTGGCCTCACATACACTTTCTCCATCTCTCTCTCTCTCTGTCCCTCTCTCTGTTTTATCCCCCCTTTTTCTTATCTGTCTAAACCTCTCTGTGGAGCTCCCCCCTCCTCCCCTCACCACCTCCCTCTCACTACCTCGCTCTCTTTCTCTCTCCCCTCCATGTCCCCCTCCCTTACACCCCCCCATGCTGTTTCGGTGCTGCTGCCTGTCTCTTAGCAACAACTGCACACCCGTTAGAGCTCAGTGAGTGCTTTTACAAACACACCCAGGAAGACACACTCACACAAGCGCACACTCGCAGACACACACACACACACACACGCGTGCGAGCACAAACACATCCACACTCTCACACACACGCAGGGTCTAGTTCCTCATTGAGGGCTGCTGCTGGCAGGCCTGTGAGTCTGCAAGCCTTTGTGGCAGTGAGATAGATGGGAAGAGAATAGATATGCTGTACAGCTACCATGTACAGAATGATTGTTCCTCTCAGACTATGCACAACAGGGCAACTGCCCAAACTGGAAAATGACAGGTTCTCTTCTCTGATTTCACACTGGCATGTGCGCACAAACACTCTGTGGCGTGTTGTGCTGTTGCCTTTCCTGTGAGCACCAAAAACTTTTGCTTGCAGATGAGAAATGTGCAAGATCAAAAATGTTCAAACAATATCATTCATATGAGAGCTGCTCTTTGTGAAGCAGATTCAACAGATCATCATGTGGGAGCAGTGAACACCATCGGCTGTTTTCACAGAGACAATACTACGCCACTGTGAGTTCCAAAGCCCCAGAGCCATTCACAGTAAAATGCACCAAAACGCATTTGCTACGTATGACGGTGAATATATTGGAATGGCGGCTGATGGATGCCAGGAGTGTTTGCTTAAACAATGAATCATAGTGGGAGCGTTTGATTGGCTGGCATCTAAGCCCTGTCAGAATACCCCCCCGCTGAGCACAGTAGAGGGGTATTTGCATGTGTCTTTGTTTCGTTCATGACTATATATGTGTGCATGAGTGTGACATGTATGTCTTTATGTGCAAATCGATGTGTGAGTGTGTGGGAGGATGAAGCTGTGGGGGCATATTTGAATGTGTCTTTGTGTGTTGGTACGTGTTGCTGTGTGTGTGTGTGTGTGTGTCGCTGAGTGACAGTGTGCGCATGTATGTGTAAGCACATGTGCAGCAATGTTTAATTAAAGCATGTGTTCTTCTCCCTCTCTCACACACCGGTCAGATGGAGTCTTAATTAATGAATGCTGTTAATTAGACGAGAGAGAGATAGAGTGAGAATGAGGTTGGGAAAGTAGAGAGGCAGGGAGACAGCACTGGGTATGGGAAGGAGTGGTTAACGGGGTTAAAGAAAGTATGTGTAATGTGTGTGTGTGTGTGTGTGTGTGTGTGTGTGTGTGTGTGTGTATCTTCATTTGTTTTGTCCCATTTGTGCCCCTCCTCAGAGAAGCAAAATGTTGAGGTTGGTCTGCTCCATGTGTGCAGCCCCAAACTCGGCTACAGCAAAACTCTCACACTCCTCCTCCTTCTTTTCCTCCACTGCTTTCTCCTCTTACCTCCTTCAACCTTAAATCTGCCTGCCTCTGTCTTTCCCTGTGCTAACCATCCCTTCGCTGTCTCAATCACGTCTTTCCCCTCCCTGTACTTCTTCTGTCTCTCGCCCTCTCTCATACTTTCTCACCCATCCACGCACTCATTCTAGTGTCTTTCACCCCCTCCCCTCCCTGTCCCAGTCTTTCTCTCTCGCTCTCTGTCCTTCTCCCTCCCTCCTAATCAGAGCCATATGTTGGAGAGGGAGGCAGGGAGATCTGAGGATGGACAGGATTGTGTTGTATGTAGAGAGGGTGGTACAGCGTTGGAGCGTATATGCGTGCAAGTGTGGCATGCCGGTATTTGCCGTGTATTAAATGAATGTGTGCATGCATGCAGTCACGCGAGTCTGATAGTCTGATAGCACGTGTGGTCCAGGTTTCTTAAGACTTGAGTTTCTTCTGGCTGTCCGTACTTACATTTCTCCCCTGCTCTGGGTTTCTATAATCCCTCCATCGTTCCTGTCTTTCTGTCACCTTCCTCTCTCCATCCTCTTAACACCTCTCTATTCATCACCTCTCTGCTTCCCCCTGGTGGCTGCGATTATTCACACATTCTCATTCTTGTTGCACCCTCCAAGTCTGGGGCTTTGTAATGCATTTGAATAGTTTTGGCGAAATGTGGCATGTAGTGTGAGTGTGTGTGCGTGTGTGCGTGTGTGCTTTTCATAACTACTCAATTGTTTATTACAATTTATGGATTTTGCATGTATATCTACTCACTCATATAGTGAGACAGAAAAAAATGTGGCACAACTCACTCAATCCCAAACACAACACACGATCCTGTGTGTCTGGTCATCATCATGATGATCCTCGTTGTGCGTTAGTGAGCATGTTGAAAATGCAATAGAATAGATGAAATGTCACTGGCTTACTTGTGCACCAACAATCTGCTGGTACACATGGAAATGAAACTACAATTAGAGTTTAATTTTTTTTATTGCAAGTCATCTTCCAAAATAATTGCATCTGATGTGAGATGGTGCAGCCCTCACCAAAATACTGATTCTAGTCTGGTCTGATGCACGCTGTGACATCATGTACTAATCTCTTATTTTTTTTTCTTTCTGCTCCACCCTCCTCCACACTCCTTTCTTTTTCTCCCCCCCCCCCACTCACCGTTTCTCCCACCTTCTTCAACCCCCTGTCCCCACCACTGTCTGTCTCTCTGTCTGTTTCTCTCATCCCTCACTCTAGTAACCATGGGCAAAAGACAGGAGCAGAGGGGAGCGAGAGAAGTATGTGAGCTCTCCACTGCAGTATTGATGACCCAATGATCCCCTGCAGAACAGAGCCAGTCAGGCAGACAGAGTGAGGCTCAACTCAGAATCAAAATCTGAATCAGCGCCACAACCATTCGGTAAAAGCAACCAATTGAACAGGATATGAATGGTAAATGTAATCTAATGTTGTAATGCTTCTGTGTGGGTGGCACAGTTAATAGAGTAGAGTGCATTACAGATTAGGTTTATGGCCCATTGCCAAAATGTTGACGATTGTATCACACAACTACAATTTGTGCTGTAAATGTTAGATTTTTGTATGTACAGGGTCTGCCTTAAAATGACCAACACATTTATTTGCAAGGCGTTTGGAATAAATGTCTTAAATACAACAAGGAGATGTTTGACTCATTTGTTATCCAGTTGATAAAATTGTTTTTATATCTGTCCTCAGGTCCTTGAATCTTCTTTCCAGCTGTTAGAGGAAGGCAGCTACAAAGAAGAAAGACTCATTTTCATACAGCAGAAAACATCCTTCTTTTTCCTCCCTCAATACCAGCAAGACTGTCCACTGAATGAGTGGCTTGTCAGATCACCTACATTCAGGCCAAACTGGGGCTCCAGCGGGCTGTGGTGGGACTCAGTCAGAGGAAAAAGAGTGCCTGGAGGCGCTGGAAGGGCTGGCAGGGGCTGAGCTCTGGACAAGGGAGCTCGGGCTCCAGGAGGGGTCCCAGGATCCCTCTAACGATGGACTGGCATCGGTGACCTCCGACCTCTTTCCCTCCTCCTCTCCTTCCGCCCTGGCCAACGGCCTTCATCTACAGAGAAGGCTGGGGCACAGCACCTGCCGGCGGAGACAGACGGAGGCTCATACTACCGCTGAGACGCATACATTTGCAGAGACACTTAGAAACATGCAAACGCACATAGACCCAGATGTGCATGCACAGGCTGATTCACACTCACACGTAGATAATTGTGGACACCTTGATATCAACGCACATACGGGTTCTGTAGGGCCAGAACGGTCCAGAACTCTCAGACCAGAGGCCATACACACAACATCACCTCAACCCCTGTCTTTGGCACTTGGCAATCATCCTGCCTCCACCAATCAGCTGGCAGCCCCAGTCCTGACTGCAGAGACGGACATGCCCTCGACCTTTTGTCCAGTCCCTATTGGTCCAAACCCAAACACAGGCTCCTCTTCTCTTCCGGTAGAGGCAGAGAAGAAGTATGCACTCCGCAGCTCTGGACGTCCCCGCTTCCCCTGTCACCTGCGCAAATCCTCCCGTCTCCGTCGAAGCATAGAGGATGGGGAGAAGAGAGCAGGGAGGGAGAGGGGAGGAGAGGAGGAGGATGAAGTATTGGAGGAGAAGATCTGGAGGGTAAAAGAGGAGGAGGTGGCCGTTGGTGAGAAAGAAGAGCATTCGTCTGTGGAGGCTGTTCTCCCCACGGCTCCCTGCCCCACAGACATTGCTCTTGCGCTAACTGTACCCAAACCTGTTCCTAAAGCTATACCTAAACCTGGGCCCAGACTTGGGCATAGACCTGGACCTAAATCCAGGTCTAGGCCCGCACCTAAATCTGTCCATAAAGTAGGTCCTAAAAGTGTTATGAAAAAGCGTCAGGCAGCCCAGTCCATATCTCATCGTGCTACCCCTCATCTTCCATTTGCAAACACCTCCACCAGCCCTGCACCTCTGTTAAGTGTGAAGGAGGAACCTGTTGCAGAGTTGGGGGCATCTGCTCCCAATAATCGAAGACGTGGGCGTTTTGTTGGCGTAAGTTAATTAATAGTTACATATTATTGTAGTTACTCCTTGACATAACATACAATTTCATACAATGTATAAAATAGATGTTTATAGAATTTGTAATTGCATATGTTTTCTGTTGGTCTCTGATTAACAGGTGAGAAAGATTGTTGTCAAGGTGGCTCGCATTCCTGTCAGTCTGAGCCGCCGACAAAAGAGCTACAAGATTTCCAATTTGGAGACAATTACAGGTACAGAGAAAGGCAATGAAGGCGGTCTGGAGGGCTCAGAGGCAGTTCGAGAGCCGACCGCACTTCTCCGCATGAAGAACAATGGTAAGAGTGTCATGGTGATGTTCCCCCCTGGAGAACTGCCTGTTATTCTGAAACGCAGACGGGGACGACCGCCTAAACAGGCTCAGCCAGGAATACCGGGAGAGCCTCCAAATGCAGGGAACGCTGGCGGTAATGGAGACCAGCCCAAGAAGCCCCAGAGGCGGCGTCGGACTAAACTCCCTTCCCCTTATCCATCCTATGTTAATGATACTAATGATGTGAAAACAGAGTATGGGGACGTTCTGTCTAAACTGGCTTTTTTGAACCGCCAGCCCCCTGCCACTGGCCGCTGCTCTCCCCCTCGCTGCTGGACACCTAGTGAGCCAGAAAGCTTTCATACCCCCTTGGAAAACCCTGGAATATCCACCCTGCTTCACCGGCTAACTGGGTTTAGACGACCCCGAGGTGGGAGAGGAGGGGGGATTGGAAGAGGTGCAGGAGCAGCAGGGGGGATTGGGGGCAGTGAGCGCAATAAGAGTACCTTCAGTGACTTCTTTGAATCCATTGGCAAGAAGCGGAAACCAAGCATGTCTGAGCATGGATTACCTAGAAAAAGGGGAAAGGCTGGTGGTGGGGTCGGTAGGGGAGGGGGTATCATAGGAACTGAGCCGGGGGGAGAGAAAATAGTCAAAAAGAGACGTGTCAGAAAAAATGGTGCATTTAAAGGAGAGGGGATGTCCATGGGGCAGGAGTGGCCCAATGGGGCAGGTGGCTGGGGGGAGGAGGGGGGTATGGACAAGGAGAAAGGTTTGGGTGGGTATCAACTCTGTGGATCTTCAAGAGGGGGCTTTTCCTCCTGTGAGCTTGGAAGGGGGGGTGCCTACAGCAGTCCAGGAGGAAGTAGAGGGGTTGGGCCAGCTGGGGAGGACTCACAAGGCCTGTTTGCTGGATATTTCCGGTCACTGCTTGACTCAGATGATTCGTCAGACCTGTTGGACATCTCCTCCTCCCAGTCAGACCCCCGCAAAGCTTCATCCACCCCCGGTTATGAGCCATCTAGTCCAGCTACTGGTCCTAGCTGGTCCCCTGCATTCCCCAAGTGGAGCACCAAGGCTGCAAGTTCTGGGGTGGAGGGTTCAGCCCAGACACATAGCTCCTCAGCCCGGCCTCCATACAGCTATGGCAGCCTGGCGCAAACATCCCCCACCACTTCTACCTATCCCAAATCCACTCCTCCATCTCTCTCACACTCTCCTAGCTCCCCCCATCCTGCCTCGTACAGCCACTACTCCTCTGGCTACTCCGCCTCTTCTCCCGCAGTGCCACAGAGGTCCTCCGACTGCAGCTTTGCATACGGATCTGGACACAACAGTGGCAAGGCCACAGGTGTTGGTCAGATTGGGTATTCTAGTTACCAGGCAGCAGCCAAGCGAGGCTATAGTGGATATCCTGCGGCGGGTCATTCCTCCATGGTGCGGGGGGAATCGACAGGACCCATATCACCAGGAGGAGGGTACATGTCTGTGGCCAAAAGTAGCCCCTTCAGCTCCTGCTCCTCTCCAGAAGGTTTCAAACAGTACAACTCCAATCAGTGGAGCTACAGGTAAATCACTCGTGGCAACCTGTCATCATAAAAAATACTCGAAAAAGTTATACAATGAATTCAAGAAATTTCTGTACTTTTTTTCACACAAAATAGTGAATAATGAATAGATAATGAATAGGTGATTAAATGTTTTCTTCAACTAAAAGTACTAGAAGTACAAACTACTAAAAGTCTGACCACAGCAGGAACAAAGAGATGTGAATTACTTAATATAAATGTTTCACTCAAGCACATCATTTTCAATTGTACCATGTCCACCATGTGGTAATTAACAGTCGGTACAGTACCGGACAGTTTACTCAGGGCTAAAACTGCTGTGTTTGTCCATCTTAGGAATCCATGCTCAGAACCTACACTCATAGTTTTCTCTTCAGGTTACTGATTGGTGGAACTGCAACCAAGAGCAGTAAAATTTGAAATATTTCTCAACTGCACATATATTGCTCAAGTGCTGTTTGGGTGTTTTTATAATTTGTGCTACTGTATTCATGTTTTGTTTTTCAGGCAAGGTTATGGTGGCTGGTCAACAGACAGCTTTGGACATCAGTATCATGCCTACAGTGAATATGGCTCCAGTGAGTCCAAAGACATCTTGGATATCTCAAACTACACCCCACAGAAGGCCAAGCGACAACCTTTTCCTGAAATTCTATCAGAATCCTCTTCTGACTCTTCACATCTTGGCTCTGCAGCCACTGGTAGTGGACCTAGCTTCACAGGTGGCACGTACAGACAGAATGAAGCTGCTTCTGTTAGTGGAGAGGGGGGTCAGTCAAGTCTGTCCAGCCTGGAGAAGTTGATGATGGATTGGCATGAGAGTGCTTCAGGGCCCTCGTATAACTGGAGCCAGAACGTCCTCTTCCAGGGCGGGGGAACCAGCAAACCCGGCCGCGGTCGCAGGAAACGGACTGAACCACAATCAGAAAAAGAAGGGGGTTCTGCTTTACACTCTGATTCCCCATCCAGTCCCTCTCCAACGCCTACTCCTGGACCTAAGAGGGGAGGGGTTGGAGGACGGGGCAGAGGGTCTAGAGGAGGCAGAGGGGGTTTGTCTCCATGTCAGAGAGAGCGCCCGTCAGGGGCCAAGGGCAGGGGCAAGGCAGCCTCCACAGCCGGAGCGGGAGGAGCAGTGAATGCTGGAGGTCCAGAGGTGTCCGGGCTGTTCCAGGAGGGGCTGGACTATTACAGCGGAGACAGTAGTAGCCTCTCTCCCCTGGCCACCCCCAATCCTGCACCACCGTCCGCCTACCTCCAGGAACCCTGTGAGTATCCTTCCCCTTATTCTGCCCACCCCTCCACACCTTCCTCTGAGGAGCGATATCCAGCCTTATACCCTGGAGAGTCCTCCTCTTCCCTCTCACCCAGTGTCTCATCCCCCCCTTACCCTCCCAAGCCCACCCCTCCTCCACCCCAGTCTTACCACCCTGTCCCCTCCAGGACCTTCTCCCCATCCTGCTCTCCCTCACCTCGTGTAACACCCCACTGCGGCACTGCACTGAGTCCCTCACATCGTCCCCCTCCAAAAGACCCACAGTTCTCGCAGTATGACTCTCCCAGCTACTGCAGCTCCCCCTACTGGTACGGACAGACATCGCACAGCGGCAGCCCCAGCCCGCACTCCCACAGCACACACCCAAGTACAGCCGTGCACACACACAGCAACCCACACACAAGTCCTCATGGAAATACACACGGCAATCCGCTCGCTAGTCCAAATGCGAACACTCACACACATATGAACCCGACGACCCATGACACACACCATCACAATACACAGCCCCACGCAAACCTGAGCTCACACAGCACGCATCCCGCCTCACACCTCCAAGGCAACCCCCTCTCCCACTCAAACCCCCACACCAACAATCAACCCCACCACAACACACACACCAACCCCAACTCTCACCTCCCCTCCCATACAAACGCCAACCCCAGTCCCAGCCTCCACTCCCACTCAACACCTGTGCTTTATGAGGAGTGCAGCCCTCCCTCAACCGTGGCCCCCCACAAGCGGGATCTGACCCCCCATGCTATGAGCACAGGCCACCGCCAGGGCCCCTTGCCTCATTCTCCATACCCCAAGCCTCCCCTGGACTCCTCGCCCCATCAGGAGGACACCAGCGGCTTCTCCTTGTCCCACCAATCCTACCAGGGCATGGGACACCGCTACCCCTCCATGACGGCTCAGGGAGGTGGGGTGCTGTGCCAGCTCCTGGACCCAACCAATGATGACAGCTTCAGCGTCACCAGCCTGTAACAGCAGGTGAGTTTATTTAACCTTTGTACAAACAGTAAGGCCCTCCTTAAACGAAGGACCACCACTGGAACTCTAACAGGCATTTGTTTGATTACTGAGGATGACCATACTTTTTTTTATTAAAGCAGGTCATGAAAATAAGGGAAAAAAGACACATCTGTTCATTACTTGATATTTAGTTGGATGATAAAGCACTATTATTAGTTGTAATTAGTAAATGAACAGTTGATATGAACATTTACAGTGGAATGTTTGTATCAGTTGCACAAAATATCCTCACCCCATCTAATTGGTATATATAAAGTTAAAGGTAAAAGGGACTCTGTAGATCAGTATTTGCAAATTGTTTCTCATTTAAAGGTAAAGGTGGATTGGTATGTGTTTTATGGTAGTTTGTGTCTCAAAACATGCTGTGAAAGTCCATGAAAACTCTTAAACTGAAGTAAAAATATGTCAAATACAACAGCCACAACACCACAGTGCACATGTTACTTACCACATTACTTTACCACCACATCAAACATTGAAATTTTTTTTTTACTTACAGTAAAGTATGTTTAAAAGACCTGAGTAAGTGTCAAGGTTTTTCATTTTACCCCTGTGAAATAGCGGTCTCAGATTACTCTATCCCTCTTCACCTCTTTCTCTCTCCTTCTGTTTTTCTTTCAGGTGCATTCAATCCAAGCTTTTACAGATTTGCAAACATTTTTCTTTCTTTTTTGGTAAGGAGACTTCTTTATGAGAGACTGTAATGAAGGGTGAGAATTTAGCTGCCAGCTTTGGACAGTAAAGCTTTAATTCTCCGGCACTGACAATCAAGATCAACCGCAACCTAAACACCCAAGCATGCACACACATGAATGCACACACACACCCACACACACACACACACACACACACACACACACACAGACACAGACACGCATGTGCAGATTAATTCACTACCTAAACATGGACACATAAAATCATACATGTGTACACTCACTCACATTCTATGCTGGAATGAGGTGAACGGGCCAAGAGGAGCTGACAGATGAATACCAGACGTTGACGGACAGAGACAAACCTATTTCCTCACCCCTTTGAGCCCTGCTGTGATACATAGAGGAATCCGTTTCCCAGAAGTCTGTATCTCACCAAATCTTTCTGGTCTTGTTCTGTACATCTGCAATATGGACAAGCTAGGATCACACTGCTCTCTCTCTCTCTCTCTCTTTCTGTGTCTTTCATCTGTTCTCTCTCAGCCTCCCTTCCTCTGCTAAACCAGCAACTGTGGTCTGCACTCGACCTACACTAACCCTGCATTTCTGTCTTGTGCCCTAAGCTGAACCGCATCTGAGCCCAAATCAACTTTTTAAATACCATGAGCCTAGCAAATGTCCCACTCTGTGCACTCCTTGTGTTGTGTACCATAAGAGAAAAGTGGACTAAACCAGTTTCTGCTCTTGAAATACCAGCATCTGTACATACGACTCCAGCTCCAAGCCAGGGGCCTGCTCTTCATTCTGAAGGTCCGTCATCAACATGCCCTCCGCAGTGTTCTGCCATGGTTTCTCTGCTCTGGGGTGGGCGGAGAGAGGACTGCAGCATGGAGACCCAACATCCTGTGTTTTGCTGTTTTAACTACAAGGGAAAGAGACATTGAAATCACACATTGGCCCCAAAGAGACTCTTGTTTTCTGTGTGCAAATGTAAGGCAGAGGAGGGTTTGCGTGACCGCAGTAATGCATGTATTTGTGTGTATGTGTGCATTTACATGTGAGTGTGCGTGCGTGCGTGCATGCGTGCGTGCCTGTGGGGTCAAAAGGAGTGGAGCTCACCAGACACCAAAGTCTTGGCGGGGTCTCATTCTTTCTTTCACTCTCTCTCTTCTTTTTTCTGTGGTCTTGTGTTGTTTAGTGGTTTTTGTGATGAAAAAAATTGTATATCTGTCTGTTACATATCATGTATGTATCTGAGGTGCAAAATATTTAAATACACATTCTGTTCTTGCCATTGGTAATCTTGTCTATAGCATAGTGCTTCTTTAAGGGATTAAGGGAGGTGTGAGCATGTGTGTGTGTTTTAGAGCCTCCCTGAGTATTTGGGCTTTGCCCAGGCTGTCTGGGACTGAGCGAGAGAGTTCAGTCAAGGACACAATTCGACAGGGAGTGAAAGGGAGGGGAAGAGAGGAATGGATGGTGGGGAGGGAAAGATGTGTTGGAGGGGAAAGAAAGAAACCAGACTGAGGAAATCAGAAAAGAGTGTCGGAGAGGTTTTAAAGCCAGTGAAACAAAATGCACAAAAATGTACGGTTTCAAAATTCCTCTTCCAAATAAGGAAATGTATTAAAGCACAGCTCTCTGGTACCACCAGAGAGCTGACAGGAAGGGACCCATTCTCATTTCATGTCCTCACAGGACAACTTGCTATAATAGAGCAAATATTGTACATCTGCAGCTTGTGTGTGTGCGTGTGTGCCTGCCAGACAGACAAAGAGAGTGAGAGAGAAAGAAAGCAGATTGGGGGAGTTTACTGGCTGCATATTGTGTACAGTTTGTCAACAGGCTGACTAAATAGACTCAGACATGGCCGGAGGAAATGTGTTTGCTGTGACATTCCACTGTATGGTGGAAAGGGACACGCTCTGTCAACAACACTACATGACAGACAGGAAGGGGTTGCAGAGCAAGAGCTCTCTTTCAGACTTTTCTTTTGTACTATATTTATTCAAATAACAGCATTTCATTTAAATACAAATGATTATTTTCTGTTCTGAATTGAAACAACTAAGCCAACTAAAACTTTTAGCCACCTAAAACCTATACTCTCAGTAGGTTTAAGGGCAGTAATCTGTTATAATGTGTCTCTTAATGATAGGAGAAGTATTCATATCTTTTACTTAAATTAAGGAAACCACAATGTAAGACTACTCCATTACAAGTAAAAGTCCTACATTTTATTAAGTAAATGTATGTAGTATCATCAAATTGTACGCAAAAGTCAAAGTATTCATTATGTAGCAGAATGCCCTGTCAGTTTTTCTATATATTCCATTATTTGATTACTGATCCATTAAGATGTAAGCAGCATTTTAATGTAGCTGGCCAAGAGGGAGCTCATTTTAACAACTTTATACACTGTTGGGTTTTACAATATAACCACATATCTTATCTTATACACTAACCATAGGTTTAAAATGTGAATCACCCAACTCTGTCAAATGAATGTAGTAGTAAAAAGTACAACACTTCCCTCTGATATGTGGTGGAGTAGAAGTAAAACCATCATAAATAACACTAAAGTAGGCTACTTAGGTACAGGCCACAAGCAGGGATTGAACTTCAATAAGGAAGTCCAGGTAAAAAAAAAAAAAAATAGTCACTGCACAACATTACTAATTCAGATAATAGTGATGATGATAAAATAATAGTTCATTATTAGTGATATTAGTCAGCACTCATACTGGTGAGGGCTGATTGTGCGTTGCTTTGCAGAGGTTGAGATCAGCAAACATTATCTTAACTTTATTTAAGATTTACACAAGTTTAGCATTTTCCTCTCATTTTATGGCCCGTTCCCTCGACATATGGTCGAGTGAGTGTTTTTTTTTTTATTTTTTTTTTTTTAACCAACATACAGGCCTGTGAGTTGGTTATGGGCTAAATAAAAAGTCAGCCACTGTGGCACTAAGGCCACCATTGACCACGGAATGCGCTTCGTCATCACAACTTTCCCCTGGGGGTAAGAAGAAGAAGAAGGAGGAGGAGGAGGAGGAGGAGGAAAGAGGAGGAGAGTGCCCTCAGCTGGGACTTTCCTGACTGCCCTCCAGAAACAAAAAAAAAAAAAAAAAGAAGTTGAATCTCAGGGCATCGCGCCGGTGCCGCCAGGGAGGAGGAGGACATGCGGACCTGTGCGCCGTGGCGCGGCCGCGGCGGTCTCCCCCCGGGAGCCCTGCTCCTCCTCATCCCTCCGCTCCTCCTCGCGCTCCAGCTCCTCGTCGCCGGGCCGCGGGTGCCCCGAGCCGCGGGGGTCCGGGCGGAGCGGCGGGACGAGGGCGCGGTCGCCTTTTCGGTCATCAGCATCGAGCCGGAGAGGAACCCGCGCCGGCGGGGACCCCCGTCCCGGCGACCCGGTCTGGAGGAGGAGGAGGAGGAGGAGGTGGAAGAAGAAGATGGGGAGAGGAGGGAGGGGGCACGAGCGTACGAGGACGAGAACGAGATACACTCGCGCCAGGTAAATATAACAGCAGCAGAGATAAAGTTTAATTGAAATGTTTCCAGGAACAGATCTTTACTGAACTACATGACAGCTGGACTTTTTGGGGGGAAACATGTCAATCAGCTGTTAATCTTCACCTACAGTATCTGTTGAATATTAGGGGAAAAACAACCTCACCTATTCACCCATACCCCTGTTCATTTTATGTCATATTGCTTACCCTAAGGCCAATTAAACCTATTTTTGAATGTGCTGAAGTTGAACTGAGGGTGAGTAGGAGACAGATGAAGGGATAATGTAGTTCGGTGTAGGCTGCTGCACAGTTTAGGAATACAGATGCAAAGATCACACCCTGCTGCTGTGGTTCCCCTCGTCCAGTTTATTCATTATGCCGGGTCAGTGTGTGCACAGCTCTGTGAATTATTACAAACATGATGGAACAGGTGAGGGCAGGGGGGGTGAGCACAGCGCTGACCCCAGATCAGAGAGAGGTGACAGCTGTTTCTCTCTTCTTCCCTTTGCCCTTGCGAAGAGCTTCAACATTCATCTGTGTTTGTGTGTCTGTGCGCGTGTGTGTGTGTGTGTGTGTGTGTGTGTGGGGGGGGGGGGGCTCTGTCCTGTCTTCACTTCAAACTCCTTCCCCTGACTCCTCACCCCTCTCTCTTTCATCCTCCTTTTCTCTCACTGTCTCTTTTCCTGCCCAAGGCTAAACTCTCTGACTCATTCTAGTGAATCATCAACCCCCCCCACCCCCACCCCCACCCCCCACTGAGGTTGCCATGGTGACCACAGGGTTCAGTCTGAGTTGGGTGGGGGGCTTTGTGTGTGTGTGTGTGTGTGTTTATTGTGTGTTTGTATGTTACAGTGCCTCAGGCAATCAGGACTGAGGTCAGAGCCTGTGACCTGCCTCCTCAGCACTCATACCTGGGGCAGGGGGTGCGCACCCCCCACACCTTACCGGCATTCCCTTGCATTATTCAGATCTCTTCCACATTCCCATGAATCCATTGGTATTCATTGCACTGTAGTACCAATGTATTGATATGTATGTGTATGCATGTTCCCAGATAGGACCCAGAACATTGGAGGTGCAGCCGTGGGTGGCAGACAAGCTGTCCTTCACCGCAGAACTCAATCGTATCATCACGTATATCACCAGGCCACAGGTACGCTGCACAGAACATCACCTAAAACACAGTAGTGCTGTCAAATTAAAACCTCTTATTTTCAAAGAGTTGTCGTTCACTAAACTGAAAAAAATAATGAATTTGTATTTACTGTATATGGCAGATGTTTGACTGTGTGAAACCGTTACATTCTGTTAACATTTTACTGAAATGAAATAAAATGTGAAATTATGAGGGAATTAATTATACCGTATTACATATATAGTCTAATGCAGTGGTTTAAACCACCCTTTAAAAAGTCATGTCAGCTTATGAACTCTCATAACACGTTCCATATGCCAGTGAGCTGTGAGCAATTCAACCAAAATTTCCCTTTTCTAATTAGTTCATTTGAATAATTTGTATATGCTGGAAATGTAAAAATTATTCAGTATTTAATGTGAAAAAAACTCATTAGAGAAAAACAAATTTAAAGTAGTAAATGTAAAGCAGATATGTTCTTTCTTCTTCTTTTCTGTCCTTGTGACCGCTCAGATATATCTTGTGACCCATTGGGTGGGCCCGACCCTCAGGTTGGAAACCACTGGCCCAATATTTTGGGCTCTCCATGAAGGTCTCAAGCTACTCTCCAGCTCATAAGGGACCTACAAACAGATTCTGTAGCCAGGAGTTAGATCTTGCCAAGCCTTAAGAGCAATCAATAAAAACTTTACTTTTTCAACAACTTCACTTCTACAACTGCAGACTTCTCGTGTGGGGGTTAACATAGCAGTAATATGATCAGTCAGGCGCTGTCAGTATCCTGGCAGCGGAATTCAGAAAAATCTGGAGCCAGTGAAGACTTTCAGTTCCAGACTGGAAACTCCCATACAAGAGTTAAGACTTATGTAACGCCAAATGCTGGGGGACTGGGAGGGAAAATGATTAAACCAAGTATATTGGGTTGATTTTGTAATGATTCCTGCCACAAATTTAGATGTCTCTCAGAGTTACTGATGTTAAATGATTATCATCAACTGACATCACTCACTGTCTGAAATGTTTCACAAGATAAGCTTTCACACAACTTCTTCTTTAACTTCCTCACTTCTTACTTGTGTGTAAGACTCTCTACCCAACCCATCTCATGTGAACTCTATTCTCCATCCCCAGCTGAACTGCTCCAGGGTTTTGTCTCCTGGTCCGACTCAGGCATCACAGCCCCCTGCAGATTCACCCCACTGGCTGCTGTGTGCTGAGGACTGGCTCCTTCCAGCTGCAGAGAAACCGTGTGTTGCATACTCCTTTAGGTGTGCCCATATGTCTGTGTACTGCGTGCATGTGTCTGTGCATGTGCTGTGATGCTTATGCATTCGTATCGCTGGCAGAGTTGGAATAAACAATGCAATGCATATTTAATCATGCATGCAATAATCTTCAAACCACCTCTGTGCTCCCTTGCCTCTCCGTCTATCTTTTTGTGTTTGTCTTTGTCTCTCTAGTATGGATGGGGGAGACGCAGAGTTTCTAAAGACTGTGTCTGGGCTGGGATGTGAAGTCCACAGTTTTGATCCCAGCAACTCCAATGCATCTGGTGGTCACCCTGGCAACAGTTTGGCTAGTAACCATGGTGATGGAGGCGTGGTCAGCCAACACAAGATGTGGCTGGATTGGCGAACTCCAAGGAAGCGCAAGCACAAGACAAGAGGCAACCTGGGTAGTGTTTCTCAAACACTGGCAGACATCATGGCAGCTATGGGACATCACACAGTAAGACACGCACACACATATACACATGCACGCACACACACACACACACACACACGGAAAATTGGTGAAACAGTGCCAAACAAACATACCTTAGAGTCTTTTCGACCCAACATACCCAGAAAGCTCTCTTACTTGTATGTTCCCATAGCAACAGGGCTCTGCGCCATCCCTGGCTGCCATGGCAACAATTTAAGTGAGTGAATCACACACTGGTCCAGTTGCATCCTGCAGCCACAAGAGGGAACTACATTCCTACAGTTTCAGTATGTGTTTGTTGACATTATAAGAAGTGGTCTAAGACATACATTTATAAATATTCGATAATGTATTTGATTTTCAAATACGTGGCTACACTCATTAAGTCTATGATTACAAAGCAGCAGCTATGCTATGGAAAACAGTAAGGCTGCACAACATGAACAAATCATAAGAAGTTCTTTAAATAGTACCCTTTTCTGATTTGGAAATGTTAAAAGTTAGTTATAAAACACATTGTACTTTTCATTTGTATTGTGATAATTATATTGTGCGGTCCTACAGGATAATATTGAATCTTTATTTTCTTCTCAATATTCTCTGTTCTCTTTAGGTTCACTTCCTGTATGCTGACCTGCTCAGTGCTGAGTGGCGAGTTTTCCAGAACTGGATTGAATCGGCAACTGTGCAGAATGTCCATCATCTCGTTGCCACAGTGCACCTGCAATGGGCAGGCTTTGAGGTGGGCGGAACCGATGAGGAAGTGCTCCGCTATTGGTTCAGTGTCCTAAAGGGTCTCCAAGCTTCTGGACTCAAGCTGGTCCATGGCTCTGCAGGAGAGGGCCACAGTGTCCTAAAACAGACAACAGCAAATGCTCGCAGCTCCTACACACTCAGCTGGGTCAACACGAGACGCTGACACTCACACATGGATGGACACATGCACACACCAGACATTGTGGATGGCCTCAAAGAAGAAGGCGAAGGTCGTGGAATTACACTTTTCTTAAAATGAACTTTCTTTCTGTCGTTTCAGGAACAATTCTTAACACGATATCTCCCTCTAGTGGAGATGAAAGGCTCTGCCTTTTTATGACCCTTAGAGGGAAATACTGTTGTGTCTGTACAAGATACTGGCTAATTTGGACAAAAATGGAGCGGAGGGAGGGCTTGCTGATTCAGCTGGGCATCAGCACAATAATGTAATAATTGGATCTACGGATTTAATTTATCTCACTTGCAACATAAAAATCTGCAGATGTATGTAAATTGGAGCTACTGCTGTCTGGCACTATAGCTTTTTTTTTTTTTTCACTATAGACCTGTGTTTTTAATCAATGTCATATCTTATTATTATATCATACAGTGCGACCCCTTGCACATTAATTTGATCCAGCTGTAGTTTGGATGTAGATTCAACAAATTATTATTTATGTGCAATAAATACATTTACATTGAAAAGAAGCTCAATTATATCAAGACTAATAGTGCCTACTGTGTAAAATCCATGATACTGTTGCATTTTTGCAAACTGCTTTGTACTGTAAAAAAGAAAACAGTGAAACCATGTTATAAACATGCATCAATACCACAATAAAATACAAAATGAAGCCAGAAATCCTTGACTGCTACTTTGTCTGTCCTTGGAGAACCCTGATAATCGTTGGAAACAGCAAGTTGTAAGATATACATTACGTTGATATTTGTGGCATCCGGCGGACACAATGTTTTAATATGGAAATTATTCAAAAAGGGTGTTAGATTGATGTTAAATGAAAGGAGGTAGAAAGAGGGAAATAATTGTTCCTTTTTCTCTCTAGATAGCCTTGCATCCACATGCAAATCTAGCAAAATCATCCTTATGTCATAGTGTATACAGAAGTGTACAGTTACAAATCATGACTTCACACTGAAGTTTATTGTGTCTTATAGGAGAAGAAAACAAAGATGGACATATATGACAGAGGGGGCTGTACAGCAGATGCACGCATGTGAATCTAGCCTAATTTTGATTTATGTGACACCTAAGCTGATGTTAAGTTTATGTATGTTTGTATTTCCCACACATTTTTAAGCGCAGCAATTCAATTCAGTTTAATTACAGCGCTTGTGTTTCCCTTTCAACATATTTGCACTTAATCCATAAAGCAAAAACAAAAAACAGCTTCCAAAACAAATAAGCTTAATGCACCAGGCGCTGTACCACAAGACAAGGCCGTAATTGCTATCTCATTGCAACATCCACACAAACAGGTTGTGTCCATACTACCATTTACCACACATTCCTATACTTGGATAAATGATTTAACCTTTACTGGAGAACGGCTTGTCTCTCCTCCCATAAACCCTGCGTACTTCCAGTTTGCACGGGCTGGGCTGAGGGTGAAGGATGCACTTAAACACTCACCGGACGAGGCTCACAGGACAATTACTCATCTCCACAAGTGCTCTCTCTCTGTCCACAGTGAGCCCTGATTCACAGAGGCCGATGCCAGTCATTCCTCGGACGCGTTCCAACTCGCTCGGGGCGCAGGTCGGTACGCGCCTCTGCCTCCACCCTTCGCTACGCAACTTACGGCCACGCGTTCGCACACTAGTCAGGGCGGAGTTGCGCTCTTTGCGTTGACATTTCCACATCCGGTTCTCGTCGACGACAGGCGACAGGCGCGGGGGCCAATCGGCTTCGAGGAACTCGGCCGCTCGACCAATCAGAAGTTCACGATCCCGGGACTTGCGCGGTCTGTTTAGCTCGCCCGTGTACTGTACCGCTCAACGTTTCTTGTGGAAATCTTGAGACGGGACAACAGCCGGACTGGTATAGAGAGAGCCCAGAGTTGCCAGTTTCGACGGTAAGTAAAGTGTGTTTGGTCAGTGCTATTTTCATAAGGTGAAGGGGTGCGAACATATGTTTTGTTTGGCTTTTCCTTCGCGATAAGAGGCGTCTACAAGTTACTTCCGGCTCTGACAAGGCCGAGATCCCAAGTTACATTTTAGCCCATTTTCGCTAATGTTGTGGGCGTAAGAGTGTAACTCTCCCGACTGAGTTGTTCTCTTGCTGTTACTTTTCCAGGAACAAGTTGAGCGATTGCCCAAGATATTGAACTTATTTGTAAAACCCAGGACAAAGCGGTTGACTGTAGTGAACATACCACCAACCAAACCACACAGATCGGCTGTATTTCAGCAGGACACAGCTGAACCCAGCTCGACTTTTCATGGAGAAATCGATAAACATGACACAGTTACAGTGGGAAAATACAAATGAACACTGTGCCTCTAAACCAAAAGAAGAAGTGCAGACTCTTGAATCCACCCAATAACATATGTATCATGACCTCACCATTCCCTGAAGCCTCAGTGTTAACATGAAAAACTTGTAATTAGGAAACCAAAATGGGGAGTAGGAGCCACTGCAGGGTATACTTACAGTAAGCTAAGTTCTGCCTGCCTGCACTGTCTTTTTTTTTTTTGCAGGGAGAGTCTGACAGCAAATCTCGCCTGCAGGAGCTGTCAATTTCTGAACAGATTCCATGTGGCACTGTAGAGTTACTGCCTTGTGTGGGGAATTTAGATTGTCATACACTGACTGTGATTTGTCCAATATAATTTGAAAATATTGACACTACTGTAAGCATTATTGTGCGGAAATGTATCCAACCTTTTCTTTTTCCCTTTATAATTAGAAGTTTTTTTCCGGTTTCACATCAGCTGTGTGGATGCAGGGTGTTTGCTGAGCAGAGCAAAGCTGTAGTTTTGCTTCTGCTTTAGAGCTATCTGGCCCGGTGTTTATTTATACATGCGTGTCTGGGTGTCACATGAGCTTGCATCTTATTTAGGAGTGGAAGTAACTACAAAAACCAGTAAAAGAAAAAAAAAAAAGAGACCCATCATAATTTCCCAGAACCAAACATCATTTGATATCTTTACGTTTTGTGTTTTGTCCAACTAACAGTCCAAAACCCAAAGAGATCCAGTTTACAGCCCAACAAATCCTCACATTTGAGGAGCTGGGACCAGACATTTTTTGGCATTTTTTTGCTAGACAAATTACTTAAAATCAACTTTTGTTGATTAAGTATTTTCGACTATAATAATTGAAATCTCAATTATTTCAGCACTACACTTTAGTATCACAGCTGTATGTAAAAAATGGTAATACATCTCAGTGCTGTTTTTTAATCTCTTTATGTTTGTATGTCATAATGACCCTCCTCCTTTTCCCCATCAGGGTTGGGCCCCTCTACCCACAACGTCCCACCATGCCTCTGGTTACGAGGAATATAGAGCCGCGACACGTGTGTCGCCAGACCATCCCTTCCAACATCCGCAGTGAGCTGGAATGTGTCACCAATATCAGCCTGGCTAACATCATCCGCCAGCTTGGCAGCCTCAGTGAGTGTCTGCTGTGTGTCATTAAAATATGGTGTGAATGGTTAATAACACATGGCAAATGTGTATGATCTATGTGGGTATTTGCACATTTATGGACCTTTCTATTTAGTTGAGAATATGCATTTATTGTGCATGTGTGACACAAATACTTTAATAAATTCAAATCATAAACCTGTGTGTGTGTGTGTGTGTGTGTGTAGGCAAATATGCAGAGGACGTGTTCGGGGAGCTGTTTGTTCAAGCCGGAGAATTTGCGATCAGAGTAAATTCACTAGGAGAAAGAGTGGATCGTCTGCAGGTTAAAGTCACCCAGCTGGACCCCAAAGAAGAGGAGGGTAAGTATACCCACATGTTACTTTTACTACTTATGTTAAAATCAGAGTAGTTCATTAGTTTAGATTCTGCTTAATATAACATAAAATTGTTACATTTTAAAACCATGTTTACAGAGATTCAATTAAAATTCAAAATTCAAATTACTTTCCTAATAGAAGAACCTCCTCCCCTAAGCACAATAAATATTCAATAATATTCTGTCCGTTAACATCTCTCTGTTTCTTTCTCAGTCTCTCTACAGGCCATCACTACCCGTAAGGCCTTCCGTAGCAGTCTGACCCAGGACCAGCAGCTGTTCACCAGGCCGTCTCTGCCAATGCCTGTACAGGACACCTACATGACCTGTAATCCGCCCCCACCCCTCAACTACCTCAGCCAATACCGGTAGGGCTCAGCAGACGCACAGATACACATCCACGGCTCATATTCATTCACTGGAGCATAATATGCAAGGAATAATAACACACGTGCACACATGGAAACATACACATGTGTGCTACATTTTTGTCATCAGGGAGTGGGTCCTAAATAGTGGCTGTGTTTGTCTTAATGAGGTTCAATCCCCCAAGAAGAATTTCTATTTAAATGATCCTCAATATCACCAAAATGTCAAAATAATTGCTGCAATGTTAATCTTGTTGCTCAGGCGACATGAAGCCCACCGTTGCAAAATGCTTGAGATTCATCGTGCTGATGTAATACTCCATGCTATGTTTGCTGGTTTGTCAACATGTGAAAATTTGTTTTGTTGACCATTTTTGTAATCGATACTTCTAAAAAGCGAAGTTATTGAAAAGTCACACTAAACTCAGACACACTTCATGACAAAAGGGACTGGGTCATTTGTAGTAAATGTATATGTCTCTGCTTTCAAGTATACTCCTCAACTGAATCAAAGCAGCACTGGAAAAATTCTGTGGGAAGAACAATAATCATATGTTTCACCATCGATCTGACACATATCAGTGAGAGCTCGAATATTAATTGTGCATGAGGCGTGACATGTCATGAAAGTATGATTAATTTTACAACCAGAACACAGTGGCACCAATGATAAGTATTGTGAGATAATAAGATTTTCTAATTCTATTATAAAGACTGTCTCTGTGACTTGTTTGAATGTGAAAATGGTATTAATTTGACCATGACAGATCTTGAAAAGAGAGAGAGAATATGGCACATTTGTTCACTTTTTCTTTACTAGCTAGTATATGACTGCCTGTTTCTAAATAATGTGTTTTTTGGTTGACCTAAAAAGGGAAGTTTTAAGGCTAGTTAATATATTGCCACACACTGTAAGGCAGATAAAGATCAGCAGATACTTTTGTTATTTACGTCTGTGGACACAAGATAACATGAAGTGTAACTGATACCCAAGTGTAACTAATGTTTGTAAATGGTTGCCTGCAGGGACGATGGGAAGGAGGCCTTGAAGTTTTATACTGATCCCTCTTACTTCTTTGACCTGTGGAAGGAGAAGATGCTGCAGGACACCAAGGACATCATGAAGGAGAGACGCAAGCACAGAGTGAGACACATAAACATGATCATACACACAAAACAAGTAACATGACAGTCATTGATTTGAAACAAGTGGACAACATTGGTCACAACCCCTCCACTTTTCCTCCACCTTTCCCCTCTCTGAGTAGAAGGAGAAGAAAGACCATCTGAACCAACGGACGCTCAACCCGCGAAAGATCAAGACCAGGAAGGAGGAATGGGAACGCCGTAAGATGGGGGAGGAATTTGTGGTTCCAAAGAATGATTTGATGTAAGTTGAGAGATTGAGTGAAGTGAGGCTGATGGTGTGGTGCAGAGTTGTGGTTATCCACAGTCCCAGGCGGCTTTTGAATGCATTTGAGAAATAAGTTTTAAAAAAACAATGTCTTAATGAATTCATTATTTTTCTCTCTAGTTAACACAGTAAAAGTTCAGAATGGGCACTGACATGGTAAATTCCATTCTGCCCTGTCTTATCAACCGATCTGTACACTGTGATATGGGTGGTATGTCCTGTCTCTCAATGTTCTCAGGGGGTTGGGTGTAGCGCTCGCTGTCATTGGCAAATTGCTGTAAACAAATGTGTGACTCACACCAGGCCTTAGGGAGTATTTTTATATTATTGCAGGATGTATTATGATAACTGTAAACATTTAAAATATACTTAAACATCTTTTTTTTTTTTTTTTTTTTTTAAAGTATCATAAATCTCTGATGCATTGAAAGAGCAGTCCCATTGAGAGAGAGTCCCACTGGGGAATCACAAGCCAGGCCTGATGAGGAGGTTTTTCTGTCAAGCTGTTAAACTCAAGGACAAGCCAATCTCTTACTTCCGTGTAGGGGACTGCACTTTATTTTAATAGCTGTGTGAACCAGTCACCACAAGGGTCATTGACACTATTTGTGTCTGTTGCTTCAGATGCATTTATGATACTTCCTCTTAGATATTTTCAGGGTAATTTCTCATAAACAAATAAGCAGTATTTGTACATTACATTGGGCTGATAGTGATGTCTTCAATTTTAAATTTGTTTCAAGGAATTCTTCTGAGGGTCTGAACGGCAGTATTGGATCTGGAGATGGCTTCAATTCCGAAGGCCTCGAGCAGAGTACCGGCTCCTACGCTTACGAGCCCGGCTCCCCCCTCTCTCCTACTGGTGCTGATGACTTCCTGCCTCCTCCACCTCCAGACATGCCGTAAGTAGCATATTGCATATAATCACACACTCGCTGCCAACACACTGCTCCCACTTCCTGCCCCCCCCCCCCCCAAACACGTGCTGAACGTAAATCTACACGTGTACACTGTAATCCTACACATATCCTCTCAATATTACAGGGTTCCACAGTACCAAGATGAATTACCTAACCTACTGTTCACTTTCAGCCTATGATTCTTTAATGAATATGAGCTGCTGAGATCGCAGCTGCAAAGGAATTGGAGGTTGACTTGTCCTCATCTCTTACTTCCGCCTTGTCACTTGCAGGTATAATGACGGACCAACCCAGAAGCGTGTCAGCGTGTTGAGTCCAAGCCACCCACCTCCTGCTCCCCCCATGGCCTCTCCCCCGCCCAACTCTCGCCCCAACCTCTCCCCTCCCCCCGCACCTCCTCCCCCTCCTCCACCCTCTGGTTTCGGTGTTCCTCCACCTCCCCCTGGCTTTGACACCCCACCCTCCCCTCCTCTGCCATCCGCCGCTTCCTGCGCCTATCCCTCCCCACCTGCTCCCCCTCCTCCACCTGCTATGTCCGCTGTTCCTCCTCCTCCTCCTCCACCTATGCCTGTTAGTGGTGGTCCACCGCCACCTCCTCCTCCTCCACCTCCCCCTGGCCCTCCTCCCTCATCCTTTGGTAGCTCTGCTCCTCCTCCCTCCGGTGGCGGGGGGGCACCCAGCTCCGCTCCCAAACCTCAGCCAGAGCCCGTTGCTGACGCTCGTAGCGACCTGCTACAGGCCATCCGACAAGGTAAGACACAACAGGAAACAGGTCAATATAAAATGGGATATTTACAATCCTCACTGCTGATTGGCTGAATAAAAAATTTAAACAAATGATGCAGGTAAAAGACACTAACAGCAGTTTGTATAACCACTGATTACAATATGCTTAGCAGTAGTGTAACTTTCAGACATTTTTTCTTATGATTGATTGCAAGAGTTCTATTGAGCATTTACATTACTTCAGTGCGATATTTTGTTAGCGCCATATCCAAGCACCTAACAGGTGCACATCATTTGTTAAGTGTAGTAGAATATATAACATAATATGAGAGACTTCACAGTGATTTCACTTTTTTGGTGATGGGTTAGGAACAGTGGTTGAAACTAATCAAAGACATTTTCACAAGTACTGTACTTCAGTACATTTCTGAGGTACTTTGATTTTATGCTGCTTTATACTTCTACGCAACTACATTTCAGAGGCAAATTTGTAATGTGATTTTCACTCTGTTACATTTATTTGCCAGGTTTTGTGGCAAATAAATGTAACAGAATTAATGAGCATATAAACTACAATGCATTGTTAAAAACATTAACAACATTAAATTGCTTACACATTAAGGCATCGGTAATGCTTATCCAATAATATAATGTGTCATTTCGAGGATAATGCTGCATATCTGCAAGTGAGCATGACATATAAACAAAACAGGGACCCATTTGTGAAAACATTGCTCCATAGCAGTTTTAGTGGGCAAAAACTCCACAGGGTACCTTAAGTACATTTTGCTAATGATAATTATCTATTTTTGCCTAAAATAAAATGCTCAATGTGGAACTTTTACTTATAAATAAGTATTTGTATTTGCTGGTACTACTATTACCTGCATATAAGGAAAAGTGTTACAGCTACCACAACTGTTTAAATATAAAACATACGTTTGTCTTAAATTACAGGTTTTATTGCATGCATTTTCCTCAAAGTGGCATACATACATACATGAAGAAGAAGAGGGATCGCCCATCTGCTAGCTCCCTGATTACCATAAGATGTAGTGTAGATGTATCACAGTTTGTCTATGACAACAGCGACGCTGCTTGCAAAGTATTATGCAGATGTTGTCATGCACGCACGCTCACTGTAACTGTCCTCACTAACTCCCTTTTAGGGTTCAACCTGCGTAAGGTGGAGGCACAGCGGGAGCAAGAGAAGAGGGACCACTCTGGCAACGATGTGGCCGCCATCCTGTCCCGTCGCATCGCCGTGGAGTGCAGCGACAGCGAGGATGACTCTTCCGAGTTTGATGATGACGACTGGTCCGAATGATCGCCATCCCTCTTCACCTTCACTACCACCTGTGTATCTTTTCTCAGCCGTAAACAACATCAGCGTATTTCCATTCAGATTACATTCTTAAGTACCAGTGAAGCAGGGGTCCATGTTCTGTGTGTCTGACAGATTTTGAGTGTATGCGCACATAGTATGTAAAAGTGACCTATTACAAATCACATTCCTTGTCCCATTTATTTCTATTTATCCAAAATTTTCAAATCACAGGTGCAAAAGTCCAAAGATGTGTGTGAGTGTGCCTGTTTGTGTCCCAATTTGCCATCGCTATCATTGGACGACACAGCACTGTTATTGATGGGAGTGTATTGTGTGATGTGATGCACGTCTCTGCTGAGTCTTTGCGTGAACACATCATCTCCGTCTTTATCTTAGTGTCTATTAGAAGAAGATGACCTTTGCTGCTAGCCAAATGTTTGACTTGATCTGCTTTAAGATATTAAGGCAAAGGATAATAGAGAGGGAGTAGAGACACACAAGCATGTAACCTCTTCCACGCGCAGTGTTTGTATATACTCAGTGGAAAGACACAAGGTGTTGACGTCAAAACATTCTCTTTCAATCATAGATTATATGATATAGGTGTAAAGTTTAAATTACATATTGAATCATATCTACTAAAGATAGGCCTAATTAATGCAGTCCCTTCATATCCTTTTTAAAGCACAATTTTCTTTTTATCACTTTTCCTTCCCTTCTCTTTTGTATTCTGCTTTATTTTGTTGGTTGTCATGGGAACAATCGACTTGCAGATGAGACATGGTTGTAGCTTGTAAACAAATTCATGAATGAATTATTCAGTGTGATAGGGGAAGCATTGGCACATGGCAGACACCTGGGGTGTTTGATGAGATCACCATACTGAACATATGCAGACATTTAACACAATTATCATGATTAATTTTGCATTATGTGTCAGCTCTGTTACGTATTTCTTCCTGCAGTTTTTTTTTTTACCTTTTCTTGGGATGACCTACGGTCTGGTGCTTTAATCACTGTAGAATCAGGCAGCCCTTTGCCTTATCCTGCTGCCTGATAAGTGCCTTTTTTCATACTGCATTTCAATGTCAGTGCAGGTTTATTTTGGTCACTGATCAGCTGCTTCCAAAAATATTAACAGCTGCCATTGTTGAGTCAAATGTAGGAGTGACTGATGTTTATCTGTACCACGTATTTTTCAAGTGCCTTTTTATTTTAAATCTGCCTGTGTTAAAGAACAATCGCACAGCATGTTTAGCCAAAGTTCTGCTTCACCTGCCTTAAATTTCCAAATGATTATAGTTATTTCAATAAATATAGAATGAATTACAGTGATTGTTTCGATATCTTTTCTGTGAGAGTGAATGGTGTGTATGCTGTGATGTATTGAATAACAAGTTCCCCAAAAATGTCATCTCTTGGCATAAGACTCTTCATGCTTTATCCATGACTCATCCTCTTTATGTCAGTGCTGGAGACCTTTCCACACTGACTGTGTAGGGAGTGTGAAAATGAATCGACTAGATAAAAGTTCAGAAACTGAGTAGGAGGAGAGAAAAACCTCTTGCATAATCACTGCATCCTCATACCCAGGCTGGTTTGTAGGTTTTAGAAGGACGCAATGGGTGTAAAGTGATGGCTATGACAGAAGATTGCTTTAGTCACCAAATAATTTAGGATACAGAAATAGAAAGCAGCAGTCTGTGCCTAATTGAGTTGAAGAGTGAGAGGTAGAAAGAGAGAGACGAACACACTGAAAGCCTCGGCAGCGGTATAGAGAAGAGTTCTGACATCGCCCAGTAGAAAAAAGCATATTTATTATTCATCTGTATAAAATATTCATTCATTTCAAAAAGGCTGTGCAACACGAACATATGGTCAGTACCTTTCAAAGTGCCTTGAACAGCATGTGCAAAATAGAATCTCAAAGAACATTGTGTTTTCTAGACATTCAAGTAAATACAATTGGGCTTTGGATCACATATGTCATTACACCGTGATAGGTTTACAATTAAGACCCATCCCTTGTCTTAAAGTGCCAATGGTCATTAAATCCACTTTTTTTTTTTTTTTGAGTGGGGATATATTTAGCGTCCCTGTGATTGTGTCAGTCAGGGGATCCAGTGGATCTACAATTGACTGAGGATGAGGCACAAAGTACATACAAGACAGTATGTTTAGTCTTTAGTCCCAAGATGGCTGCCAGCCAGGACAGTTCAGTACATTCTGATTTGCAGAAGGACTTCAATAAGTGCTGTTTGCGTGCGTGGGAGTGAGACTTCATGTTCTGGATCTGGATGATAGTCAATGCAGCTATGTGTGCATCTTGGCACACAAACAGTGATATGTCAGGCATAGATTGTGTGGTGGCTTTGCGTCTGGCGAGGTCTGGCAGTCTACACGTCAACGGGGTGGTGGACGTGTGGGTTCTGTGTGCATCTGTGGGGGCAGCAGGCCTGGATCAGCACCTTGCGAATGTCTTTGTGTCTCAGACTGTAGAGTATTGGGTTCAGCAGCGAGCTGCCCGCCGCTGGCACCAAGGTGGCATAGGTGTACAGAGGAGGGCTGGAGGCGTCTCCCAGCAGCCCCCAGAGGGAGAAGGGCATCCAGCAGCCCACAAACACACTGAGGACCAGGATCAGCCGAGAGAAGCCCCTCCCGCTGCTGTGTTTGCTTGCATATGAGTGGCTGGCGGGCAGGAAGTGCCTCTGGGTAGCAATGGCGTGGGCATGGCGCCTCGCAACGCGGCAGATCCCGGCGTACAACTGCAGGGTTACCATGACCACGACCAGGAAGCCGCCGCACAGCAGCGACAGGTACGTCCGGGTCAGAGGTCGTGCTACGGAACAGGAGCTGGGCTCCCCGAGGCAGTGCCATCCCATCGCGGGTCCCGCCCCGATGACACACGCGCCAAACCACACCAGCAGCAGGAGGGCGGCGGCTCTGTGACGCGATTGGCTGGAGCCGTAGGTGAGGGCGTGGCTCAGAGACAGGTAGCGGTCCAGGGCCACGCCCATCAGGCTGCAGAGCGAGGCGGTCAGTGACGTCACCAGCAGCCCCGAGGTCAGCAATTCCGACCAATCGCTGGGCTCCACGCAGAAGAGGAAGAGGAAGTGCAAAATCAGAGCGACGCCCGCCAGCAGATCGGCCAGTCCGAGGCTGGCCAGGAGCAGGAAAACGGGGGCGCGGAGGGACGGCGTGGCCAGGATGGTGGTGACAACTATTGCGTTTTCGGCGGCGATGAGAGTTCCCGAGACACACAGGGCCACGCCCCACACGGTGAGGGGCGGGACTTCGTATGGAGGTGAGCGATCCAGTTGGTCCAGAGGGAAGAAGGGGTCCGCACCTGAGGACTCGTCCCAGCCCAGGTCGGAGGCGTTCAGGGTCATGGCTGATCAGCGGTCAAACAAACACAGCCTAAGAGAGAGGGGCGAAAGAAGGAGAAACATGTAGACATTAGTGATGGGTGATTATCATCTCCATCTGTCCGTTAAACAGCCTTTCCTTGGTTTCAAGCTGTCGTTTCAGCCTGTGGAGCTGCTGGATGCCGGATGTGGCCGAAGGATTTAATGTGGTGATGGAGAACTTAAGATTTAAAGTAGCTGAGCTAAATAAAAAAAGATGATGATCACTGTGAGTGCGTTAAGTATTTGTATTAACTATTTGTGATTGTCATGCCCTGCACTATCTTGCTTCTGTCAATTGTAATGATAAATTGTCCTGTATTGTTTTTTATTATACAGAGGAATTCCAGAATAGATTTATTTAGTTAGTTAGTATTGGGACTGATACATAAGCATGCAGTACTCAGTGATACCCATCTTCTCCCTGGATGAGCTTAAATTAAATAGCCTTTAAACAATATGCACTTACTGAACACAAACACTAAATATAAAATACAGATTACAAGCACCATTCGATGCCAGAAAATATTTTTAAAATTCATTTTTAATCTGTCCTCATTTAATCAGATAATCCTTTTTTTTTTTTTCAGCCCATTCACTTTTTTTTTTTTTTTGAGTTACCCCAAATAGATTTTATACAGTAACCCTGCTGGCTCCAGACATGTCAGTGATGTCACCATCTGGAGACGTGCAGGAAAGTCACGCAGATCATCGTCAATCAATACAATACAACGCGACAGTTACCAAAGCATTAATGCATAGGGTAGCGTTGATTCAATCATTAATGTAGCTTTATCTTTTAGCACATCACTGTAAAGCCGGGCTACCATTGGCTGTCGCTGTCCAGCCGTTTAGTTATATCCTGCACACGTTTCAGGAGCATCCAAACATCGTTAGTATAAAAATCTATATACATCCTACAGATTTAGTTAGTGAGTCTGAGGTTTCCTTCTCGTTAATTTCCAAACATTTTCAACTACAAGGACACCACGCTGTGTACAGCTCGGACAGACTGTACATGTACAATCCGGTGCCTCATATCTTGAAAGCCTGTGCTGGTTAATTGGGCTGCAAATAGGCTTTTGGAGGAATTCGCCTGTTACAAGGTTAGGACGCTTGCGCTCTCTGGTATGTTATCTGCTTGTTCTTTAGTACAAGTACTGCAAGCCTACCGAAAGGAAAATGCCACAAAGCAACGTCAGTGTTATTTTAAGATTATTTAGGGTTTCATCCTCCCCCCTCTCACGTCTCAGAGAGAGAGAGAGAGGGGGTATATCCCACCTCCTGGTGCTGAGGACCCTGTTGTATAATACAGTTGCAGGTTCATTGCACCACAGAGGATGTCCCCATCACGCACACGTGCACACGCAGGCGTCGCACAGACACGTACATACATGCATTCAATGGATTATCCATCTTACCTTATTAACACGACTCCGCGATCCCTTTGCAAGACTTAAACAGATTCTCTCTCCTCTCTCCTCTTAAAATAAAATCCAAGCCGACTGATGGAGATGGGGCGATGGTGTCCGCCGCGATGCTCGGTACCAGTTTATATAAGGAGGACAGTCCCGGTGTGTGGCACGTCCCCGTGCTCCTTCCGTCTTTATCAAAGTTGCGCCGAACTCTCGCTTGGCGTCGCTTGCATCGCTTCTCCTTCTTCTTCTTCTTCTTCCTCAGTCTCCTCGCAGCGCTTATGGGAGGCAGAATGGATGCTCTTGCGCTCAGGACTCGTCCACAAGAGAGCCTGCCTGACGTCAGCGACTGGGAGGCTCGACCAATGAGGGGCCGAGGATGCGGGGATGCGGGGAGAGGAGGGAGGGGATGCTCACGGAGTAATTTCATTCAGAAAAATGCGGCATCCCTGTCGCCCCTCCCACTGCGGTTCACTCCTGCTCTCATTTCTTGTAAATAATGACCGCCAATAGACCCCCCCCCCCCTCCCTCCAACACACACATTTTCTCAATTAGACCCAGGGGCCTGGCTGAATGGGAGGATGTTGCTTTGTGTTGGGCAGGACTCGCGGGTGTCGGCAGGGCGCAGGGCTGGCGCTGTCCACGGTGCTGAAGCGCACCAGGATGACTCATGGGGAGACGTCCTGCAGAGCGGCAACGATCTTGTGTGAAATACACACTTCAAGTGAAAACTATCCCCTTAAATGGACGGACAAGGAGCGCTTTTGCTCGAAAGGGAGACATCATTGCGCCTTTCCATACCCCCCCCCCCCCCCCCCAAAAAAAAAAGAAAGAAAAAAAAACCCGGCTACGACATGTATTTTCACATATTTATTATCATTCGTAGTTTTATTATTAGTAGAATTGGTATTAGTGTATTGGGAGTATTGTGCAGGAATAACCTACAATGATTAATTCAATCTAACACGGCAGCAGCCTCAAAACACGGGGGGTTTACTGTAATCAAACAAAGCCAGGAATGGCGGACTGTATTGATCTGTCCATTGACTTAAGCATCCTTTCATATAAACACAGGGCCCTGCCTCCTACAGTATCAAAACAGCGGGAGGGAATTCATGGCATTCCCCGGTTTGATAGTGAGCGTGGGTGCTGCAGGACGGGCTCAACAGCTGCCTACGTGGTCGCGCATATTAATGCGCTATCTCGAGGGGTGGAGGGGGTGGGGGGGGGGGGGGGCGTACTCGAGCCATATTAGGACACACTTCCTGCCGATAAACCCCTCCTACGTCACTTACAGGATCTAAAGTGAAACACTTGTCACCCTCCGAAAAAACCATGTCACAGTGTCTTTCTTACCTGAAGACCTACTTTTTTTCCCCTGCGTGTCCTGATTTTCGTGTCAGATGTGATGATAGCACTGCAAGAACCTCGGCCCTATGTGTGGATCATACATTTTAGAAGGATAGCTTCTGCAAACATCACATAAAAAAACTAAACTGAAGGAATTTCAGCAATGTCCAGGCGATTTAACGCATCGTGATCGATTTCTATTTAATGTCCTTGCACGAATGTCTTCAATCACTCATGTCACAGGCCTATATGTGTGTTTTCACTATTAGTCTACTAACTAAGTCGTCTCGCCGCTGTGGGCTGTAAATTGCAGCATTATCCGCTCATTTGTCGCCGGTGTATCGACCAGCACTGGGAGCATCAGTGGAGGAGGAAATCGTGTTCGACAGGACTGCGGAATATCCCTTTGTGTGTGTGTGTTTTTTTTTTTTTTTAGCACACATTACACCCAGACTATCTGTGAGAGAGCATATGAGATGTGGGAGTGCATGAGCCAAGTCGGTGAGAGTGGAGGAGGAGGAGGAGGAGGTGATGGTGGAATTCACTGCATAAAGCTGCAAAAGTGTGTCGTGATTCCGGACTTATTGCACCTGATTTTCAGGGCTTGGCCCGGGGCTATGACTCAGTGATACATCCACATCTACATTACAAAGCAGCACTTTGTACGTCAGAGTACTTTAGTGCTGGTGCATTTGCACAGGGGTACAGGGGTGCTCACGTCACGATTTCACAAAGTGATCAATCAGTCATCAATTGACACTGTCAGTATTAACAATAGCCTTGTGCAGACCTTCTGTCTTGTGTCCAGTTGCTGCATATTCTGATTATGTTTTGATAGTTGTTGCTCTAAGAATGTGTCTCAAACTTGTAGTCGGTTCGTGATCAGATTAACTGGGATCTTGTCAGATTTCACTTCTTGCACTTGCTTCTTATCTCATTTGTGCTTGGATATTCAGTATTCAAGTTTTGCCGTAATCACTGAGTACTTTGCTTTATATATATACAATATGGACAGACTCAGACAAAACCTGTTTGTCATATCAGTTATGTGAGAGGGGATTGACAAGCGACTACATAGCACCTCATCACAGTCAGGGACAAATGTGAAGTGTTAATAGACTGCTGACGTACAGGCTGTCTACTGTATGTACTGTAGTCACATGGGTTCTGACCACTTCCACCTCCCATGCCAACGTCAGCTGTGTTCACACCTACATTATATTTAGAGTCTTACTGTATCAGTCACATCCTTAGTTAAAATGAGCACGAAAGCACGAAAACGTATTTGTTTGAGTTTTTGCAGGAAAAACAGCCACATTAAGTCCTGCTGGTTCTAGTTTATTTCCTAGAACAATGGCTCCACCTTTAATTGACTTGTGACCACTTAAATTGGAGCTACTCGACACCCCTTATAATGGGTCATGGGCGTGCAATGAACACGAGTTGAGATCAGTTTGACTGAAGAGTGATTTTTCCTTTTCAAGTTGTTTAATTTTAAGGGGATTTTGATGGGAAATTATCCAGTATATTAGAAGGAAAAGGCAGAACAACATAAAATGTTCTGTAACAGGGATACACTTTAAGCTATGGTGGCGCTCTGGGGATGGCATTGTCTTTCTGTCAGTCAGTCCACCACTTTGGTCCACACACTGAAATTTCTCATCAGCTATTGGATGGGTTATCATGAAATCCCATAAATCATCTTGTGATCCCTCAGTTCTATCTTGGGGCCATTTGAGGGGTTCCATCCTAGAACATACAACAATGGAAATACGAAATAATGATAAAAATACAAAGGTTGTTTGACTGCAGATTATTGGAACCTAAATTACTTGGTGTTCTTCCTTAATTTGGGACCCTGTGCAGTTAATAGTCCCATTTGTCCCACTACTGTTTGTGGTGTTTGTAAGGACACACGTGTGAATGTGTGTGTGTGTGCATGCACTGCCTGCTGAAGTAAGCAGGTGTCACTCCGTTCAAACCGGTGTGCATTTCAGGAGGGTTGAGGTGGGCCAGCTGGTTGCCAGGGAACCAAGTTTGGGTGTCGCTCATGTTACACAGATCTCTGTGTCTCCTGTCTTTCTCCCTTTCCTTCTGTGCCCTATAGCCAGGAGCCGTATCTCTATTTGCGACTATTGGATACTCCTTTGAGGACTTACCGACGATATTTTTATTGAAAACTTTTTGTTGTTACTAATTCTTCTCCAAGCACCAAAGTTTCCAGCTGTCATTTGCAGGTGTTGGTGCTCTGTGGCTGTCAGGATGCAGCAACTGGCATTGAAGGTCCTCTGCTTCACACTGCTGCTTCTAGCAGTGGTGCCCTCTGTGTACTCACAGTCAGGTATGGGTCATCATCTATGTATCTCAATGTATTTTTGGTCTTCTCAGAAACGTTTTTGGTGTGTCTTCCTACACTTGGCATCCAATGTGTCATTTCCTTGACTCTGTGTTTCCAGCTTAATTTGATCTACTTAGATATTTCCTTGGTAATATCTCTCTTCCTATTGACTGTGATGATGGCCTGTTCTCCAGTATTTCTTACAAGCTGACAATAAGTAAAAAATGTGAAAGGTGAATCTATCTTTTCTTTGACATTACACTTGAATTATTGCCTACTCACTTTTGCCTACTCTGACATTGTCCAGACTCGTGGGACGTCTTGCAATAATTATGCTGTTAAAATGTTTCTGTGGGAAGATAATTGTACATCGGCCAATCAATTGATTTGAGTGACACTTCCAAATGCCAGTTTTGTCCCTCCTACAGATTGTTCTCAGGCCGAGTCATGTGACCTGTGCGTTGGAGACTCCATGCTCAACCTGACAGGCTGTGTCTGGAGGCTTTGTCCAGATGGTGACGCGCGCACACACACAGACACACAGACACACACACACACACACACATGCATACATGCACACATGCAGGCACGCGCACCCATGACCTCTGATAGTAATTCAATCATCATAGCTGCTGTAACATAAGCTTCCCTGGTTTGTACAAGATAACTTAATTATTTATTATGCCAGGAACACATACATGATACACACACACACACACACACACACACACACACACACACACACACAAAAAAAGTTTGTTCTCTCTGTTACAGGTAATGATACAGGCATGTGTGTGACTGATGATGGCAACACAGGAGACAACGGCATGAACTGTAGCTGGACTGCAGTATCTGAATTGTGCACAGGTAACAAACAATACACTCCAAAATGAACACAAGATATTTCTCTGCAACCTCAGAGTCTCTTATCTCTTTTGCATGTTTTATTTCAGTTGTTGAGAATGGATCGGAGGGAGGAGGTGAAGGTGACTCAGGTAAATTGTACTCACGTCCACTTCAGCATCCCCTTCACCCCCTCCCCTCTCTCTTGCGTCACACATTTATTATTCCCATAAGAGCTGAATGAAATGTTCCCCAATGCCACTCACTAATCTTCACCAGTAAAAATCCCTGTTAGTGTTTTCTCGGAAGACAACCGATGCTGCCCTCTCGCCCCCACCCTGCTTTCATGTAATTTCACTGTAAACCCATCAAACTCTTCTTTTTTCTGTCCATCCAGCTGATGGAACCAACTCATCCCCAGAGTTCTCCCAGGCCAAGTTTGACATGTCCAGTTTTATCGGCGGCATCATACTCGTGCTGTGTGTGCAGGCAGGCGGTTTCTTCGCCATGCGCTTCCTGAAATCCAAAGAGCAGAGCAGCTATGACCCCATGTGAGTTTGTGCATGTAGGTGTTAGAGAACAGAGAATTTAGCGTGGCTGCATCAGTTTAAGTATGTGCATGCAAAGGTATCTGTGTCGCTGTGTGAAGAGATGGTCTGTTGGTGCAACAGCAGCCTCTGGTGGCAGGAGACTCCTGATCACCACCACTCAATATACAAACTGATTAACCTCAAACATCCCTCTAGATTGTATTTTGATTCTGATCACAAACCCCATCTGCCCATATCAAAATTCTGTCTGTCTTCACACAGAGAGCAGCCACAGTGAAGACAAAATGTATGAAGGACAAACAGACGAGGGTGGAGGACAGCAGAGCAGTGACTCATCGAGTTGTGACGACAAGAGTTTTTTTTCCTGAGCCCCTGTCATTTTTGGTTTGGTCCCCATATGTACCCCCGGGGGATGGGTATGTTTATAAGAGGACATTTTTCTCAGAATACTGCATTGTGTAACGAGTGTCTGTGCATGTTCTCATTGTGTATAGTATTTATATTTAAGAGACATTTTAGCTGTTGGTATTCACACAATCTGACAAATGAGAAACAAAAAGGCTCGGATTTTCTCAGCGGTTCCAGTAACTCATCTTTGTGATCAAACCCACCATAAATTTGCACCAGTACTACGTGTTAAGTGTTTGTCCTCTTACAAACAACAAGCAACTAGCTGTATCAAATGTTTCAACTGTGTAAATATTACAGTGAGGTTGTGGGAAAGGGTGATATAATCCCATGTAGAAAGCAGGTCAGACAAGGTCGTAACAGGCATTTAAAACTTTTTTCCCTAAAATAGAAGAAAATGAGAACATGTAAGATTTTGTCCATCATCTAAAGGGACTTGTGTGTTTCATGTGGAGCTGCATAACTTTCTACTGTTTTGTTAAGACCAAAAATTTAAATATTTGTGCTTGATATATATTTACTTACTTTGTTAACTCGCAGTGAGTTAAATTATTTAGCTGGAGACCGTAAGTAGCCATCTCAACAACTCCTGAGAACATAGAAAATTAAACATTATTACATCCAAGGCCCAATAGTAGTAGTAACAGTAGTAGACCCTTAAACTTCATGACTACCGTATAAATATAGCACCACTCCTCTGAATTGTGTGTGTTTTGTTTTGCTCAGTCTTTTTTTATAAATTAAGTTTCCTGGAGATTTCTGTTTTGACTTCTAATATTTATATTACATACAGATATACATTATACAGCTTTAACCCTTTAATAACAGTTCAAAGAGTGTGACGTGACCCTGTTTACTTAAGCCCATGTTGGTTCAGTTGATCGCTATGAATATGTTTGATTTTTTTTGTGATATCATTAGAATGAAACTTAAAAAAGGCTGAATAAACTGTGGATAAACACCTGTTTCTCTGTGTGCGTGTGTGTGTGTGTGTGTGTGTGTCATGTCTGCTTTCTGGCATGCAAATGAGGAGTAGGTAACAGCTAACCACAGTAAGAGATTGTACAGTATGTGTTCGGTCCATATTTGCCCACACCGGCACAGTGAGTGAAGTGATTCGGCTGTAGCCTGGGTGCGACCAGAGGCGCACTCCCAGCATCTGCAGATAAGAATCTCCAATTAATCCTCACATATCTGGGTGTCAGTAGGGATTCCCAGCATGCATTGCAGCAGGGGCAGAGCTCCGGTGGAGGCCTTTAGGGGAGCAACAGGATGGCTGGTTGGATGCACTAGTTGCTGTCTGAGCCAGGACCCACTGGCTTGAATAAGCCCACACAAAAAAAAGTTCCCAAACAGGGCAGACTGTGGCTCTCATCCAAGTCTGTTGACAAAGGACAGGACTGAATAGAGTTCACCCTCCCCCCCCCCACCTACATACACACAAACACATTTCCAGTGAGAGAAAGGGAAGTGTAGCTCACTCACGTTACCACAATTTTACATTAAAGTTGAGGCAGGCTTCATGTGCTGCTGGTTATTTTATCTTCTCCTTCAAAACAAGCATAGATCCCTTTGTGTGTGTGTGTGTGTGTGTGTGTGTGTGTGCAGTGGAGAAGGTGCAGCAGTAGTGTTTGGCAAGGTGTGTGTTTAGCAGGTGTGGGCAGTGACAAGGAAGAAAAGTTACATCCCACCTCCACCCTGCCATTTGGTAAAACATCCGTGTGTGTGTGTGTGTGTGTGAGTCATATCACACAGTCGAACAAACACACACACACACACGCGCGCGCGCGCGCGCGCGCACACACAGTTACTCTCCCCTTCTCAGTATTTTCTGTTTGTTCTGCATCATGCTCGCCTCCCAGCTGACCGCAGCCCCTGCGGGGTGTGTTCACTGCGATCACTCTGCACACAAGACCGCGACACACACACACACACACACACACAAACGCAGCGCAGTCGGGACAACTTTTCGCCCAACTTTTCACGGATGGAAGCTGTCAAGTAGTCTTAAGGTAACACAGTTTTTTTTTTTTTTTCTGGGTTTCTTTGTGTGTTTTTAATTACCGGGAGAGGGGAGAGTTTAACTTTTGATCCAGAGGGGGGGAAAGTGGCGACAGGTGTCCTCTCTCTCGCGGTGTTCATGATGAGGAAAAGTGTTGCATGGGCCTATTTTTCCTGAAGGGAAACGTCACATAAACGGTCCTGACGAGACACTTAAATAGTCTTTCAGATTGGAGCATTAAATATGAGTCATTTTAAAGTTGTGTAAAAAGATCGGAAAACTGTTTGATCATCTTCAGAAGAGTTCATCAACTTTACTACACGGATATTATTATGAGGAAAAATATTAAACACAATATATCATCTACTAAAAAATACAATGTAATTATTTTTGCGTTGTTTAGGTGTCGGGCCGTGCAGGCTGTGGTTCACTCGTTGCTCGATATCCTGTTTGTCTCACTCCCTACAGCTCGGACAGGAGAATCGATTTGCGCATGCGTTAATCACTCAAAGGTAACTGGCTTCAAGGCAGTGGACACACACACACACACACACACACTTAAAGACATAACAATGTTATATTGTGGTGCAACCGGTTAGTTAGTTACACACAGAAGTTTCTTCCTTTTTTAAAAAAAACAGCATGCTCCATAGTATCAAACCAGGTAATGGAAGCTGAAATAGTGTTATTAACATTTATATTCAAGCAGTTTTAAGTTTAGAGAGTTTGTTGTTTTAGTTGTTTAGAGAGTCTACCATAGAGAGCGTCTGAGACATGAGGGGATGAAAGTCACTGAAGCAGATGAGAATAGCCTACCTGACACAGCGTGTGTCCTCGCCCTCTCAGGTTGGCAGACAGAGCTACTGGAGGACATGATGAACTGTGTTGAGTGGTTTAACACCGTGGTTCTCAACCTTGGGGTCGGGATAAAATAAACCCGAGGGATCTCTAAATAATTTATATAAGATAGAAGACAAAACAAACATACGTGACATTTCTTTGCTTGTTTGTTGTGTGAAACTAGGTTTTTACCTCTTCTGGACGCAATAATTATTTAAACGAAACAATCTGAGGAGGACGGTACCTCATTTTAATGGGTCATAGAGCAACAGGTTGGGAAGCACTGGTTTAGCAAGCCAAGAGGTTTCCAATATACTACTTAATATACTGTATCGGATATGTATTCTGACTGACCCAACACTGAAAAGATACAAAGTGCAGTCTTACTGTAGACATTGTCTAGGTTTCAGTACTTTTTTAATTCATTAGTTAATTACGATGCATAACATGTTATGGATTGTGGTTTTGCTTATTCAGAGATGGAGGGGGAACAGGTTGACTCTTCTCTTGACTTGAGCCATCTGACAGAGGAGGAGCAGTCCACCATCCTGCAGGTCGTAGAACGTGACTTGGAGTTGCGTCATCGTGATGAAGGACGTGTAAGGTCAGAGGTGACTGTTTATCCTTTTTAGGTGCCAGTTTTGTCCTGTAATTAACACAAACATACAGACAGGTGGCAAATTCAAGGAAAAAAAAAACAACAGCATGAAACGTCTCAGTAAGGATGCTTTGATAGATTACAAAAGATATTCCTTCATTTGGTCTTTTGATGATGGTGGTGGAGAGCAATGTCTGACACACTGGTGACTAATTTACAGAATCTTTCATACTCATGAAACCATCATTGAATGAAGTCGACCTCTCAGACTTTGTATTGCTATCAGTACACCTGTAAGGAAGCATCTGCTTTCTTTCAGTTTTCCCTTAATTCATCTCTTGTCTGTATATTGTAGTTTAAGGTTGAAAAACTCTTTCAACCATCTGACTATTCAACTTTGTAAGAAAGGTTTTACTGAGTGCAGGTTTGCTATTTGTCAATCTGAAATGTGATAATATTAAACATGTAAGCTCAATGTCAGCTGAATTAATGCGGGTTTTGATGTAGGTAATAAAGCAGGACCCACCTCAAGGCCCATATCATGTCAACTGATACTGTACTTTAATAATTGATTTTTACAAACAAACTTTTAAGTTAGTCAAATTACCAGAAATCAATTGCAACACTGGGAACCTGGGACATTTGGGGGCCACTGGGGGTCCGGGGCCAGGGCAGCTTCGCCTGGTTGGTAATTCAGCCTTGCCTCAGTGGGAAGTCAAAGGAAGACACCGTGGAATTATTTATGTGTACAGAGCAGAGCAGCTCCTGCATGTGAGAAATGTTTGTACAGCTACAACGGCTGTTGACCACATGGTCAATGTGGCCCTATAAAACCTTTGATTTAGTTATGAAGGTCTCATAGTCAACCAGTTGTCCTGGGTTTTATGTTTCTGTTGATTAATCTTTAAAACTGGGGCCTCAGCTGATGACTATATTTTGTTATCAATGATTTAATTAGTCTATAAAACATCAGAAAATAGTAATAAATTCCCATCACAATTTCCCAGAGCCCAAGTTAGACAGCAAATCATCATATTTGAGACACTAAAACCAGAGAATGTTTGGCATTCTTTTAATCAATTATCAAAATTGTTGCCTATTAATTCTCTGTAGATTGTTTGCTGTTAAACTCTGTTAAACCCTGTGTCAACGCTGCAGGGTCCTCGAGCAGACAGAGACAGACCCGGCACGTCTGCGCTTCCTGTCGGGGGCATGGTTTAGCGAGCAGAGCAGAAGACGCCATCACAACCGGATGTCGGGCAGCGTCCTCGTCCACGCCACCATACGCCACAGGAAGACAAAGAGCAGAGGTCAGTTTTCAGTTAATGCAGTACTACTATCACTGCGCCGTGGGGCCGTTTTCCTACTGTTATAGGGATATCCCAGTGATGGTTCTGTGGTTGTTGCCATGGTAACAGATGTGCCCCTGACTGAACTGTTCAATGGAGAGACTGAGGAAACCTCCCACAACAACAACACCTCTCCTGAGGCAGAGAGAAGACTGAAGGACAGCAAAGAAGATGAGAGTGGAGGGTTAGTGAGGGCGTCTGTCGCAGAAAAATCATTTCACTTTGTGTAGCTGCATTTTCGAATAACTACTTTGTGTCTTCAGGAGTCAAGGAAGTTTGAAACCTACACCCACACCAAGAACAAAAACTACCATAGCAAAGGTCTGTGTGTGCATGCTTGTTTCTTTTTTCTATGCTTGAAAAAAAAAAAAATATAAATATAAATCATTATCCTCAATTCCAGGGTCTCCTGGAAAGAAATGCTTCCTCATCGTCCAAAGGTATGAAAGCTTCTCTCTCAGTGCCTCTGTAACTGTGATATCTCTTAGTATTATTATTAACTCATCATTCTGCTCGTAGAGTGCGATAGGAGAAGTAATGGCCACTCAGAGGAACCTGAGGTGATTATAACACACACCCACATCGAGAGATTACCACTAATGCTTCTGGTAAACACTGCGTTGAAGTGGCAAATAATTTCACCTCCTGTTCAAAGACGCACTGTATAAATATATATATATATATATATATATATATATACATACATACAGTAGTGACGTAACTGTGAATAATGGGTGTGTGTGTGTGTGATTAGGAAAGCTTTGACAGTCACAATGGAGACACTGAGTCTCTGAGCAGCAGCCAGACAGATCCAGCTTCTCTGAAAACCAGCAGCTCCACCGGCAGCCTTCATTCTGGCTACACGGTAAACTCACACACACGCGCATGCACACACACACACACACACACACACACACACACACACACACACACACTTGATTAATTGGCTATCCAGCGACGCAAGATGACTCAGCTCCGGACAATGACGTAGGAGCTGATATCTGTTCTGCGTGTGTGTGTTACAGCTCAGTGGAAGCATGATGAGTCTGTTCAGCTCGGGGGATTTTGGAGTGGTGGAGGTGAGGGGCCGTATCCAATTCTCATTGGTTTACGAAACCCAGAAGGAGGAGCTGCTAGTGAAAGTGTATCGCTGCGAGGACATCGCCTCAGCACGCAAGAACCGCTCTGACCCGTAAGTGACAGTGCATGGATGTACATAATATCATATTGCAGCAAGAATGTCACATACAAAGTCAGTCAAACAATGTCTATGTGTGTGCGTTTTTCACAGATATGTTAAAACCTATCTGTTGCCGGACAAGTCGAGTCACAGTAAGAAGAAAACTTCAGTGAAGAAGAAGACATTAAACCCAGTCTATGATCAGACACTCCGAGTGAGACACTCTCATTTACATATTACATAAAGCGCCCTCACAGAAATCTGTCAGCTCTCCTCCACGTGTCCTTCAACATGCACTGCAGTCATTTATTTCTCCAGCCTTGAAGATATCCTTTCAATAAATTACCAAATTTAAAGTTTACTTCTTGTAGCTAATGGTGACAGAGAACATGTTATGCTTTTTCCTGCACTTGCCCCCTTTCATGTGTTGTCTTTCTGATTTTCGTCCTTATAGTATAAAGTTCGTATCGGAGAGCTACGGAGCCGGACCTTGAACCTGTCTGTGTGGCACGCCGAGTCCCTGGGGAGGAATGTGTTTCTGGGGGAGGTGGAGGTGGGTCTGGGCCTCTGGGACTGGACCTGCACTCAGCCACTGTGGCAGGACCTGCAGCCGCGGGTAGGGAAGAGCAGACATGAAGGACTTGCAGGCAAAAATACACAGTCACGCAGTCACAGAAATTAGCAAGTGCGTTTGTATACTCCCAGACAAATATATACCAAAACACTATGTTGTCTGCATCTACGTTTGTTTAGTATCTGAGTGTCAGTGTGACAGCTCTTTTGGCAGCTTTGTTGGAGACACAGAATGCAGGGAGGAGTGTCTCTTATGTCTGGGAGAGCTGAAGGGAGAGGAAGACATGCTGTGAATTTCAACTAAGGGTTTATGTAACCTTAATCTTTTCTTGCTTCCACACTTCTGCCTCCCTCCCCCTTACCTTTTCTTTCTCTTTCTTCCTGTGTGTTTTTCTCTGCTTTTATCTTTTTCTCTTTTTCTACTCCGTCCTTTGCCTCCCCCCCATCACAGGTTAATTTGAGTCCAGACTCCATTAGCAGTCGTGGGACCATCATGCTGTCTATTAAGTTCATCCCAGATGGATCTGAGGGTGAGCAGAGCACACACATCATGGATGCAAGTTATGTCTAACCTCAATCACATGTGTCTCATACATTGTGTGTGTGTTTGTGTGTGTGTGTGTGTGTGTGTGTGTGTGTGTGTGTGTGTGTGTATTAAGGTGGTGGTCTGCCTCTGACAGGAGAGCTTCACATCTGGCTTCGGGAGGCCCAAGGTCTCCTGTCCAACAAAGGGGGCGCTATAGACTCCTTTGTTAGAAGGTGTGTCAACTCTGCAACATATTTCCTGATATTTTGTCATCATTTGTCTACCCTGGCAGCCATTTATTTATAGAATAGTATTTGTAGAGCAGGATGTGTAAACTCATCAGTCAGTTATCACAATTCTCGACCTTAACATGCGTGTTTATGATTATTATATTTTAGTCCATCTCCAGACTTAAAGCTACTCTAATCAATATTTTATATTAAAGGTCAAAGTACTGTGTGTATTGTGAAAGAGGATGCACATAGTCATAAACCTACAGGTAATTATCACCTGACTCTGCAGTTCCCCTCAGCTCTACGGAGCGTTTCAGTGTCTTTCAGCTCGTTGTTTTGGAGTTACGGCCCTCAACTGTTTCATTCCATCTATTTTGAAAAACAGAGCTAAAAGAGGGGTTAAAAATGGTGGAGTTAAAATCACCAGGTGATTGCCAGAAACAAGACATCAAATGAATGATAATGCCTCTTAATGTCTATGTCAGTAGGCACCTGTTTGCCAACATGTTTGGTATAACAACATTGTAAGGTCATAATATGCCAACCTGGTGTTGACAGCTTGTTGTGCTGCCCCCAAGTGACAAAAAATCAATGAATGCACCTTCAAATCACCTCTAGTACACAGAGGGAGGGAAACAAAACTCATATTTACCTCAATTTATACATATAGCCTTCAAATCTGGAAAATAATTTAATTATCCAAACATAGTATATACTGTTTAAATTTCAGGTTTTAAACACAAACACATACTGTCCTATAGACTATAGAAGCATAGCCATATTATTCATTTAAACATCTAATCTAATGGTTTGCATCTGAATTTTAATTCTCATAATCATAATCTACACCCAACAAGCTACATACTCCCAGATGCTAGTTGGCAGAGTGGTCAGAAGACGCGGATGGTGAAGCGCTCCATCAGCCCCACCTACAACCACACCATGGTGTACGATGGCTTCCACACCAGCGACCTGAGAGAGGCCTGCGCTGAGCTGACTGTCTGGCAACGCGAAGGCTTGAAAATGCACGTCCTAGGGGGGATTCGTCTGAGCTGTGGAACCGGTGGGTGTCTACACTATCTACTGTCCGTATGTCCATATGAAGACCAGCCAGTTTCCAGTACCACCCTTTAGCCCTTATATAAAATGGATAGGCATATAATGTTGGACAGTTGTGTGCTGTTGTTGGCAGTGTGCTTTTTAAATTATCTAACCCATGTTCGTCTTGGGCCGTCTTCTATTAGTTTTTCTTCCATTTCGTCATCTTGTAGGAGGCCAGCAGTTTCATCCGGGGATTGGGAAATTAATGGGGTTGTTTGACTGGTGGGTTCATTTTATGGTAAGCTTTGTTGGTGGGGCCATAAAAGCTGTTTTATGCTTCATCTACATTGGTGTTTAGGAGTAGTATGGTGACAGCATTTCAGTCTAGTGCTTCAAATGGCATTGCATTTTGTCCTGTTGGCATTCCAGGCATTTCAGACGGTCGTGTCATCAGAGCGAGGTCATTTCTAGGTTACCAGAGAGTGCCTCAGTGTTACTGTGCATTGCTGGTGACTGATAAGATCCACCACAAGCATGGCAGAAAGTAGTACAGTATATGTGAGCGATGTGAGAAAACACTTCTCATTTCAGATAAGTCAGTTTTTAGTCGTTGTGAAGTAGTTTGTCTCGATATTGATGGTGTTGTTTTGCTCATAGTTGGTGTTAACTGAGCTCGACAAGGAGTGTGTAGCACTCAAGATCAAACCACAGATAGAGCGTCAGTGTTGGTCTCAATTAGGGTTTCTTGAAGGAAGATGATGTCAGTAAGTGGAGGAAAGTGTCAAGTTTGATGATGTTTTGTTTGTTGTGTTCATCATGAAGTTGTTGTATTCAGAGGACAGAGGCTTCTAAATGGCTACTAAACTAAATTCTCGATTTGACTGTCAGGCAACATCTCTTTAGTCTTTTGGTGGAATCATCTGCTTCTCCAGGTGATTCTTCACTGAAGGCAAAACATGAACACTGATACATTGACTTCCATCGTAGCAATGTCTTGTGCATTAATAACACAAGGAAATACAGTGCATGTACATACAGCAACAGTGGTCTGGCCTCGTTGAGAAAAGCGGTGAGAATAATGAATAATTGTGGGGTTTTTTTGTGTGGTTTTTTTATGGCAGGTCAGAGTTATGGGGAGGCCGTCAGCTGGATGGATTCCACAGAAGAAGAGGTCACTGTGTGGACCTCCATGATCGAAAACCCAAACCAGTGGATTGACGCAACACTATCAATCAGAACTAACCTCGCAAACCGGTCCGAGTGACACACTTTGTACACAAACACTCATTCATGGTTGGACTGAAAGGACACACTCAGCACATTTAACCTCTCTGTCACAATGATAGACACATACACTGTTTATTTCTGTTCTTTATACATACAAACACTCACACAGAGGAGGCAGTAGTGGTGCAATATTGTGAATTATTGGTGTAGATTAGAAATATTTAGTTTTTAACCAAATCTGTCTGTATTTCAAATGTTTTACCTATATGCTTTGGCTCACTGTGTATCTTATCTGACAGAAGTTCATTTTTAATCCATTGTAGTTTATTGATTAAATATCAAACCTGAACTGAACTTACTTACTAAATTAAAAGAACATTCTGTGTCTTTACATCTCACATGAGCTCAGAAAAACAACCTGTTCTCAGCTTAGTGATGACGTATTTTCTGGCTGATCCAAGAGGGTTTTTAAATAGTTTATTTAGTTTGAGGAAATAGGAGAACTATCTCAACCTATCAAGGAACACTTCATCATTCATTTCATCAAAAATATTAAAATACACCACATTTAGAGATATGTAGTTTCCATTGGACAGGAAGGGAATGAAAAACTGTAATCTGTAAAGTAAAGCTGTCAGACAAATGTAGTGGAGTAAAAAGCACAATGGTTACCTCTGAGATGCAGTGCAGCAGAAGTTTAAAGTTGCATAAAATGGAAATACTCAAGTAAGTACCCCAAATGTATACTTCTAATAATAATAATAATAACAACAGTAATAACAATAATAATAAAGACTACATGACACAGTCCTTTCCAGGAATCTTCCAAAGTTACAGTTTCATATCAGCTACTTTCTGAGAAATGATTAGGGCAGCCCCTGCTGCAGAGGGTTAGGGTCCTCACTAGTTAAGTCATTCATTCATTCATTTTGACCTCAGACTGTTTGTGATTAATAAGCGATGTAAAGTGAAAGTCACATGGACTGTTCCTGGATCTGTGTTCAGCTGCAGGATCAGCAGCTGGATGGATCCTCCTCTCAGCTGTAGCTATGTGAAGTTAGAGAGTCAGACAGAACAGGAATGGAAAACAAGTGGTTTTACCATCAAAATAAAAGCTTTTTTTTTCTGGAAATAAAAAATAAGCACAAGTGGCCTTTGATTTTTATTTAATAAAAAAAAGGTTTCCTTCCCTCCTGTTCCTTCTTATTGTTTCATTTGAAGGACTTTTAGGGCCTAAAGAGGTGAAATCATCCAGTCTATTTGTATGGTTCATTATCAAGAGCCCCTATCCTCTGACCTCCAGCCCCAGGTGTATGTACTCATATTGGTGGGACCAAATCTAAATTTACTGTGATATTCCAGAGATATTAAATGTCATGCTGTTACTGAATCCACACCAATTCTGAGCAATTATCAACAACTTGTACCTCAACTAATAATATTATAATCACCAATCCCAAATATTTACAGTAAATTGGTGTCGCTCTTCTGCATTGTCTTATAGCATGTGCACAAACTTTACCCTATCATTATGAAGGAGGGGTTAGAGGGTTGGTTTTGGCTAGACATTCACAGTAAGAGCCATTTTCTTTCTGACATGACCTATTACACACAATTTATTGTGAAGGCTGTAATGACTTGACATAACCACAAGGTGAAGCTACAGCTTCTAAAATGAAAATTCAAAAGCTGTTCTCTGAATACAGAGATGCAACACAAAACATACATGTTCTTGCCTTGATAACATTTTTTAATTATGTTCCACACAAAAAGTTATATGTTATTTTAAGTTAGGCTGTGTGTCAGGATATACATAATCAGCTATTTAAGTTTCTTTTTTTTTTAAATAGAGAATTGGTGCTTAAATTTGTGAGTTTAATTTCTGTCTTTTATATTTCCTTACAACATAAAAAATATATATGCTTTCATAGCCTAGTGATGTGATTGTCAGAAATGATAAGCCTGTCTCCTGCTCAAAGCACTTCATGCGCAGTTTGCATTGTCTTGAAGAAGGGCTCCTTAGCCACCTCGAAAATCGATTGACCCATGTTGATAAAGCTGAATACAACATATGCTGTAGCCTATATGTGCATTCATAACGATGAAATAATGAATGAAAATGTCTGTAAGAGGCACGTACTAACATGATGTGGACATACATGCGTAATCACGTCTGCAGGTGCCTATTTTTTCTATTTTCACCTGTCTGCGTTTGGCCTCATGATCTGTTTCACGCAAATTATTTTTGAGACATATGACTACGCTATATGGAATAGCCAGCCTTCATTCATAAGTGGTGTCTCGTTCAAGTAAGTTATAAATATGATATATTACAAATAGGGCCTATGATTTGCCTAATGACTTTTGATTTTGCACTTTTTATTATGGTGACTCAGCTCTCATATCCAACCTTCGGAAAGTAATTTAATTTTCTTGCCTTTACAACTGAGTAATGTAAGAGCTGCACTAAAGCTGCTACTAAACAAAGCCAAAACTCATCTCCCATGTCCTTCCTCCACGAGTTACCAATGAAAAAAAGGCGTAAATCACGCCGATGAAATATATTAATAATGAGAAATAACAACAGAGGGAGGGAAAGTAAATACGGAGAGTTTGGTTTGAATGCGGTGCTGTGCGGTTGCCATGGTGACGCAGTGTAAACACCTGTGGGAGGACCGCAGCTGACATCCCGCCTCTGTACACCTCGAAAATGTCTGCTATGAACAGAAAGCTGATACAGACTCTGGCCGAAACGATGTCAAAGCAAGTGGAGCACTGTGAGTATTCAGTTGCAGCTGCGCAAACTTAGTTACAACTCGTTATCTCGCGCTCAGCTCGTCTGTTTTTCAACAAACGCAGCGAAGAGATACGAGCGAAAATGTCACACAGCGACTGTAACTGCTGTCCCGGTGATCCCAGTCAATAAAACAGAGATCGAGTGCCTGATCCGAGAGTTTAACGTGCAGCTGGGGGAGCCCAGTGTCCCTGGAAGAGCAGCCCACGGCCTGGACAGAGGGAAGTTCAGGAGCATACTGCACAACGTCTTTGGGATGACCGACGACATGATCATGGATGGAGGTATTCTGTTTATTGTTGATCGATACATTGTAAAAAAAAAAAAAAAAAAATCAATGTACTGGCACTTTGAGGCTGTGGACAAGTTTGTACAAGATTCACAAATGAGTGAATGAGTCAATTTGGATGCAGAGTACTGCGATTGTTTGGTAACCTGGACACTGATTACCTGTCCTCCAGTCTTCAGGACATTTGACAAAGACAACGACGGCTTCCTCAGTATGAAGGAATGGATCGAGGGACTGTCCGTTTTCCTTCGGGGGACCTTGGATGAAAAAATAAAATGTAAGCTCTCAACCTATACATAAAAAAACAAGAGTCACAAGCTGTTCTCCGGGTAACAAGTCTTCCCTCTTTGTTTGGCTCAGACTGCTTTCACGTGTACGACTTGAACAGTGACAACTACATCTCCAGAGAGGAGATGTTTCACATGCTGAAGAACAGCCTCATCCGACAGCCCACAGAGGAGGACCCTGACGAAGGGATCAAAGACCTGGTGGAGATCACACTCAAGAAGATGGTGAGGGGATGGATTCTGCTCACCTATGGGGTTTCAGTGTCAATACCTTGTTTTACTTCTGCATATGCAATAAGTAAAAACATTCCCGGATCCGTACATATCTCACTAATCTTTTAACACTACTGGCTATAAGCACATTGTTTTTCCATTTTTGTAGGACCATGACCATGATGGCAGATTATCTTTTGCTGATTTTGAGAATGCAGTGAGGGAGGAGAATCTGTTACTTGAGGCTTTTGGAACCTGCCTCCCTGACACCACGGTAATCACAAGTAATTAAAAGTGCAGTAACTTACAGTTCTAAGTCAGAAATTCTTAATCTTACATCATATTTTCTCTGTTTTCAGAGTATTGAGACATTTGAGCAGCATGTCTTTGAGGAACAACAGGAATAATGAAGAAATCAGATTCATGTGCATTTTCAGCTATATAGTCTTTAATAAAAATGTTAACAGTTATTTGCATTGTGATGCAAAATGTGTAAATAAATACAAGCTGCCAAGAGAAACTGTTTGAATGGTCATTTTCCAAAATAGTCTTTGCATAAAGTCCAGCAGCAAGGCAGCTTGCTTGATCAAATCCGACGGCGTGGTTTCACTTTTTTCTCCACTGGTTTGAGGTCAGGAACTGATCCCACCTGAGAAAGATGACAAAACTGATATTACTGATGGAATAAAGGCATTAAGACTAGTGAAGAATTAGTTTTATTCTGAATTTCTATGAAAACATCAGATTTACATGCTACCTGTTTCATTGTGTTCCGGATCAGGCTTACAGTTGTGTTCAGTGACTCATCCTTCATGTCTAGTTTGGATGGTTCTGGTAGCTTTGGCCCAATAAGTGGCTCATTGTTTCTTGTAACATCAGTCAGTGAGTGCTCCGCAGACATCTTGCGTTTCCTGTTCTCCAAGTGTGTGGTCCTCGGTACAAATCTGACTGCAGAAGACTGATTGGAGGTCAGTCTGTGTTCTGTGCCTCTGTCTCTGTCTGAAGAGGTGTGGTTGGAGCTTGAACTGTGTGCTGGCTGCTGTTTTGTGTCAATGATGCTATTATGTAATGTCCCCATTTTGTCCTCTGTTGGTATAGTCCCATGTTGATTTGTATATCCGTAGTAATGGTGTTCCTGGGGAGGTAGTGGCAGTAGAGGAAAGCTTGGATAATGGCTGATGTTTGAAGTCTCTGCTGTAATATTATTGTCAGAAGTTTTATCACGTCTGGTGATGATCGTCTCTGATGTGGTGGCTGTATCTGATGATGTGGGCTCCTCGTTTACTGCCGCCTTCTGTTCCTTTTCTCTTGCTTTGTTACAATAATATTTGAAAAAAAAAAAAACCACACACACATTATCAACAAATAGTTCAAGTCTATTTGCCAATCCAACTACATAAATTACAGATAAATGACATTTAGTTTTTTTCAGGACTGGGGTGTTAAACTGGCAAAGGATCAGACAAAACATTAAAAACATAAAGACAAAACCTAAAAAAACAAATACAGCATATTAGTGTTTCAAATCAGTGCAATAAAAGATCTGAGTTAGTTCAAATAAAATGCACTGAAAGTAGAAGAACATAATATAGTACATACGTACAAGTATCTATCCATGTATCGGTATTTTCTTCAAGAGTACGTCTATATTTGAAGTAAAAGTGTACCTTTATTCTGAACAGCCCTGATAACATATCTCCTCCTGTCCTGCAGCTTTAGCCGGGTGTCTTCCACAGTCTCATATTCTGGGACATAGCACACATGCAGGACACCACCATAGAAACTCTTCTCATCCATGCGTCGTTTGGCAGCTCTGAAACAGAAAGAAATACGCAAAAAACAATTCAGCAAGTCTTTTCAGCTGTGCCACAGCGGCATGTATGGCGGACAGCGGAAAGTTGCATCCTGAACCTGGCACTGGTGAGCTTCTGAAACTTGACAAGGTAGACCTCCGTGAACTCCTCAGCGGGGTACTCGTCCAGGGGCCTGTACTCCTCCACGGCTCCGTACAGGGCACACAGTTGGATCAGCTCTGCCATCACTCCGATGGCTGGGACCCCTTGGACCATCAGGTAGCGAGACTCTAAATTGATGGTGTAAACCTGGTGGAGCAGACAGATATGATGACACTTGATCAACAGCAGTTGCTGAAGTGTCTTATACGTGACGTGAGTCGCAGAGTCTTATAGCTTAAGATATGTTGTGTTTTTCTTGCAGATATTTTGGATATTCTTACCTTAACAGCTTTCGATTTCCTTCCCTCTCTATATTTCGGTCGAGAAATGCATATTTTCCGCTGTTCGTGGTGTTTATAAACCTCTGGGACGCCCCAGCAGCCTGAACTGTTGCTGACAGGAGCCGCCATGTTTCTGGAAATACCTTTCCGGTTGACACACTTCAAAATAAGAGCTCACTCTCTCTCCAATACGTGTGCATTGAGTGCGTGCCCGTGTGCCACATCTTATTTTGAAAAGTGGTTCCGTTGCTTCGGTCTAGCTGGGCAACACCGATCACATCGATCGACTATGAGTTTGTTGCACATTTCACGCTCGCAGAGCAACCTGCCTTGCATTGAAAGAGCTGACCAGGCCATGTGAAGATTATGTTCAGTAATCAGGGCATTCAACCCGTCACTGTTGTTTTTAACAACACAAAAAACTGCTTTCTCCACCTCCCCTCGAAGTTGATTTCGCATCTTTCCCTGAACGAGGTAAGTTAGCTTAGCTAGCTGTCAGTGTCAGCCAGTATTAGTGGAAGTTTAGTTTGGTGAAACAACGTTCAAGTTAAACATTTTGGCCTGTCAGCTTTACTTGCGTTTGTTAACGCGTGTTGTTTGTTTCCTTTACTTCTATACGGAATTATTTCTGTCGGTTAATTTACACTTTATACTCAAAAAGTTACCTCCCATTGTTTACATGTCAAAATGTCTCAAGGCTAGGCTCATTGTGTCAACGCACCCACTGGCATCCAGTTTTTAGTGATACTTGGCTGGCCCATCACACTGTCTGCTGAAGACATTCCCCGAGAGACCTTTCAAAGGATTGGATATAAATTGAAGTAGATGTCAGTCAAAAAAATTAATGAATGCGTCCCTCACATAAGGGGACAAAAGAGAGTTGAGTGGGAGATTTAATCCATGTGGTTTCTCCTTGGATTTAATAACAATTCAGGCAACAGTAACTAGTAAGAAATACAGGTTAACAGATATGAAACATTGTGTTATCACAGTGGCATGGTAATTAATATTTCCACTATTAGTTCCCTTACAGTCTCACTTGGTGGTGACAAAACTTTACATTTCAAGTGGAACAGGCGACCTGGTAAATGCCAGTGTGTTCTTGTAAATGTGTTTTTTCTGTATCCTGTTTCGATGTGGTGTATTAGATTCCTTATATTTATCAATGAAGAACACAATGTTTCAGATGACAATGCGTGATATAATTTAAAGTAATGTACATGAGGTAGTTCCTGTGACAATTGTACAAGCCTTTCTGCTTTTCTATTTGGCCGGTTGGTGAGGAGAATTAATGGCTCAATCCCCCAGATGACAGGAGACAAACTTGCGTTAGTTCTATCATTTATTGTTAGTCCAAGCTGTGTAAAATGTTTTGAATGAGGAAAACCTGTTTGCTTGCAGAACGTTTAATAGTGATAAAAATAATAATAAGTATTAATAATAAGTGTGCCATGGCAATCAAACAGTACAACAGCGGAAACTATCAGTGCTTTGTGTGTCTGAGTTCAGAACCAGGCTTTGGAGTTGTCCTGGGGCCATGGATCTCCAGTGTTCCTCAGCTGGACTCAAAACAGAACCTCCTCCAGCCTGGACAGCCATAATGTGGAGCTGTGTCGACAACTGGGAGAAAAGCTGGGCTTGATAGATGGAGAGCAGGTACTGCTCCACAGTGAGCAATTTGATCTGTGCTCCTTTTCCCACCTGAGTAGTCCAAAATCTCTATGTGACACATCCTGACAGTCCTTTGACAGTTAAAAAGTAATTGTCAGTTACTGTTTAGGCTGACTAGGTGTTTGTAATGACTGACTGGTTGTGTGTTTTCCCTCAGGGCTTTCTGAGACCATGTCATCAGGTTTCATCAGTGCATCAAGTTTTTGTGGAGCCTCTGTCATCTGATGACTGGGAAATATTGGTGGGTGAGCATAGAGACTTACAGTAATTTGTGACCAGGGATGGAAAGAGTACTAGAATGTTTTATTCAAGTAAAAGTACTGTTACTTTGTTACAGTTAAAATGTAAAGAGTATATAAGGATGATAACTAAAGAACACATTTGGGATACAAAACAGCATCAAAGTGCATAAACATGTAAATGTATACACTAGTGGAACAACATCACACCACAGAGCCCTTTTGTTGGACGAATTATCAGTTATAAATATACAATTCCTTCTTTGGTGTAGCCTTATTAGAACTAACCATAAAAGAGGACAAAAATGACCAACAATAAATAAAAACAGCCATTGACACCGCAGAGGGTGCAACAAGCATTATTAAGCTACATAAATTAAATAGCATGCCTTCCACTACAAAGGAATAAACTGGGAATAGATTTGGGAAAAACCACATCAAACAATATTTTATTATCTGTACACCCCCAGGAGCTCCACAGTGCTGCACTGGAGCAGCAGCTGTTGGATCAGATCAGAGTGGTGTTCCAAGATGCCGTGTTTCCTGTATGGGTGGACAGCCACACAGCCATCTACATCCAAATAGGTCAGAGTTAATACAATAATTATTATCTTTTGTCTGTAGCAAATAGTCTGTTAAATCTGCCTTGTCGTCTTCCAAACTTAAGAAATTTGAACTCTGATGCCTGTATTTTTTGTGTGCTCTGAAAGATATTTAGATATTTATTTAACTCTAAAAATGTAATGTTCTATTATGTAATAATCCTCCTTTGTTAAAAATGTCTGTGTTGATATGTCTCATATCCACAGACAGTATTCATGACGCCGTGTGATCTGTTTTTAACTCTGTGCAGAATCAATTTTGCCATCTGTGCCCTATGGTCGCTTGGAGCAGTTTACAGAACTAGTTGTCTCTCCTAAGAGCCGCGCTGGAACTGGCAACCTCAGTGGAACCAGGGAGAAGCAGCATTTTCAAAGACCGCAAAATATGGATCGTTCTTCCCCCTCAGGACCGTCATTAGAAAGTACCTCCCCTGTCCCTCAAAGCCAGCAGTGGGGTGGCATAGCTGACCTGAAGAGCATGGTACGCTATATGATAACGGGTACTTATGACCCAGTTAAAGATTTACCACCTGTACCCGACGTGCCTGCTCTCCTCACTGACTCGATCTACAGAGTGTGCGGTGCACCTCCAGATTCTCTTTGCACTATAAACCACATTGCAACTGGCGTTATTCATTTATTTCCTTGGAGCCATGGGTTGAATGCTGGGCCAGCTGGAGGTCAGTCTCCTGTGACTTATGGCCTTCTCTCCAAAGTTCCCTCCCCTAAAGAATCGAGGGACAGAGCCAAACAGGCCATGGAGAAAAAGAAGAATGCAGGCGTCACTAAAGTTGCTTCTACTGGGGATGGAGGAGAGGACATTAAAGAAGAAGAAGCCATGGTGGTCAGGGTGGTGTGCCATGGTACGGACAAGCTAGCAGGCGAAGAACAAAGTCACAGCAAGGGAGATATCCATAGTGGAAGAGTATGGGTGAGTATGCTGTTTCGCAGAGTCGTTTCATTTTCCACTCTAACCTTAGATTAACTATGGTACTTTTACTGTATCTCAGTCTTCTGTTTCTTTAAATGCTGAAATATCTCTTATAAAAATTGTGATTTCCAGATCCCACAGCCCCTGGCCATTAGGTTGAATATCATCTCACATTCAACAGTTAGAATTAAGCCAGTCAAATCAACAATCAAAGTAGCCTCCTCGATTCGCCTGCAGCCACTAAAACCACTGGTGAGTGTTGGAATATCCCTATGTGGTTACAATGTGGAGTAAAAAGGTTTTACACCACAATTGCTAAATTGTCAAAGCTTCTTAAGATTTAATCTACCTCTTTCCCTTATGTCCATGTGATCTTTTCTCCTCAGCCTGAGGATGACGATGAGGAGATCCAGACAGCTTTCCTTGGTTGGCTGCACACGCAGAGTCATGAACCTTTAGCCTGTCTGACTGCACGGTCTGGCAACATCCTCCTACATGGAACTGATGGTGATTCTTTTATTCTCTTTTTTTACAAGTTATTTTACAAATCAGTATGATACAATTACCAATATACTCATATAATCATATCAAATCATATAATACACACATTAAAATTACAGTACTTTGAGCTGCAATAACACATGAGTGTTCTCTCGCCTTTTTAAATTATTTTCAGCAAAGTTAGAGTTTGCTTTAACTGTGCTGAAACCGGAACCAGAGAGTGACGCTCCAGACCAGCTGTTTTTACTAGCACCCACTGTTCTCCAGAAGCAAGACATACAGGTACCAGCCTGCATGTCATGTAAATTGCCCATTAATATTCTTACTTAGATGATGGATAAAACAGAATCTCTGCTGCCATCGTTTCAGAAAGCTAACACTAGTCACTGTGTCATCTACAGATACATCGAGAGCCAGTGATCATGCCAGCTGTGAAACGTACTGCCGAAACCCCCAGCCCAGATCTTCCGTCCCTCAGTATTCTTGGGTAAGTGTGTAGCTATTTGTGAGCCTGTGTATAGGATAAACAAGGATCTTTTTCAGCATTCATTTCTCTCTTTATCTTTCACTCCTTCGTCTTGCCCCAGTGGGATCGATGAGCTCAGTAGGACTGGATTTGAGTTCATCTCCCACAGTCTTCTGGGTAGTCCCCTCTCACGAGAGCTTTGTACCGCTGGACGGGGTCTCCGAGGAGGATCTCTACTCATCACTGGTGCTAAGGTATCTCTTCAAATATGATAATACTGCTCACAACACAGATATGTCTACTTTGTCACTTTACAGAGAGTAAATCAAAATATCTACAATGATGTTTAAGAACTGATGTGCTAAGCCTAAACTCATCAGACAGACAGCAAAGTACAGTAACAGTAAATGTATTTTAAAGCATTTATATTTTTAACAATATTGTTTTGTGTACTATGTTAAAGATACTGTGTTTTATGTATCCTCACAGGGAAGTGGAAAGAGTACTCTGTCCCGAGCCCTCTGTAGAAAAGCTAAAGAAGATCTCGATGCACATGTGGAGGTGGTGGACTGCAAAAAATTACAAGGTTAACAGATACTCCATGAACATACTTTCTAATCTAAAACCTAGTTGAATATATTTATTATAGAAATTGGGATTTTTTCTTTTTTTAGGCAAAAGGGCAGAAACAGTGAGACAGATGCTGCAAGATATTTTTGAACAGGCGGAGTGGAGGCAGCCTTCAGTTGTTCTACTCGATGACCTGGATTATATGACTGGCGCACCAACTTCACCAGAACATGAGCATGGTCCTGAGGCGCTGCTGCAACAGCACATTGCACAAGGTAAACCATTCATTCTGTGGGATTGTCATGTATTTTATCATTATTATTACAGGCCTTGATGCTGATTCCTCTTGTCTGTTTTGTGACTGCAGGTCTGAAGGATGTGGTGGATGAGGTGGTGGTTCACTCCAGCCTGGTGTGTCTGATCATCACCAGCCAGAGTGAGCACTCCCTCCACCCCTCGCTGACCGAGGTGCAGGGGTCCCACTTCATCCAGGGGTTTGCACACATCGAGCCACTGGACCAGGTCAGCACACAAATACAATCACAGGCATGCACGCACTGGTGACGGTAAAAAGAAAAAAAAAAACTGACAGCCATCCTGTTTGCTTTTGTTTGTAGGCTCAAAGAGTAGAAGTCCTGCGCCATCTGATCCTTAGAAAAACCAGCCTGTCTGAGGAGACCTTACAGACTCTAGACCTGGCAGCTGTTGCCAAGGAGACGGAGGGATACGCCCCCCAAGATCTAGTACTCCTGTTGGAGCGGGCCATCCATGCCAACACTGTACAGAGAGGACACAGTGACCAGGGTACCAAAGACTTTAGTTACACTACACTAAAATGATAGAATTCATAATAAAATTCTATGTTGTTTATATAAAATTGACTTCCAGATGTTCTGTAAGTTCTTTCTTCATGTCTCTGATGAAGCTAATACTAGTTTATTGTGCAGCTTTCACATTATTTGTTTGTGCTCGTTCTCTCTTAGGTGTGTGTCTGTTGTGGAGGGACTTTGTGCAGGCTCTCAAGGGTTTCACGCCTCCCTCACTGTGGGACGTAGACCTCCACACCCCAAGTGGAGTTGGACTGGAGAAGGTGGGGGGGCTGAGAGAGGTGCGACAGCAGCTAATGGACACCATACTCCTCCCTGCTAAGGTCAGTACCAGTGTAACTAATCAGTCAGATGGCAGCACTGTTATGCCATACAGGAGCAACAGAAGTAATACAATTAAATAATAAAAGTGAATTTGAATGACAGTAAATTTATAATTTATCACAAATTATAATTTTAACACCATAAGTGCTATTGATTATTGATTATTGTAAAGCTAAGCTATTAAAAGTGGATGTGATAGCAGTTAAGTTATGAATAATAGTATAATTTAATTAAAGTCAAATTTAGAAGAATTTTCATCACTTTTATTCAGTTTACTTTGTTTAATTTCAACCGTTCAGTTTGATCCAGAACAATAAATGTGTAAACAGTTCCCTTATTTATGATTTATGTCAGAAAGGGGTTTTCGGGAAATTAACCTGATTTTAAATGTATTTGATTTGGGATTCAGTTGATAATTTTCTAATTAATAACCTTGTTTTTGAGATCCAACAGAATTTTTATGTTTTTTTTTTTTATTTTTATTTTATTTTTGTTACATTTTACGTCTTGTATAATCCACAATAGTAAAGTTATTACAAAACACCCTAGGTTGTCTGGTGATTGGATGCTTTGATTTTATCTATTTTTATAATGTAATGTTTGATGCTGCCGGCCCTCATAGTCTTCAGTCTCACTGCTGCTTAAAAGGACCCATGACCTTTGTACACCAACACTATTCTATATAAGTCTTATAACATGTAACACACAACAAGAAAGTGCATTTCATACAGTAGATACCTCAAAGTTAGAGATCAAAAATTAAAAATGAAAATTGTACGTATAAACTATTTAGTGAAGTGTGCTCCTTGGCACCATATTGGCCAAATTCAGTTTACCCCTGATTAAAATCAAATTGGCTTAATAATATAATGATGTAAAAATAGCCATCATACACTGTCTGACTTTTCTTTTTATTTTATATAAAATCACAGTGGATGTAATTACCTTTTTTACAAATATCAACAGAACACAACTTGACTGTCCAAGTATAAAATACAAAGAATGTAAATTCTTAATAATTGATTGTGGGTCTTTGGTGTGTTGCAGTATCCCATCCTGTTCTCCAATCTTCCTATCCGCCATCGCTCAGGAATATTGCTTTACGGAGCTCCTGGTACTGGGAAGACCTTGCTGGCCAGAGCCGTGGCCAAAGACAGCGGTATGAACTTCATCAGCATCAAGGTAGGCTGGGCTCAGACTCAGAAAAGAGTCAGAAAAGATGACTCTGTCTTTCTTAATCCAAGCGGCCCGTATCGTCAGTGACACAGGATATTTACCTCTCTCTTAGGGACCCGAACTTCTGAGTAAGTATATCGGAGCTAGTGAGCAGGGAGTCCGTGATGTCTTCCAGAGGTTAGTGACTTTCGTGTGACTCTAGCAGACCTTTATAGTTGCTAGTTATAATGAGTAACATTAAAGATATTTAATCATTTTAATCTCCACTGACAACCATTAATGCTTTGCTCCGTTTGCTCCAGGGCGCAAGCTGCCAAACCATGCATTCTATTCTTCGATGAGTTTGACTCTCTGGCCCCCAGGAGGGGCCACGACAGCACAGGTGTAACAGACCGTGTGGTCAACCAGCTCCTCACCCAGCTGGATGGGGTGGAGGGACTGCAAGGTAGGTCATACAGCAGTATACTACATATTACATGTTCTGTATACTGAGAATCCACATCAAAGAGGGTGCATATTTTTATCAGTGCTGCAGTGTTTTTAAAGAAACTTTAGAAATTTTTGGAAATTTGCCTTCTTGTTGAGAGTTAGATGAGAAGATTGATGCCACTATCATGTTTGTATGGTAAAACTCTGCAAGAAAGTGAATATATGTACAGGTGTCTCCCAAAATGACAACTATTCCTTAAATAAATAAGAAACCTCCATTTTTGCATTTGTAGGTGTATACGTGCTTGCGGCCACCAGCCGTCCAGATCTGATCGACCCGGCTCTGCTGAGACCTGGACGACTGGACAAGTCCCTTTACTGCCCCCCTCCTGACCTGGTCTGTTGAATTAAAATCAGTCAATCACTGCCAATCATCATTTTATGACACTTTTAATAACACTACACTTCAGACTGTCATTTGATATGTCTATGTGCAGTAATCATTAAAAGAAACAAAATCATGCTCAGTGATGATTTTGATTTCCAGGAGGCGCGTGTGGAGATCCTGAAGGCTCTGAGCGCTGGCATCGCCCTTGCTGCTGATGTGGACCTGGAGCAGCTGGCAGCAGCCACGGAGCAGTTCACCGGGGCAGACCTGAAGGCCCTGCTCTACAACGCCCAGCTGGAGGCCGTCCACAACAGTCTGGGCTCCAGCAGCACACCGCATGTAAGTCTATTGTACTTAAAAGACAAGTCGCTGAGGAGCTAATTTCGTTGAGATGAGGCTGCCTCGGGCTAATGAAGCAGGAAGGCAGGGAACTGTTGGCCAGTCCATTTTCAAATTATTTATGGTTCACGTTGAAACAGCCAAGCACAGTTTTTTTTTTTTTTGGCCCCTCAAGATTAATTAAATCAGCATGTGTGAGTTCTACTTGTTATTCCATTATCAGCTTACAACATAATTCAAATTACCCCCCCAAACACGGTGACATGGATATGATTGAATAAGTTAAAGCAAGGGCTACCAGAGGCAGAATCTTAAACCGCAATAACACAGTGAAGCCAGTGTGCTTTTTCATGTTTATGGTCGGTGCTTGTGTATCTAAATTTTGGCTCGCTGTTTCTGGGTGATAATCAGGAACTGACCTCCGGCTCAGACAGCGACATGAGCCTGTCCTCCATGATCTTCCCAAACAACAGCAGTGGCTCAGATGATTCGGTGGGGGAGGGGGACCAGTCCATGGTTCTGCTGGAGCCCAGTGAGCTCCAAGCAGAAGATGAACAACACTGTGGCAATGTCTGGAGACTCTACTTTGGAAGCTCCTATGAGTCAGAGTTGGGGAATTCACCAATATCAGGACTGGTGAGCAGTGCTGGCAAAAACCAACCTCTTATATTATTTTATTGACATTTAGGTGTAAATGTAGGTAACAAACACAGTCAATCAACACTGAAACATTTACCCAGTCTGAAACCTGACCCCATTCTTAAAACACAGTGCACCAGATCCTGCACAGCATACTTTATCATTTCACATTACATACATTGTAAATCATGCATGTATGGCACTACGAGTCGGTAGTGAGACCACTGATTTCATTGTGTAATATGTTTTTACAGAGGAAGCTCAGATGCCACGTCCTTAAATTATTTAAAGGAATAGTTCAACATTTTTGTAAATATGCTTATTTGCTTTTGTATGCAAGAGTGAAGTGAAAAGTTTGATATCAACAAGACTGGAGGCAGGGGGAAATAGCTTTTTCAAAGTGAAAGTAACACCTTCCAACATTGCGGGTTTGACCTGCTCACTGTGATGGTTTAAATGCTATATAACTAGCATGCTTTATTTTTTTTTGTTTAATCTATATTAGAAACAGTCACAGCATGCAACTCCCCCTAAAACCACAACTTGTCATTTTTACATTTCAGGTTTTGTTCAAATTTAACAAACAAGATATAACACGTTAGCTTTAGAGGTTTTGTCAGTTTTAGAGGTGTTTCTTTGAGCTTCCTGTCTTTATGTTCGATCTTCTCAAATCACTCTTGTAAAGAAAACTAATTTCTTGAACTGTTCCTTTAAGAGGCTTTACAACTCTCCTAGCAGTCACGATTAATCTGGTACACCTGCTGTAGAAGTTTATTGGTAAATTCAGTTGCTTTCAATTTGCAGAAAATTCTTGTTGGCAAATCTTGAGTAAACTAAGCATGGTTAGGAATACACTCACTGTTATCATACTGACTTATTGACATATGTTATCACATCTGGCCAAATAAGTGAGCAATTATAAAATTCTGCCCTGACTTCAGTCTTCAGTGATATTGATTGATACATTAAGATATATATACCTACAGCATGTATGCGTATTAGCACAGTCCTCTGTAATCATGCTATCCTAAATGCAGTGGTTTAGAAACAGTTTTGTGTCTGTCCATTTTCTCTCCGCTGCCTCCCTTGACAGAACTCCCAGTGCGTCTCTGGACCCAACTCCATGACCCATGACTTTACAAGGACGTCAGTTCGTGACCCTGGCGGCTCACTCCCACCTGCCTACATGTCTTCCCTCCAGAGTGGATATGAAGAACTCGGCCCGGAGCAGCTGGAGCGCCTACAACAAGACATTAATAACATCAAGAACAACCACAGGAGGGCCAACGTAAGTGACACAATGGACAAGAATATATGGCTGCGTTAAATACTGCAGTATTTGGTACTCAGTTACATTCTATATTGATTTAACACTAGTTTATTGTATTCTATACTACTCTGCACATGGCTGTTGCATCAACCAGTGTTGTTAGATTGCCAGTGTAAGCTACTATGTGCATGATTATTCTTGTACTTTTGGTTGTAGGAGGACTCTGTACGGATGAATTCAGCCTCCAGCCAGCCGGGCCTGCTGCTGTGTCGGGCTCATGTGAACTCCTCCCTGGCCGTGAGCAGACCGTCTCTCAGAAAAGCCGACTGGAACAGATACACAAAACTGTGAGTACACCATACTGGACTGCATTGCAATAGTCACAGTAAAACAAATTATGCCAATATCGATGTATTAAATGATTGTAACAAAAGCGGTTTCATCTACAGGAATATAAATGTTTTGGGAAAAAATAAATTCTTTAATAGTTTCAGTTGGCTATGAAATTGATCAAGCATATAATGAGCCATTTGAGTCTCACCTACTTTAAATACATCTTTCTTTTTTTTTTGAGGTATGAAGCATTTGGCGGTGCAGGAGACGGGAAATCTCTTCACTCGGTCACATTTACACCTGGACAACGTGTGACTTTAGCTTGAACAGACATGTTAGTTTGACACACCTAATATGTTGTTTTGATGCCAGTTAATACAAGCTGTGATGCATTGATAATTTAATAATCAGTGGAGTTTAACAGTTCCAGAGCTTTGAGGACAATGTAAATTAATATGTTTAAATGTTCCTTCTGACTTCATCATGAATGATACATGTATCTACTTAAAATGTAATTACTGTATATATGTATGATTAATATAAATTATGTAATTAGATTAAAAATGAATCTTTGTACAAATCTTACCTGCATCACTATATTATTACTTAACTTTTAAAAGATTTTAAACAATGTTTTGATTTGCTAGCGCTGCATGGCATGGTACTGTGAGAATTGTTTAGATAATTCAAGGTCCTGCACGTCCACACTGGTGTTCTCTCTCATGCTTATTAGTCCTCTGCTCAGGTTGAAGTTGGATGGAGCTGTGCTGGAAATGACATGAGGTCACCTAACATCAGTAACTAATGAGAGTGATTAAGGTGTACGTTTACCTGCCCAGTACAGGAGAGTCGCGGAGATGTAGCACAGTCTGTACACACACAGAACTGAGAAGAAGTCCAATTAGACAACGTGAAAACACTTGTGTGGGTGTACCATAAGCATTGTGGGCCTTCATAATTACTTCTAAATGCACTAGATTTACTTTAGGTCTACACCTTTTAAAATAGCCTAAGAGTTATTATACATAATATCAGCTCTTCCTATGCTGCTGCGCTGTGTGTTATTTCATTATTAAACCTCTTTGGACTAATAAGCAGTAATCCATGATTAAGTAACATTGTTCATTTAAACAGGAACCGCCTTAATCTATTTTAATGGCTTCAAATGTAAATATAACTTGAGGAGGATTAAAGTTATCAGTGATGAGAAGAACAATTAGAGACTGGAGTCACTGGTTGTAAATAGAGGAAAATAAACTTCCTGTAATAAAACCAGAAGAACCAGCTGAGATAATGGTGATTGTAAAGTAAATGGCAGAACTGGACACATTTTGATTTAAGTTTTAATCTAAAGCAACACACAAATCACTGGATGTAACAACACCAGGTTAACCCATATTTTAGAAAAGAAAAAGAAAAAACTTCAAAGATTGCATGTGATGTGCCAGAAGGACTTAATTCCTGGTGGAGCAATTTACTGCAAGGTGAAAGAAAAGAAACAACTTTAAACAGATGTTAAAGCTATATTGCTGCCTCAGTTCGTGTGTCCTGGTTTTAAACCTTTAGAGCAGAAACTTTCTGCAGTTCCTTATCTCAATAACTCTTGACTGAAGAGTCCTATGGCATGTTAAAACAGCTGAGAGTCTTACCTGAGGTTGCAACATTAGTCTTCAGCCTGTTCCTTGGCTGTTGCAGCGAGCCATCTTGACAATATTTTCCTCTTGAAGCGCTATGCCTGCTGTCATCCTACACATACTGTGTGGCACTGGCAGGTTCTGCAGTGGTAAATATAGACACACAGGGCTGGATTTGGCTCGGCTTAGTTTTGTGTCAATCCCACACAATGCAGCATGAAAAAAAATGGCTCAATGGGAGACTGTCCCCCCCCCCCCCTCCTTTATCAATCTCTCACTGTCACTTTCTCCTCACACACCTGCGATGAGAAAAACACGGAAATATAAAATTGTTACTCCAGGAAATTCTTTTAAAATACACAAACAGAGAGAAAAAGAAACAAAAATGACATCTATGACTTTGAAGCATTTCTGTCTCTTGGGACTGTCTGGTAGACAGGATTTCTACCTTGTAACAATAATATTGATTCTGTCATGCCTTATTGATTACTGTATGGGAAAGTTTCTACCCGCCAACTCCAGGAAAGTCAAGACTGCGGAGCAGCGCCAATTGAGTGTTTCTGCAAAAAAGAAGTTGCTTGCTACACCTTCACTTGGTCTCGAACCCATCAGGTCTCCTGGTTGGAGGACACTCTCTACCCATCAGACATTCGTTTCGTTTGGTGCAGCCTTGTGTGGGGCTGGCAGTGGGGAAATCTAAAAGATTTATTGGTGCATCAGACAGATATCCCCTGTGGTCCTCAGTGCATCATCATTTATCAAAGCCCAACACTGCAGAACATATGGTGACTTCTGAAACTCAGTAGCAATTAGAGGGGCAAACCTCATGCACTCAGGGCAAAGTTCAGTTCATTTGTAGCCACATTAAAGAGTCTCTTCCTTATCACCTCCCCCCTTCAGCAGTGGAGCTCTTGCTCTTCAAAGCCACCCTGAGCGATTCATGGGCTCTGTTTGCAACAAAGTACCCGTCCATTTTATAACTTCAAGAGGTGTCAACCTTCACCAGAATTAGATCCTGAGCGACGCAGAGTGGAACAAAAGAGACGCATATGACATGTTCACTTGCTGAGATTGCTTTTCACCAAAATAGAACAAAAGATCTTGATGTGTATGTGTGTTAAAGTGGGAACAGAAGACAGATGAAGGTGGTTTAGTGACATAAAGAGGACATCAAAAAAGAAAATGCCGTGGTGGGGTTTGACTAAAATGTATATGTATTTTTTTTTTAAATGAGTGAGAGGCAGAGATGACAGATGACTGTGGGACCGTTTTAGCTCGGTTAGGTTTTGTATCTTCTTGACAGGTATGTTTCCTGGCTTGCAGGAATATGACAAAAGGTGCAAAAAAAAGTAAGGCAGAAATACAGACACCATTGTTTTCTAGCTACTTAAACTCCAATAATTAGAAGACGAACTCAAGTAGTGGATGAATAATTTCCCCAGTTCACATTGTTTTTGCCTACATCTTATTCAAACTTTGACAACGAGGAAAGACTTCATTATAATCATAAATATTGTTTAGTTTTCTCAGGGAGTTTGGTTTCCAATGTCAATAATGAACATGCTCAGAATTTTTTTTAACTTTAGACATCTACAAATCCAATGATATGATGGAAAAACTCCAGAACAGTAAGTAAACACATCTGGTGGGGAGATGTTTTTCCTTATTTTTAAAGTTCTGAACAATTGTTTCCAAGGTCAAGAATGAACAATGAACCTCAGAGTTTTGTCTTGTAAGCTTGTGTCTATGTGGCATTTGTCGATAGAAATAAACTGGATCGCCTCTAATCTACTACAGTTTTTCAGTCATGCAGAATGAATGGATCTTGGCAGACTACTCCTTTCGCAGCTTATTAGAAATGCATTAGTCCTGGTGTGCTTGTATAACTCCTGTAAACACTGACTGACTGCAGCAGTCTCTTCAATCAATCACCATACTACAACCACTTTCAGATTCATCACCGAGATAAAGCAACTGTTTGGCTGGACATGGAAATCAATTTCAGAGTTGTATCCGTTTATCTAAATCACAGTTTCCCACTCCGCGGGGATGATCTTTGTCTGGGTTAATGCAATCATTTCGCCCTGCTAATCCTGGCCCAAGGCCCCGGGTGCTGCAGCTGGAGGAGCAGGCACAGCCAGTGCTCATCTGCCTATTCAGAGAGCAAATGTACCTACCAACTCTAGGTTTGAGCTGTTAACATGCAGTTACACGAGTATGACATAGTTTTTTGGGTGTTAACCGTATAGTTTACACATCTAATTACCATTAAAATATAGAGCATAAACCCCCTTTAAGAGTTTAAAAATATAACCTGTTGTTATAGCCTGGTGGGCCTGTAACCACATGCAACAATTATGTCAGTGTACTTTTTTACCTGTGTGGTGGATTCAAGGAAAATGATTCCATCCGCCGTACTTTACTCCCTGTTACTTGGTTTCAAGTCTTAAACCAGCAATAACTGGTTTTATTATTTTATATTTATACTGGCCACTTAGGGGCAGCAGAAACAAGTTTTTAACAGAACATTGACATATCATTATCATTTATTTGGAGTTCTGTTTCTGTCCACCAAATATCTGGCGATGACCTTACACAAGTCCAAGTGTGAAAACCTGTTTATTAGGAGTTTAACACTCAAAAAATCAGCTGATCTGCTTCATCAGGATTATGTGGGTCTGATTTGATCAAATTTGATAGACAGTGGCCTGGGACCATAGCCAACAATTCCTCAACCACCCACCTCAAACCAGTGAGAAGAGATCAGACAAAACAACACAGAAAGAAATGTGAAATAACCAAAACTGTTGTAGCTTTGGCAGAAAATTTCATGTTCATGTACAACCACATTGCTCGTAGTTAGAAGCTGATTGAGGAAATGGGTTTTCAGTGTCTTGGGGATTTCAGTCTGAGTTATTAATCAATAACTCTGCTCTATTGAGCACCCGAAGGTGTCTGTCACATTAGAAATTGCTGCACCCAGCATTGTTCAGTCTGCTCCACACTGACTGAAGATTGTTGCTTACAGGTCAGGTGAATAATAATGTACAAGGGCTATGGATCTGTCCCTCCAGTAATCAATAACATCAGTGTAGCAGAGCTCCTCTCTGTGGCCTCTGATGGCTCCACATTGGACAAATGTCTCCAGTAATGAGAGACTCAGAGAGAATAAGCTGAGAAAAAAAGTCAATACGAATGATGAGCAGGAAAACTTAGAATAGCTCTCACACATTTTTTTCTCTATGCCCCCTTAAGCTGCTCTTTTGGCACCATTAGATTTGTGATTTACTCCAGTAAGGTGACATTTCGTCAATAACACCCTTAGGGAACGACTGAACTATGGCAGCACAATCGATAACAAAAGAAAGAAGGAAATAGCAAGTATAGTTTCTTTGTTTGTATTGGTTTCACCGTTAACCCTTCCCTACTTTGAAGACACTTTGATGATGCAGTGTGAAATTTTTATATGTTCACAATCTTCCTGACCTTAAGCCTGATGCTACCATAGATATAGAAGCAAGACAACAGCAACAACCAACACAAGATCTAGCCTGTCTTTGACAAAGATTAAAGGGTTAGTTAACCCATATCACAAAAAATCACATTTTCTGGATTGGGAATTGGGTTTTATTTGCGGAGATTTTGAGATATCTACTGTCACCCAGTATGGAGGTGAATGAAAAATGAGGCAATGCCCTGGATATTCCACAGACAGTCAGAAGTTTTAATTGGAAATATTGCCTTGGTAGAAAGTGTTTTCTGTTTGTGCGTTTGGCTGAAGTGACCCTACAAACACTATCAAGTGCACACTAATGAGGGCAGAAGGCGGACGAGTCTGGATGCCATGCCAACTTGTCTGAGAGCCCGCTGTGGAAGAATGCATGCCCATATAATCAGTTCCTGCCTTAATCTGATTTGATTAGTGTGTCCTGCTGGATGAGGAGAGGAGCTGCATCCCGCTGGTTGGAGCCCTCCGGCTGCTGCCACACACTCTGCGTGAAGTCCACGAGAACTTGTAATGAGGCCAGCCAAGTTCTTTTCTCTGCTGTCTTTCACAGGCGAGTGTGCACGGAAACACACAAAGGCAATGAGGACCTCCGGGAATCAAGATATAGTAAGTACATAAAAATAGCTACGTTGCTTTGCACTGAAGTTTTTGTCTAACAGCTAAGAGTATGCACATTCACATACTGTTAAAGCGCACACGCTCTCTCACACACACACACACACACACACACACACACACACACAGAGTGTAACTTATATAGTGATAATTATATATATAGCCATAAGATTTCTTCATAGGTGTATTAGTGGGTGTAAAAGTGGGGTTTTAGTGTGTAACTAATCTGGATGTTGATAAAATCACGTTTTACAGTTGGTGGACAAAATAATAGAAAGACTAACATTGTAGTAGTCTTGCAGTAGGTATCAGTTTAGTTGACACTGTCAGGGGTCCTGATAAAACATTGTCTTTTTTTCTTCTGAATTTTTTTTTGTTGGGCAAGTATCCAGTTTCTTTTCCTGTCTTTGTGATTATGTTATCATGACATTTGACCTTTCCTCTTACAGCAGGTATGTGGCTTCTTTTACTCATGTACATACTTTTATTTGATATTCAATTTAATTTGACTCACGTGGCTGACTTTGTCACTTCAATGTCTGATTTGACCAAATTCATTTTTAGTTCCCATTCTTTTTCATTAATTGTGTTTTAGAAAACTTGCACTTAAGCCTTGGAAATCCACATACCCTCTGACATGATGGCACTGCAAAGAAGTATAACATGCTGTAAGAACATTAAATCCCAACTAGATAGATAGATAAAGCAATAGATAATCTGAACCTTAAATGTTCAGTAAAATAGGATGAAGCCAGTGTTTTTGTACCCTGATCAAAATCAAATCGAGATAATGAGGTTGAGCTTATTTGTTTTGTGTGTTTTTAACTGTTTCTTTGTTGTTGTTTTTTTTGTGGCTATTTGAAAAATTTGTGTTTCTGTTTTGATTATATGTCAAGTTCATATGTCTGGGGTTTGATATACTTACATTTCGAAAATCTAAATAAAACCTCAATCCTCCTCTTTCATTCGTTTTCATCAGGGCCATCAGCTCAAGCGCCATCGACTTCACAGCCCGGCTCAGCTCGACCCACAACACGTCACAGCTTCCGCCCTCCAGGAAGGGAGGCATTTAAGTGTGACTGTGGAAGCATCTGCATGCTGTGTGTGTGCGCGAGAGACACAGTGAGTGTACGAAAGATCGGGTGGTAGGCAAGAAAGAGTGTTTTCTTTTCTGCCCAAGAGAGTGTGAGACAGATGCTGTTAGGGACTGACTTACATTTCTAATGAGCACAGGGGCATCAGTATCCATTTGTGAGTGAACAATCTTCCCCTGAAGACGGAGCTCAGTGGAGGTTCCTGGGCTGGGTGGTAGATAGAGCCGTCAAGCAGGAAATGGTGTCAAACAACAGGGAGTAAGGGACTGCTACAACCTATGTGCAGGGAAATAAATATCCTGTGACACAGTCAGGCATGTAATGGGAAAATCCTGGCACCAAAACCATGGATGCACACACACAAAGGCAAACTGAGCTAAAATATTCAGTTCAGAAACAAAGGTAGATCCTCACTTCCGGATCATAAATCACAATAGTGTTTGACAGATTGTTTTCCACATAAATATTTCAGGACAATGACAGCTTTTGCAGTGAGTGATCTGACAATAATTTGACTTTGGCATTCAAATACTGCTTAAAATAGTGCAGTATTCAGATGTTGAACAAATGATATGGCTCAAAACTGATATTAACTTTTCTTATAGCATTTCCAGCCTGTTGTAACATGTAGAAAATGTAATTTGAGCTAAATGGAGAAATTTGTATAGAGGATATTTCACTTTGATAAAGATCTAGTGTGACGTTTGAGCACGAAGCTTTAATACATGACAGATTCAAGAGAAATGACAGCTCTAAAAGTAATACAACAGAGGCTATCAAGACATTTTCAGCAAATGCTATTAAGTTTTGTCTGGGTCTGCTGAGGCCAGTTCCACGTCTTGTGTCGCTGAGGGTGGAGCGGCAGCAGCTCAGTGGACACTTGCAGGAGGCGGGCTGGACAGGAGATGAACCTGGAGTCTCTGGAGGAGGAGGTGGTGGTGGAATGCAATTCCCATCCACCCAACCATGAGGTGTGTGTGATGAGGAGCACCTCCAGTGACCAGCCAATACATTCTGCGTGTACCAAGGAGAGCTGCAGGAGTCTCTTTGTTCCCTCCTACTATAAACTGAATGAGCGAGCAGGCATCGGTACATCACAGAGGCTGATAATGTTTTTATTTGTGTGCCCAAGTATAAAAATGCCAATATTTTGGGCTTTTGGTTTATCTGGTGGGGGGTCATTTTTAACATCTGTTTTGTTTTAGATTAGTTATGATTTACAATTATACCTGCAACCTGAATAACTGCTGCTTGAACCAGGCCAAACAGCTAAACAAAGACTTTGTTTGTTCTTACTCAAGGACTAACCTTTCACCTGCATGTTCAAAACACCGCCACAATCCTTTAAGTGCATGTGGTTCATAAATGAAGAGAGGAACAAAAAAAAAGTAGTTACGGTTCTTAAATCTTTAATGTAAACAGCAGTTTTGAGGGGCTTTGAAAAATCCTAAAGAAAAATATCTGAAGGTATTAAATAGGAAGGGGAAAATATATAAATCATACTAGAAATAACAACCATGATCTGTTTTAAATTAAAAAAAAAAAAAAACATAAACTTTCAGTTTTGTGGCCATATAGTCCTGAAAACACAAAAAAGACAACTTCCCTCGACCAAAACACCAACATCTTCTTTGTTATACCAACTACTTGGCAGTTTCACAATTTTAAAAAAATCACTAAATTATGACCATCTTACAGATGATGAACGAAAAAAGCTCAAATATTGCTTAGGAATGTTGTGTACAGCAGTCATTACAACAAGAGACACTCAAATGGGGGAGAGACGAGTGTGTGTTTGTATGTGTGTTTCACAATGGTGGTGCTTTTACGGTTGTTTTTGGCAAAGCCACTGTGTAGGTGTGTACAATATGCAATAAGCAGCGGTGGGATAATAACATTAACATTAGAATATTTAAAAGAAAGGCTTTTTACTGTAGTACAGTGCCTTGATTTTGAGGATCATCATATTCTAACAGTCTTCAGTATATCTATAGCGGGATAGAGCGGATATAAGAGACCATTTTAAAGGAATATTCGTCTTAAAATGTACTTCAACTTTCCTTTCAGCCTCTTGGGAACCTTTAGCTGCCACAAATACTGTAAGTGAGAATGTGACAGGAAATACTGCTGAAAAGCTGACGACAAAACACAAAACCCCGTCCCTCCCTGCTCCTGAACTACACAACCATCATCCCTCCCCCCCACAAAAGCCCTGAGGAAAAATAATAAAGTAAACATAAAAAAAAAAAAAAAAAAGACAACTAGGAAGCTGAATCAAATAGAATTTCTAAGCATTTGCCTACAATAATCTTCGAGTGAAATGACAGCGGGCGCCTCGGCCGAGAAGAATAAGTGAATTTTTCAAAACATCAGACACAGGAGGAGAGTTAGGAAGAAGACGGAGGACGACCAACGACAGGCCAGACAAATACTTCCTGGTTTCTCTTCTCCATGGCAAACTGATGACTCTGCATTGACCCCAAGACCCTCAAGTGCAGCGAGCCTATTGATACGCACCATTTTCTCTCTTATAAAGGTCTAGCAAGAAGCAAGAGGAAAATAGTTCAATAAATCCTTTTTCTTTCAATCACAGTTCATCTTTTATATTATATGGTTTTATTTGTTTTTGTTCCAGTTTATAAGAAAAGGAGATTGGTCCAGTGAGTACAGTAGGTGCCGGGTGGGTGTGGGTTCGGGCTCGCGGGGTCGCTCGTCTAGTTACAGTCGTAAACAAAGTCATAGTTGCTAGGCTCTTTGGGAATCGGGGGCGGGGCCTCGGGAATCTGGATGTTCTCTAGATCCAAGAGGCGGAGCTTCATCTCCATGGAGAGGAGGGTGTCCATGTCGGATTTGGTGTAATCGCTGGTCATCTCTTTACCCAGGAGGGCGTTTAGACCATCTGTCCACACGCAGTACTGCAAAGATCCAAAGTAAAAACACATCAGTACTGGCAAAAAACAAAACTGAAGTCAAAACATCAAAACTAAACACTTCCAAAATCTACAAGCTATAACTAAGCACAATATGTTTTCAAACTCAAAGGAAGTGTTGACAGTGTACAGACTCTACTTGCTACAGAGACATGCAGGCATACAGGAAGCTAACCACCAAGGGAGGAAACTTTGTGTACGCTGTGACTCAGGAGAAATAGAGCAGGCACACCTTCTTCTCTCCTGTCCTGAATACAAACTTCTATTATTAAAAAAAAAAAAAAAAAAAAAAAATCTAAAAAAAGTTTCTTGATTCAAGCAAGCACTAAGAAAATAAAGCAAATTATCCTTGGAGGAAGACTTTGAGTAGAGAGTATTGGACCTCTGTGTGCAGGACCATTATGGATAATGTTGCAGAGTCTTAAGTCTACAGTTCTGGTTATAATTATTATGGTTTTCTTTTATAGTGTTTTACGCAGTCAGCTTATCTCATCTCGATTTATTGCTAATTTGTGCTCACATTTATGCGTTGACAGCATGTGCACAAGTACACTGTGCCAGTAAAGCTCAATTAATTAAACCACCAGAGAAAGGTTGTAACAACAGACAATACGCACACATTTAGTCCACAGTGTATGTGTCAAATGAACCACTTAAATGCACTGTAGCAATAATTTCCAGTACACATCTAACTTCTACACTTGCATATACACTATACTTAAAAAGCTATAAAGAAAAAGCTTTCTCTTAGTGGAATCACACATCTCACATTCTGTCTGACACAGTCAACAAACCACTGTTGGCTTACCTCATGCTTGTCAGGAGCAATAAAGTTTAAATACTCGTCCGACTCATAGAGGACAGAGAAGGCCAGCTCTAACACCTCCTGGAGAGAGGACAGGGTGAAAGGCAGAGAGGGAGGAGTGAAAAAGAGAAAATGGTGCAAAGACAGAGCAGGAGATACAGACAGAGTGGAGGAGGTGGGATGAAGGTAAAAAATAAGGAACAGGTGAGATTTACACCACAATGCTGCCATACCAATGTGATCTGCCTCTCCTCCTCACTTCCTGTCACCATCTGTTACATTAGCTGCACATCAACTCATCAGGTATCAGTGAGGTAGAACTCAAAGAGAGAATATCTGGGATGCCCTAAGATACTAGATATTGTAAAATGCTTGGGGAGGCTGGGAATAAAATTGATGATTGGGGATTGGGGAGGCTGGGGATATAATGATTCCCTCAAACTTTACAATGATCTACAGCAGGAAATAAATTGAATGAGGTGTGAGGACAGAACAGGGACACCAATAGCCACATTTGTAATTAAATGCTTGCTTGCAATTTGTGTGAAATTAAGAGTCTGATTTACTGAGGCAGGAGGTAATTACACAGTCAGAGACTGGAACTTCAGCCTAGGTGCACTTTGTGAGAGAGAGTTTAAAAGATGCAGTTCAGTGTTGGGCTTCGTCTCAGATAAGGAAGCTCAGAAAAGAAAAGAGTGATTCTGAAATAGAATTACTTTTTACCGAAGTACCGGAGTAAAAATGTTTACTACAGCCAAAATCCAATTCAAGAGACACATATTTGGGCATCTTTTACCCAATTTATACTCTCATAAGTTTATAAAACTAATGCTGTTGGAGTTTATAAATCCCAAATGAAGTTATATGAGTTTAATGAAAACTTTAAAAGATACAAAAGAAAAGGTTGTATACACAAGACTAAGTATGTTTAATTTGTTATGCTTATGCTATGTTTGACACATGTATACAGTACCATGTACTGGCTTGTTTTCTTTTTGCACATGTGGGCTGGGGACCTTTAGTTGTATAACACTTGAATAAAAAAATAGGAATTTATCTATTCACAATGCTCACATGCTGATGTTTAGCAGGTATAATGTTTCCCATATTCACCATTTTAGGTTAACATGGTATTATACTAACATTTGCTAATTAGCACTAAACACAAAAAACAGCCGAGGATGAGGGAGTGTTAGTAGTTTTGCAGAATTGTAATTGTAACAAAATGTGTATGGACATATTAACATTTTAACTTGTCATAGGATCACTAAAATGTTTCCAATTCATCCTGAGGGGACCATGTTGAGATATTTCTGCCTGGACGTGAAACAACTGCAACAAAATACACTTTTGTTAATCTAATAAGTGTAATCCCAACAGTGCATTAATGGCTTTGTTAGCATTTCAAGTTTATGGCCACAAGGACACAACTCTGCTCTTTATTTAGAATAATAATAAAATGGATATTGCGTTCATTTATCAATGCTCTTTTTAAGAGTTGTTTTTTTGTTTAAGAACTAATTAAGTGAAGCTCCCCTTTCTTAGAGTGCCGTGTCTGCCACCATTGAGATTTCAATAAAATACTGCTTAATTAAATCTTCTTTTCCCCACCACAGCCTTATTCTAATATAGCTGCATGAATCTGCACCTGCTGTTTAGAGACAGAGGATCCACACAAATTGGACCCATTGCAAATTGCATGAACATTAGTAAATACAGCAAAACACGCAATCATCCACACTTATCATGTATCCTCCAGTCATTTGAAAGATGTGCTTCATTAATGAGATGCAAAACGCAGCACAGATGAAAAGCAAACTGCACTTCCAGGTCAGTGCACCTGTTTGCTAAATAACACGCATGTCTTGAGGCACAGAAGTTGTCTGAAACAAGGTAAATATGGCTCTGAGTACATACTTATGGAAGATATACAATATGTGTATGGAATGAATACAAAACAAAATGACATTCATCTAAGAACTGTGAATACATTTGGAAAAAAATGTGGCCACCTCACTCTCCCACCTTTGTCTCAGTGTCCCACAATAGTCCCACACGCCAGCTCTGCTCTAAAGCCAGTAGAGGTGACTTTGGCTGGCCTTGTAACAGTGAGTAATGAAATGTGCTCGTGTTCTCATTCACAAGGCTGGGACAGGCCTGCTAGACGGCCCGCAGACCCCCCTCAGGTCATTCTCCTAGACCTGCGCTTATCGACAAGGTAATAAAGGAGACAAAGCGGGGAGGAGGCATGCTCCTTTGTCTTCAAGGCTATTTATCCAAGATCCAATATATCAGAGTCCTGTGGGTGGGGGGCGAAGGTTTGCAGAGGCAAAGTGCAGGAGAGGAAGGGCTGATGTGTACACAGACACAGACAAGATGGCTCTTTCATTTTGGTTAAGGCACAGCAGAGGGCACGCCGATGTGTTACTTTGGAATTTAAACAGCAAAGAAAAGATGTTTGCAGGTTTTTGGTGGCTCTTGTGTCTGCAGCTAAAGGACAATTCTGTGATTTATTTCTACACAACGCCGCTGATGGATACGTCTCTCTGTGCTGAGCACTGAGACGCAAGTTATTGTGTTATTTCCCAAAGCAAATTTATGTAACTGACATCATGTTATGCAACGCTCACGCACACAGAAACACGTTCTCTCGCCTGGATACACACCCACCCGCCCACACGTATGCACGTGTACACACACGTGTGCACACAAACACACACACCTTGTTTTGCTTCAGGGCTCCCTTTTCCTTCATGTGAGGACAGTCTTTGCCGGTGATAACAGCTTTGATATCAGCCACAGGCACTGCAGAGAGGACAGAAGTGAGTTAACAACAACAACAACAACAACAACAACAACAACAACAACAACATCCCTGTGACAACTGTGTCATCCCAGATGGGTGGCTGGTTTGTTCAAGTGATTAAAAGTTAAAATTCTCCCCAGATCAGTCATTGTGCAAGTATTGCAAGTGAAAATGACACTGACTCTTAAAGCCAACAGTCAGTGTCAGTGTCAGCTGCTTGTCACTGCCCATACTGGTGTTCTGGGACTATGTATGCCCAAAACACCAGTATGGGAATAAATGGGATATGGGATATGTGATAAAAACTGTAGACTTGTAGAAAAAAAATATTTGAATAAATATTTGGAGCTACAAGTCATAGTAAGTGCAATAAAAAGACATGCTGCGTCACAGTAGTAGTATCAATAATTCACTTGACACTCACGTTTGTCCTGTAAAGAGTCATGGGGCACTTCGCCCTGAGGGCTCTCTTCCAAATCTCCATAGTGCAGGACTTTATGGTTCGGAGACAGACGACAAAACCAAAACTTATCTAGAAAACATGAGGAGAAAGGGGGAGAGAGAGAGAGAGAGAGAGACAGAGAGAGAGACAGAGAGAGAGAGAGAGAGACAGATTTAGAGGAGTTACAAAATAAGTTGGCGTCTGGCATAAGACATCATATGGGATTGCATGAGTCATCAACAGGAGAGAAAATTAGCATGGCAAAAAAATTGTGACAAAAAAAGACAGAAAAAGAAAACAGCCTTGAGGAAAATCCACAGATGGGCCATGATGCTCTGTATGAGGGAGGGACTTTGATGGGCAACAAAACAGACAGTTGGCCTTCATCATTTTAACAATGATTCAACAACAAGAGTATTTTTTTCCGGCTCAAACGAGGCAAAAACATAACCTGAAAACCGTGAACTGATGAACCAAAATTCAAACATGTACCAGGTCCTCAGCAGAGACACGATGACCCAAATGCCTGCTCTACCTACAGGAATTATGATATTCTTTGGTGTTACAACATGCTTAAATTTAAATAATAAAGGCTTTACAAGGTAGTTAGACAACCACTCTTCATAGCCACTTGATGTTGAGACTTTGTCAGTGGTGAGGATTCAACTATACAGTATGATCCAAGTAAGGAATAAGTTATTACTCATACAGACAGACTTTTACATACACTGTCTAAAATGAAAAGTTTAAGTTTAATTTAAGTTTATTATCATCATAATGGTCAGGTTTTACTAAAGGGTGGACAGAATTTGAGCAGGACAATTTAAGAAGACATAATTGCTGATAAAGTTAAGTATATTTTTCTCTTGGCTGATCTTCCAGCAGTGGAACTACCAGCTGTATCTGTGGAGCGCTGGTCCCTGTCTCGACTGCCAGCCTCTGTGGCCAGCCTGGTGTTCTTTAGCGGTTCCCTGCCAAGGTGGGCACCAAGCTGAGCTGGCAGTGAGCGGGCACAGACTGGGGAGGTCTGGCTGGCATGTGCATGGGTGGCACAGTCCAAATTCTAATTGCTGAAAATAGACAGTTGGCGGTGCCAGGCTAGTGCACAGTGGCACCAGTCCATGGGGGAGCGAATAGAGATGTGTGTGACAGCTGTGAAGGGGGGGGGGGAGGGGCATTTTGAGGGAGGATGTTATGAACTGTTCAGCTTAACTGATAACGTGACTGATTTGTGTGTGCATGTGTGTCTGTATACAAGCACATATGTTCTTCCTTTGGCTTGAAGACTGGCTGCATCTCTATCTTGGATTGAATTGAATTCTTGTATCACTTAAACTATAATTGTCTTAATCTGAGTCAGCTGCCAGGACGTGGGTGAACGATGCAGCAAGATTCAACAGAATCAGGCCAAATTTCCAATTTTAGTTTTGCTATAGTGCAGCATTTACACAGGTACGTTCTCCTGAGCCCCAAGTGCTGTTACCTGCCAGTGCCCTGCACTTAAAAGATTGTACAGGTAGTGGTCTTTCTTCCAAACTTCAAAACACCATCAACCTGAGCTTTTAGAGAGAAGCATCCCCTTGTAATGGGCAGACTGTCACTCTGGAGGGTAGAGAGGAGAGTCATCTGCACTGAAGTCAGCTAAATTAATATTTGATGTAGGTACTTGAGTCTCTGCAGGCTGGAGGACTTTGAAATAGTCGTACAAGATGCTGAGGGAGAAGTGGGAGAAGGAGAGGGAAGGAGGGAGGGAGGAGGCACATTTTATGTATGTAAAAAAGATAGGACAAGACGCATAACAGTGGATAGAGAGTTAACATTCCTGAGAAGTATAAGAATTGTGAAAGTTTGACTGAGACAAAAGACGAGAAAGAAATTACGCTAATAAACCAAGTTTCAGCGTTATGTATGCAACACCCTGCTTTTGATTTAACGTCTCTTTTAAAGTGAATACCAAGTGAAATTTAAAGTTGCTAGAGGGCTCTTTTATTGTTGTTCAGCTTGCTTAGGTTCTGCAAGTGCTCTTCCCATTGTCAGTGCATTGATGTGATTTAAGTACCATCATGAGAACAAAGGCTCAGAGAGGAGATGGAGGATAGGATAGGAGAGATGAGAGTGGGGGGGACGGGGGACGGATGAATTAAGGAGCACAAAAAAATTAGGGTGGCTCGTTAGGAGTCCATGACTCCTTCAAGAGTCCGAAGAGACAGCTACGGACGACTCGTCTGCAGTCAGCATGCTGTTGCAGCAGATTAAAGCTGGTGTAATCCTACAGGCTAGTGAGCTAAATGAAATCTAGTGAGCTCATGAACTGCTTTGTATAAGGCTGTGAGCGGTGTACTGCGCCTTAATGGCTAATGGTGTTATTCCTGTGTTTAGTATGAGTGCTGGAGCGCGCATACAATATATGTGCATGTGTACTCAATTCCTCTGACAAGCATTCTAGGATCTCCGAGGTAATAACAATGATATGGTAATATGAGAATATTCACAGCATGTCAACGCGTAAAAGCCAGAAATGCATAAATCGGACGACCACAAGAAGCGAAGACGAGCAGACACTCAATCTGGGTTGATGCTTTCCACCTGAACATCTGTGCAACATTCCTTTTCAGTTTTTCCGTTTCTGTTAATGCAGCTTTGACAACATCTGGGTGACAGTTGCCAAGACAAATCGTGATCAGACTTTTGAATGCCATAATACATTGGTGTCAGTAGAAGAAAATCCACCTGGTTGTGTTCAATTTGATCTGACTTATTGGATTTACAGTTTATGCTGGGGAACTTATGACAGTAATGCAATAACAACAACCCAGAACCTGAGATTGTCATTGGGTTTTTATTTCATGTAAATGTATATGTAGACAAAGGGGGGTGGAGGAAAGTGCGAGAGGGAGGACAGAAGATTGAAGGGATCAAGTCTCAACCAAATTTAATCTTCTTTTGACTGAAGCGCAGTTTATTATACAGGATAAATGCTACCGCTGCTACTCCTCTCTCTTCCTTCCTTCTCTCTTTTCTCTCTTGTGGCAGCGTGTGTGAAACACAATATTAGGCTGACTGGTTCGAATGCGTTCTTATCTAAGCTGGCTGCTGGGTTTTCAATGTCTATCCTTCTTCCTCCACTGTATCACTGTGAAGGAATACCATTAATATGCTCAAGTAAGTCGAAAGAGCATGTCTACAGATTACATTTGTTTCCAAAAATGTAACAATACAAGGCACAACGGAATAATAATCTGACTTCCTTAATGAATTTACATGTGAACATCTCAAAATGTCCTCTTAAGGTGGCAGCCTTTCGACATCCACCACGCCACAAATTGAGTTATGTCTCAGTAGAAAATACACTGCTTTATTATTTCCCCTACACCCTCAATACTGTAGAGCCTGGGGTTACAGCAGTGTGCGCTTTTATCTCTCTCTTATCTCTTTTATTTATTTCTTTCATTTCTTTTCTCAAAGCTTTCTCTAGAATCTACCATAACAAGTGTCTATAAATGTATGTTTACCCTGCTTTTGGCTTTATGTATCTTTGTATTTCTTTGCATGCCATGTATCTGTGTATGCAGTGGTAAAAGGAAGGGAAGAGGGTGTGTTTGTGCATCTCAAAACACATAGACTGGGTACAGCATTTCTGTATGTGTTCGAATAAGAGAGGCGATGTGCCACTATATGTCTCTGCCTCGAAGGCTGACAGAGCCAGAGAAATTTGTGTGAACCATCATGACAGCAGATCCACAGCAGCCCAGAGCTTCAAAGATCTCCTGTGATACATATCTCCTGTGGGGTTTTTATAACGCAAAGGGAATACGGAGATGTGTGAGGGTGCAGCGAAGAGGGATAAAGCGCCAACAGACAGAGGGAGACAAGAGCGGAAACAGAAGAATTGACCACATGAACATAGCAGAGGGATGTGAGGTGTGAATTTCAATGTCTTTTCAGTTATGATATTTGGATCTACACAATCAGCCACATCATTAAAACTACCTGTCTAATATTGTGTAGGTCTCCCTGGTCCTGCCAAAAAAGAAACACTCTATGTTCTGACAACTTTTTTATCACAAACAGCATAAACCTTTTCAACAATTTGTGGGATCGGACCAGACGGGCTAGCCTTTGAGCCTTGGGGACCCACGACCCTGACAGCAGTTCACCGGTTGTCCTTCCTTGGACCACTTTTGGTAAGTAGGCTACTAACCACTACACACCCTTGAACACCCCACAAGACCTGACGTCTTGTAGACTGACCCAGTTGTCCAGCCATCACAAATTGGCCCTTGTCAAAGTTGCTCAGATCCTTACGCTTGCCCATTTTTCCTGCTCCCAACACATCAACTTCACTTCACTTGCTGCCTTATATATCCAACCCCTTGACAGGTGCCATTGTAACGAGATGATCAATGTTATCCACTTCACCTGCCAGTGGTGGTTAATGTTGTGGCTGATTGGTGTATGTTTTCTGTTATGTCTATACATGTGTGTGCACGTGAGTACGGTGTATCTCACCTTGCCTCCGGCGACTACTGATTTTCCTGAAGCAGGTTCCGTCACACAACCTGTTGAGCCTCTGCTGTTTGATCAATTCCATGATCTCAGGCTGGATCTTCTCTCTCAGCTCCCTTAAAAAAAAAAAAAAAAACAGAATGAAAACATAAACAGATTATTGGTTGAAGAGAATTATCTAAATTCTGTAAACCACACCTGTACAGATTTGGAAAGCAGGCGACAGCAAGCTACAAGATGCTCTAAGAGTTGGGAGTGAATTATTTTACATTTCCCAGGCATTTTTCTGGCATGTGAAATATTCATCTGACTAACAAAATCCCCTGGATTATGACTCTTAGGAGGGAACAGTAGAATGCCAAACACACACATATACTTCCACACATGCATGCACAGGTACAGACACTCAGAAATATATCATATATAGTCCCAAAAGGGTGATCAATGGAAATATGTGCTGCATCAGCTCTTGCTTGGATCGCTGTCATTTATTCATGCATCTACATGTATGTGTCCGTGTTGCATATGAATGTGAAGTCAACATGAATTATGCATATTATCTGCCCGAGCAGTGCTGCTGTTCCCCATCTTTTATTTTTCGTCATGAGTCTTTTCTCTTCTCATTTACCTTTTGTTCTTTTTTGATTGTAGAAATATGCAGACTTTGACAGGGTTTCAGGTTTTTAAGACACATAAAAGCAGTGGATTTCTAACATTTTATTGTATTTCCCCTTGCTGATGTCCTTGATCACATTTCTGTCCTTATCTCTTCTTCCATTTCTCCTTCAGTGTCATCTGCTCTTGTCTTCTTTGATCGGCCCCCAGCTTACCCTCGCTGTCTATGTGTTTGCCTCATCAGTGACTCCAGTCATTAAAATGATCTGTGGATGGACATTTACCCTGACATCTTTGAAGAAACAGCTAGTGTGGAGGGAGTGGCTCATCCTAGGAAGGATGGATGATGATAGCTCTGCTTTACCGCCCCATGTGCTATTCTTCTGACTGAGCTAGACACAGGTGAGACTGTTTATGTCTGAGAGCTTCAGATGGTTTGGCTGCAGTGTCTTCTTAGGGAGTAGCTCCGGTTTCAATTTAAACTGATTTTTTCCGGCAAATGCAGAAAATCACAGACAATTGTATTAAAGGATTGAGGTATTTATACTGGTAGCCTTCTATAAAAGAAGCACTCTGGTTGGTAACAGGTGTTCAACTGATGAAAGAAGTGGTACAAAAAAAATTATTTCCAGCTTTGTAAAAATGTACAGAACCTACACAGTATATCAGTAAAATATTTCCAAGCACAGGTGGAGAAGGTAATCAATAATTAATTAAGTTAAATCAATTTTCCTCTTAATTTTCTGGGGTTTGCATTAAAGCTGTGTATTAACATTTTCTCATAAGTGTGTCCTCAGCAGTTCTCAGCTAACCTGCTGCATGAATTCTTTATGTGATGTCGATTTTATTTTTTGGTGTAAGCAACTTTTAGTAATTACAGAACTTTCTACATACATTACAAAAACTTCATTTTTCTAATCATAGCAAAATACCCCAAAGATTTCCTTACAGGAGTCAAAATGACAAAATATAATCTGACGCTCTACAGGAGACACAGCTTGATCTGAAGTCATAATAACTCTTCTTCACCTTCTGTTTTGTTTGTCTGAAGTCATTCTCTATGATAATTGATAGCAGAAAACTGGCAGCATACAGAGCTCCTTTAAATCTGCCATCTGACATGCTCTGCTCATTATGTTTACAAGTCATGACTGTACTGTATTGATTAGAGGAAAATTCCACCCTCGGGCAGTCTCACGCTGTTGAAGAGAGACTCAGCAGCCTGTGATGTTCAGAGCTTTCCAACAGTTATTCTGTGATAAAATGTTAAAATGTGCCTTTTTATTTCAGCGTCTAATTCAATTACTTATCGGCTACTTCTCCCAGAATGCCTTTTGTCAACAGCCTGAGGTTGGATATAAACTTGTTGCATTCTGCTATACTATACAGGAAAGAGTAATTGAAATTCATTGTGTTACACATAATAAAGTGTTTGTAGCCTAATTTTAAATGTAAATAACATAACTACATCTAAAAAGAATGGACCTTGAATTACCTGTCTTTCTTAACAGTGTTCAAGGGTACAATTTTCTGCAAATACCTTGCTTTTGTTCTGCTTTCTCCACTAGGAATAATTGGCTTCTAAAGTTTGGTCTCTAGCCTTCTAATATCGATTCAATAAGCCCTTGGCTCAGCATTGATTACTGTTCAAAGGGACAAGCTTTCTCGGTGAAACGATTTTTCAATAGTGCTGGCTACTCCATTAAATATGGGCAGGACAAAACAATGTTCTCCATTACAGGGCCTGCATTCATGATCAGTCAATGAATGATCTATTACAGACTAGCTCTCCATGCTTAGTGAGCTGGAGGGTCGTTAATAAAGCTGTCGCAGGGAATGCCATTTGCAGACAATTTGAATTTAATGCATATTTTCAATCATGAGAGGAGAGCACGGGTGCAACCTGCTTGAGGCCAGTAGCTGGCATTTAGCTGACAAATGGAAAGGAGAAAAAAGAAGCAATTACAAACGTATTAATGACCACAGCTCTTTTTTGTAGATGCAAATTATGTCCTCATTTGAGTCCTGATGAGGTGGATGAGGAGAAGGGAAAGGAATATCACTGAGCAATTACTCCAACTGTACAGAAGATGTCTTACTTTTCCTTGTATTCAGTGGCTCTTCCTCTAAACAAAGCTGTGAGACCTACACTATGCATGAATACAATTTGAACAGATATGATTCACATTAAGGTCAGCATTTTGTTGCCATCTCGACTTCCCAGCGAGCTTTTGTGGGACACTTCAGACAACAATATAACTATAGAACAATAAAAATAAAAGTACATTTTTTGATTTTATGCTGTGACAACATCATACTGGTCATTGATTGGTTGACTCACAGGATGGGGCGGGACTGGAAGTCTTCCTGATTCATCCTTTCGGACTGGCGTATCTTTAGGATCTCTGTGTAGCTCAGGTTCTGCAGGCGACTCTTGAACTGGTCCAGGGAATTAGGCTTGACAGTCAGCGCTCGCATGATCTGCTCCCTCACCACCTGCATTACCTGCAGAGGAGAAAAGGCGGGTGGGGTGAGATCACCGTGGATTCAGGAGCCATACAGGATGTATAAGAAGTGTGTGCATTTTGGCCTTAGACATAGTCAGTCTAGTCTGGAAGTCTTAACTAACCCCCTCCCTATTTTGGGGGGTCGGAAGAGCATATAAATGTCTGTTCAGTTCCCCACAGGATTAATGTTTTTTTTTCAGAACTGGAGCCCCTAATCCAGTCTGGTGCACTGAGCCTTAAGAGGAAAAGAGCAAAGCAGAATAATTCAACAGTGGCTAGTCAATGGTTAGCCCCAGTATCATGCATCAGTGAAATGCATGACAGAACTTGCCTATAATACCCCTAATACCATTAGTCTGGCTGTGGCTGCAGAAGCATGACATGAGTGGTGTTCCAAGTCATCAATCCCACTCGAGGGGTCTTTGCGATCAACAGAGGGAACAATACAATAGGAAAGCACTCTACACACACATAAAACACATCATGCATGTCTGGATCAATTAGCCTAGCGTATATGAATTGTCGTCAGGAGATAATTGGTCTACACACAGAAACTGTAGAGATGCAAACACACCGTTTAAAACTAATGCTCTGAAAATCTAATAGGATCATCATCAGCAGTGAGCAATATCAAACAATATCAATCTTCTCAACTAACATAGACCATGAACACACACTGGAAAAAGGTATCATCTTATGTTCAGGCAGATGAAAAAGGAATAAAATTTGAAAAAATTAACATGAACTGAACCGTACTTAAACTCATTAAGATGTGAAATGGAATTAAACGACTTTATGACAGGACTATACAGATTTTTAACACAGTTAATGAAATGCTGATTCTTTCCAAAGTATAAAATCTCCTCATCCTTCCTCACACACACTTGAGCCTCCGGAAAATGAGTCCTAAGCTGAAATCTTCAATGACAGCTGCTTCCATTTAGCTTTGCACTCTGATTTGCATTCTGCGTAATTTAAACTCGGGCACTAATATAACTCAAAGATTGATTCTTTACTTGTGAAGGTATTCAGCCTACACACAAGGGACTTGATTGAGAGCAAACATAAATCCTAATGTACTGAAATTGTTCAAACACAACAGAATAATCACCTGCAACACTGCTTTCCCCTTAAAACTGAGAGTACCTTACAGAGCTGGGGGTGATATGGACCTGTAAATCCTGCTGAGACACTATATGTGATTTGGCTATAAAAATACACTTGACTTGGCTTCTTCAACATTTCTCTGGCCAGGTTGAGCAGTGCTGTTCCAGTTACTGCAGGCGATGTGATGGTAGACGTGACAAGCAGACCTGATTATGGATCAGCCTTGTTAGCAGCCACCTCCGAGGCTGCGGATGCTGATTCACTGGATCAGGTAATACTGAAGTGACAGAAAGAAATAGACTGTCTTCCCTGCTGTTCTCGTTGATTTTACTCTATTTCTCTTTTCTCTGTTTGCCTTGTTGATCAAATGCTTGAGAACACACAAGTATTTCCAGATTCCGCAAACACACTTCTTCACAATGTGTCGACTCTCAGCTATAATAAGAGACAAGAGTTCAGGATGATGTTTCATGTGTATGTATGTGCTTTCTAAAGCACAAAAATTAGGATGTTTTTGGACTTTCCTTAATACTGATGTGTTCTCCCATTCTGTACTATTCGGTTTCATCTGGGCTCCTCAACCTTGACAACCATGTCCAAACCCAGTGAGCTAAGATCCCAAGCATAGTCTTATGTAATATTGTTCTTGCTGTTTGTACTGCAAGGCGATTACTCATCAACGTGCTAACCTCTGAACTTTCACTAGTCAGACTAAGCTAGTGGTGAGAGCAGTAAAAATAGAAGATTTGAGTTGCTGAAAATGAAATATGAACCGCAGAAACCTCCACCCAGCACCAAAAATCAGAAAAACCCAAACAAAGGCGAGCGGGGATAATCCCCTTGAATCAGCATCGCATTTGCCGTGTAAAAATTCGTTAAGAAGTGGTCTGGGCTCAAAGTCCCCTCTGGTGACGCTGGCACTGCACAATGAGAGTGTCACAAAAAGGAATTAACCCATGTCTAATTATATCTCTAATAAGCCCTAAAAGGTAATATTCAGCTCTTACCCCAAAAAAATACTGGAAAGTTTTTTACTGATTACGCAATTTAATCCAGGGATTACTTTTTGGAATGCAAATATGTTCAGAGTCAGTAATCACAGTGTATTTTCTAACAAATGGGCAATAAATTGACCTTAAAAAAAATACATAAAAAGGTTGATAGCTGCAACAGAAAAGAGGACAGTTGGGGCAAAATATGAGGTATTTAGAGGAGCAAACAGGGCACCAGTTGAGTTCTTAAAATGATTTTGGGACATATTAGTGGCCAGATATGACCCATGTTATGACACTGTGTTAACCATGTAGTCCGATTTAACAACAAAGCTCAAACACAGACCCACGTCATTGCACACGAGGTCTTCTCTAGTGTGATCCAAATCATTAATCTGGAATTAAAGTCGATTCAGAACATCAGTGACTCAGAACATGTACATTCTTCAATTCCTGTTTGGCAAAATTTGAGATCAGGATCTTGGTTGTTTGAAAATAAGCTCTGTTCTGGGCTGGGATAAAGACCATGTGTGCAGAATATTAACCTCAAAAGAATTTGGAAACCATACAGAAAAATAAATCCATCCCAATTTATAAAGGTAAATTCTATGCATTATGTCTTTGGTATGAACTGCACAGGAGACATGGAGGACAAAGGAGAGTCATCAACCACAATAGAAAGTTGCTGCACTGACCTGTCCTGTGGTTCAGAGCTAGGTGCGCAGTAGCAAGTGTTGTTGTATGTTGAAGTCATTACATTTATAGGAAAATCAGGATAATTTATGATTTTATCACGAACCACCTCTGCCCTGCACTCCTGGAGCGTAGCCATGTTCAGTAACATAGCATAGTGTCAAAAATGTGAACACCAGCACAAAAATGACCAAACACTAGAGGACGAAGGTCGACACTTCCCCTCCCCACCGGTCAGGACTTGTTCTAGGTGACTATGGGCAGAGACTTTGAGGTAACCACATTTTGCTTTTTTTTTTTTTTATTCATGTGTCTGTCCCCTCCCATCCTTCTATCAGTTAATCTATCCATAAGGACATCTGTCCATTTATTCCACAGCTGAAACAGGTAGGAACATATTTACAAGTATGTTAACTGTTGGATGTCATATCATTGAAGGTCTGTTTTCTGTATTCTGGCCTTGTCTGTGATTCTCTGTAATATGCATGCCATATTTTTATAAGGGGGAAACAGGTGTCCAGCTAACAGATTTACAACCCCCCAGGACCGGCCTTTTAGCCTCAGCCTCCCCTCCTCCTCTTCCTCCTCCTCCTGTTTGAGCTGAAAAATGTGCAGACAAATGGATGAAGCCACAGTTTGCAATCATGCTATGAGAGATTCATCACTCCTGTCCACTACTTTTAATCACAACTTCAAGTTGCCCATCATAAATTTTCACCACACATACACACACCTATAATCCAGATAATTAAGCCTAAAATTAATTTATTTTCCCATTAAGATTACAAATGGTCTGTCAGTGTGTCTAGAATGAACATTCTTCCCTTAAGAAGCTATTTAAAAGTATAGGGAATTATATGAAAGTGTATTAAAGAGTGAGTTTGAGCACATCAGTTTTAGTTTATTATTTGCAGTACCTTAAATTATCCCCTGAAATCATAAAACAACAGGAAACTTCTATGTTTTGAGCTTTTTAAGTCTTGTTGTCACCTGCATGCTTTCCAACCTCCTCCTGATCTCTGGAGACTTCCATCCAGCCCTGGTGTTTCAGCAGAGCAGTCTCTGGGGAATGTTCATTAATATGCCTTGTTTGCAGTCATGTCTCTGGCTGGAAAACAATTCTGTTGGCCCATGTGGCTGCACTAATTATCGCCACGAATATTCATCACATTTAATACGAACACATGGTCCTTTCACAACAGGGTGGAGGGGCATTATGAATATTTTATTATCCTTCTTTTTCATCTGCTAATTGCTCAGAGAGCACCTTGGTAGAGGTGAGATGACGTCAGTGCTGAAACAAACTTTGCAGGCTGGGCTCACTCTCAGGATAAATTTAGGATCAGCACCATAGATTGTCTAAGTACAGAACTGTTCCTCTTGTGCTCTTCCTTGTATTTACTAAGAGCTGTTGATCCAAGATTTATCTCCTCTATCTTGTCCACCTTTATTTCGGTCTTTCTCTACATTCCCTCTCATGCTCCCTAATCTCTTCCAGACAACAGGCCATCATTCTTTCTCGCAGCTCTTTGGAAGGGAAGTTAGACAGCAGAGCAAGTGTCAGCAAAAGTAATTAAACGCAGTCCCACTAGCCATCTAGTACACGCAATGAAGAGCTGGCCACACTGACTCTCCTCCTCTCTTTCCTTCGGTCTCTCCTCAAACAGGACAGTGGGGCAGTTCCTCCTTCCTGGATTCACCCCGCCATCCATAATTGACAACGCATCAGCCGTAACAAATGACCGTCCCCCTCTCGCCGACCAATCAGCTGTTGTCGCTCCTCCATTTGCCTAAGAGGATGCTAATGACATAATTTACCAGCTGTCAGTCAAGGGCTCAGCCGCCACTCCAGCCTGGGCGGTGAAATCTGGAGATTGTGGTGTGCTTTGGTGGGCAAATAATAAGGCAGTAATCACAGAATAATGACTTTGCTGATACTCCCTGAAAGCAATCAAAAAGTCAATCTCCCATAGTGAAAATGGGAGCTTCTGTGAAGTGTATTACTGCATGTGAAGCCTTGAAGTAGACAAAACATGCATGCTTGCACACATAGAAAAGGAATCGTTCACACACACAGGTAAAAACACACAAAAAGTACACGGGACACATGTTCAACTCTGTCACAGTGTCTGTTTTTATAGTAAGCTGCAGAAAAAGAGAATACAGGGAATCCATTTCCCTGTTATTGAAATGGTAATTACGCTTTCCCTCCCTGCAACCATGTCCCATGTTCAATTAATAATTATCTCTTTCAGTTGACCATGATGGCATTCAAAATAAAACAATGCCACTGTGATGGAAATTAAAGAGTATTGTCTTTTATCACGCTGTACAGAGAGAGGAGTGCTGGTTTGGGTTGTAAAAAACTTAGAAGCTGATAAAAATGCAGCTGATTGAATAAAGATTCAAAAACTGGTTTTGGAAGCTGACAGGACTGAAAAATTACTAAGCTGTGATTTAAGACTCATGGCTCTTATACCAAATTTAAGGCAAAGCTGCTGTTGTCACTGTTAAAATTATTACATATTCTAATACATTAAACAATTGGGCTTTCAACCAGGAGTAACACAGTGTAGTCTACACTGGATCAAAGGAAATATTGACGAACCTTGTAGGAACTATGTAGGAAACCAGATATTGTTTACTTCTGGTTTCTGTTTATGAAATGATAGTGACACTAATCTATGCCAACAATGCCAACTGTGCCGGTTTTTGCTCTCTGTAACCCCCGCAGTCTGTGTGAGAGGACGTTTGGGGAGGCACAACAAAACACAGATCTCCGTCTGACAGCACACACACACTACGGCTTTGCTTTGGTCACAACACAGTGTAGCGCTTCAAATGCTTCCCACTGGCTTGGGCTACAAAAAAACTTGTTCTGAAACAACAGTCCATGCTGCTCTGTGTGTCAGCTGTTGTCGGTGTTGCAGATATGATGGTAACCGAGACATTTGTAAATTGAGATGAAATGACAGGAAAGGGGCAAACCTTGTCCCCATTTGTATGGTACTGCTACCAGCATGGATGGGGATTGTCAAATGTGACCAGATTAATATGGATCACATAACAGGCAGCATCAACAGTAGTAAAACATTGCCGACAACAACTGTTACTATGGCTTTTTAGCGACCGGAGCTGATTTGTCAATTAACCAGTCTAATTTAAAACCATACTGTTGTTTTTCAAGAAAAACTGCCAAACATTTGCTGATCACACACAGACACACAAACACACAGATAGACACTTTAATTGGTAACGGTTTGCCCCCCCCCCCCATTTTAGCCACACCTCCTTTCATACCTTATAAACCCTTTGTCGTAGACTCTTGTGGGAGGCATCGTTTGACTCAGCAGAGGTTCTTTTTTTCAGTGGTGTGGGTTAGGCTTAGCCTGGCATCGCCGGACTAATTCACAAATGTGTATTAGTCTGGAACCTCTCAGTTCATATTGATTCCAAAGGTTAGCAATGGGTGCAGACAACCAATCAGAGCAATGAAACAGCGTCCTGTCCCATCAACATAAAGTTTAGGTGCAGTTGTTTGTTGTCCAGTTCATATAATAATGCCGTTATCCGACCGTGGAACGTTCCGCATCACCGGCAATCAATGACGCTCCTCTCTGTCAGTCATCACATTAAACCTGCCCCACATTAGATAAACGGTTATGATTGGCTCGCCACCTTCCAATTCTGGTGGAAATCTCTCTGAATGGGAGAGGTGCCAGACGCATCTGCCAGAGCAAATAAAATATGAGCTTGCAGATTTGTCTGGACCCCAGGCTAGATTTGCCCTGCCATCTCGTTCTGTTGGTCCATCAGTTCCTTGGTCCACAAAAATCTATCCATTCATTAGTCCACAAAGCAATGCCCATCCTATAGCAACCGTAATTTTCTACCTGTGAGGCTGAAATGACCAATGGAGGTCAAGTGATCGTGAGGTTGAGTGTGTGTGAAAGCACGCACGCATAGATGGATTACTGTATGTGGTCACAGCTATTATGAATTCATGCTTGTTTCTCAATTTCTGGCATCTTATAGAGAAAATGAAAATGATAATGAAAATAATAGTTGGAAATGCAATAACGATATTTCACATCGTAATGCTAAATCTTTGCTATTCAATCTCAGACATTTACGTGGTTGCACCATTACACTACTGTATTGTATAAATTGCCAAACAAGAGACAGTCAGAGTGCCATTTCATAGAGAGGGAAGAATACGAGTTGAATGCAGCCAGATTCCCAGATTATATTTAGTATATTCATCTTTTCTTGTTAGACTCTCCTGACAACTCTGTCATGGCTCCGTTTTAAGTCTGCTGAGAGCAACAAAGTGGAAAGGCACTACTTTCATCCATTAAAATTTCAATTATGTATCTACGCCCCACGGCTCAAATGTAACGAGTTACTGTATCTGGGTATCTCAATAAAATAAGTGGTAAGGGCTAAACATCATTTTAAAGCCCAGTGAAAAGCAGCTTTCCTCTGTTGGTGAATGCCTTAGGGACCTGTATGACAGCATTACTGCACCACAGGGAACAGCACATACTGTATTGTAGCCAAGACAGATGTACAAATACTAATTTATTCCACCCCTTACATGCACTATACAGTATGAACAAGCACCAGCAAACACAAAACAAAACTAGTAGTGACTATTCCATTTAAATTTCCAATATTTCCATGTACGAACACAAAACACATCTGGAGACCTCCCTCCATCAGTTCTATTCTTTCTTCCGCATGAGTGATGCAGGGTCAACGCCGGCTGTTGCTGCTAGCTGTTGTTGTTGTTGCCATATTTAGAGTGCAAGCACTGCATGCCCAGACAAACTGTCAGAGGAGCTCTTTTTCAACCACCAGCTCAATGTGAGGTGCAGCACAGCCCATATGGATGACTGGAGAGTAAAGTCGCCTGGGAAAACGCCATTTACTGTGAGTCAAGAAATGCTGATGAAAGCCAAGTGCTGACCTTGGCTTGTGTACAGCATTACATTAATGAGTGTTTAATGAGGACACAGTTGTTGCAGGAAATATGAACATTCTGCATTAATTGTCCCAGGGGGGGGTGAGTAAATTGGTTGTGATGAAACATCTATTCAAGGACATCAAAACAGGTATTATTTCATTATATGAGATAACTCCCATCAGGGACGATCCCCTTTCCTAGAGTCTACCCATAACGTATCATTGCTGAATGGAAAAACTATCCAAGAAAATCAGTTTGATATATGTATATAATAAAAAATATCAGAGAACACAGATATTAGGTTAGAAAACTAATATTGTGATTATTTAAAGTCTGGTGTAGTCCTTAGCATCCTCGTGAGCTGCTTTGTATAATAATGTGCTGCTTTTCATTCTGCACAATACCTCTTGCCAACTATTCGCTGTCGTGCATTTGGTCTGACACTGCCATTAGGCACATTGAGGCAACTTAATTTATGCATGCGTGGCTTTGACTCAGCCCACCTCTTGCCTTTTGTTGTCGTGTGAAGGAAGGTGGACCACTGACAAACACAGTGACCCACAGAGGAAAAAAAAACTACTGAGTACCAGATATCTGTGTTTGTCTCCCTTCCTTACATGCGCCATCACCCTCACATTGACAGATGAAGTGCTTCAAATTAAACCCGGTTTCAAGCAGTGATACATCAAAACTGGATTATTATGTGATACTAATGATAAGGCCTACAGCTGCCATATCCCAGCATGTACCAACAATAAGACACGCCCACACACTAGGGCTTTTGTGGAGACTTTTCATGGCCTGCAATGAATCTAAAGTACATACTGTGTGGACGGCTGTGCACAAAAATGATCACACACATATTTGTGACACAGCAATGCACAATCACTTCATCAATAAACAAACAGACATGAATAAATGAATAGACAGATAAATAACTACATCAAAAGACATGAAAACTTGAGTTTACTTTTCCCCTGCTGATTTCCAGCGAGCTGCCGTGAAGACGAGACAACAGTATCATTATTTTGATAGACGAAAAGACAAAATGTTAACTCTGCATCTCTGCTCATGCAACTCTGATGGTTTGATGCTAATGGCTGATGATCTCTCTGGTCTGATTAGTGAGCTTAGCTTTGACTTTCTCAGTGCGAGTGGGCCAACGCTGCCTGAGATCAGAGATCCCCCCCTTAGGCACACACACAAAACACACACACACTCATGAATAAACTAATACACAGAAAAAAAAAAAAAAGAAACAATTCCTTGCATAGACACAAAAATCTGCATTCACATTCTGCTCTTGCTACACAATCATATTCAAAACATGAGGTGAAAAAAAAGCAAACTCATAAAACCATACACACCACTACAAGGACTCAATCACACCAATTTGTTGTGACGCATGTACAAACACACATTCACGCACCGTCCGAGTGCGCATACACATGTGCAAAAACAATAAAGCAAACCTTGTTAAGGGAGTGGAAGGTGAGGCAGCCAGGCAGAGAGATATAAATAGCCTGTCTGAATTCAACAATAGAGGTGGAGGGGGGTCGAGAGACAAGAATGAAGAGGAGGAAAAGAGAGAGAGAGAGAGAGGGAGCACAGCAGGGAGAGAGAGAGAAAAAGAAAGAGGTATGAGGAATTAAGGGAAGGAAAGAGGTATAGAAAGATGTAGACTGTTGGGGAGGTAAATAAAACCAGTATGGAATGGGAAAACAGCAGGTCTCATTGCAGGGCGGAGGGGAGAGGGGTGGGGGAGGGGCTGGGTTTACTGTGTCCTGTTACGAGTCATAGATGTACCGTTTCAGGCAAAGCACGACAGCAGCAGTCACAGTTGTTGGCATATGGCAGCATGTGCATTGCTTTCACCAACTGTCCCAAGCTGCTTCCTGGAATCCAAACATGGCATCCACCCAAAACCCTGTGGCACCTGGACCACTCGCATTAATACTGTCACATCATTTCTGACTGGACCCACCAGCACCCATTCTATTAATCATGTATGCGTGCGTGTTAACCTTCTGTCGAAGTGGAGGAACTGTCCTACTGCTAAAGAGCAGAGCCAGAAATCATTTGCATTGATTTGCATTAAGTGTCCTTAATTGATTTGCGGTGAGCAGCTTTAAACAAAACTGGAATAGCAGCTAAAGGTGAGGTCCAAAATATTCTTTCATGGTAGCTACAAGGAGGATTGAGGATTGCCATGTGAATAATCCCACATGGGACAGGTCAGTCTTCAACATGCTTGAACAAAGCAGATTATCTTCTCTCCCCTGTTTAACCCTTGGCCAGAACAAAAATGTCAAACACCAATAAATCTCTGCTTATGTAACTGAAGTGCTCGTCCGTAGTGGCTTACTATAAAATGGGTGACCAGGTTCAAGGTCTCTTGCTCAAGGGCACTTTAACCAGACACTGATGCAGACACAGACAACAATGGTTTATCTTAGTGATTGAACTTGGCTTGCCATTTAGGGAACAGTATCATTAACAAGGCTATAACTAACGTTTATTTTTACTGTTGAATAAAAGACTAGTTCGACATTGCACTTAGAAGATTAGAAGATTGATACCGTTCGCATATATTTTTTTTTCCCAATATGAAGAGTTATTTTATTTTAGCATAAATATTGGAAACTGGCTGGCCTGGCCCTGCTGAGAAATAGTCCAGCACCATGGTTCATTCATTTAATTATTTAGCAAATATTTAGCAATTTTGATCAGTAAAAAATTGGCAAATAATGTTTTTTTTTTTTTTTTTTTTGTCTGTTGACTGAAAATATTAATCTTATAAAAAGATTCCACACAATTTAATATAGAAGGTCACCTGGAAGCCAAGACATGGTTCCTTGCACAAAGTCAGGTTTAAAAGGACAGTAAGGTGAGACACAACTGTACTGTGTGTTTTCCAAAACTAATGAAATCAGGTTCTGGCAGTATTTCAGAGACTCCTGCTCTACAGTCTGGGGCTAACCTCACTCTAATCCTATGTCAAGCCCCTCTGGCTAAAACACTGGTTGAAGCTCATCCAAGGCTGAGAGGGACAGTGTGGAGTGGAGCAGAACAGTAGTAGCGGCGTTGGATTCCTATGGTGACAAATGCTGGGTGGTGGTGATGTGGAGTAATCCCATTCACAACAACAAAGCCCAACACCCCCCTTAACACACACACACACACACACACACACACACACACACACACACACAAACACTGTACACTGGAATACAGATGATGCCTTCAGTGTGATGGGGGGGTAGGCAAACAGAGGATGTGTGTACGTGTGCATGTAGATGTGGGTGTGCGTTTGTGAGACGGGGTGAAATTGTAATCTAGCAGATTATATGTGTGTGACTGAGCGTGTGTGTGTGTGTGTGTGTTAATGAAAAGGCTGTGATCTGAATCCTTGTCTAACCTGCTTACGCCTCGCTGAGTCTACACGGCCCCATCTGTCCCACCTCTTTCTCTTCTGCTGTGCCCCTGTCCCATCTTGTCCATCTCTCCCTGCCTTTTCTTCTCTTCTTTCCCCTCGCCATCCTCTGCCCTCCCTCCCTCCTTCCCCTCCTCTGCAGCCAGGCAACAACACAAACAGTCCCTCTTCCTCCTTTACTACCACCTCCCCTTTCTCCATCCATCCATGCTGATTGAAAACCACTCTCTCTTTCTCTTTCTCGTTTTCCATTATTGGTACTTACATGTCACCTCCATGCTTCCAAGTGTGGTGTGATACTCTCCACAGTGACTGGCGAGTCCTCGTGCTTTTGCCAGGGAAGGAGTTTTTTTAGAGCCCGACGGGAGACAGGGAAGGATGGAGGGATGGACGGAGGAAGCAGATGGCTCCTTGGAAGAGCGGTCTAGCTGATTGTGGATGGCTAGCTTTAGCGTTAGCCACAATAAGGGAAGACTCGTCTGTCAACACAGATTGTGCACCTCCTCCTTTTGCCTTTTCCCTTATTCCTGTCTCGGCTGTTTGTTCCTTCTGGTTTCCGGGTTGACTCTCTCTTTTAGCATATTCCCTTTAAATAAAAAAAAAAAAAAACCAACTCCCTGTTTCTTCCTCAACTCTGTCCCTTCTACTATGATATTTCTGTATGCCTCTCTATCTGCCTTCCTCCCTCCCTCTGTGACTCTAAGAGCATCAGCCAGGCAGCTCTGCTTCGCTTATGTTGATCTCCGGGCTTATGCCCTGATTGGACACACGCCACGATCAGGAACGCCAATGGTGGTGCAGCAAGTGGATCACATGATAAGTGTGTGTGTGTGTGTGTGTGTGTATACGGGGGGAGAGAGAGAGAGAGAGGTTTAGACCGAGGGGGAGGGAGGCATGAGAGAAAAGGAGGAGAAGAAGGAGGAGGGGTATCGTGAGTGGCTGCAAGCCGCTACATCAGTGAGGGATTTTTTTTTTTCCCCCCCAATCGCCTGAGCAGAGAGAGATGGGGGGGCTTTTTCTTCTCTGGTGGGGAGGTGGAGGAGGAGAAGCTCTCGGCACAGACGTTTGGATGAAGAGACGACAGGCAGCTGTACAAGACAGTCTCTTAGAGACGCAGACAAGCACTGAGGCACATAAACACACGCGTGTACACATGCAGCGGAGAAGTGGCTCCATCTTACCGAAACAGAGCCAGAGTAGAGCAGCGCAGCAGTGGTAATTGGACAAGGGTTGCTATGGAAACAGGGGAAACGGTTGCTTGACGGCCATAGCTGTGCCCTGGGAGCATCAGACTTGCCTCCATTAAACACACACACACACACACACACACACACACACACACACACACACACACACACACCTTGTTGTCCTTATGCACGTGATTTACAAAACACTACATTCAGTAAGCAAACAAGACAGAATGTAAAGTGGCTCTACCATGCTGTGTCCAAGTGTATGTGTGTGTGTGTGTGTGTGTGTGTGTCCGTCTTAAATGAGCATAAATTCATGTTTTAGCCTGTGCGTGCATGTGTGTGTGTACATATTTTTGTGTGTGTGCAAGGCAGTTGCTCAGTCAGCCACGACGAGCCACCGGCTGGAAGAGCCTTCAGCGTTTAAGGAAAGCTCACACGCTCGCAGGCCAAAGCACCGTGCACAGCCAAACATCGATAAAACCTGAATGAGGTGTTTTTGTATTCCACACCTCAGAAAAGCTCATAGCCGTCAGTTTCAGGCACGTCTGGGAGAGCTGCAGGGAAATCTAGCCGTGTTTTCAAGTGGACGCCTTCAGAATTATCCTCAACACAGTTTATTATCCTTCCACACACCCTATTAAGGATATATCCTCATACAGTATACTGTATGTACATGAGGAATTGAATGGCAGTCTGCAGACATCTACGGATTATAGTTATAGACTCGTCCTTTTACAGCACAGCCAGGATTATTTTACTAGAAAGCAGTGCTGGACTCAACAGATACACTGTAGCAGACAGGATTTCTTGACAAATCGATTTAACTGATAAATCTGTTTGTCCAGTACTATCACAGAGGTCTCTTGAGCTTACCAAACACCAAAGCATAAGCAAATTGTGAATATCATTGTGACTATAATTTTCTACTGATGAGAAATTACCTCTTACAACTAATTTTTCATCAAGACAACATCAAAAAAGACTAGAAATTTCTCAGTTGACTGAGACCCCAATAACAAATGACATGACTGATTGCCTCAAACAGGGCATCTCAGCTACAAAGGTCAATAGTCCAGTTTAAATGACCAATTGGTAAAAGTTAAAAAGACAATAACTGTGCTTCAAATCAGTGGAAGTGGGATTTACTATCCCTCTCCCATTCAAACTGATTTCTCTGTCGATTTATCGGGATAACCAATCACTTTATCTAGTAGGAGGCGGGTTTAATACGATGACTGACAGAGACGAGCGCCGTTTAGGTATCTTTATAAATATCCAATATGGCGGCTCCTGTTCAGCGTCCCGGCTACAGCGGCAGTATTCAACGGACAGGACGGTAAATTTTCTCTAAAATAAGAACAAACAACTGCACTTAAACTTTATGTTGATAAGAAATATGTGTTTGCCGAACCTCCGACAGGACGGGGCTCCGTCACTCTGATTGGTTGTCTCCGCCCCTTGGAAATCAAAAATGAACTGAGAGGTTCCAGACTAATACGCATTTCCAAATTAGTCTGGCGGTGCCAGGCTAGGGATGTACAGCATTACTATTATGTATTACTGATTCTAGCCCCTTGCCACAGTTATGCTGGCACCATCCATCGTTAGGTGAGTCAGCACTCAGTGTTTATACAAATCACTATAATATTTGACATTAATCCTCAAAACTTGCATAAATGTTCTTACCTTTGTGGAAAGTAACAGTTTCATCCCTTCAAATTTTATTTGATTTTATGACATTTTATTGATCCTTTATGTATAATTTTATTCATCCAGAAGAGTTATCTCCTTCTCTTCATTTCCTTTCCCTTATAGACATAGTGAAATAAAAAGTATGTTTTCCAAGTTCTAATCCTGTGTCTCAGTGTTAATTCTTCAGTTATCTTGTTTCTAACAAAATCCCTCTCTTTTCTCTTCCTTTAAAATGATTTAATACTTTTAATTCCTGTCTCCACATATATTTATCCAATCAAATGTGATAAAGTAGCTAGAGTAAATCTCATGTGTCAGAGGTAAGTGTGTGGATTTCAGTCTGCAAAAACTTGTGTGTGGTTGTGCTCAAATTTTTTACTATTACAATTTATTAACCACCATTGTCCAATCAAATCTGGAGAATTTGATCAAACCCCACTCCTAAATGATACCCCACATATTATGTTTACTTGGAAATTTGTCCCAGAAGGGAAGCTAAACATGCCCTAACTGGTGTTTCACTGTGCCTTTAAATATAGATTTTTGTGATTTGCATTTTTCCTTTATCCTCTCATTTAATTAGTCATTTTACCGACCCCACAAAGCACTTTAACTTAAAACAAATGTTTGTCTTCTTTTCATTACTGATATTGTGTCATGTTTATTTGCTCATGCTAATGCTCAGGATTTAGTGGGATTTACTCAGAGCTTTCCCAGCGTGCATTTTTCTCCTCTCTACCTTCTTGTCATTTTGTTTAATGAAATATGCTGTTAATGACTTCCAGTTACAGATAAACAACTCAGTTTTTTGTTGGCAGAATTGGGTAGAAAATGACAGCTTTCAGGCATCATCAGAGTGTCTGACGTCTCGAGAGTATTTCTAAGTTCATAGCGGATATAAACTGAGTCTCAGCATTAGAGGCTGGAAGCGCAGAGCTCCACACGCACCATTTAGCTGATAGGAAGCCCTTGAGACCAAACAGCTCGCTATCGACAAGCTGCGGCTGAATTTCAAACTCCCGAGGTACGGTGTGATGAAAGATGAGGTCACGGAGGGAAGAGGGGAGAAGGAAGGGAAGCATCATCTATTCCAACTCAATCGAAAATGACTCTCACCTTCAAGGGAGGGAGTGAAGGATGGGATTGGATAATAGGATCGCTTCCTAGGGGAAGTGTGTGTACGGTATGTGTGTTGAATTCTCCCTCAAGATGAACCAGAATTACAGCTGAACATGAGATGTGGTAGTCATTCCAAGTCTATTAGAGATGGTTGCATCACTCCTGGTATATCTATCATTAAATATACTCAGCGTTTCAGTTCATCATTACTACATTTAGATCGGACAAACAGACTAAAAATAAAATAACACTCAGAAGTGATTCCACTACCAAAGGGTTTTTTTTTAAGTGAGTGGCAAATGTAAAAACCCAGATGGTGATGAGGACTTCAATAGACAGTAGGTGGATTTAACATTCATTCAACAACTCTTACAAAAGGATGACTAGATTTTTTATCTTGACTACAATGTTGTGATTCTTCATTTACAGCCTCCTGCAGTAGATCAAAAGGCTGTACCGAGTCTCATAACAACAACAAAGACAAATAATACATTTTTCATATCACTCAGTTCCATTGTGAAAGTTGAGAGCTAGACTTTATTCACAACCTTGCATCTGAGCACTAACTTCTGTTTGTAATAACAGACTGGCTTATGAAACACACACTGCTGTCTTCCATCATTTAACTCATAGTGAAATAACAGAGGATGATGCAATTCCAACACCACTTCATATAGGCACATGAACCATCATTCCGTTCAGACACAAAAATAAGATGTGCAAACTCTTGAAAAATTATTTTGGGGATTCTGGAGGCTGAATTAGCAATTACAGTGTCTCCCTAATGTAGCACAAATATATGTGTGCATTTAGATTAGGGTGACATATTGGACCAAGAGGAGATCAAATGTAGAGCAAATATAGATAGGATAGGACTGGATCATTCATGTGTGAGGAACCTTTTCAATGCTAGTCAAAGCCAGTATATATGAGCAGAGGATTTGAGTCACAACAAATCACTGTGTAAACTGTGACTTAGACACAGGGTGGCTTGTAGCTTGTGTCAGTGTGTTTGGTGTTTGACTCCATAAGATAATCAGAATTTGTTTCACAAATCAGGGGAAGGGATATGGCATCTGTTGACTGCTACATCTGATGCCCAATTGAATACACAACGTACAATATCTGTCATAAACACCTCATTACTATCACCGCCTGCCAGTGCACGCACATGTATTTCCTGTGTGAGCCGACCCAACATTAGCCAGTTTACAGGAGGTTTTTCATCTTCATCCAGACTCCAATGAGCTCCAAATGAAGATGTAGTAGCTTAATTAGTGGCTCAGCCAGTGGAGGCAGCTAATGCTTCATTACATAAGAGGAAAAAACTATGTAGGGAAAAATTCAAAATCTAAAAATCCCTGGACAAGTGTATGCAGTTCCTTCTCTCAAACTGTGCCCTTAAAAAGGAAATGCCTAAAGCATGTTCGTTTGTGCAAACAGGAAAAACATTTTTTCCATGTCTCTGCACCTTAATCAGGCATGCTTTTTGCATGGGAAGTTTGGCAATGCCATTCTAATAACTAACATAATTTGAGATATGATTAACATTGTATTAATTAAGAAAACAGAAACAACAGAAAGTCAATGATGCATGGCACTGTGCACCTTAGTTCACCTTAAAAACACTGCCTTGCCCTCGGTGTCATCATCTATTTGGTGTCTCTGTCATTTTGGATTCTCAACTCAAGTTTGATGGATTAGAAAAACAGTACAAGGCCATCAAAACAAATTTAAACTGTTTATGTTTGAGAAGACCATGTATATCTGTCGAAGCAGCTGAAATGTATATGCAAGTCAGGATTTCATCATACTGTGTGACTGTCTGGGACTCACTCAGTAATCAAGCCTATAATGTTATTATACAAACAAACGAACCTTAAAGGAAATGGATTAAAGACCAATTAAGTGGCACCATGCCAATTCTTCAAAAATAGAATAAGCCAAATTTTGACAATTTTACAAAAGTTTTCATTCATAAAAACAATATATAAGTGTATAAATGGCCTTGCCCGAGATATAATCTGCCAACTGATCAAAAAATTATAGCGTAGTAAAATCTATGTTTATAAACTGTATTCTTACTTACAGTCACACACGCAACTTAACACACCATTTACACAGTCTTTTACAATACATACACACATACTGCAGACACATGCATAATTCGGTTTTATAAATTCATTTGTTTGGTTGTTTTAACAACTACTTTAGATGCCCTATATAAATTACATCTGTTGCACTGCTTATCTGTATTTAATAATGTTTTTCTGTATCATGCCTGTTAAATAAATAAATACATACATACATAAATAGGTTGTTTTCCATCAAATATGAAAACATTAGTTTTTCTAACAGTAGATGTCACATTTTGCATTTCAAAAGAGATTCCTGCCATGAATTCTTATGATGTTGAGTTCAGATCTTTTAAAGTTTTTTTAATTAGCCAGACATGAGCTGTGCCCTAAATCCAAAATCAACTTGAAATTATAAAAAACTGCCATGAATCAAACTGGGAAAAAACTACTGCTAATTTCAAATAGGGAAACTTGTGTACATTTTTTTATTATTTGTCTCAATCTCTCATCTCCCAAAAACACACATGCAGTGTACCTTGTTGAAGTCTTCACTTGTGGCTCTCATCTCCTTCCAGGTTTTGTTGAGCAGTTGGATGCAGATGCAGAAGAATTCCTCGAAGGAGCGATCGTGGGTAAAGAACATGGGGTGGAAGTCGTGGCAGTTTTCACTGGCTGTGGACACAAGAGAGAGAAAAGTTGTCACCTACAGTACAGCAGCAGCTTAAATGAAAGCTGATACCACTGAATGAAGCATATTATGGGGAAACTTAATTTGACTAATTAATTTTGAGTCATACAGAACTGTAATCACTTGTAGTTAGTGTCATAAATAACGCTCTAATTCATGCAGTAATTACCTAGTATTCATTGTGTAATTACAGAAGTGGAAATTAACGACAAATACAATACAACTACAATACTTTATTAGAGTTTTCAGGTAGCAGTACTTGACTTCCGTATTTATTTTTCTGACAACTTTTTAAGTTAAATATTGACAAGTAGCCTACTCTTTTTATTATAGCCTTTTTTGATCATTGATTTGTGATGTGTTTAGTGCTCATAAATTAGCGGTCTCAGGCTAATGTGTTGCTAATACAAAATTCTTGCAACTTTTACTTTACCGTTGGGCTAATGTATAGTTAAATCATTTTACTTTTATTCTTGTTGACTGTGTGAATGTTTCCTAGATTAATTACTGTGTTTTATTTCCTATGGGGACTTTATGTATTTACTGGGGATACTTGAGGGACAGTATAATTAGTTTGACACCTATACTTTTGTGAATCCAGTTTGTTATTACTGCTCTAATTAATTTTTGCAACATGTCTGGTTTAATTCTTCTTTAAGGTATTTTATCTTTTTCTGATTTATCATTGAATTTGTTGTGAACAGAGTGTGTATCCTCCCGTATCTTTAAAGGAGTAGTTTGACATTTTTTGGGAATTACATTCGCTTTCTAACCAAGAGTTAAATGAGGAGATTGATACTACTCTAATGTCTGTACGATGAATATGAAGCTGTAGCCAGCAGCCGGGTTATACTAGTTTAGCACAAAGACTAAAAACACGGGTAAACTGCTAGCCTACCACTGTCCAGAGGTAAGAATATACACCTAACATCACCTGCTTGTTTCAAGAAAAGTGAAAAGGCTTATTTCTTAAAATGTCATACTATTCCTTTAATACACTCACTGTATCAGTGTCTTATCCGACCATAGTCTTGATTTTTCTTTTTGTATGTAACCACTGCACACCCTTAATCAGAGCTCAATCAGTCTAATCCCAATAAACCTGATCCTGACTAACATTCACTACATGAACAGAACAGTTGGGCCAGCAAAGTTCCATTTACTTTTTATTTTTCTCCTCCACTAAGCGACTCATGCCATATGGTGGCCTTTAATTTATAAATATGTAATTGGGCCTGAAGGAATGTGGCCCCTAGCCTGGACCTGAACACCTGACTAATGCACAAAAACAGGGACAAGCAGCCCACACACACAGTCTACAGCATCTAAACATCACTTAGCTAGAAAATGTTACAGATGAAGTCATCAAATAACTGCTGCTTAGGGGTTCAAAAGTGACAAACGTGTTTGATGATCATACATGATGATGTATGACACTTTAGCTTCAAAGAATAAATCACCAGGCTCATGCATGCTAGATTCATATTAAAGTATGACCTATTTCAAGGAATAGAGAGTGATATCAAATGTGACAGACTGTTCATAAGAGATAATCTAACTGGTCTGGAAGGAATTTTCTGATTCTGCATTACAGAAGTTCATGTGTTTATTTCATAGAAACAACTATCGAGAATGAGATACAGTTCCCCAATGAAGCAAGGCTGCGTGTTATTGAAAATGTAACTCCTCATCAACTTCAAACACAAAATATCCCTTGGAGACAAATTGTGACCAGCAAACACTGTTCCAACTGGATTAAGTTGAGAGTTTTTCATTTTCCAAAACCAGAGGTGGTTTATTCTCTTTATTAGCAGTGCACTGAAGCGTTTCAATCCCCAATATTTGTGTGAGAGTGTGTTTGAAATAAGAATGAGTGGAAAGAGGGAAAGCAAGGGCTCTTGAGTGCCCAAACCACATTAACCAAGAGGTAGAATAACAAGGCTTGACTTGAACTAAATCTGTCTCCCTCTCATCGTCTTGCTAAAATGAGTGTCGCCCTTGTGCCAAAGGTTGGTTCATTTAAAGAGTTTCAGAGCAGAGCAGCAGGGCACTGGCCCACCATGAGCAGCCATGAAATTGGATGGAAGGGGTCAGGCCGCAATTGAAACTTCACAGTATAATGAGTGATGCCCGCAGGCCATCGGCCCAGCGACTTGAGCCTTGATTTGGAGCGATGGATGGGAGATTAAGGGGAGGGTGAGGTGGAGAAACCCAGGGGGATGTGCCACCAGTGCCGGTAGTCAATCAGGAAACTAATGGAGGTGAGCCAAAACAGATGCTGACTGGCGGCTTAGTCAACAGTACATTCCCCTCAGGGATACTGTAGAAACAGGGAAAAAGGGAAAGAGATAAAAAAAGAAAGGCTGAATAAAAAAATATATAAAAATACCTTTTTAGTCTTACTGGTCAAAGTTGTTGGGAAGGTTGAAGTTTGGAGTGATCTCTGAGCTAAATGGGCTGTTTATTGATAGGACCAACAGAGCCCTGAGGTGGCAAGGTGAGGGGAATTACATGTCAAGGCGTATTTAAGAGATACAGACAGTGTGCAGTCTCATGTGGCTCGGCAGAAATTTCTCCATCCTGAGGTTTTACAAAGCATGCTGAGTTGCAGACAGTTTTATTACCTCCAGCAGGGCTCAGCAGGACCTGAAGCAGCACTGCGATGAGGCAAAAATCACTATAGTGTTCATGCTCAAAATAGTTCACAAACAGTGTTCTGCATTGTAATGCTTTTATTGCAATTGTACCCAAATGGTAACAGAGTGTGGATCACTAAATATTTCATCAAACAAACATAATTCATCCATGCAGAGGAAATAATTTAAGAGGGGGGAATCTGGGCACAGCTGCTCTGCATTTTAGCTAACTCCTGAGATGAACAGTATGGGGTCTAATACTTACATCTATGAGAAAAAAAATCATAATATAGTCTTGAACATGCAGTGTAGTCAGTATCAGGACAGTCTTTTCCACAGTTTTTCGTTCCACTCTAACCCAATAGGTTTCAAATAACCCCTAGACATTTCATTTTTAACCTAGAGGGTTTGAATAAAAAGGAATAATATTTGCACTTCGGTTCATTAAATGTAGATGCAAACACCCTCAAATTAAAGCTGAATGTCAGCATTTTAACCTCATAGTTGCTGTTCCATTTCAAATTCAATGCAATGCTATCCTAATACTTACAGTTGCACTATGTTTCATTAAGCCTTTAAGAATTACCAGCTGTTTGAATGTATATTTTTTCAGAAGAATAAGGAAACAAAAAACAATTTAGTACAGTATCTCCTTTTTCTACATTGCAGCTGCTTTCCAGCAAGCTGAAATGTCACGACTGAATCATTCTCACCACTGCACAAATGCACTTAAAATTATCTGCCTGAATGGAGATGGCACTGTATGAGTGCAAAGTCATGTTACTGTGATTAGGTAACTATTGCTTTAAGCCTTACTAGCCTTAAACCGGCCTTGTTTTTTTTTTTTTTACCAGAGCAATGCTTCAGCATTATTCTGACTGACACTGAAGCTGCAATGATGAAATAAAAACATCTGCTATAAAATAAAATACTGTACCACACATCACGCTGACTGATGGGGCTTAGTAGCTGGATTTGCTGTACTGAAGGTCTTTACTTCAGAATATAACCAAGTTCCTCGCCACGCTTTCCCCCAAATCGTTAGGCTGCATGCAACCTTAATCTGAGGCTGACCTCAGCCACTGAGTGTGTATATGTGTGTGTGAAAACAGGCAACAGGGAACTATTAGGAAACTACTTTTAACACCGTAACTGTCATTACTGGTCTCACATTAAGAGCACTGGACAAGTGAGGCTACCTCATAACAATGTCTTTCTATAAGAGGACAAATGGGTGAGACTTATTACTCAATAAAGTTTAAATACAGAATACTTGAGAGGATGCATTTAACCTTTTTATGGGAGTGTCTCAATACAGAGTGTAGCTGGCTGTCACAGCGTAAAGTAGGTATTTTGTCTTTGCAGTTAATGGAAAACCACTTCTATAACATCACCGATTGGGAGGTGACCAGATAGAGCCGCACATCCACAGCTTCTTCCTTATGAGTTAAGCTGCATTCTACCAACACTTTCTTCTGTTTTTTTCCCCCCAATACTGCCATTACTTAAAATTCCCTTTTTTTATGTGATATTGAAAACCACAAAATGCCATGACCCATGTCTCAAAAATGGCTAAGAAACCTGAGACTCTTAACTTTTAACTGGACTCTTAATTGGTTGAAACGGGTTATGTAAAACCCCTTCTTTCTTCCTTCCGCTGAGAAACAGCCTTCTCTCCAAAGGCAGGCTAACGTGGTCATGGAGATGGGGTGGGCGACTGGACACATCAAGTGCCTGAGGAGTCTGACACTTTTCGATGGATGAGTCACACAGCCACACACACAGCCACACACACACAGCGACACACACAGCCACACACACAGCCACACACACAGCCACACACACAGCCACACACACAGCCACACACACAGCCACACACACAGCCACACACACACACACCTCTGCCTGTAGCTGAAAGACACGCCATGAAACAGCAGGGTAGATATGAACTCTCTCTCAATTTAAGTCACTATTTATGACTCTTTCTAGCCAAGCATATGGGTCCACAGCCGAAAATTTAGATGGATGGAAAATGGGCTGTAATGAGTTTTCTTTGTCCTGCATGCTTTCCATCCATCTGTACAGCCAGATGTTCAGTGCTTGGACCACCCATAAAGTAGGTAACAGGACACTGTGATGACCAGTTTAGGTTATGCTGGTCCATATGCCCACATGGATCAGCACAACTTGATGCTTTACGGTTACGGTGCAATACTTTGTGACCATATGTCACTACAAAATTATAACAAATATACAATTTGGTGGTACAACTGGTTGCTGGTTAGTTTGTTGTGACACGTAAGTGCAATAACAACTACACAACTTCCCCCTGGACATGATGGAGAGTAAACGTTTTGCTCAAGGACACCTCAACAGGGTAAAAGCTGAAAGCCGTTTCAATTATAGTGTTACAATAGGGCTGCAACTTAGTGTATAGTGAAGAATGCCCATCACAATTTCCCAGAGCCGAAGGTGACGTCTTCAAATTGTTTATTTTGCCTGACCAAACGTCCAAAACCCAAAATGTAAAGTATTCCCCTTTACAATGACTTTATAGGGAAAAGAAGATCCTCACATTTGAGCAGTTGGAACTAGCAAATCTTTATCAATAATAAAACATCCCCAGTCGCACGACTGCACTGTTGCAAGGACTTCTTGAGCAAACAAAGTGTCCCGAATTAATTCAATTAGTTTAAGAGTCAAGAAATCTGAGGTATAAACACACACACATTCAACAAGTTTGCACACAACATTTCTGATGCAGATCCAGAATCTCTTGTCCACACTGCTGCATTCACACAATGTGTGAGTGTGAGTGTTCACATGCTTACCCTCACGGCTAGCCTTGTAGTCACATCATTTGAAAAGCCTACTTTTGCTGTGTTATGTATTTGGAATGATTCATTGACAAGTGAAACAAGATACAAAGAGATGTTGTATAGCTCTTTTTATATTAGCTGAATTGATTGTATTAGCGTTAACACTGAATTTGAGGGTAAATGTAACTGCCAGTCTTTTCATCAAGTAAGATAAAACATCGCATGTATAAATTCACAATATTTATGACTCGGAATCACAACTCGGGAAGCTGATTTTGTTCTGCCTCGGCTGCTTCCGATTATGGCCTGAACGTAATGATGTGACTGTGTCATAAGCTCTGTAGGCAGAGTTCCAAGTCATTGGTTGCAGACTAAATTAGACACATCGGTACAGTGACGTTCCACAACATCACACAATATCATCATGATGGCAAGCCAACTCAGAGGGTGTACAGAGTTCTCTCCTCCTCTCATTTTCCCTCCATCCATCTATCTCCTGGGATGTGTGTGTGGCTGGGCTGAGGTCAGGGGTCACCGTCATCTCCCTGCGTGACTTGATTTGTGTGTGCATGTGTGTGTGTGTGTGCGCGCGTGTGTGAATGCAAGTGTGACTGAGTGTGGGACAGCTGTCGCCCGTCATGCTCTTATCAAAGTCCATTCAATGTGAGGGCTCTGTGACGTCAACTAAGAGCTAATTACTCAACTGGACACCACACAGATTAATTCTGGAGAGGAGAGAGGTGACTAAGCATGTGTGTAAAAAATGTATGTGTGTGCAGTTGTGTGTCTGTTTGTGTGTGTGTGTGTGGGTATCTGTGTATGTGGGAGAGACTTGAGGGCTGAATGCCACCCTGACATCTGTCAAGGTCCAGTGTGTATTTGTTTGTGCGGATGTGTGTCCGTGAATGTGCACAAAGTAAGCGAAACAACCGCCAGAGTCACCTTGCAGCTATGCCACATGATGAATACACAGCAAAAAGTGTCATCCTCACTCTAATTACAATACCAGCATGCCCTGATGTCCAACTGTGACAAGGGGAGTGTGTGTGTGTTTTTTGCACGTGTGTGTGTGTGTGTGAGTGTGTGTCCAGCGAGCAGCGTCAGCACCATCTTTCCGGTCCAGTCACTGTTTGCGTGTGTGCAGGATGCCAAGGCAGCAGGTACACAGAGATGCAAACCACGGCTGGCTTGATGACTTAGCAAGCTGACAGTGTACTTCTCATGCTACAGCAAACAACACCACAGCGTCAACGTACAGACACTGGTAATGCATACAAGGCTTATAGTATCAAAGCAAATCACTCACTAAAAACTAAAAACTCTAGTGTGCATTTGCTATGGTCTCACAAACACAGAATCCTAAAAATAATTTTCCTATACAAAATAAACTTAAGACTATTTGTCAACAGTATTGAATTAGAATTCTTTATTTTGAATTTATTATTATTATTATTATTATATACATTATTATTATTATTATTATTTATTGAAGTTTCCCATTTCAGGGAGGAAGAGGAGCATATGAGGAACCTTGATTAGATATGGATGGAAACAGGGAAAAGTCTTTTATTTCCTCTGTGGTTTCTAATTACGTAACTAAACCATTTTATCATGCAGAGTCCCTAACAATGGTCAAGATGCATTAGAGGAAAGAGGGAGAGCAAGAGATAGCAGCAGATGGAGAGAAAGGAAAATGAGACAGAGGGAGGCATGTAGCGAATCCATCAGCGCTCTGGACTGAGACACATATCCAACAAATTTAGCAGTACATCTGCTTTCACAGACTCGTATTTTCTCAAATACAATAAGGCTTGTGCAACTGCATCTAGCTGCGAGTTCTCAATCAAGTCACAGCTGCCCCAGGTTGCATTTATTAAAAATACAAAACCACAACTCATATCTTTCATCTCTCAATACAGCCGATATGGGGGCTACAGTACTGACTATAATACGGACCTCATGCCAGATTCTTCTGATGGAAAATCTCAAATCAGACGGTGTGAGTCATGATTACGCAAACACGCAATCTGTCAGCGTTTGCCCAAATTCAGAAACAGAATTGTTTTATCATAACAAAACAACAGAAAAGTCTCCAGCTTACATGCACATATGTGCACATGCACACATACATACATACGCACATGAGAGCACACAAACACAGCTTGTATATGTGCATAAATTATAATTATAATAACATTTACACACGACAAAAATAACATACATGTATATCATCATAAACCAGTTTAACTTAGTACTCTAACTATGATTAAAAATGAAGCATGTGCTGTGTGTGTGTGTTCGTCAGTGTATATCTAGTGAAATGCTAGTGGTTTGTCTGATTTCACCTTTGACAAGGTCTACTAGTAAGGAGCCTTTCTGGAGAGCAGCTTCTGTTTCTTGAGAGCACAGTGTATAAGGGGGGCAGGTTGCTGAGAATCTCTTTGGAGAAAACATAAAAACAAAAAGGCAACAGTGTCATAGGATGGCTTGTGTTTCATTCGCCACACTACTTCAGTCCACCAAGGGTTGTTGAGAGCTGACAGGGGACAGGAGTCTGAAAAACTCCAAGGATGCTAGAAAATGTGAGATTCTCAAGCACCCATCTGTCAAGTTTGTTATTTGTGCACTCCAATTTAAAAACCTTTTGCTGGTGTATACCTGAGGCTACGAAGTGGAAAGCCCTGAAGAATGTTCCCCCCTTTAACACAAGGCTGCAACTGACAACTGTGTGAAGTGGTTGCTGACTGCTAAATAGATCCTCATGTCACGACTTGAGGGATACTTGGAATTCTACGCTTGGCCTTCGCTCCTCTCGCCATCATCCGCTCGTGATTCATGGAGGGAGACTTACGGGAGGGATTAGCAGCTAAAACCTCAAGACTTAACAAGTCATTTCAAATGGGATCACTTTCCAAGCTAATGGTCAGTTAACACTAATGTAAGCGTGCTAATGTTTGATCTCAGACATAAATTCTCATCCAACTGATACCTAATTAGTGGAAGCAACTGCTTACAGAGGAAGTCCACTGAAAACGATAAATGAGACAGGACACAAACATATTGTGAAAGGTAAATTTCATGCACTATAATTTAGCAAGCCCTTCCTTCATGTTTCATTAAACTCTTTAAGAATTGCTAAAGATTTAAAAACAAATATGGAAAATAAACACTAAGATTTATGAAGATTTAGAAAGTCATATTCGTATTAATTACTGGATAATGTAATGACTTGTCAGCATGTGAGAAAAACGTCTCTCTCAGTGGGTCAGAAATTTGAAACAGTTTTCATGGTGAAAAACTATCCAAATGTCTACAGTCCTCCAGTATGCTCACTGTGATTCACAACTACAACGCCCATATGTATAAGAGTTGTAGTTGTTCAATACTAAACACAATTTTTGTGTCATAAAATTAAGAAAAACTATGAATAATGAAAATGAATAACTTACAAGTTGAGTAGTAGATACTTATGTTACATTAAGTGGACAGAAGCCCTAGAATGTTCAGCTTTTCAGAGAGACTGATGAAATAAATGCTCAAATAATGGCAGGATAATGTGATGCAAAACCATTTTAAAACTGAATTTAAGATGTGACATTTTCGGTTGCTATTTACTCTTCAACCCCAATGCATGACTGCATGCTCAAACATGACATTTCATTTTGACCATGACCATGAGTGTCAGTATGTGTGTGTTAAATCTACATCTCAGTAACACACTAAGGGCCAGTCCAAACACATCCCAGCATTTCAATCTCACACTGGGGCATTTCTCAGGAGTGTGTGTATGTGTGAGCTTGTGTTGTTGTTTTCATCAGAGCACAGCAGGCAACTCAGGAATGTCATTACAATGGGAGTTGTCCAGTTAATGAGTTTGGATGACCCTGAATCACCTGCTGGGCTTGAGCATACTGTATACCCACACATACTTGCTTCATAGTGACTGTGATTCCTGCACAAACTGAGCTTTAGATTTTTCTTGTAATGGCAGGTGATGGGACATATGAAGGACATATATTTTTGACAGGAAGCAGCAAGGTTTATAGGAAATTGGCTGTAATCTTAAGAAAAAAGAATGTCATGCTCATAACTAAGCAAGTAAAAAGGAAGATATAAACTTTAATACTGTCCTTGAGAGGAGAAAAAAAAATCTATAAATGCACCTAAATAGAAAATCAATCCAAATAATCCACATGATGTATTGCGTTGGTGTACTATGCTCATGAGGTAACACAGTAGAGTGGAGCTGTCTATGGTGCTGAACATGGCCTTTTGTTCTGACCTTGGCGGATGGCTCTCTGATGGAAGACACAGTTACAAATATAAGGACATCATGTGACTGTCAGTCTGGAGCCTGCCCAGACCCACCTCTGTGTGTGTGTGTGTGTGTGTGTGTGTGTTTGCTTTTACATGGACAGGTCTGGTGTCTTTTTGTTTTTAACGTGTGTGTCTGCTAGCATGTGTGTGTCCATACCAGGACCTGCCATGGCTCACCACCCAGCTCCCCATCTCAGCAATGAGATGCCACACCGTGAATGACCAAGCAGGGCCATTACTCACCGTGCCTGGCCCTTTCTAAAACACGTCATAAATATTCCATGGGCAGGAAAGACTGAAAAGTCATGGCTTGGCACCTCAGCGACGCAGATTCCATTAAGCCCTGAGTTCCAGCAGAAAAATGGTTGGGACAATTAATCTTTTAGGATCTGAAGCAAGACAACAACAAGTGCAAGAGGGAGAGGGAGAAACAGAAAGGGTATGAATTAATGGAAGAAGGTGAGAGAGGGGGGACTGAGAGAGGGGATAGAGAGAATGACACCTGCATAGTGTTATGAATTATGTAGAATCCAGCAGCACTGACAGCTGATTCAACCAAACAAGCTCCTTTACTTCCTCTCTCCAGACCACATCTGCATAGAAAAAAAAAATATCTCAACAACAAAAAAAAGGGGAAAATGTCAAAACATCTCAAAATGAGGATAGCGCTAAATGGAAAAGTGGAATGGAGGAAAATCTGTTGCCCTGAAAGAGCACTTAGACATCTGTCATGCCAGACTCTTGAGTGGCTTCTCTGTTATTTATTTCAGAAACACTACACAGACACTACTTGCTTGTGTGATGGTGTCAATTTTGTCAAATTCATGGGACAGAAAAAGAAAAAAAACCAGGCCATGAAAGCATGAGAAAGGATTACAAGTCTGAGAGGGACAGATGTTCTTTAGACCCAAAGAGAGAGAAAAACAGAGGGAGCCTGAAAGAAAGAGTGAGAAAAATTAAGCTAGAAAGAGAGCCTGAAGAGGCGAGCAGGGAAGAAAGGCAACTTCAACAGCCACGACAAATCCAGTATCCCTCCGTGTTTCATCCCCGTGAGAAAACAAGACGAGAGTGTCTGGCCTCTGCCAGAGCCATACTGGCATTTCACACAGACAGAGAGAGCAAATGAGCCACTAAGACGTCACCACGGTCACCATTAATCCGCTGTCTCTTTCTTCAGCCTTTATCCACAAAGGGATGCGGAGGAGAAAAGGGGAATATTTCACAAAAACACACACACACACACACACACACACACACACACACACACACACACACACACACAAAAACGCTGAAATTAACTTTTTTTCTGCACCAGGGGTCTGGACTACCTTTATAGAAACTGTTTCTGAAAGGCAACCATGACTTTTTAATGGAGAATTACAAAGTGCTTGTGTTCTGGTTTGCTTTAATGAAGTGTCCACTAGCAGCTTTGCTCTGCACTATGAAACATTTAAACGGTACAGCTACTTCAACGGCTAAATCGCTTAGCTCTTGCATGGTTTGTATCTCCGGCAGCACTTTGGCTTAAGACTATTTACAAGAGAACATCTGCAAGTTGACATTTTCACCTGATGATGATGCATCATGAAAAGTCAGAGGATTGGAAGTTATTACAATTCATCCTGAGAGGGTCATAAAGATCTGTAACAAATTTCACAACAATTCATCCAATAGGTTTTCTTTTTGTCTCAGTAGGGAAAAACACAGGGGCAAATAATAAAATAAATGATGGATGAATCCCATTTAGCTGAACATGCTGGCTCACTGTCACAGTCGGACACGTGAATACAACAGAAACCCCGTTAATGTTATCAGTAGCACCTGTGCTTTTCCTACTATGACAAGTCAAAATGGCTGCTGTGAAAAAGGCCTGTGGCTATCAAGAGTTTTCACTAAAATACACAAATGTCAACCTCATGCTGGTTCAAGAAGAAAAGGGGAACACCAAAGTCAGCAGGCCTCATCCTCTGGGGACCATGGATAGCGAATGCCATCCCTAGAGCCCTGCCAGTCTGGCTAAAAATAATTTTAGGGTAATGTAGAACAGGAAATAAAAATGACTGCTTGAAATGTCATTGTTGCACTTCAAGTTATTGGTGAATTAATACACCACAGTTTTTTAATATTATTGTGACTCAAATACCACACTATCAAAACTGATAAAACATTACAGAGACAAAGACACCCTCCAACATCCTCGTTAGCGTCAGGTATTTCATTGTTTCTCTGTTGAAAGGTCAACTGAATGATGGCAGTTGGCGCAGAGCTGAGACTCATTTTTCTCCCTGCTTTCCTCTGGGGAAACGCATGCTCATGCCCCTACATTACACACAAACTTATAGTTTTTTCTAATGACCAGCCGTTACTCACTAAGCGTTTACAACACCTGCCTGGCCCATGTTACATTTATCCTACTCATACATTCGTTAGTGCATGTTAATATACGCAGGGCTAATGGGGTATGTATGAAAATGCACTTAGCTCTCTACAAGAGATGATGCAGTGCAGCTTATGACTACTCTGGGATACACTGGCTTCTTCCCATAAGGATAAGACGCATATAATGCTCTGTGGGTGCGAGCCTATGCAAATGTTTACTGTAGTTGTGACAAAGATGGATGGGAACATAAGGATTTGGGACACAGTAAATATACATAAATCAAAATGTTGTCTTTCCTCTCCTGTCCCCAGTGACTTCCTGCAAGAGATTTGTTTTATTTTATTACCTTTGCATATCATTTTTAACTGTTCGCCCATATATGACCTACTTGTGTATATGGGAATCATGTCATGTTTTAACCAGGGGTGTGTGCGGTTTTACAGCAGCGGACAGTATCTCACACAGACAGATCATTCTCTGCAGGTTATAGATTCACCTTACCAATTCTTATATGTACCCCCGATTTTACACACACACACACACACACACACACACACACACACACACACACACACACACACACACACAAACTCACTGTACCACATCATAAATATTAAAGGTAGGTTCAGTCTCCCGAGCTGACAGCCTCAGTAAAGAGGACAATATACAGCCACTGGGAATAAAAAGGCCCAGAACTACGAGTCAAGGTCAGTGCTAGGATTCAACTCCAGCACTCAGTCTTGCAGGGAAATTTCAGTATAATAACCTAACACAATCTTAATTTTAATCTATAATAATAATAATAATAATAATAATAATAATAATAATAATTGAAAATGCTATTTGCTAAGGAAAAAGTATATCATGAAAACCAGGAGAAATCACTATATGTATATGTATATATATATATATATATATATATATATATATATATATATATATATATATATATATATATATATACGTATATACACACACACACACGTTTGGCAGAATATGCTGGTCTGGTTGCATATTCTGTGAATATCTTTTGAGTAAGATACATGCAATCCTGCACTTGCTCCAGCTCTTTTTATAACAAGCAAGTCTCTCAAAAACAAAGTCTTATTCATAATGATGGCCTGGCATTCATACTAGGGATTTAGGTCTATTGCATAAGCCCTCAAACTAAATGCTTAGAGTTAAAGAGCTAAAGAGCCTTAGAGATAAAGATGTTTGCTTATTTTGGTACAAGTCTGGTTGCTTAATCTGCATTTTGATAGGAATGAGGTCAAACCGATATTTCTAAGAGAGACTAAAGGGAAGTAATTTCAGTCCGCTAAGAGAGAAGATCATAAGGGCATGTCCAGTAGATCACATTTGGATAAAAACTAATGAGACACTGAAATAAAATAAAGCCCTAAGACACACTGTACAGAAAAAAAACATCACAGGAACAAGTAGATGCACCAAACAAACAGAACTAGGAAGAAATAGCCTCAAGATCACTCAAAAAATGTGTGTTCACATGTCAAATAGCACTGCAGGAGAAATGACCTGTCCCCCTCCCGTGACCCCTATGCTGGACTAAAACCTTCTACTCACCCACCCCGTCTCTCCAGGTCAAGGCACGCCTGTCGGGTAACTACATTTGTGTAATAAAGCAGTGTAGACAGCACCATTCTGATTAAAATAAAAATATCGAAATGCATTTGCCTTTGCCGACTGATGTGCTCAGAATTTGATGAGGACAGGGAGGAAGGTGGAGACATTTTGCATTAGAGCAGAGTCTGGCAAAGATAAGAGCATATTAAAAAAAAGGATAGGAAAATTACAATATGCTAAGAAATGTTACAAAAAATATTTCTGCACATTCTTATCTCGTATTGAAACCTAGCCTGGCACTTTTATCAGCAATGTTAAAGACAAATGAGAGAATTTCGATGAAATCTCTCAGAGCATTTTTAAAGGCAGAAATACAGTGGACACTATTCTCTCATGGAATAACGTTTAGTCCTCACTGCAATTTCCAGACAGAGTGAAGAACCCTGCAATGCAGCCAAGTCTAAATTCTTTATAAAAAAAAAAAAAAAAAGAGACATGAGCAGATCAAAAGGGCACATCAGTTTAAAACTGGGCTAAGAATGCCGTCTCCCTCCCTACAGGGAGCAGCAGGGGTCAGTCTGGAGCGGAACTGAGACCAACTCGCCCATTTAAACAAGTAAAGACAAATGAAAAGGGCACATCAATTTGGAGTGGACGTGGGCACAGCATCTCTTTCTCTGTGCAGTGTGCCTCCCAGGGGCGGTATATTAGGCTGAAAGGGGCTCAATTGGGGCGAGGTGCATTACTAAATAATGAACTCCCAGCAGCACAATTACTGAGCATAATGGCTGCTTTCATCTTAACAGGGAGGGAATGTGTGCACTTGAAAGTATGTGTGTGAATGTTTGTATTTTTGTGCACATAAGTATATGCATCTCTGTGGGTAAAGCAGTCCCTGAGTTACCTTTTCTATTGTCTATATGCTCATTCTTGAGGTACTGTGAGCAAAACAAGAGGAGTGAGATAAGGAAGAACAACCTGTAACAGTACACTGAGTGTGGAAGGTGTGTGTGTGTCTGGTTGCTGATGTAGACTTACGAAGCTCGCCCACTTTCAGAATCTCACAGAGCATCTTGGTCAACTCGATGCTGCTGCGGCCAAACGGACACTCGTGCTTATCTTCTCGGCTGCTGTTCTCCAGGACGATCTAGAAACACAGATAATCAAATAAGCCTGACAAGAAATACCAGGACCATATTTCCTCACGATGCAGTGGCTGTAAGTCGGACATTTAAGTTCTGTCCTCCAAGCCCTAATATTCCTTGAATTTAGGTTATATTAAAAATAGCGTGTAGATCTGGATCCAGATGCAGATTAAAGCCTCTAGGTAAAGGATGTATGCAAAATTGCATTATGTTTCATTCTCAGTGTTACCGGGTGTTAGTGGCACACATTGCTGTCTGCCACAGTATCTTTTTTGACACTACAGTTAGAAGTTGCCAAAGACAGAAATGTTAAAATCGTACAGGTAGGGGAATTTGTAGTTAGCATTAATTTAAAGTGAGTGCTATGCTGGCTTGTCACAATGAAGGTTATTTTCCCATAAACATTTGCATTATTGTTGAAACTATTAATCATTATTTGACCTTATCTGACCATCTAAACTATCTGCTTGGAAGCCAAAAAAACATAAATGAAATCTCAACAGAAAAAAATTCACTCTAATTATGTGGATGGTGGCAGTACGCCATAAATGAGGCCATCAAGGTCCCACTCATTTTAGCTGGTGACAGTTTAATTTGGGGAATTGGAGGCTGTGTTTTCTCCTTCTGGTCGACTGATAAGAGCTGAGGCGGCACTACTGTGACATCTCTTTTCTCACTTTCAAGTCCAGAAGCTATGATAGTTACACATTAACATTACGATAGAGTACACACACAGATTTGCAGGTGTGGTGATTAAACTGCTGCATGCGTGCAGTTGATACAAATATACGCACAAACTTTAATTACAATAGAGGGCCATATGGCTGCCATAAAATGGTTCAAATTAACCAGAATTATAAAGTAAAAACACACTAACCACCAAACCAGTGACTAATATATCCTATTATAGACAATCACTACAGTTATACTATATCTATGAGTACTACCGAAGACAATAAAATCATGTTGACGGTCATGTAAAAGTTACAAAAATGCTTATAGCCATTACACAGTTGCTTGCTCAGAGACTGACACTGAAAGGAATGAAACCATTTCTATTGTCTGGGCAGAGCAACTTCATGAAATGCAGTTTTAGCTAAGAGAAAATTTGGGAACAAGCCAGAAACTACAAACCAGCGAATGAGCTGGAGGGGAGAAGTTTTGGTAGTGTTTGTATTAGTGTCTCTACATAGGGCATAACTGCATATGAAAGTGTATGTACATGCTTACCCTGATGTAGGCGTCTTGGTGTTGCTTGGCAAAATACAACATGTTATCCAGAGCCAGCATGCCTGGAGGAATCTGGGTGAAATCCACAGCTGGATTCACATGGTTCTGAGAGAAAGAGGAGGAGGGTGAGACATACTTCAAAACATACTACCAAATCTCCTTTCAACTTTTATTGTTTTAGGTACTATCTTTTAGGTACTGCATGGGCTCTTTTTCCCAGCACAAATAAGCAGTCAAGCAAACACACTGGTAGTTATACAGTACAACCAGTTTTACAGTTTTGTCTTCTGGGTTCCAATTTAATCCTTCAGCAGTTGACTGACCTTTTGAAAACCCAGCAAATTGTTCACTGTGATGGATTATCTATTGGTACTGTCCAGAAAACTATCTATATGCATACTGTATGCACCCAAAAGTATAAACAATTTTTAGTTTGGGCTAAAACCACCAATACCCAACGTTTCAAAAAACAAACCTAAAACGTTGCATTTACAAGCTTGCTTCTCTAACCTCTACGCTACCACCTTCCATAACATCTAAATATTGTATGAGATATGCAGATATATGCAGCCTGTGCTGTCACAATCTATCATACTTAATTCCTACCAGAGATTGCAGAGAATTCAGTCGACTAATGATTCAATCCACACATACACATGCAAACACATCACTCTGAAGCTCATCTTGAGTTTAAAAGGTGAGACAGGATATTGAAGAAGAAAGCGACAGGAAGAGGAGGAAGGAAAGCAGAGGATGAAAGAGGAACAAGGACACTGAGATCTGGCTCATCACTTTTGTAATTCTGCCTGACAAGAGGCAGACTTATAGGCTTAAAACAGAAACAGACACCCAGGCACATGCATATCTTAAATATACCCTCATATGGACATGCGTGTGCAACAAACCCTACTTAAATAACCTGAGGGTATTAGATGGGAAACAAATTATCTCAGCAGTGATAAGGTCTATCTAGAGAATTAAGGCTTGCATATGTGTGTGTGTGTGTGTGTGTGTGTGTGTGTGTACGTGCACAGCATGTTTGTGGGTCTCTGTGTGCGCCTGCAAGCTGTCTAGCGTGGAAAGCAGACTAAGGATTTTAGAGTGGGTTTTCTCCACACTAGTGGAGACAAGGCAGTCCAATTGTCCTTATCTTTACTGAGCACACTGCAGTGGGAGTGTGGATGGGAAGAGCCCTGAAACAGCTCTGGGCTTATACCAAGCCACAGTGGGTTTAGTTCAAGTTCCTATGCTATAGTTAGACCACTGCATAAAGTCTCTCTCTCTCTCACACACACACACACACACACACACACACCTGTATGTACAATACATTAAAACACACATGCTTTATGGTAGGGAGATGAGAGAATGAGAAAGAAAGTAGTTAACAAAATCGATTTAGGGAAAATGCGAGTGAGAACAGATTAAAAAGCCTAAGAAAGGTCATACAGTACAAAGTATATACGTACAGTATAATAGAGAACTAAGATTAACATTCATGAACACAGAAAACACTTCAAAACCAGTGGTGGAAACATTTACTCAAAGACTATACTTTAAATTTATAAAGTTTAAGGCACTACATTTGATAGGGAAATATTTGAACTCCATTACATGTATTTTTAATTTTCAGATTAAGAATCTGCATACAAAATATTGGTTTATAAAATACAATGCATTTTTATATACTAAAACAGTGGATGCACTGAACTAAAATCCAGTACATAAAGTAACCTAGCTCCAACTCGAGCAGCTACAACAGTAAAATGCTGCTAATGCAGTAATACATCAGTATTAACTATCTAATAATGTCATATAAGAAAATATCGGTCAGAGTCATTCTACTGTAGAACAAGTACTTTTACTTCTTATACTTTAAGTATATTTCGCTGACAAAACCTATTACGTATTACAGTAGTAGGCTTAGGCTGTGTAAAGGATCTGAATATTTCTTCCACCACTGTTCAAAAATAATTTCTCTGGGCATGCCTAAACAGATACACACGATCATGTCTAATTAACAACCGCCCCCTGTGGACAGACTGGCTTGTGTTTTCCTTTCTGATCTCAGTCTTGAGAGCGTGCGTGCGTGCGTGTGTGGAGCAACCAGAAAATAAGTGTATTTATGAAGCACTGTGAAACACATGCCAAACTTACAATGAACCCGAGCTTCTTGTAGTCGCGGGTGTACATGGACTTGCGTTTCTCAATGCTGCCACTGTTGTTGGGCTCACACTCCACGTCAAAGGCAATTCTCCGCAGCTCAAAGATGATGTCCCTCTGAGCCTGTGACACGCAGAGAAGAATATTAAAGAGCTGCTCATAAATCCATCTGTCTTTTCTTCTATTCACCATTTTATAATTTAAGAATGTTTCAGCCTCATCTCCGCTGTCTGGGGTCTTGCAGTGCCCAAGGCAATCTGGCCAACAGCCATGTCTCTCTACTGTTTTTATTACTTGGCCAACCTAAAATAACTGGTTTTTGAAACCTGGCCAGATCAGGCCCAAACTGCCCAAGCTGCTGAATAAAAGATTAATGATTGTTTACTCCGGGCAGCTACATCATGCTCGGCTGTCCTTGTGGAGGATTCCTCTATGACATGTAGCCCTGTTCTTTTTCCTGACAAGGGATTCTTCTTTGCACTCTTGCGTGGTCTGAGGTTACTTGTACAATGTAGACTACAGTTAGACTGGGATGCTCTGGCTGCTGGCTTCCATCTTGCTAACATCTATTTTTAAAAGACATGACTGGTGATATTCTATATTTTTCTTACTGTTAACAAAAAAAAAAAACAACAACAATGAATTAATCCTGCTAACAAGTATTGTCTGTGTATTTAAAGCGTATTCCTCTGTGCCATAGAGCTCCATTGTTGTCCAAATCCACACCGGAAACACAAAATCAATCTGCTGCTGAAAATAATCCCCAACAAATACACAATTACCTCCTTTTGACTGTTATTTGCTCAAAACTACAGTGACCAGCTGTTTTAGGAAATGACTCAGCTATTTAAAAATGAAACTCTATATTTGTGACCTGTTTAGAGAGATGAACATAGAATATCACCAGCCTCATCCTTTAAATTGTTACACACCACATTACTTCCTTTTGTCATGTGATTGTTTGCTAATTGAGTAGATCAGGATAGCTTTCTTTGTAAATCTCTGTAAAACATGTCTGCAATAACGTGATAAAGTGATATGCTGCTATGCTGATAAACTACCTCTTTCAAATAAGCTACATGGAGAAAACGAATACAATCATTTTTACTGTTCTTCTTTTGCTATATGTTGCAGGATATTTTGATATACTTTAAGTTTGTTTAGGTTGTGAAGTTCTTTGTGTATTTACTGAAATACAAACTCTAATACTACCACTAGTGACTCTAACAAATCGGTGTTTATCAATTGTTTTAAAATGCTTTGAAGATAATGGTGTCATCTCCTTTCCCTTTTTAGCATCTACCCATTTGGCTACCCCTTCATCCACGAATCCCTCCGTTCACAGTTTGAAGAATCCCCCGTTCACCTGGTCCTGCGGATCCATCTTGGTCATCATACGGTCCTCCAGCAGGTTGAAGGTGAGCACCTGCAGCACATACAGCTGGTGGGCCATCTCATCGTTAATCGGTGTGGGGCTCCGGATCACGTTCTGCATGGTGTGGAGGACAAACAGAGGAGGAAGAGAAGGAGGGTGGCAGAAGAGCAGGGGAGAGTCGGAAGGAGAAGGGAGTGAAGGAGAGAGGATGGGTTTTGGGGTCAGAAAGATGAGACATGGTTTTTCGTAGGAACACAATACGACATAGCAAAGGAGAATAAGAGGATTTCAGAGTGAATGAGGAGGATTAGAAAGCATAAGTCAGATGAGGGAATAGGAGAGGGAGAAATTAGATTCAAGACAAGTGAGAGGATGAAAGAAAGAAAGGGGAACAGGTGTGAGAAAGTAAGTACAGTAGATAATAACCAACGATTTGAGACAGAAGTGGCAGGTGTCACATTCCTTTTTGATATCGCTCTGGTGCAAAGGCATAAACCCGAAACAGAAATAAAGACAGACAAAGAGAGACATAGAAAGACACACAGAGACAGAAGGATACACTCGAGAGATAAAGAGGAGAAGTGCATAGTTAGACTTACACTCAGAATGATGGAGCGCAGCTGTTTCTGGGCAAGAATATGGGCCATCTCCTATAGAGGGAGAAAGAAAAAGAGATACAAGGAAAGACATTAAGAAAAAACTGAGTGAGAAGATAAAGATGACACACAAAAATATACCAACAAAAGAAATAATGTTTTAAGGGTTTTCTATGTTATGAGGAGTGAATGCGGGAAAAATAAACCAAAACTGCCATGGCACACTGCCAGGGAAGCAGTCACAGGCTGTGAAAAATAAGAAAGCCATCCCAAAAAAGAACTTAATCTTAAAAAGGGATACTAAATGCACTTACTGATGCCTTCTACAGTGCAAACTACAAAGTGTGCTAATCAAGGGTGCACTTACTGTCAGGGGACAATTTAGGATGTCCACAATGTGCTCATCAAACTACCATATCGTGTGCAGTGAGGAAACAAAGTCAGAGACAGAGAGACAGAGAAGGTGAGTGAGTGAATGTAGAAAAAAAGAGTCCGAGAGGAGGTATAAAAAAAAATAATAGCTCTTTCAGAGGTGCAGCTTGTGGAGGGAAAGGGGGGAAGCAACGGAGTCAGCAGAATGGTAAGAGACCGGGGTATCATAATAATAGCTTTACTGATGGTTGAATCCTTACCACACTCACAGAGACACACACACACACACACACACACACACACACACATCTGTCCTTTAAGACACACCGAAAACCGAGAAAGTGTCATTAGCCCCTTGCATGTTTTAAAATGTGTCATCTGTGATCCATCTGCGTATAAAGAAACCTGACATGATGAACAGGTGCGGTCCCATAACATCACATTATAAAACTGGCTCTCTGCAGAAATGTCTGCTATAAACTTGTATTACCACAAGTGACTGCACCAGAGCAAAAGGAGAAATTGTTCACTTATCACCTAAAACAACCCAATAAAGTTGTGTAAAATTGCTGCCAACCAACCACATGAACGTGATTTGAGCAGACCCATGGCCTCAGCAAAACGAGCACTGCAACATCTGAACGTGCCACAGTCTGTATGTAGTGCTGCTGTGAGGATTATTTCTGCATAGTGTGCGTTCAACTTTGTATGCTGCATAGGAGAAAAGCTGTGGGTTAGCATCATTCATTATTAATGTCACAGCACATCGCTGGACCCTATGGTACTGAAACAAGGGATCATGTGATTAACTACAGGGCCAAGCTTGACATATGAGAGAGAGAGAGAGAGAGAGATGTTTAACTGTTCAATGACAATGCTTGCTTTGAAAATATGTATAGTGTCGCGTCATGCCAATAAATCTTGGATTGGATTGAATTGAAATTGAAATTGAGACAGAGAGTGAAAGAAATAGAGATGAGTGGAGAAATGAGAGCATGGTTGAACAAAAATGTCACTTCTCAAGAGGAGGAATGGAGAGAAAGTTGAATGGAAGGGGTTGAGGGGGAAAATTAGGGGGTTTGTTGGACTTTTACACTTGCTTAAACCACTAGTGTTCGACTAGACTCTACTGTTACACTATACTGGAGATTCCACACTATACTGTTATGAACACATGACAAATCTTAGACACAAAAATACACACAACGTATAATGTTACAGTACAAAAATGCTGATGTGATAACATGAGAGTGTACAATGTAAAGCTCACTGCATCGTGAAAATGATATACAGTACAGTAAATGCAGTACAGTGTGATAGTGCTGTGTGTGCACACTGCAGCCTTACCTGTCTCTTCTCCTCAGGAGCTTTGAGGAAGAGAGCATTGATTACAGCAATAGTGTAAGTCTGAATGTCTTGATCAGTCCTGGAATTGAAAAATAACACAAACAATAATATTAACTCTACAAATAGGTAGTTCATTATTGCCTGCCCATGTGGTTCGTAATACATTTATCAGTGAAAGAAACCCTGATAGTTTCAAAAATGAATCAACATATTTAACGTTCATACATGCAGTCTATTGATCATCTTACCCCTGAAGATGTGGGATGAGCTGTCCAATGGTGATCTCTTGTGCCACCTTGTGGTAAAGATCCTGACTGTTGAGCACCATGGACTCCAGGATGGCCAGGGACCGCTGCAGCACTGCTGTGTCCATGGCCGACTTGTTCACATAGCCTGCGATCTGCAGGGAGGACAGAACAGGAGAGATTACGGAATCTGCAGAAAACACTGATTTAAAAGATGTAATGCTTCTAAGACACAAAAATACTAAAAGGTAATGGAGAATAGCTAAAAAAAACTTCCTTTTGGCACCTGGGAATATAAATGTAAGGTAAAGCTGCCAATCTGCGCTTGTACTTGGCTGTTGCGACTTTTTCTATGTATAGTAACAGCTAATTATGTGTCAAAGGGAATATCTTCTACAAATGTGCATAATGCTTGTAGCATGTTCTGAAATCCGGGTTGTCTTAATAACCTGACTACTTATCTTTTAGGAGTATTTCTACATTGATATTTGTTGATATATATTCTCTAGACCAAAGCACTGTAAGAAAATGCTGTACTTCCAACCTTGTAGTTATCACAGAAGCCCTTACATTCATTATGTAAATGTTAAATCAAACATTTTCCAGCAAATATACAGTATAACAGCAGCATTATGCAGTACATGCAAGTCCATCTTAAATCCCTGTCCTGCTAAATGAGAAACTTTCTAGGCTGACCTTCTTGATGAAGGCCACAGAGAAAATGTCCCAGGAGACTATGCTGTGGTCCATCAGCTCCACGAAGGCCGTCAGAGTGAAGGACAGCAGGTCGCCAAAACTACAAGACAACACACACACACAGACACACAGAGACCATAGGAAACTTCTCTCCAGCAGATGGCTTGGACCAGTGTATAGCTGCAAAGCCCAGATGGCTTGAAACATAACAAGGAATGAGCGATCAGCAGAGACAGAGAGAGGGGTGGCAAAGAGGAGGAGAGGGGACAGAAGAAAAATAAGTTTGACGCTGCAACCAGGCTTGCTGAATAAAGACAGAAAAACAGAGACAGACAGATAAATGGGACAAAGGTTTGCGATGCAGCGCAGACAGACTGGCCTTCAAGAAGCAGCAGGGGCTGTCAGAAGGCCAGCAGGAGCCGGGCAGCACAGTACGGTTTTCAAATCAGGACCAGAAAGCTCCATAATAGAGTGAAGTCATGCAGTTACACAAATATCAGGAGAAATAAATCACTCTACAAGAGTCACAGGAGGCCAAAGCAGGGAACACATTAAACAGCTGTTATCCAAGGTATATTACTGTTGGAGGTACTTTTTTTTATGTTTTAAATCATAATCAAATGTTTAAGTTTTAACCTGCACATTACTCATGGTAGAATACACAGTTTGAAGTTATTTCTGCTATTTTGTGTAACAAAACTGTTCAGTAAGCTTTAAGCTTTCAGACGTTTTATGGCCAAACCAATAGATTGTACAATACTGACATCTATTGCTTAAGACAAGAATTGCAGAGCCACACTACACTGAAGCTTTACTTTCTACTTTATGCACCATTTATGATATTACCATTCTAGTTGTATCAAAGTGACAAGAACATATACAGACCTATTGTGCTATACAACCATGACAAAAATCTTTACAGCAAAAATGTTGATCTTGTTGTATCTTAAAATCAAAACTTTTATTGAGAATAAATAATGATCTGTTAATGCACTTTCATAGTGAATTTTGAACATGATAAGAGTGGCTTTCACCATCAAATCCAGCAAAGAAAATCAAAATGATAAGAAACTGGAGATATGGGCTTTCAGGACACAAATATCCCTACATGGACAGTAGATCAACAGAGAGCATCATGGGTCAGTGTTGCTGCATGGTAAGTGATTAGTGAACAGTCAAATGACAATTAGTAACTCACAGCTGAAGGACGAAAAGGCTTTTGCAGATGGTACTGGGCATTTAGATGAAATACTGCAGTTAACTACACAAAGCTACATTAAATCGTAGAATACTGACATTAGAGGATAGATTATTTAAGGCAGATAGAGTAAAGGAAACCTTGTTGATGGATGGATGATGTTCCTGTGGTGATAGAGGCTACTGGCTAATAATGTTGAAAAGAAAGTACGGTAAGAAAAGTAACTGAATTGCTGGCTCACAGCGAGCCCACAGACAATCCCCTCACCCTGGGCAGCACCACTTTATAAAGAACACCAAGATTTAATTCAGGGTGAGCACTAAATTGTACTAGAAGTAGTAATAAATGTAGCTGTACTAAACATTTAATTGAAAAAAAATCCATTGGTTTAAATAGATTTTTTATTTCGTTGGGTTTTTAGAAACAAATCTTGGCCTTCTTTCAGTCTGTGTTGAAGAATTAGTAAGTCGTTTGAGTCTGTTGCCCAAAACCACATGCAAAAAATTAAAGTGCGACACTGATTTCGAAAATGGAAGCCTGTAAGTGCTTGTGTTATACATGTATATAATTTCCCATAAGGCACCGGGGACAGAGTCTTAATCATGCAGACTCTGCCAGCAGGTTAAGGAAGAGCACAGAGCCAATGACGAAACCCGGCCGGGGGGGAAAGGGGCTTACCAGGGCTTCATAATCTTCTGTAGTTTCTGATAGCGCCTGCAAAGATTTAAGAAACTTTGGTGTCAAAGGTGGGAAACAAACAACCAAACCTTTAAGTCTCAGCCAGCACAGAGGAGGGAACAACAAACATCACAATCTGGTGACAAGTTAATGCGTAAATGTCCCGGGAAAGAAGAGACCAGACTCCAATCTATTACACATCATAACAATAATTTCTTATTGCACACATTCAGACACAAGCAAATAGAAATAAACATCAATATTCCTTTTGAACATAAACCATACACTGACTTATAGTACACACCTTTAACCAGTAGGCCTACTCACACATTAAAAGCATGCCAAGCAGAAACAGTTGAAAAAGCAGTTTGCTGCTAACCTTACTGTCACACAGCAAGCTTGAGTAGCTTGAGTAGAGATGAAAATGCACAGAAATGATCAAACAACACATATAACAAGAAAAGACAGAGAACACACCTCAAATATCTTGAGTGACAGGTGCACTGGGAAAGAACCCTCTACTTTGTTTACCTGCATGTGCTGTAACCAGTATAAAATGTATGCTGCATATCCTAATATGGTCATATATATTGTATTATAGATGAAATCCTGCAGCAATTAAATTTTACACAAATGAAGAAACCATGGGATTAACAAAGATAAAACTAGCTTAGCTGAAAAATGTCATTAAAAAAAACTCAAACAGTGGTGTTTCTTTGTCAAAATTACATTCACCTCCATTGTATTGGTGTGGCAGCAGAACTCTCAGAGACAGATATCTCAAAACCTTGGCAAATACAATCACAACTGTCCGCATGGCAGGATATCACAAGAGCTTAAGTGAGACAATTTGCTTTTTTATTTGGGTGAACTTACCCCTTAAAACAACAACTAAAATCCCTCTTCCCATCGTTTTTAAATGTAATAAGACTTTTTTATACGCTGGTTGAAGTTGCACTGTGCATTCTGAAAAGGTACTGTGTCAGATCACATTAAGAATCAGTTGTTCCATGTTCTCGGCAGTAGAGGGCGGTATCTGCCTTTGACTTGGGGAGCTTGAGTAGGCCACATCAGCAGCCAGCCAACTGATTTCCACATGAATACAGTACAACATCTCTGGCAGAAGCATTAAACCTCAGCACTGCTCTGCCCTCGAGAGTCTCCAGCACTGAGCCTCTTGAATAATTACAGTTCACCAAGTTGGTTGGCAAGCACACTAATGAGTGTGTGTGTGTGTGTGTGTGTGTGTGTGTGTGTGTGTGTGTGTGTGTGTGTGTGTCAGACACTGATACCTATCTGTGTGTTTCATAAGCTCCTTCTGTTGAGATGGAAATGCAGCAGAACCACTCGCCCTCTGTCTCGCTTACACAAACGCATGCAGAAGCCACTTTTTAACTCTCCAGTACTGAATAAGTGATGTGATGGTAATTTACATAAAAACATATGAAATGAAAAAGCCAGAAGCAGAGTGGAGTCAACATCAGCTCAGCTAGGATGACTCCTTGCAGTAAGATCAAACAGGGTCAAATATTTGCTAATTTGAACACTGTTTGCAAAAGAAGAAGAGGCTTTTATGTCAAATAGTAAAAGTGAAATGATAGAGGCGCTGCAGTCTTATACCTAGAAAAAGGGGATCATTAAGCTGTTTCTACTGAGGAGAAGACATTAATATATATATCTGACCGGAATTTGACCTTTTATGTACATACAAAACAATCAGGAGCCGTAGTAAGAGCATATCTGACCTTGTGTGAGTGTGCGTTTACAGCATGACTGTGTCTAAGCCAACTCCTTATGTAAGCAAACAATTCTTCAATCTATTTTTTCTCTCGCTGGGTAAAAGGGATGAAAAATGAGAGTTGCATGAGGCAGAAAACGAGAGTGTCCCGGACGGCTGGCTGCTGCTGCTGCTGCCCTCCCTGCCAGTTTGCAACGCACTCTATGTCTGCTTGTGTGCATGTGTGTGCACGTTTGCACTCCAACTGTAACTTTCCTCTGGCCAGAGTCTTGCACTCACACAGTATGCTACCGGCGCGCGCACATACACACACACACACACACACACACACACACACACACACACACACACACAAACCTCTCCCACTGGCATCACGGCTGAGAAATTCCACCTCAGCGAAAAACGTCCTCGCTTTAACCTTCAGTTGAGATGGTCTCCAGGGCCCTCCAGTCCCAACACACAGGCACACGGTGAGTTTTTGGATCTGCTGAACAGTCAGTAACCATGCAGAACTTTTTTCTCAGTTGTGTGTAATATCACTACCATGGTCAACAAATGCGAACAGGAGCCCCCTGGGCATATTCTTCACAAGCCAGTTCTTCTCTTCGCAGTAACACACTTGGAAGACACCTTTACATTGTGCTGTGGGCTTACGGCCTTACTGCAGTTAGTCTCTGAAGTTATGTCTTAGGCATGACTGGAACTGATGTGGACCTCCCCAAAAATGAAACCGTGCATCTACATAGATACTGCATAGTGACAGAAAGAACTGATCAGAATAGAGAGCACTTGGTTGAACTTAACCAATCAGAATACACAGTGCAACTCCAAAGACCCCCTGGGTTTCTCAGTGACAGACCTGTGTGGGTGGGATACAAATTAAATACTTGAAATGAAACAGCATTATGGTTTTATTTGAATTTGACCTAAGAAAAAGTTTTTGTTAAAGATTTTGGTTGGATCAGACTATATCAAATATCAAACCCACATATATCAAACATCATGAGCTGAGTATAGGAAATGACTGGAAATGTATATTCTTTCAATATGCCACTGTTCCCTATCTTCCCTATCAAATGAATGAGAAATTGTTTGAGGGGAGGAAAAGACTGCAGCAACAGAGGAAACCCAAAACGGCAAAAGAGATGGACAGACAATTGACTTACTCAGTCCCACTCTCCACCATCTGAGTGAGCAGGGAGATGCCGTCCAGGTTGATGAACTCTTGGGCGAAGGTGATGTCCCGGGATGCATTTGCCAAGTCCTTCAGGGCTTCCAGCTTGGCATCCATGCTGGACGACTGGATCCGTTCATGAAGCTGGACCGCAGTCTGGTACTAGAGTGTAGGAGGAAAATGCATTGGTGTCAGAGGGCAAAAAGACACACATACTTTATGTATATGAGAGATATAAAAAGGCATTGGGATGATAAAAAATAATAACAGTTTTCTCTCTGTGCATCCACAATGATCCCAGTGTTCTTATGTACTTACAGGAGAGGTGGTCAAGCGCAGGATTGAACCGTTCTTAATGTCATTACGATTCTGTGGAGATTTACAAAGATAAGAGCAGACGTTAGTGAGCCCATGAGACATATTTTTACCTTGGATACTGCTGCCTGGAGTTAAAAGCAGATAAGCAAACCTTTTCTGTGATGTAGAAATTTGTTGCATCAGCAATCTGCAGAGCAAAGTTTTCAGGGTTCCCCAAGGACCACCTAGAAGCCATTCGACAGAGAGCAGAAAAAAAACATTGCATAATTGGTATTTTAAGTGGAGAACATCTTATGTAAAATATAGCTAATAGGATTTAAGTGTAGAGATAGAGCGTTTGCAAGAAGCCCTTGTAAAATTATTTTCAAATCCAAAAGGTATGCATTTGTCACACACAAAAAACCAATGACCAGACTTACCCCTCGCACACTTCTTTAATGATGGCTGAGAGAGGCTTTTTCTGTGGAGAAAGGCAAAACTACAGTTAGTCCACAGTCCAAGCTTGAGTTCCTAAAACAATAGTCAACTCAGAGTGAGCTGCAATTATTTTACATTACAGAACTGGCACAATGATAGGCTTCACAAGCCTGTGTTTAACTATCCGACTGCTGATGTGGAGTCACTTACCATGTCTGTCGCACTATTTCATTCACTATCATTGTATGTGAAACTGCATTCAGATCAGCAGGTATTCACAAATATCTGATAAAAAGAATACTCAAGCACAAGCCTAAGAAATCTGATCTAGCATTAAATGCCAACTTTTGATACTTGACACTAAAAAGGTGCAGTCAGCGATATGAATCCAATGCACTTTTTTTTTTTATCAAATTCAGAGAATATCTCCTCACGGTCTGCTAGCTGTCTGTTCTATGTGTGTGCTGAAAAAATATACTGTTTATATATCACTAAACAAAACTCCATTTACTTTTGATACTTAAGTGAATCTTGCTGAAAACACTTCTCTACTTTTATTTGAGTGACACTTACAATACAATAATTCCAATACAAGTAAATGTCCTGTATTCAAAAGGGGCACTCTACTCATGTTACATGTTACGTTCAGTTTACTCATTACAAGAAGTAACCAGCCTGCGAAATCAGTTGTAAAATGTCGTCTGAGCTTCCTAAATTTTGAAAAGATAACCATGAGGATGTCATCAGGGTTACCTCAGTGTGGGACTGCATTATTATTCTTTTATCAGATATATCCTGATCTTAATCAAGAAACCTGTCTAACCTTTGATTGTATTTTATTTAGGCAAAGCTCCTTATTTAGATGTTTGGCATGTTTTGTTAAATGAAAAACGGGTTAAAATATCATTTTATATATAAAAACAGTATTATTTTGGTGTCTGTACCCAAACTTGGGGGTGTGAAGTTTGAAAGAAGTGAATATTTACGAGGCAGGGAGGCTCTAATGAAAGGCTACTCCAATTCTGACCATTGTTTTTTTGTCTTCTGTGAGTCTCCCAACTTTATAAAGGTGCAACGCTCAAACACTAGTGTACCCATTTAAAAACTGCAGTATAGCTACTTTAACACAAGTAAAATATGTGAATATATCGATATATCCACCAGTGGATGTTAAGAGCCAAGAGAGTGTTTTAAGGAAGGTCAATGGTTTCTTATCCCCGCCGTGCCAAACAATCTTTTCAGACATACAGGCATGAAACATGTGAACAAAATCACACAGTTATAACTATGCACACACAAATACACACCCAGCCGTTAGGAGTCACAATGTACGGAGCATTGTGGATGTTTGATTGTATTGTTGCTTCGTTGGGGTTTACCCTGAGCAGCGAGAGAGACTGCTTCAAAGAGCACAAGCTGTAGTGAAGATAATGGTGGCAGGACGGTGTGCATATATGACAGGCCCGGGAAAGAAAGGCAGAGTGGTGAGAGAAGAAGAGGGGTGGGCTGTTAAGTGAACCAAAGGGAGGACAGAAGATAAAAAAGTGAGAAATAAGCAAATTGAATAAGATGAAGGGAAAACAACAGCAAACACAGGAAGGGGAAGATTGGATGATGATAGTGAGAGAGCATGAGAGCGGCTGAGAGGAAGAGGGATTGGAGGAAAATGAAGAGCAGGCAAAATACATATGGGGGATGAGGCGAAAAATATAAGTAATGACTGCCAGTCATTATTAACTTAATACCTGCTTGTTCACCACTGCTGTCATTGTCAGGCTTTCTAGGACTTACAGTATGCTGCCAGACTACAGTGAGAAGCGCGCGCACACACACACACGCACACGCACACACACACACACACACACACACACACACACACACACACACACACACACACCGGTTAGTTTAATAAAGTATTGCAATTTTAGGACCTTCTTAATGTTACCTGGAACTGAATTTTAGACCAATTAAACACATTAACAATGTATCTGTATGTCCTGTCCAAAATCTATATAATATCCTCCTCTTATGATAAAATATTGATAAAATATCTAATGTATGCAATAATATGCTTAACGAACATGCAAGAACATGAATACTTCAGGTTTATATAGTAAATGTAAAATATTTCTTAGTTTTACTGTAGTCTTTTTTTATGCGGAAACATTTAATATGCTCAATCATCAAAGAAATAGCAATGGTTAGAAGTATTTCAAAAGACATTAAACCCCTTGTGCATTGCTTGGGGTGATTCCTTCTCTCATACACGATCAAAGCTTTTTCCAGTTTTGAATTGTATTATTAATAAACTAATACATTAACACGTGTGGATATTTAAGTAATATGAAAATGTAACAATATATTACCACATGTGCCAACTTTTTATAACTTGTTATAAGGAAAGAAGGTTAAAAATAATAAGTGCTCCGAGTAAAACACAAGTCTTTAAGTGTCTAGTTTCTGTATTACTGGTGCAATACTTGTATCTTTTTTTCATTATGTGTGGCCAATTTTATATACACTGTTCAAGTTGTATTCTAACAATTAATGTCTGATCAAATGTTTTTTCTTCCCTGAATAATAATAATAAAAAAGGTTTGTGTCTATTTTGAGAAAGTGTTCTGGTTTAACATAGATTTTAATTATTAATATTATCATACACAGCCTGTTTTTAGTTTATAATTAATTTGGACACGTTTGGTTGTATTGAGGAAATGTTCCCCCAGTTATCCCTTCCACAACTCTTTTCTCCTCTCCCCTTTCAATGGATACCATTTGCACTTTTTATCTTATTACGTCTGAGTCTAAATACATATTTTCCTACCCTTTTATCATCCAGGAGTTACACCACATCCACTATCCTATCTACTCTTCCCCTACTCCATCACATTTCCCAATCTCAACTCCCACCACATCTTCCTCTCCCTTACTATTATCTCCACTCCACTGTACTGTACTGCTGTAGTCCATTAAGGAGTACTATGCAAGTATCAAACCTGGTACATGATTAGTATTCACTTTGTTCATTGGCATAAATGTGAAACGCAAGATGTAATCTATAGTATAATAAAACATAACATATTATATTAAAGCTGATGTTTGGTGATACTGTATCATCCTTCAGCTCTTGTGCTCCTGTTTTGTGATACAACTCTCTCCTTTCTAACTGGGAGGATAACAGTACATTTAATCTTTTCTAATTTCTTTTTGAGATCACTGAGTTGCACAACAAGCAGGCTTCACCAGCTAGGACCGATGTCTGACAGCACCACTGTCTGCACATTCATTACAGACATCTGAAACTATTATTACACTTATTACATTTTATTGTATCTTGTTTCATTTCTTAAACCTTTTAATTTCGCTGCTATTATAGAGTCATTATGTATACATTAAAACTTCCCATAAGAGGCCATAAAAAATAAATGAATTCATTTTGATTTTGGTTTCTTACACTTATTTAACTACCACATTCAACTGCAGCAGTAACACAACTCATTTGTTACGGATGGTTATCCTTTGCACTAAAGTATATATCAATGAATGGACGATTTAAATAATCAGCTGTTTGGATGTACTGCTTTAGCATTTGTGATCTATAATTTACAAAAAAGAAATATTATAAACTGCTGCAGCAGGCAGCTTTTTCAATGAAAAAGCTCTGATAAATCCACCGTACACTCCCTATCCAGCTACAAACAGCAGACAGACAAAGTTAATGATGAGCAGGTGAACATAATGGAGCATTTAACAGCTTAAAAGCCAAATATTTCCCTCGAGTTGTTTGTGAACCAAACAGAGCTAAAAAGAGAGTGAAAACTCCAAAAGAATGATAATGTTGCTCCGTAACTGCTGAATGTGTAAATAAGCAATTAATTAATGTACAAGTTTGCAATTAGGTTTATACTGCCTCATTCAATCCGGTATAAAATACAGTACTACTAAATGATAACCTATAACGTCCCTGCTGCATGACACCAAAACTTATTTTCTACCTGTACACATCAGCAGCCCCATCACCTTGTCCTCTTCCTGTTTTCTACTGAATTTTTGACAAATAATAACAATAAAACGCTTATTACAATGGTCTGCACTTGTACCAATTCCCCAGCATTCAAAATGATATTTGGAGCGATAAAGGAATCACAGTATGATTTATGCACACACACACACACACACACACACACACACACACTCACACAGATGCAGTTGTACCTAAACAAACTCACACTGCAGATAAGAATACACAAAGAAATCAGAAATAAGCACATGAATCCCCATACAAATTGTTACAAGTATACACACATACACAGAGCTGTCAACGCATAAACACACACATGCGTGAATAGTAACAAGTATGCATGTTGCCACACAAACACACCCACACACAATTTCCCTTATGCAGAGTTGTACCCACGTTAACAAACAAAAAATACACACACACATTTGCATCTTTGTGTACACACACACACACACACACACACACACACACACACACACACACACACACACACACACACACACACACTTTCTCTGGGTCTCAAGAAAGTGCGAGCAGCTGAAGCCCACTCCCCATCGGATGACTCAGACAGCCATATGCTGCTGCAGGGCCTATTGTACAGAGGAGATGCAGAAGGAGGAGGAAGAGGTGGGGGTTGATGGTGGAGGACAAGAGAGGAGGAGGCAAAACGCAAGTTTCACAGTTACAACAAAAGACAGGGAGGAGGAGTGAGAGGGGGAAAGAACAGGAGAGAAAGCAAAGAAGGACAAGGAGGAGGAGGCGACAGATAGGAGGGAACAAGAGAACGATGACAGGGAGAGATAAGAGAATAAGAGAAAAGCGGAGGAAGGGGAGGAGGAGAGGTGGCTTTAAGAAGTAAAGATGAAAGAAAGACCTACAGATGTTTTCCTTTTTAGGCTGCAAGAGCAGTGCTGAGAAGGGGTCATTAAATAAAAAAAAAAAAACTACATCCCTAAATCAACACCTAAGTGCTTAAAAGGACCTCATGGCAAACCCAGACGCACATGTACTCCGTAGTTGAAAATTTCATTCAGTGGTTCATCCATTGAGAAGGGCAGTCGTGGCTTCGGTTGCCACGGTGACTCATAGCTTGTACAATCATTAGCCCATCCGTGAGTCACACACACACACACACACACACACACACACACACACACACACACACACACACACACACACACACACACACAGAACAGGCCATTTTACACACTGTATGTGTAATCAAACAACGTAACAGTAAACATGTCATCCCCCCACACATGAGGTAGTCATTGTTTGCGCTAATTATTTCATTAGCATGTTATCCACTGTTTGTTACACTGTGATGATCGATGACATACAGCCTGGCCTTTGTCTGGGAATTCATATTTGAGTCGTGTGCTGGCACACACACACTCTCTTAGAAGCCACTGATCAGGCAATCACCATCATGACTTTAACACTACAAATTAGTTTAATCGTTTAATGGTATTGTTGAAAAGGTTACAGTCCATCACTCTGACCATGAGTTACAGCAACCACATTATGTAAATCAGTGACATTTGCAGTGATACACTGAGGGAGTTTTTTTTTTTATCTAATCCAAATCCGGTATCAAATTCCTTATCGATTCTAATCGGTTCAGCTTTTAGCACTTCTAAGTTACTAAAGTTATACATAACTATACATCAAAAAAATTTGAATCTGCAATCTACACTAAAATAAGTTTTTAGGGGTAGCTTAATTAATGTTGACAACCAGTAGTTATGAACGGTTGATTAAATATGTATTCTTACATTGTATTAACAGGTGTAGCCAACTTACTTTTACAGCTTGTAACAGTTAAGTATATGAATCATAACTATTAAGTATATGAGCATAAAATATACATTTGATATCGATAAAATTTAACTGGGAGATTCTCCTGAAACTGATGCAACAAAACACACCTGCGGTTGTACAGAGGTGTTACAGATTGATGTGTCTTTTCACTTACAAATTATCTGTGGCTGAGTGCAGACACCTGCTTGCAGGAAGCTCTTTAACAGTCAAAACTGTTCATTTTAACCATTACAGAGTTATTGTTAATTAGCTGTAGCTGATATAATCTGCCACCTGTGACATATTAACTGTCAAAAATGACGGTCAGGACCATCTTAAAATGAGAAGCATGCTACATTAATGTTCTGTACATTTTCTTTTTTTCTTTTTAAAAAAAGAACAAGGAGAGATAAAAGGCTTTATACAAGATTTTTTTGTGTCTGAGCTTAACAAGTTCAAGTTTTTTATCAACCGGGAACCAGATCCAAAATGGGACCAGCTATGGAAACCCAACCCTATATGCGCATATTTGATGGACAGGCAATGGCCTGACAAGACCAATCCACATTAAATAATATTTCACTTCACATCACTCCTTTCTAGAAAAAAAAATTAATTCTATAAACCTAAATTTGTGAAAATAGCTGGACTATTACAATAGCTTGGATCGTGGAAGATTTAGGCCATTAAGTACAGAGCCTCTGTGATCACACTCAACGTAATGTTGTTAATGTTATGTCAAAGCTGTGGCTCTGTTGCCTGGTAAACATCTGTAATTGAGGCACTTCCTTTGGTTAAGTATTATAATTGGAAAAATGCAAATATATATCATACCCTGATCACATCCGGCCCAGACATACACACATCCCCCCACGCATTTGGATAACTTTCAGTGTATACAAGACAAGACAAAACATTTGTGAGGCTTTTTTTTTTTCTGTGCTCAGGCACCTACCTGGTCTATCTCCATGAGCTTGGGGAAGGCCCCCGGCCACTCAATGGCCACCTTGACGATGTCTGCTGGCGGCGGCATGGCTGACGGGGGTTGGTTGGTGTGAGTCTCGCTACCTCACACCTGTCACTATTACTGGAGGTTGCTCATCCGAACCTGTAGAATAAGAACGCAGAGAAGGAGAGGATGGAGAGAGAGAGAGGAGGGAAAACAGAGGTGGATGGGTATAAAAAGAGAGGAAAAAAAGACAGAAAATGGGACACATTAGTCACTAGTTATTTAAGATGATGTTTGCTTGCATTAGCTATTTCTTATTTCAAAGAATATCATATATGACTAAGGGAAAAAAGGTCAACAAGGTTAGTGTTGAAAAATACATAAGACATGGGTAGAGTGCAGCATTCTGGAGACTGCTCGTATAAGCAACGATAACTTAACATTTGCAGTAGAAGCTACTGAAAAGCTCAAACCAATATTTCACTTTCATACAACATTTAAAAGCTTTAGAGGAAAGGAGTCAATTGGCCTACTTAAATCAGGTTAATTTTATTTATGAGGACACACACAAAGTATACACACTGGCTATAAATATATTTATATTTTCATACCCCAAACCATCTCAGGTCAGGTTGCCAGTATATAAACCACAGATGCAATACCTGCCATAGTCATCAGCCTTCAGCTAAAACACGCTCCCCTGTTTGTGTCATGGTTGACCTTAGAAACTAAGCACTTCATGCAAATTCCTGCAGATACTGGTGTTTAAAATTGCATTCAAATACACAGTTCAACTTCTAACACCCACTTATACTAACTAATGCAGACAAACAGATTTTTTATTTGTCCTATGAGATTACTTTTTTCCAGCGGTAGCCTAATTTAATTTGCAGTTGTTGACACACAGAACATTAGGACGTGCCGTTGGGGCAGATACACTCAAGAGTTTAATTCAAATCAAAGTTTAACTGCTAATGAGGTCACAGCAGGTGAGTGAATTACGAAGTTACAATGTTTTTAAAGATTCACTCTGCCTCACTGGGATCTCGCTTCAGGTCAGTCATTTAAACACTGCAGTTTGAGAGATAAAGCAGCTCCAGCTCTCTTTCACTCAAGTGAGGGCAGTGATGTTGCAGTACTTTACCCACAATAGCCAGTAAGCATCCAGGACTCAACAGAAACAGCTTAAGGGGGTTACTAGTACAGAGCTTCTTCCTCTGCCAAATTCCACTAGCTTAAAGGGGTATTCCTCCAACTGTACACATAAAAGGTCAGTTTACTCATCATGGGGAACACAAAACCTTTAAAAACATCTGTGTAATGTCTGTTGTGGTTCTGGATGAGCTTGGTCAAGTCTGAGTACAGATATATCTGCAGATATTAGCTTTTCTCAGATCATATAGTTTTCGCGTATATATTTGTCAATATGTACCAATAAATTGCAGTAAAGAAATGCCTAATACGTGCCAGTGCTGACAAGTTTTTTTTCAAAAGTAAAAAGTCTCGTTCAATACAAATCTTTAAATAGCTTAAATTAAAGGATCCCTATCAGAATTTGTTGTTTGTTTTTATGTCTGTATGTATGACCAATGAATATTGGCCAATATGTTGTTATTAGATTCTTTAGAATTCTCAAATGTCAATAATAGTATTAACTACAAAATCCAGTATTGGTCAGACTATAGTTTGGAGACTACAAATTTTTTAAAGTCTAATAAAGTCTAATCTACAAACTGAAGTGTATAATTTGAAATGAATGGGTGTTTATCAGTCACGGAGGGTGTTTTTCATTCTGATTTTTTGGTCTATACAAAAATGGTCTTTTAAAAGAAGAGGGGTAAAATCAGGAAATCCAAAAACAGGAGGCAAACGCAATGGACAGAGAGAGCAAAAGAAGGGACTGAGTGAAAAAGTGAGATAAGAGCATTTGTTTGACATTCAGTTCACAGACGTGAGGTGAACTCAAAGTGACACCAGAAATAAAAACTGTCATGTTCTTTGTCTTTCACTGGTCAAAACGCAATTGAAATACACAAGCAGACTCTGAATCTGTACTTGCAACCATGTGCACCCTGGTTCATTCGCATAGCAACAAGGACACCAACACTCACTTCTGTTTCGGGCGAACACACACACTCAAATATTGAACATGTAATCCTGGGTGGCTCCTCCCTGGCTTCTTTCCCTGTGCAGAGGACTCCTATGAGGGCACGAAAAAAAAAACTAAAAAAAAGAAAAAAAAAAAACACGATATCTGACAGAGGAACAGGCAGACAGATTGACCTGAAACCCTGTGGCTTTCTAAAATAAGCCAGTTAGAGGCCCCATGGTGGAAAAACAGCCAAATCACAGTCACTCCGAACCACACAGGCGGAGCTGGATAAAGCCACTTCTGCGTGCTTGCAGGGGGTCTGATGAAACCCACAACTGCACAGTTATCAAGTGGAAAATGTACCACAGATATACCCAAAACCAACTGAAGAAAGCATCAATAATTTACCTTCCTAGCCTGTCTAGAAAGCTTGGATCATCCTAGTTCCTGGTGGAGAAGCCTGTTTACATATTTAATCTCAATCCATAATGCATAAAGACGGGCTTGGATTCATTCCTGGGAGAAAACTATTGGGCAGAATAGTGTGAGTGTTGATATATACCGCATGTGTGCATGAACGCAGGCGGAATAGTGAGTGATGAAATGTGTGCGCACAAACACTGACCAAAATTGTTTTTGTGTGTCTGTCTGGAGTCTGTGTGCCACTGTACAGTACATACAGTAATGTGTGAATGTTTGTATGCATGTGTGTGTTTGATGAGCATGTATTAATTCAAATATAGTTTATGTAATGAGACTGGCCTGGCGTTGTGTGTGAGTCACCCCATAATGATCCACATAGCCTTTATTCAAGGGCCCGTTGCCATGGCAGCCGCTGCATCAATAGCTCGAGATGTGGATGCATCTTTCTTTCCAAAGTGCGTGTCATACTCAAGTCACGTTTGTCACAACTCCCAAAATATGACTCACTCCACCCCTCTGCTTTGAATTTCACCACTGAAATATGAACGAGTATGTCGACCGAAGATTAGAGTGGTTTCGTAACGTATGTTAAATACCTTCTGAGACACTTTGCCTTGCAGCTGTGTATCGCTCTCCGTTTCCCTCCCCCTCTGCCTCTCCCCTCTGTAACCTTATGCAGAGAAAATTCCGCTTCTGGTCCCCATTCTTGGATAAGCAAGGTGGTGAATGAGATGTGGAGAGAGCAAAATGGGAAGAACACACTGAGACAGATCCATACAAACATTTGGCACAATCCTGCACACATTACACGCAATAGGCTAATTTAAAATATCAGCATCATCCTGTATTCTATGTTTGAATAAATAAAATAACAATAACAAATAAAGACAAGCCGTACTTTACATACGCACAGAATGCGTGAAAGAGTGACTCATTCAGTTTTTATCCTACAAACTATAGCATGTTAGTCATCTATGCACAGATGATCATCCTCCTCAATACTGACTGAAGACACAGAGGCAGGCAATAAAAGCTATAAAGCTGCCACTCCCTCGCTATGAATGGGCACTGACAATGTAAAATGTCCTGCTCAGTATATATGACCACAATTCTTTAAATTACAAATTCAAGGGATCCTTATCAAAAATGTTAATCTATGTTAATAATACAGGAATATAGGCAGATATCCAATCCATTATTCGTTGGGCTATATATTGTAAACATCCATCTGTCACTGGACTTTGTTTCAACTTTCACTTCCTGTACTTACTGCATTTGTGCAGACAAACAGTTTATCTGTACAATGAGTGATTATTACAAACACTGTGGGTCACTTCTTTATGTTTTCCCTCCAAATACAGTGCTCTAGATAATCTGGCTAAACTGATGTTTGTTTACAGCTTGTCTGGCTGTAACTGTTCATTTTTCTTGCCAGTCAGACTTTGTTGTAGCGATGTTGCTGTGTTCCCACATTTCAGCGTTTAGCTTGGTGAGTGCAATACTGTCATACCGGATAGAAATGGCCAAAGTTCCAAAAATAACAACCCAAGATGTGACAAACAGGACTCTGAGGATGTGTTTGAAGTCAAAATACAAGCCTATCCTTCTGACGGAGAATTTTGCTTCGGCTTTTCAGTTAAGACAGCAAGTGCGTGTGTGTTTGTGTACTCCCAGCACCTTGTCATCATTTTCCGAGAACTACAGATGACTCAGAGATGGACGGCCTTGAGGCTTATTGATTGGAGACACACACCTATCCCATTGCTGACAGCCACAGTAAATCCCTTGAAAATGGGCTCAGATGTAATTGAGAGACACAGCGGTTCAACACACCAGCACACCATGAGCAGGGCTCCAAATGGTCCAGCACTCATTTGATCAACATGTTTTTCCTGCAGCCGACACACACAGCTCCGGGGAACAACTTCTGAGCAACAAAGTTTCACACTAGGATTTTTCTCAGGTGTGGGTGTGTGTGTGTTTGTCTCCATATATTCTCCACGTGTCATCATGAGTGTTTACTATAGCCTGGGGGCTGTGTATCAGAACCCAATCTGTCGCTCTGGCATCTCGGTGCAACCTCCTTACAGTGTAAATGGAGCCTTGTTATCGAGCTAGCTGCTGTCAGAGCTCATCATGTCAGAGCAGGTGATTTGCTGCAACCTGGTGTAGTTTAGTGCAAGTGTGTGTTTATTTTTCGCTTCGCCAGAGGGTCAAACAGGCTGATGTGACACAGAGTTCACTCCATCTTTCTGATTTGCAGAAGAGTTTTTCAGGATCTGACCCCGCTTCCCTGCTTCCTCTCCTCTTTTCCTCTGTTCATTCATTATGTCCCCCACATCCGACATTTCAAGCTTTCATCAATCTCTTCTCCGTTTCCTTCCAAGTTTCTCTCTCCTCGGAACATATTATTTTGCAGGATTTGACCAAGAACATAAATCAGGCAATGAAAAACATTAAACAGACTCTGCACTCTCTTTTTTCATTAATTTGACATACATTTATAATCCTTCCATTGGTTTAATTGCATTAATGTTCTCTATGCAATAACATGCTGCCAAAACCATCAAACCAGTAGTCTAACTGGGCTCCACTCCAGCAAAGTATTGTAATCTGTGAATGTGTATATGTGCATTTAATCTTTCAAGCACTCGCCCACCTGCGGTAACCAGAGAGGTATGCGCCGCTGGGTTACAGTCACCGAAATACCCTTAGGATTAGCTCCAAATGCTTGGAAAAAAACGAAATCTCATGTTACTCTCAGAAACCTGTGATCTGATCTGCGGCCAGAGGTCGAAAATTAGGAAACAAAACAATCGATAAAGAGGAGAAAGAGAAAGAGGAGAGGAAACAGAGAAGGCCTGTGATTTGTTGGGCAGCAGAAGAGTGCTGGTTTCACCTCAATAATTCATGGTGTGTAATGTGAGGGTCACATCGTCTGTAGGGGGGGGAGATGGAGCGATGAAGGTGAGAAATGCAAGTGAACATGAGGAGATAAAGAGTGAAGAAGGGAGTGAGAGGTAATATAGATTAAAGGAAGGCAGACGCTGACAGTAAACATGAAATAATGACATTAAAAGTAGATTAGGATAAGGGGATAAGGTCATATTATGTAGGAAATTACAACAGAAGATAAAAAAAGACAGACAGAGAGAGGAGGCAAAAAAGAGCAAGTGAAGACAAAAGATGTGGACATAATAAGAGATAATAATAAGAGATAAGAGGGTTAAAGAGAGAAAGACACAGAGCAGGGGAGCTACTAGAGGGGTCGTTCATACAGTATAACTATGCAATTTATGGCATTTGCCTCATTTCATTTCCAGTTCTGCTAAAGACTCCATCAACACCACTTTCTAATTGCGCAGAACAGCTTTCAAAGAATTTTAATTAAAACATCCCTGCATGATGTGGTTAAAATATTGAAGATGCATATTTGCTGTATTTAAAGGATTTTAACACTTTGAAGTTTAATTAAAACTTTTTAAGGAGTCGCTGATGGAAAAAGAGAGGGGAGACAAACAGAGTGAGACTGCGGGCATGACTATCAAGGGGAACATGATCTAAGTAAAGCACATCCTTTCCTGCCAGCTCCTCCTGGGACCTTTTACTATGAACCCTAATGGGGTGAGAGAACATGAGGCAGCAGTTTTAACAGACAATGTCAGTGTAACCAACCAGCACTCTGCCCTGATGAACCTCGGACTTTAAAGCATAGAAAAGCCTTTGTTAGCACATTTACTAAATTTTCATCCTTCTTTTTATTCAAACTATATCAAGGTTAAAAATTGAGGTGATCTTATTATGACTTCAGGCTTTTGCATTTAATTGACACTTAATTTGGAGCAGTCTGTACGGCCTGATGTATGCTGAACAGCACACTTCAGACCTCCCGTGTGCTCTCCCTGAGTGATTTAATGGTACATTTACAGTATGTGTCAGATCACAGATACATTTTATTGATGCCTCTCTGCCCACACCTTCTCCTGTCACACCAACTTTACTACAACCAATTTGTTTTCACAGGCTTTAATGGACCTCTTATCACCTGTGTTAATGAATCTTCTAGGTAGGTTACGATCAAGTTCTTTGGCTCCGATCCAAGTCCTTTAATATTGAGTCAGAAGCTAAATGTTAATTAAATATGTATCTGACACTTTTAAATAGCAGTTGTAGCTACTAAATCTGTCACGAACTACTTGATGCAAATACCGAAGGCCTGAAATTATTAATATGATATGAAAGAAAGTTTAAATGGAAGAATGCAACTCCTAAAAAAATTCCTAAAATCTTCTCGTTGTTCAAACACTGAAGAATGAATCTGGCTTTTTAACTGTTTAACCACTTTGACAAATAGTACAAATAGAGAAAGAGTTGCCACCAACACATTTGTTGTTCAAAACTATGAACTCTCTAGAGAATCCTCTACTTCTACCATTCGCCGTTTGCAACCTCGACCTACTACAGCAGACCACATAGGCTTGTGTGACACAGTACTTGTGTCAAACAAGTTCTAGTCCAGCCACTTCTGAAGAAACCCTGACTATTCAAAACTATTTAAACCCCAATTTTAAGCTGTAATTATTTTGGTTTTGCGAACATTCTAGTCAATTATGGTCATAAACACCAACAGCGTATAATCAAATTTGGGAGACCAAACATGCTAGTAATAAAAGTATTTTGATTTTAGCCTATTTTAACCACACACACCATGAAGCAAGCAACAGCCTGGCAAGGCCACCTCCAATTTTTGCTGGAAAGTAAAAATTAATCTTTCACATCTAGCTGGTAAGATAATTGTATGCTTAGAGTGTGTGTGCACCATCAAGTTTCCTAATATCATGTGTAGTTTGAGTACATACTACTGCTTCAGCAATTGTATATGCAGACATCTGTGTACAGCCTGTGTGTGGGTGTGTCTGTGTTAACCTATGTGTTGGATGGATTTCAAAAGGATCCCTTCTAGCTCTTCATCTGATGCCCCCACAAAGGGCCCGTCTCACTGCGGGGGCCTGTGTGTGCGAGAGTGTGTGTGACAGACTACAAAAAGAGTACCATCCTTTATCTGAAAGCTGAGACAAAAGGCCTCCGACATGGTGTAGGGGACTGCATTATTATTGTCTCGAGCGTGACGCCTTCACACGCCTACGCACACACTAGCCACAGGGTGGTCACGTTACACCCTTGAGGAGAGGTGTGTGCATGTCAGACACACACACACACACACACACTTCAAGAGTAACTTAACACCAGTCTGAAAAGTTCAGTTTCACTGTCCTCCCGGTCGAAAGTTTTAGGCGTGTTTCACCTTTGACCACACCAAGCAACACTGATGGGTGTGGTCAAAAGTGTGCTCTTTTGTACCTTTACCCACATCTAACAGTGATGTCATGGTTTACTGACACACCTGTATATCATTGCAGCAAGGTGAGAAGTTAAACCAGTCAAATTCGACATGACGGTGTATCAAGTACCGCCTCGTCATCACCACCCATCATGTTCGAAATGTGTTGTTTAGAACAGATTTTAAACTTGATAAGATATTAGTGAACTATTACTAATCTAAAAATGGATATAATGGTGGATGTTGGATAATTTTTTCCAACAACTGAACTTTAACTGCTTAAGTTGGTTTGTTTAAGTTTGTATACATACTACTACCACTGGCAGAAGCTGAAGCTCATTTACCAATTGCTTTTAGCTATTTTAACCATATATCAGTTACTTTTAGCTACCAGTTTCATCTGTTTATACTATCAGAATAAACCCTCTAAAAGTACCCTCTGAAGTTCCCCTGGTCGGGAATCGCTGATGTAGAATATCAAAAACGAAAACACACCATGGTTGCAAGAGTAAAACATCTGTCAGTCCACTGAAACTAAGAATCTTAAAAATGCTTATGTGTTATGCCCAGTCCCTCCCCAACAAACACACACACACACACACACACACACACACACACACACACACACACACACACACACATCCAACACCGAGCCCACAGGAAAAGCTGCTAGCCCTAAGACAAAGAGCTGACAAAACAGCTACAAATAAAAGGAAGAAGACAAAAGGAAAAGGGGGAAGGCTTGGGTCAGGGTTTAGAAATATGGCTTCTACATTCAAGCAAAGGAGGAAGTGCCTTGCTTTAAGTTACTTAACATGCAACATTTTTTTCTAACAAACAACAAAGCGTCACATGAAGACATGTTGTTTTTTTTTTCTTATGAAGTCAGTAAAATATCTCTAAAGTTTGGACTGACAGGCTGGTGACTTCTCTGTGTGTGTCTCTTAGCGGACCTCTGTCACAAACCTGCCTTGGTTCTCACTTAGCTGCTGCAACCAGGATATCCTGTCAAATGTCGGTACCAGCCGCTCGTAACAACTGTCAGAAGCAGCCAGCCGACCCCCCCACCGAGCCGTGAGCCCGCTAACAGAACACCAAGTCGTCTCTCGCACGTACTGTGCACATACTGTATACAGCTGAATCTACTATATGTGTGTCTAGATACATAAATCTGCACACACAGAAAAAAACGAGTGAAGCATGGAGCTACAGTGTATTGCTGAACAAGGTACAAATGTAGCTTAAATAGTGCGTTGTGAGCAGAGCAAGCCAGCAATTTGAAGTAAACAAGTGAGTCAGAAACAATTAGAGGTACTTGGACGGCGTTTTGTAAACCCAGATAATCAAAACAGTGGAACATTTAGAGATGGGGACACAGAAAAAAACAAGACACTTGCTCGAGGAAAAGAAAATACAAGGCTAAAATTAGGCCTACGGGCACACAACTAATCCATAATGTGCATTGTGAAAGAAAAAAGTAATATTGCCAAGTAAATAATTTCCAACAGAGCAGATTTATCAGCTGTGTATGTATGCTCTTTATTTACCCATTCCAAAATCATAAACTACTGACACCACATTTCCATCGCCCCGAACCATGAGGCCACAACGCTCAACCGTCTTAAAACACATCCGTTCTTTGACATTTCCATTCTTCTCTGGTTAAATGTGGAAAACCCACACCGACTCCCATCTCGGATCAACCAGCAAGCACGTACAGTACGTACCAAGACATTCACTGCAAACATCTGACCACAATGTACGTGCCCACTGGTGACACAGGAGAGCGGAGGAGGCAGGAGAGCGCACAGAGCCGCACCCTGAGGCCTACTGCATCCTGTGTAACGTGAAGAAAGGGTAAAGAAAACACTTTGAACATGTGAAGACTCACCCAGGAAACTTGACAACCAACAGGCTTGGTAGTTCTTCTCCCAATCAACCTGCTTCTTGTGAAAACAACTGCTGAAAGTGGCGGGAGAGGGCGTCTCTTATTTAAGCAACTTTAGTCGGAGTATCTGCCTGCAAGTGAGGGGCCTTCAGCATCACAAGCCATAGACAAAGACTTCACAACGGTTTGTGCAGTGCTTCGCCTCAGGCAAAAGAGCGACCAAGAGAGCGCTGCGAGACACAGACAGAAGGAGGAAGTAGGCGTTTGTCGAGAAAAGAGGAAACTGGTCTAGTCAGTGAAAAAAAGCGGCAAAATTCAAAGATAAGTTGACAGCAAGCAAGAAGAGATTTCTGGAGTCTGAAGTTCAGATTCACATGTAAAGAAAGACAAACCATGCATCCAGATCACCCCTGTAAATTAAAATACACTTAATTAAGCTGATTGGATTGATTAAGTGTAATTATATCTCATAAATATCTCATTAATGTCCCCCTCCTCCAGTGCATTGCTGTGTGACTAAACTACTGGAGCCTTGAAGCAGGTTAGATTGGCTTAGCATGAAAACTGAGCCTGCAGCTCTGAAGCTCAGTGATTCACTTTATATCTTGTTTGTTGAATCCGTACAAAAACTGAAGTCTAAAGATAGCTTTATATAGTTATCATTATTACTCATTATAGTAACTTCCTGGAGCATCTTGTCGTTTTTACACGCCAGGTTTTGTTCAAATTAAACTAGCCAGATGTGGTATAATGTGTTAATAAGGTCTTTATAGGTGCCTGCAAGTGGATTTTGTTATGTTTGTTACGTTGTTACGACAGAGCCAGGCATGTCGTTTTGGCTACAGCTCTTGGCTGTGGCCTTAAATTTGCTGGACTGATATGAGAGTGGTATCAATCTTCCCATCTAACTCTCTGCAAGAAAGCAAATCAGTCTATTCCAAAAATGTCAAACTATTGCTTTGATGATTTACCCTGAAAACAAATTCCTTAGTCAGTCTTAGTCAGTGTACCACACTTGTCCCAGCAGACAGCTAACCCACGGGAGATCGGATGCACAGCGTACGGTAAAGGGTATAGTCTCAAAAATTCTTTAAAAATAAATGTTATCTCTTCTACAGCCAAGTTAGATTCAATGTTGCATTTAATACTGCTTTTCTAAGGACAGCCACAGGAAGGTGATCACCACAAATACACAATTTCACTTCCCTCCAATCCCCACTGATGCAACAGTGTACAACAGCGCCAACAGAGTGAGTCAGAAGGTCACAAAAGACCACTGATCATGAGCTAAGAGTCTGAATGCCCAAATTAAACATTTATTGTTTGAGAAGGGCAGCAACATCTTCATTTCAGACTGAGAGCTTTACAGACCATCTGTGCAAGCGACACACAAAAACAGATGTTTACTCCACCCAGGCTGAGGTCAACTTTGGTTCGTATGAACTTCATAAATGCAAATATCCAGGACTTCCAGTTCTGACACGAACTCCCATAGAGACTTAGAAAGGCAAGTATCCAAGTAGGAAACATTTCAACACAGCAACCGGAAAAAAACAACAAGCTAATAGAAACACATCATGTCCTTATTGAGTTTTTGTCTTGTGTCGAGCTGAGGAAGTAAGAAAAAGAAGACAGGGCTTTGCATGAGCTGAGCTGTCATGGGGTTAGTCGTTTTGTTGAAGCCAAACCTAAGTGCCATGGAGACCTGAGGAAGTGAAAAAAGTTTATGGGACCTTAAACCCCTTGCTAGACAGAATGTGTGTGTGATCTACACACAACTGTCTGTCAAACTGGAACAGAGTGAGGTCTGCTGAGTCAGAGGGCTCACTGGGGACTCTGCCCAACTCCACGTCAAAGCTTTCATAATCTATCCAAACTATCTCAGCTCCCTCATGAATGCCCTGCCTCTGTGCTCTCTTTCAACCCCACTGACCCATCCGGGATGCTGCGCCCCGTTTGTCGACAACCTTTTTGAAAATCCCCCCTCGTCACCCCCTCCCCTGGCTGCTTTGGTCAAAATTCAAAGCTTATGTGTTTGGGTACTAGTAAGACTGCGGAGGAATTCATCAAAGCCATAGTCTAGCCTGCCATATTTCTTTATCTGTAGTCAAAAATATACGACTGGAATCTACTATGACAAACAAGAATTCAAGCCGACCACAGCTGTTGTTATCCATCAAGGAGGATCAACTGTTAACAGCCAGCTTTCAAGCCTCCAAGTGATGAGTTGTTGATTCCAAAAATGAAGCTTTTGAGTATCAAGTCTCTTCTGGAACGGCTAAAAAGTGGTTTATAATCATGACCTGCTGCGATGTTTACATGTACGTCATTTGTTATGGTTTTACAAACTCAGTCAGCAGATCGATCAGGAAGCAGCAGAATGGAGTTTGGTCAGAGTGTTACCCTGACTTAACCTGCCCGTCTGGTTGTTGCTCCACTCAGGAGTTATTCAGTATTAGTATGCAAGGACGGTTATGTTGAAGCAGTGTTGGAAAGAAAAATGCTAGACATAATTACTTCTAACAAACATAATGCTTAAGTATTTGAAAATCAGATATCATTGACCGGCAAAACAGGGAACCTTGCATGCTAGTGTAGCAGTGATTTGGAGGCAATTGTTTTATTTACAAGGCAGGAAATGCTAAAATGTGTGCTGCAGTAAAACTGTAGTGTACAGAAGCGTATACTTTATATAATGTTGAGTAATGATTATTAGCTTGTTAAAACCAAAAAATAAAAAACTCAAAACATTGTATTTTCTTGTACATTTTGACTATTAAGCATGTATATAGTTTTTATGGAATCAATATTTTGTTTTGAATAATACAATTTATTCATTTTCTTGCCGAGAGGTAAATGAGAAGATCAATACCATTCCCATGGCTGTTATATATGAAACTACAGCCAAAAAAGCTTAGCAAAATGTTGGCACAAAGACTGGAAGCAACAGTAAGCAGTTAGCCTGGCTCTCGATCTATTGCTTAAACACAGAAATAATAGATAAATAAATAATAATTTCTTGTATCCCTTCTCAGGGAACCATTTAATTGAAACAATCTGACTAATTATCAAAAAACATTGTTCATCGTTATTGTTTGATAATAGTTTCTCTTGAATGGTATAGTCAGCTTTGGCTCTGAACCTGGCCAACATTACTGCCAGTTGCTTGTAATGTGGGTGATTCAGAAATGTGAGGTTATGGTTACACTCTAAATGCCTCTAGATAAGAGTGCCAGCCAAAAACCCCAAATGTAAATGCAGATGTGATGGGGTGTTGACAGGTGTTGATGTCATTCGGTCAATTAGCTTTTTATAACCCTTTTTCTTATTCACAGATTTTCTTCCTATTTTTCGAACATAAAATAAAATCAGCCCATTCCCACAGTCTGCTTGCAGAGGAGGTTGTCAGGCGAAGATAATTCCACGACACCTCAGGGAATCATCTATTATTCAAAACTACATCCAAATTTATTCCACTTGAAGGAGAGTAATATGCCTTACTTGTAATCATCAAACTGCAGTGGTTATGATCCATGCATTTCAACATACAGTGTGGTCTGTGTTATATGGTTGCTGCAGACAACAAAAAACTGGGCCACATTTTAGTTTCCAAACTGCACATCACCTTTCCAAACAACACCTCACAAGCAGCTGTATGATCACACAATATCCTGCTTCCCAAAACAATACAAGCTCTCCAAACAGAATGGTAACCATCTCTTTTGGCCTTGGTCACAAAACTACTGCCTGTGGCTGGCTGCTAAGTTAAGATGTGCTAGTTATCTTTTTATAAATGAATAAACACAAGCTATTTGCCTGTAGAAATACAGTCTGAGTATCTCCAAGTTGAGGAGAGCCAGACTTTCTGCTTGGAGGAGTCTGAGGAGGAAGTCTGAACTGGATTAGTCTTACTGGGGGACGACCTGTAATGTAATTATCATGGGCCATGTGTAATACCAGCAGATAATTCCTCCAGCAAACTGCAGAATGGACCAACAACAATAGATCAACAGCATCAACACACATCCTTGTATGTTCCTGCTGGTCAGATCTACAAAAACATACACCAATGCATGATTACATTACAGAGAAAATAAATTCAAAACACTGTGATGACAACATGACATGGGTTTCCCAGAAATGGTATATGGTATAATTTCCTTCCTTTATTTTCTTGACCAAAAATAGAGGAGTTCAGAACAGACTTCCCCCGGCAAAATATTGTCCAAATCACAGCAACAACCTACAGTGGACACCACAGAGGCAAAGTTAATAGGTATACAATGTGCTTGCTACAGCAGCTACTTAATTGGACCAAACACTCCTGGGTCAATCTTACTGCATGAAGTGTCAAGTAGAGTTACACGGTTAGTTGGGTCACACTGGCCAGTATCCGTTTATTTTCCTCTGTGATAGTTTATAATAATGATAACTGAAACGTGGTCACGCAGGCTAATGCGCTGCGGACTCCTCACTTGTCTCACGGTAGTTTTACACAACACTGGTTCAGTGGGAAGTGAACTAAACGTGCATATCCCACGTCAACTTCCAATGAAAGATGAAGAAGGGAAAAGTCAAGATTTCAGACACTGACTCCTGTATGTCAACTTACAGTATACAGTCACAAAAATAATGCACACGCTAAATGGAAAAGCTGTTGGTCTTCCTTGTGCGCAACATAAGACGGCAACGGCAACAACAACAACAACAACAACAACCCTGACTGCAAGTTTACTTTTTCCAGAAATATTAGTTCTATTCCGGCGTTAAAATAATTCTCATATCTGGTCATAAATAAAGACGTTGGTGTTTGACAGCCAAGAGCCATTATCTCATTATCAACGTTATGACTGATGATGACTGAATTCATTTGGATTTATTGGGTGTTTACAGCATCCGACATCCGAGTTACAAAACGCTGAGAAGTGAGCAGACAAACATGGTGACACATTGTTCACAAATGAGGTTCATCACTGCTCCCTGATGAATCTCGTGATATTTTGGGATATTTAAGTGCTTATGAAACATTACCTGTACCATTAAAATACCGCGGTGTGTATATTTTAATCCTGTGCACTTAGAGCTTGTGTGTTCAAGAGTGTTACGTAAGATGACTATTACACATGTTGTTTTTTCCTCCATTGCCTCGCTAACCGAAACACAATAGGCTATGTGCTCTGTTCAAACACAATCTCTTTTCTCTTTAGATTTAAAAATAACACGCCATCCTCCCCACTTACATAACTCAATATCAGTCAGCATCAAGGTCGGTGGTGAGAGCTTAAAAACAGAAAAGAGGAGCACAATTAGGTGTTTACCCTGGAAGCCTTTTCACTGCCAGTTAGGAAAGGAGTGTGTGTGTGTGTGTGTGTGTGTGTTTGAGTGTGTGTGAGTGTGAGAGAGCCCAGAGGCGTACTGAGTCACTGACAGTGTGACCTTCTGCTCTCAGGCTTCTCAGCCCTGTTGGAAGCAGCCTATCCAGGTCAAACACCCACTCTACACAGTGTATTTTGTCCAAACTGACAGATATAGTAGGACTGAGTAATGGAACTACTGCCTGATTCAATGAGGACTTTGAAAATCGATCCCAACTCTGAAATTCCTACAGCAACAGGAAACATTAACAAATTCTAACTGTGACGAGAGCAACTAATGTACCATATTGTGTACATGCTGACTAGTGGAAACAGCAAATAAAGTAGCGTCTCAGCGGGTTGAGATTTTTAGGAATAAGAATTTGTTACATCACGAATGCAGCTAAAGTTATCATGAAAGACACCGCACCGCACTCGACCACTCGTCCATTCTGATCTTCACCAGAAGGCTTTTACAGACCTCTGTAGGTTCTGAGGCTGATAACAGCGGTTTCTGAACCTTAAATTACCTCAGCCAGAGATGTGGGTTAGGGAGATAAAAATGTCAGCTATGGTATGTGCATCCCCAGAAGACTCCACAATGGCTGGTCTGGCTGCCGGCCCGTGGGGTCTTTGGTGTAATCAACTTACATAGCTGGAGCATTAGGATGGAACTGGAAAGAAGGGCCCGGTTGCTTAAAGGAACTGACTGGAGTCTGTAATGTGTCATAATACTCAAAACGGCAGCAGCGCACGAATCTAATCCCCCATGCAGACTATGGAAGGGATTCAACCGAATGTTTAATGTGGTATAAATTTACTGCAGGACTGACACTGGTACTATTCAAATATTATCTTATAAATACATTTCTTATAAATGATTACTGACACAGAAAAACTCCAGGGTTTCATTTAAAAAAGGAAAAAACTATTTCCGAACTGCATGAGGCAGGTAGTCTGAAAAAGTGTTAAAAAAATGTTCTCAAACTAAATACTATTACAATATTACAATGTTAGTATTACAATGCTCCAGACTAAGTTTCTGCAATACTGTGGTATTTGTATCAAAGAATTTAGTCAAACGAAAGGCTAACAAAGAAATAGTTTGCCTTCTTGCTGAGAGTTTGATGAAAAGATTGATACCACTCTTATACCTGTTCGTTCAATGTAAAGCTACAGACTGCCACTGGTTGGCTTAGCAAAAAGATTGGAAACAGCTGGTTCTGTCAGCTAGGTAACAAAATCCACCTACTAACACCTCTTAAACTCACTCATTAACATGTTATATCGTTTGTTAAATCCGTACAAAAGGTGACAAGTTGCCTTGCAACCAGCAGAGATATTTGTATATTCCCTTTATCAAACTCTGAAATTGAGCTTAAAAATCAAAGTCCTATCTCTTAATATCAATATTGCCACATGGGAGATAAAAAAAAAAGACTGAAGAGTGGTAAAAAAAAATAAAGACCCATTTTGCCACTGTGGGATCTTAAACATTTCCTTATTTGTCATCAAAAGCAAAGTTGAAGTCCTTTTTTTAATATCAAGAAATATCAGATGAAGGCTAAAAACTGGTGCCAGCTCAAGGGAGTCAAAAGAAATGCATCAAACGTGCCTTGTTTCCAAAGACACAACTTTTTGTGATGTACAAAAACAAAACATCAAAGTGCTTCCCCCTGACTGATCACTGCGGACAACAATGATTGGAGCCTCTGGGGCCACGCTTCAAGGAGCAAGCAATCCTGAAAAGTTCACAGGACCCCTGTGTGTGCGTTTGTGTGAGAGAAAAAAAAAAATGTATAGAGGGGATGGGTAGGGACCACACAAAAACCCAGCCGGGTCACATGACCGAGGCGGGGACGAATGTTGCTTTTTGGTTGGTCAGAGAGGGAAGTCATGGAAACAGGTCTATAGTCCCATTGTCTAACTGTGAAGACTGTGTGTGTGTGTGTGTGTGTGTGTGTGTGTTTGTGTGTGTGTTGGAGGCATTGTAGCATCAGTAGGGACCAGCATAGCATTCTTCATTCACAAGCAGAAAAAACGCCTCCATCATAAAGTGACCTTGACTACTCCAGCAGAACAGTGAGCGCATCCACGCATCTCTCTCTCTCACACCCCCTCTCATTCCAAGTGGGTGCATTTCAGAGAAGGCAAACAACCACATAAACTGCCTTTTGTCTATAAAATCACTGACACAATTTAGGTTATGCAGCCTGGCCTTCATTGAAAAAGAAAGTAGCTCCAGTTTCCACATTGTGTAACTAATCAAACCATTTTACTGCAGGGCAAATCAATAACTCTTCTCCAACACAGCATCATGATAGGCATGTTTTATCCACCACATGACTGCTAGTGTGGCACATACAAACTCTCTTACGGAAATAAAAAATAACCCTTACAAAAGCAGCAGTAAATTTAATGGCTTTACTCTCAGTTCTTTCAAAAAAAAAATAAATCTCAAAAATGGTATAAATTCTTAAAAATCCACACTCATTGAAATGTTATAACTGGGCCCTACCATTCAGTTCAGCAGGGTCAAGCTCAAGTGTCTTTCGATTCAAGAAAGAGTTTAGAAATAAGAAAAGGACTGAAATTCCACTTCCTCTAAGTGCTAAAATTACACCCCAGACAGCAGTAGGGGAAAAGTACCAGACAAAAGGTTATTATGGAAAAGATGCTCACACAATCACAAGTGTATACGCAAGCAAACGACGGAAAACTGCCTTTTATAACCCCCTCTGCAGGCTTTCTCATTCATAAAACACAGACCGTGGTTATCACATCCCAGCTAACCAAATATAGCTCTTAGGAATCTTCCCTCACTTAACTGGATTAGCGCTGTTCATGAGGAAGATAATGATGGTGCGACTTCTGTTTGCCAATTGAACACCAAACGGGTAGGTGCTAGGGAAAGTTACTTGCATGCACCCACAAACCCACAAAGGGCAGTGCACTCAGCCGACCAGGCATGAGTTGTGTGTGTAAATCCCAGAATAGAGCGGTGGGGATTATGCAAGAACAATACTGTGGCTAAAGGCTTAGTTTCACTGATTTTAGAGTGAAAAGGGAACTTTGCTGCACAAGAGCATTGGCAGTATGGCAGAAAACTGTAATTACTGTATGTGTCATATGTCATGCGTCATAAGTTAAGGTGCAAATCTCGTTAAATGTGTGTAAAGATATGTGTAAGACATGAAAATTAAACAGAAAAATTGTTCACAAAAACAAGAAAAGAAGAAAAAATGATGCAAAGACATGAAGTCTGAATTTAAGTAAATATGCTCTTTCTCCTGTATAACAAAACCCCGAACATATGAATATGTAAATATTGATCATTACAAAGTTTAACTACTGAAAAAGAGGTATCCTGCTTCACAGTAAATGTGTGCTGCTGGTTTAAAATTTCCACATAACACTTCTGAAACGTATTAACATATTGGACCACAACAGGCATCCAAGCTAGTTGTGATGTCACAAAGCCCTGCTCATACCTGTACTTACACATTGGTTTTATTTCTATAGATAACTGATCGATAAGAGATATATATATATATATATATATATATATGGTGACATTTGGACTGATTTGATAAGTTTGGCCATTAAAAGAGCCAAAATGGAAGTTACATTTTCTTGTTATTGAGTACTACAAAAAGCATTAGTTAGGACTACAGTCTTGAGGTTTAAAACTAAAAGGCTACTGGTTCGCTGAGGACTAGAAAGCTTTTTCAGACCTGCTTTGTTACATTATAGGAGCTTAACTCCCACTGCTCGCAGTGCTGGCAGGGATGGCATGTGGTCCATCGAGTTAAATGGGATGTGAAGGATTGGGCATCCCAGGTCAGGGAATTTCCATTGCAAATGATTGCTGAGCCACCAAGGCTCAGCTTTCATTCTGTTCAGCGTTTAGACAAATATACACAACCAGGATTACTTTCAGATGATTTGCTATCAGGGAGACCCATATAGTCGTACACACAGGAAGACGATGTATATTCTACCAAAGTGTTTGCATTGCATCGCAGATTTTCCCATGAAAATCTGTTTCAGAAATGAGATTACAATTTTCTCTAATGATTTTTAAAAATGTCAGGTATAGGATCCTATTTTGTGGTGATGTGATTATATAGAACTACAGTGTTAGCCTGCAATGCTACAAATATGGCAGAATAGTTTTTAATGCGATCATCTTCGAATCAAAAGTTAAAGTCAATCCATTTTTTGGTAAAGCACAATGTTTTTGTCAGAAAAGGGGTTGGACACATTTGTTTGTTTGTTTTTTGAACTGAATTTTTTTATTTGCTCTCTCTTTTACACACATAAATTTAGTTTTTGTTTCAGCCCATTCTGCCAAAGCTTGTCATGCGGTGAAACACAGTTTTGTCATTTGGAAATTCAAATTAAGAAATTAGGAGTGCTTGTTTTGATGACATGGAGCTTCCCGCTGCTCTACCTGCAAATACTGCAGAATCATTTTCAAGTAAGAATGAGATGGCATAAAGGTATGAATAGAAATAGAAATAAATCATGCAGCCCTTGTATGTTACAAATTAATCATTAATATTAGGACAGAAGCGATATCAGTATCTGGGCCAACTTTAAGTACTCAGTATTACTTAAGCTGACTTTTTATTACTTAAGAGTTTTAATACTGCATGGTGCACACATTGCTTTAGAGTCAGACGATAACCTTTAAACATTATAAATAGGAAAATATTGGTGACGATTTATGAGTATTTTATGAAAAAATTAGCATACACTTATATTCTTTTTTTTACGAGCAACATGCTTGTAGCTAATCTTAGAGTAATGGATTTTAAAAAATAATAAAACAAATGCACCTGACATAAAAAATAATCTGAAGATCTATGATTGCTTTTTCCCACCTGCTGATGAATGCACATTGCTCCTTAGCCCCCGCAGGTCTTTTTATTTTGCCATCTCGCTTGTGGAATCACAAAACTCTGTACAGTAAGTGACATTTCTGTGCTTTTGATAATTTGCTGCTGCAGTGTTGTACACGTCATATACATCTCTTAATGGAAACATGGTTCCCACTTAGCTAAATTCAATAGCTCAGAGGATTACGATCTCCACTGAAGCATGTAATAACCAAAAGGTCATGTCATCATCATAACTCAACAAAACCATAATCCGTTGCTGCCTCTTTAATGGCTTTTAAAGTGTGTCAAGGCCCGAATCACTGCCACCAGTCACATTTTTAATGAACATGCCCTCTTATAAAGTGCCAGTCTGCCAGTCATTTTGCCCAGCTTTGAATGCCGTGTCACTCTATCCCCTGTTGGGTTGTGCTAGCCTAGATCGAGATGTGCGAAGAGCCCGAGAACATTTGGGATTGATTTGTGGCTATTTTTATATGTCCTACTTGAACTAAATGGTTCAGATACTCAGAGGAAGATGTCAGGCGCTGAAAAGGCTTATTGAACTCCCTAAAAAAAAAAATTGGAAAGCTAAATGGTGGTAAGAGGGTGGACGCTTTAGTGTAGAGCTTTCAGTAAAAAAAGACCACCTTTTAATAGTAGAGAGGAATAAGCTATAGAGTACATCCTCTATCCATTGGTCTATTATTTAAAGGCCACTGGCGTTCTGAGGAGTGAAATTTAACGTGCTGGGAAAGATAAATGCCCGTGTGAACACACACACACACACACACACACACACCAGACAGGTTTAATAAAAGAAAGGTGGAATAAGCTGTCTCAAGTGACCTTGGGCCTCGATAAACTCAATGCGCACACACACACACACACACACACACACACACACACAGTAGCAGTATTTCCTCCCGAAGCCACACAGGACTACTGCACACATACAGCGTTCCTCTCCACCAGAGCAAAAATTACTCCTCGTATTAAACCACAACTCGGGAGAGAACACAGGCCCTCAACAACACTCATTACCTAAACATATAGCCAACAGGTTACTCCTCAATGTTGCTGGCGCTACAATTATGTTAGCGACTGATGACTATCATCACAAGCATAATAAACACTCTGCAGGAGCAGTGACATTATGGAAGATGGTTATGAGCTCTCTTGTGGAAATCTCCTGCTGCCGTTGCCAGCTCTGGTATGGAGTCGCACGAAAACAAACACACACACACACACACACACACACACACACACACACACACATATATACACATATACACATACACATACACATACATGTAGGAGAGAACTACTGTAAAGCTAAACTGTGTATCTGGTCTAGGTGCTGTGAAAGGATTCAGTCACTTCAGCCATCTACTCTCTGTGGCTGGCACAAGTGAGTGGGAACAAAGGAGTCACTGTGGCTGTCACACTCGCTCCTCGTTACACTCACCCTTTGCTCTGCCAGCTGTCTCCCCGTCCCCTCCCACAGCCCCCCAGCTGTGGCCATACATCAAGCTACCCTTAGTTTCACACGCTCACACACATGGAAACGCACCCACCGGCACATATGTCCTGGGTGGCTTCAGGGCCTGGCTTCACCAAAATACTCTCTTCCTCCCTGCTGGGTGCTCTTTGCCTATCCGCCACACTGACCGACTGCGCTGTTGGAGGCACAATGTTATTCATCCCCACCACCAAGGGTTCGTCAGTGTCACACCACTACACACAGCCACAACACATGAGCTCATGCATGCCACGAATAATACACTGGAGCAGATTTTCCATTTAATTCAGTCTTTCTCGCCTTCTAGTACTGTCTCACAGATGCCTGTTATTGTTCTTTTGCGCATTCCTGCCTCCCGAGACTCTTTGCCCCAACCTCTACTTCATGCACGCCACACCCTTTCACCACAGTGCCCTCCCCTCTGATGACAGATGCCCTGTGCCCAAACTTTGGGCTCACCCATTAATTTGCTAACCCCTAAACTCTGCCCTCAGCCTCCCACTCTCCACAGCCTCCAAATTATTTATTTATCCCCCGACGTCTTTTTGTTTTTTTTAACCATATGCTACACCCATGCCCTCCCCTCCGTATGTTTACCCACTGACAGCCTTCGGCCCTGCCTGCCTGGTCAGTCACGAGCCAGTGCCCATGCCAGCTCGGCCTCCACCCTAGTAGTGTGGTGACTGGCCGCTGCTGAAATACTTTCATCCCTCCTGCATGCCTAGCCCGAGCCCTGCAGAGCCATTCATTGGGGCTTTGCTAGTGGCTGCCTTATTATTGTCAAGTTATAGTAAAACTGTGGGTGGGGGCTTTACTTGTGGTATAGAGGCAGCAGCAAGAGTTGAAATGAGGCTGAAGTCGGGCTATTTATGGACTGGGGCATAGGATTCAAAGAATTGTTGCCTTTTATGGGTTAATTGCATGTAACCCACATGTATTTGAAACCGAGAGAGACAGAGAAAGAAGGGGGAATAAATAGGGAAAGAAAAACACAAGTGGAGGGCATTCCTCAGGCCAGGCTTTCATTGCTGTGGGTACGATGTCACTGGATGATGTAATCTGTGCATAGCAGCCCCCCATTGATCTATTCACTGAGTACATGGAAAGAGACATCAGGCACGACATGTTTCACTTGTCAGTCTGCCCTGTAATTGATACTGAAAAACATTAACGATTAACCAAATTACATAAGGCTGCGGGGTTGTGCCTACACAACTTGACCTTTCTGTTCACACTTTCTGTCAACAGGAAATGGATCGGTGCGCATGCACATATCGACAGGAAGTGGCTCACCTTCCACTTACAGTTCAGAAGAGGTGGGTTCATTTGTAATACAATCTACTTCTGAAACGGCCGTGTATATAAGTAACATTCACCACATGTTTTAAGACTGCTATGCATCCGGTAGCTCACTAGTTACTATATTGTACAAATGCCATTGGTATTTCCTGTGCCTTTCTTCCACGGCACTGTCTAGGCTGGAAAATGCAGCCAGACAAGTTGGACACACACACACACACACACACACACACACACAAAAATACAAGTGTTAAGCTTCCCCTCCAGACAACAAAAGAACAGACACAGCAACAAGCCCTGAAGGCAACATTAAACCCAGCTAGTCCGCCATTACAATACCCCTCTTTTCTCAATACAGAGCCATGGTGAGCCCAACTGAGCTGAGCTGAGCCGTACCATGTTGTTCCTCAGTTTTTAACATAGCTGGGAATAAGATAAGGGCTTGGCACACTGACAACACGAACATCCATAGGAAATGGAAAACACTGATGTGTGGCCAGCACAGACCAGCCGGGGTGACGGGGGGTACGGCAGGTGGTTTACAGATGGGGAATCTGCTCAGGCCTCACACAGCAACAGAATCGTGAGCTCAACACAATGATACGACGGAGTCTGAGAGACAACATAACACTCTGTGATGCCTGTTCTCAGACGGCAGGGAAGACTGTGTCTATAGACACAACAACATAGCTGGCAGGAATGAAAAGAAGCAAAAACACTGATAAGCACAAATACAAGGAGAAAACTCTGGTTTGGCTCAGCTCCCTGCATCATCTGGCAGAAAAAAGACAAATAAAAGGTTTGATGAAGTCAAAGTCAAAACCTCAAATTTCATGCCTTCAAAACGTTGTGGACACAAAATAGACACATGGATTTGACTTAGGAAGAGGGCAAGTTGAAACATTGTTCCTTGCACTGAGCAAAGAAAATATAAGCTTGTTCTTTGAGGGCATCAACATTCCCCTGAGCAGGGCTTTGGTGGGCCTAAAAGAAGTCTTCTTCATGAAGTGGTTGTTTTCCAGATAAATTACGCATCCACAGAACACATTTACTTGTTGCTACCAGGTGATGAAAGGCAGAATCAGGGTGTGAGGGTGATTATGGCTTGTTTCTACTGGCTGGCCTACAGAAATTCACTTCAGGCTCCTACTAAGCTTAAAGTATCAGCAGGAGAGACAAATACTGTAGCCTTGTGCAGTTCCATCTATTCCAGATGCCTTGTTGAACTCTGCTGCAGGTGATAACTGTGTGGGCAGTGAGGGGCAGAAACTGGGTAATATGTAGATGCAGCTGTTTAGATGGAAAGCTCTCGTGAGAACACAGAAGTTAAGGATGGAGCGGGAGCAGAAACAGTGATAGAGGGATGAGAATGCAAAAATGATACATGAAGGACAGGGGCATCAGTAAAGTTACATGGGAGACATGAAGACAGAGAGTCTGAGAACAAAAGTAAGTGATATCAAAGTGTCTGATTTCCCGAATGTCCGTCTTTGTTATGATTTATTCAGACACTCAGAGGCAGCCCTGGCACAAAGACACACCTTCAATCCAAGGCTTGCCGTTCCCCAGCAAGAGAGAATGAGCGAGCTGGTGACCTTGGCATGTTATGAGAGGCCCTCCACTCCTCCTCAGTCTCCTCTCTCTAGAGGGAGCCTTGAAGATGGAAAACACTGTTGCGGCACGTTGACATCGCAGAGGCCCGCGTCGTGACAGAATGGGTTCAAATCCTTAATCGCAGCCCATACACTAATTATGCATTACATTTGGCTATGTGTTATTGTGTTACGAGATGTTCAGTGGGAGTGAACCCCTGCCTTTACCACTCTACACTCCCCTGTTCATACTGATCATTGTGATTTTGTAAAAAAAAAAAAAAAAACCTTTCCTTTAAATCTTGATTTCAGAGTTGTTGTTGTGGTGGCTTTATATCTGGTCACTCTTAGGACTCCTTATTTAACTGTGCACAGCAGCTAGTCTGTAACAATTACAACTCTCTCTTCAGTCTACCCTCCTCCTTGCTGCAGTCATAAGCAAACAAGTGGGGAAGGTACCAAAGGGAACTACTATCTAAACAGTGTTCATGTTTTTTTTTTAGTGAAGCTTTGTGAGCAACGACACCATCAAAAATATCAAAGATTATACACACACATACACACGTGCACATTTTGCCAGGCTTCTCTTCCAGTCACAGCAAGGAATAAATTAAGTCTTAAATGAGTCATTTTTCTAACCAATCCATAAATAAAAGAAAATTGAGACTCTCTAATCATTGCTTCAATTGATTCTTAAAAACAGAAAGAAAAAGTGAGACAGAGAGCACCGGAAAACCAGGAAAACACAAAGAAAGAGAGAGAGAGAGAGATAGAGATAGAGAGAGAGAGAGAGAGAGAGAGAGAGAGAGAGAGAGAGAGGGAAAGAGAAAGAGAAAGAGAATGTAATGTACGGGTAAAATAAGGAACAAATAAAAGAAGAAATAAATAGAAACAGTGTCTCTCCCTCCCATATCCAGCAAAACAACAGGCTGGTTTTATTTCCGGTCCACCTTACTGAACCTCCAGTCATCCGTATGTACTGTCCACTGTCATCAAGGGATGGTGTTGACAAGATCATTGTTGTGTGTGCGCAGGTGAGACACAGTGCCGACATGGGGCCAACCTCTGGACCCTGGCTACAACATGTGACTCATAACACACACACACACACACACACACTCACACACACACACACACACGATCAGTCAGACCTTTCCTTTACTTAGAAAAAAACCTCCTTTAAACTCACCCTACTCTTTCTCTTTGTAGTGGTCTACTGTATGTAAAACTGGGCATGACAGATTGAACTGACCATGGTACCAGTCCCCCCCCAGACAATGTTGTTTTATCAATTAGATGAAAATCAAAAAAACAAATCAACGTGACCATGTTTTAATACAATAAACATGCCGTTCTTGGGCTTTCTCAATTTCTATTCATTGTCATTCACATTTTTAACAATAGGACATTATGAATTGTTGGAAATTCCTTGAGCAAAGTCTGCAGCATTTACAGAAAGGCCACATAAAGGGCTCCAAAGGTCAGCAAGAGAGCCCTCAAGCACTTTCTGAATTTACAGGGGGACAGCCCTAAGCCCTCAAGGACTTATCAGGACTTCACTAAAGTATGCTTTATTTCCATCTCTATAAGCGCTTAGCCTGACACACACAGTACTGTAACAGACAGTTAAAAGACACAACTCTAGAAACTTCTGGTAGCTGGCTGTTAAAAAGAGTTTTCTACCGCTTTAGCACTGCAATCCCATAACATTGTCAGACACATGATGGAGAGTTTTAAAAAAAAATTATCCAAATCGATGCAGCAGATCCAGAAATACAATATAATGAATATAATAATTCTTCTTCCTTCTCATAACCTAGTGTCTGCATTACAACTCTGCCTCAGAGCAGTGAACTAATTTCCTAGTTTGGTTGTTCCATGCATTTTCACCTGTATATACTGCAGCAGGTATTTGTTGTTCTGTTCTGTTCTGTTCTGTGACATTCACATTTTTACCCCAGCATGCAAGCATCATAAAGTACAACATACAGTAAATGCTCCAGGGGACATGACATCTCCTGCCTGCAAATTTCTAAAACGTGGATGCTTCACACACATCTTCAACCTGGCAGCACAGAAGATCTAAACAATCACCACAGTTTCAAGGTGGGCAACCAAGATTAGTGTCACCAAATCAGTATTTGACCAAATGTGAAATATGGTCACAAACTCCTCTTCTGCACCTGAGTTATGGCGTTGAATAACGGCCAGAAAAGTGTTTTTGCAGATTATTATGATATCACAGTCAAGTCGACCTTTGACCTTTTGGATTTAAACTGTCATTACTTTATAATTTTATCCTTGTCATTTGGCCACATCTGTGACAGCAACCATCTGTATATGAAGAGCAAATGTAGAGATGAAGCAATGACCCATTATATTACACACCACCTAAAGGGCTGAGAGACATACATGCAAGCACACACACACAGATACACAAGCAAAAAGCTATAATTAGGTTACAGCTGAAGAAAACCTGTGTTTAGCTCCTGGGTCATACTGAAACACCAGCATGCAGCTACTGTGAAATGAACCAGGCGAGTCTGGGAGAAAAATAAAAACTGACACAGCAACACAGCACTGAAAATCGGCAGATCTCTGCAGCACAGCGCTGCTCACATGTCATAAATCATACACTGTGTGATGTTAACAACACTTACACCTACGCACAATCCATACTAAAATACAGTCTAGTAGACCCTAATACCTCCTCACAGCTGGGCAATACAAAGTACCCAACTCTTAAATGTAAAGTCAGCTCAAGCCTCTCACACAGCTGGACCGGGGATATACTGGTTTGACCAAGAGACTAACCATTCTAACCATTTTCCCTATTGGGTCAGTAGGCTCAGAGGCTGTGAGGCTCTTAGCTGAGAGATGCTAAATACCACAAATACATAAGGAGCAAGAAAGCTGGCTAACCTCTCACCTAATATTTACAGAGCTCTGCGGCAGTACCACAGCTGGAATGCAGCGGGCAGAGCGAGCACGCAGAGGGAACCATATCAGTTTCTGGGTCATCTAGGGCTGCTTCACTCCGCATAAAGTCTAGACTTGGACTGAAAAACATGCCTGCGGAGGCTCTCTGCTTAAACCGATGTATATTCTAAGAATGGATGGATGGTGCCTAAGGAACAAAACATATACGGTTATAGAAACACAAGGTAATGGGTCACAATACATTCATGAGTGTATTCCCATACGCAACTGCTAAGAGATCACATTTTGGCACAAAACAATTTCAAACAAACCATCAGTTCCTCTTATTTATTGCATTTTTTTCACAAGTCAAAGAGTTGCTTGGCTTTGAATTTTGCCTGAGGCAATAATCAGTAAAATAAAGAGTAGAAAATGGCAGCAGTACCTATGAGAACTCCTCTCACCCACCCATGTCTGTCTGACTGTCTGGCACCTTCCCATCGCACCTTCAGTACCTACCTGCTGTTTTAATTAACTTCATACCACAGGGAGCAATTATGCAAGGCAACATTCATCTCATTTGGAACTGCAAATTAATCTAACCTCCAACTGCCGAAGGACAGGTGCACCAGTGTGTTCTGCAAGCAAGGATACCAGTACATTAAATGGCAAGTCGTTTTTTCTGTCGGCATTCTCAATGGCCTTTTAGCACAAAAAGACATAAAAAGTGACGGAGAGATGACAGGAAACTCTGGGCCCTGAAGTTTTTCAGTGTTACTTTTATGCTGCAATCCTGAGCTTTTCGGAGAAAAGGGGGGAAATGAGTTCATTAAGATGGACAGATAACAGGCCGGGCATCCATCAGGGGGAAAACAATTTACATACCTCCATTTCCCTCAGGGAGCAAGAACAGAGAGTGAGAAAGTAGATGGGGGTATGCTGCAATGTGAGAGTGAGCAAATGAGAAGAAAGTGCAAGAGATGGGGGATAGAGAGAAGCTAAAATAAGCGAGACAGTAAGATAGTATGCGTGAGAAAGCAAGTGTAAGAGAGTAAGCTAATGAGAGAACGATAACAAGCTGCAAGGGGAGGGAGGGGGCTTTGACGGGCGAGAGGAGACGGAAACGCAGCTCAGAAATTGGCAAGGTTGCACTTCAGGAGCTGGTGAGAGGATGCCAAACAGTAGGCAGTGTCAAAGAGATACACACCAGGATCTCGAATGTGATGCAACTGAATAAGCGAGGGCAGGCACCTATCCTCTTCAAAAAAAAAAAAAAAAAAAGTACTCCAAGCTGCCTCTCCATCTCTGCCTCTTTGGAACTAATCTGATTTCCTGGATTATGTTTCACTATTTAAAACAAAACACTAAAGCGCTCAAATTTAACTCCATCATCTTATTTGGCTTATGACTTATGGTGCAAGTCAAGGCTGCTGTATTTTACCTCTTCACTTTTCATTTACTCCTGTGTTGCAACACTCCATTTCTATCGCTGATTTTTAAGACCCTGTAGGGATGAAGAAATATTTATTTGGGCAAGCCAGCTAACAAGAAATGGAGGTTTGCTGTGGATAATAAAACTTGTTTTCGCATGTGTGTGCATTCCTTTTGACATATAGGTCCCTCAGGTTGCTGTAAAACTGAAATATAATGCTTCTGGCACGCTTCAGTTCTGAACTGGACAGCTACTGGCCAAAGCTGCGCACACGCTAAACTTCACATACCAGTTTAGTTAGTGGTTTGCTCCAAAGCATAGTTGAAAATTGCATTCTTTGACTGCTAAAGCTGTGCCAGACCTGCATCTTAACCCAAACATTAATCTCTAACCCACTGTCAACCACAGTCACATAGAGGGGGAGCACATATAGGCCAAAACCTCACAATGCAACACAGAATCTCGGTTCAAGTATGTCACCGTGATAAATAGTGAGTTCCATTTGTGCCAAAATGACCGAACATGCGACAAAACATTTGCCTGTGTCTATTCATCTTTGAGCTGTACTTCAGTCGTGACCAAACTATTTTGACAATAAGATCGTCTATGTCGATTGCTCAGCTGACAAAACATTCAGCTGTGTCAATTCAACTTTAAACTGAACTTCTGTCGTCTTGTTGCGCTCCTTGTCATTTGACTGTATCGTCCTGATGTGTTCACTGACTGTGTCGTTTTAATATTTCCCCCGAAAAATGAAAGCCGAGCCGCCACCCGGGATGTTACTGGCCACCAGCAGCAGGACGTCCTTCCTGGGCGTTCTAGCAACGTCTAACTATGTTGTTAAGGAAGGGGCCTGTTCATTCTGCTAAAGTTTATGTACACAGTGTGCATTCAGCAGCTTTATACAAAACAACACAGTCAAACAACAGGGAGCGCAACAAGATGACAGAAGTACAGTTTAAAGTTGAATTGACAGCCAAATGTTTTGTCAGGTGAGCAATCGACATAGACAATCTATTCGTCAAAATAGTTTTGTCACAATTGAAGTACAGTTCAAAGTTGGATAGACATAGATAAATATTTTGTCAACATAGACAGTGTGCAAGGGACATCATTTTGGCACAAATGGAACTCAACAGAACTCATTTTTCACATCAAATAACACTCTGTATCCTCTTGGACAACTACAACAAGGAAGAACCAGACAATAACCTCTAACTTTCTACTTCAATGATATTGAATGTCACTTTTACACTTGAAAACACATCCCTTGTTGTCAAGCTCTTAAGATCTGCCCGTATGTCTGTGTCTGAGACATGGCTGCGCATGTCCCTGCGCTTCTGTATCCGAGCTGTGTTTGCCCGTGTTTACTGTTGAATACACGAGACGATGAAGCCCGCATGCGAGCAGCTCCATATCGACAGGGACATCTTTGGTGGTTAACAGGGCATTTAAATGGGCTCTCGCTCTCTCAGAAGCGTGGAGGGGCAGAAGGACCGAGAGTGCCAGAGCCCAATGCTGTTGTGGTCCACTGCTGGTTACTGAGTGATCACTGAGGAAACATGGAGCAACGGTTCTCAAAGTGAGGTCTACAGATGACCAGGGGCCCTTCAGGGACCAAAGCCATAAAAGGGGAATAGTTGCAGTTTCTGGTCAACAGCAGTGATTCCCAACCTTACGATAACATTGTTCAAAAGTATTTCACCGCAGAGAAAACACAGTGGCTGTGCAAATGAATCCATACAAGATATAGTAATCCTGGAATTATCTATGTTTAGATTTGGTCTTTTTTTTCCCCAGTACGTTTAGTCAAGCTAACATTTGTACTACCACTTGGAGAGGCAAAATTCAAACTTTCAACCCTTTACTTATCACTTTTAGCTTCTGATCTGCCTTTTTTTTTTTACTAAGTTTGACATACTATCTATTGCAGCATGAATTCACTCAACTGGTGGGAAACTGGGCCTGTAGCTCTTACGTTATTGTGACAATATTCTACAATTCAGCATTACACCAATTTGTAATCCTACTGGCATGTTTATTTTCCTCCAAGACACAAAAATGAGGATATATTTCTTTCAATCAAATCAATTTTTCCCAAATTAGTTGAGCTACTCCACAATCTTTGCGTGCACACCCCCGGTGACTGCAGAAGCATCCCCTGGGGTACGCGCACCCCCGGCTGGGAATCGCAAATCTACAGTATCAACATCTCTGGGATTCTGTTACAATAAAAAAAAACAACAAAACCTCTAACAAGAGGCCGACCTCTTTTCAAACCGAAGCTGTGCATGGGCTCACCGCTTCCTTTCAAAGAGGGGGGGGGTCGGACGAAAACTTTTGGGGACTGCTGATGCACAGGCTTGAAGAGAGGGCAGGTGTGTTGAGGGCTGGACGTCAGGCAAGTCAAAACAGCCGGATTGCGATGCATCCTTCAGACAGCTTTGTTTCCCATCTCAGGGAGGAGGAGGAGGAGGAGGAAGAGGAGGAAGGCACCCCCCCCCAATCAACATCTCCCCATCACAGGCCCACGATGTGGCCAGCATGCTGGGCTGAAGTTACACACCGCACACCATTAAAGCGGCTCTTTAATTAGCAGGAGGGTGGGGTGGGGGGGGCAGGAGGCATCTATTATAGACGCACCACTTTTTTTTTTTTTGTTGTTGTTGCATGTAGCGGACAGCAGCATGCACCGAGCAGACGAGCTGCGCTGCAGCCACAGCGCAGCGCAACTTGCAGCTTCAACGCGCACTTGTTTCCCCAAACGGAACTAAAGATAAATAAATAAATAATGATAAAACACACACACACACACACACACACACACAGAAGAGCAGCGAGGTCTGGTGCTCGCCGCGGCGGACCGTGTGTGTCGAGACACGGCGATGCTCCCGTCACACACACACACACACACACACACACACACGTCAATAAGAGAGCAGCGCCCGAAGCCGCTTCACAAAAAGTGAAAAGACAGACGACAGGGAGAGGAGGAGGAGGAGGAGGAGGAGAAGGAGAAGAAGCCACAAGCGTCGTCTCGCTACCTTGCGACGGAGGCGCAAAAAAACGCCCGCCGAGCCGAGCCGAGCCGAGGCGAAGCCGCTTCAGCGTTTAGCACCAAAAACGCTGAGGAAAAACATAAACACAGACAAAAAAAAAAAACAAACTAGTGGAGCTCAGCCGCAGGGAATCTGCGAGAGGAGGAAGCGTGCTCTGACCAACCTGACGAAGAGGGGACACTTCTTCCAGCCGGAGCGCCGCTGTCTGGAGTTTGCGTGTGTGTGCGTGTGAGTGCGTGCGTGTTGTGTGTGTGTGTGTTGTGACTCTGTGTGTGTGTGTGTTTCCCTCAGTGGTGTTTTCTCTCCCTCCCTCTCTCCCTCCCTCTCTCTCTCTCTCTCCTTCGCCGTAGAGATAGTGCTGATGTTTCCACTTCCTCCTTTCTTCTGCCGTCTGCTGGCCGGCTCGACGGTGCCCGGCAGAGGACGGCGGCTCCGTTTTCTAGGTGGAAAAGTAGTCCACCAGTACTTTCTTTTTTTTAAATTTTCAGCAGCTCTGAAGTTACTCTGAAGTCAAGTGACTTGACATTTGGTTTTACGGACAGTCTGTCCGACTCTCGTGATGCATTAAGTGAAGTCAGTGACAAGTCAAAACGTCCTCCAATCAGAGACGAGCGTGGCTGACTCAGTCCCCTCCACGTGGAGATGGACAGCACACTGGGAGGACAGAAGTGTGTCTTAGACATGTTTCTTAATATTCACATTTGACCTGAAAGTGTTCAAGTGTTATTTTTGAAGACTTTCAAGGGGGAATCAAAGGGCTTTACATAAAAACATGAAATGGCATTTGGATAAGATCTGCTAACTGCAGGGCCTTTATATAAAAATACCTAAATGGGATGTTTAAAAGGATGAAAAGAGAAGAAAATAAGAGATTCAATCTTGGAAGTAGCAATTTGTCACCTCTGCATTTGTTATGATTTATTGACATCTTTATAGGTCTTGAGCAATGTAATAAACCAATAAACCAACAGCCACATAAAACCAAATGAAACCAAAACATGTTACCTTAAGCATGTTAACCTTCGCTAATTTACCAGGCAAACTGTAAAATAGTTTGATTTCACCCAATACATATTCTATAATGCAGTTTTAACAATTTGCATATAGAGAATACATGTGCAGCTAAGTTAAAAAATAATAATAAAACAACCTTAAAACTAACCCTGAGCTCCCCTAGTGGATAGTAGTCTTGCCTACACTGTCTCAACAAAGGTAGACTGGTGAATAAAGGGGATTTACAATGAATTATATCTGAATAAACAAACAAACAATAGAGGATGTCTCTTTCTCCCCATGATGGGTGACACAAAGATGCGACTGCCTCCAATCTTGCAGCCAGGAGGGGAAGGCAAACAGGAACAATGATTTCAATAATTCATGGTTATTGAACGCCCTCTGGTCTCCACACATACACACAGAACTGTTTGGAGGGTGAGGTTATGACCTTCTAATGTTACATTATGCTGGGAACCGTTTTGATATAGCTCTGCAGTGTGCCTACACAACATAATGCTATAGTTTCATTGTATTAAATTTTACAGGACAGGGTGTAGGGCTATATCACAGTCAGTGATTACAGACTGATATTAAACCCAGAATGTGTGTGTTTATGAGTAAAATAGCGAGAGTAGTGTATGGCAGACAGTCCCGCAGTTCATCCTTGTCTCTGCTCAGCAGGAGCAGCAGGAGGAGGATTAATACATGAGTCCTGATAAATAATCTGGAGCGTCACACCCAGCAGAAATCTCTCTTTCTATCTCTCTGTTTGTTTTTGAAAAACACAGGGTACAAACTACTGCCTATTTAAATGACAGCCTGTGTCCTCCACTAAATTGTTAATTTGACTTCATACATGGCCAGGAAAATCCTGAACTAAAGATAAGAGAAAGCAAACTGATTATTTGGCTCAGCAGGACAGTGGTTTAGTGTTGCAGGACACAAGTATTTTGAGGTATCTATCTAAAATTACATTTTGAGTCAATTTGAGTGAAATAGTAGGTTTAAATGATTCTTCCTTTTAAGACTTGAAGGTTGCATTAGATTGGGGGATTTAAACCTCCAAGCGGTTCAAATTGTGCATAAATAAATTCTAAACACGTCAGATAAGGGAACATCTAAAAACAAACAGAATATCTTTTTTTTCCTTTATTCTGTTCCCTTCGTTGACTTATGGTGACTTTTGCATCTCTGACTTCAGCTTCAGAGCGGTCAAGAATACATCAGAGGACTCACAGGAGAGTTAATCTTTTTATCTGGGACAGCAAAGAGGCAGTGAGGTGGTTTTAAGCCGGGCCATATGATCTAAAAGTACTGGGTTATGCATGCAATAAAGTGCAGACTCACAATGCAGTGCAATGTACCTCTGCATAGTATAAAATGCAGAATCACTCTCGTGTTTTCTGTTGCATCACAAAAAGTAAACCTTGGATTCTTTTTCTTACATGCATGGACTTCAATTGTCACTCGTACCTGGTTGTGTAACACTTGGATTTGGACACACATCTGCACATCTGGTGTGATGATATCACATAACCAAAAAGGGGGGAGAAGCTTTGTCAACTGCATCTTTCCCTTTTGGCAAAAACATGATTATAATTCATGTCTTAAGTGCAGTGCTCGAGTCATAAGGATTTAATTGTGTCGTTTTCTGCAAATATGTTGGTCCTCTAACACAATCTGCACAGCGAGTCTGGCCTGGCACTCAATCTGACCTGTCCCTTGTCCAAGAAGACAGAGTGCTTCAATAAAGACTCTCCGCTGACCAAATCCTCTCTACGTGGCACAACCTCCCTCTGAGCAGCTTGTGACTAAATCTCGTCTGGGAGATTCATTGTTCTACTCAGAGAGACAGAGACAAAAAAAGTCAACGTGGAACAGACTGTTTCAATGAAGCTGATTTATCTCAGGTTATTGGTCAAAGCACCAGAGGGGATGGATAGAGCTGCCACAGAAAGAAGATGAGAAAGAGGAGGAAATAAATAAGTCCTCAATCAGCAGCTGAAATGCTCTCATGGCTGTATAAGCTGTCAGTCTTTGATGGAATTGTAATTTTTCATATAAACACATACACTCCCTGCAGCATTTGAGCTGCTCAGAAAGCCTAAGACACAAATCTAAATGAAAATCTAGTTTGCTTGTTCCCTGTAGGTCTACTGTAATTGTCTTTCTATCAGGGTCATTAGGAAGAGGGAATGTTTCTAGTTCATTTCCACAGGGATTCCCACTCAAAATGTGCTGCTTGTGAAAGAGAGAAGCACCAGACTGCCTCACATGCGGCCTACAGGGCAAGTCTTCCAAGTGTGTGAAGTAGCCACCGTGAGATGCTGGTCTGTGCTAACGTTTTATACAATGCAGTTCTGCTGGTTGAGAACCCGATCTGATGATCTGATGGTAGCTCAGCCCTGCACCGTGTAGCATACAGGCTGTGAAATGATTTTTGAGAAACAGTCTCTGAAGTGTCCTCAGACTGCTGGCAGGACAAGATGAAAAGAAAAATGTTCTTCGGCTCTTAGGAAGGTCATCGCCGCACTGTGCAATCTACTTTTTAATGATCAGACTTCTGTTTGTGACTTTCGCTGCACCATCCTCAAGAGAGTAAGTCCTCATCAACATGAAAAATAGTGTCACACACATTAAGTGAAGGCCAACATTATAAACTTTGTTTTTGCAGTATAGAGTGAGTAAATGTTGGAGAACAAGAGCCATGTTTATTCTCAGAATAAGGGAACGCATTCACATACATTCTTTCCCCATGTCTGTGGCTTCAAATAAGCATATTCCAACCTCAAATAATTTCAAATATTTATGTACAGTCACAAGGATTCAAACATTCAGGCTTGTGTGGAAAACAAATTCTAACTGTACTTGAATGTTTAATTTGGACTTTTTTCCCATCTCTCTGCGTTTAACACACTCTACAATCAAAGTATTTAAAAACAGCGAGATGGTAGGGATAAAAAAATATTGTGGAAAATACAATCTCTTAATAACACACTGTATTTGCTGGCATGCTATCTTATTATACCCCGTAAAAGAACATTATCTCCTACACGAGCAGGATCATTTAATCTAACTTTAGATTCATTACCCATGCAGCAACACTTTTTGACACACATATGTGCCAAGGCACACAGACACGAACTTCTTTAAAACAGCTGCTCCATAGGACCCATTGCTGTGTGATATAACAGAGAGGATGTAAATGCAAGTCCTCACCCTTGAGCGACTGAGACGGCTGGGAGAAGTCATGCGCAGTGGATTTACACTTTCAAAGTTTCAACCTGCAGAGAAAAAGGCTTCAGAGTGCAGTTCTTACTGAGGCCCTCTACAGAACACGCTTCACTACTGCGTACGGTTGCTGCTACTTCATTCACAGTGTGTTCCTACGTTTAAAGCGCGTAGTAAACAAGTACATATACCAGCATGTTCCAAACACTCAGTCTGAATCGGAGCAGTCACTGGTTTTGGAGGACTTGTGCTTTTGTTTCCTTTTTCTCTTTTTCTTGTCTTTCTTCTTTTTGTCCTTCTTCTTTTTCCTCTTCTTGCTGCGATGGTGGTCAGAGGAGGAAGAGGAGGAGGAGGAAGAGGAGGAGCTGTCTGAATTGGAGGAGGTGGAGTCCTGAAGCAGCTGCTGCAGCTGCTGGATCCTAGAGACAGGAAGGGCAGGGAGGAGAGGAGAGGAGAAGAGGAGAAGAGGAGATGGGATTAGAGTCAAGTACAGGGAGGAAAACACAACTGAGGCAGACTCGGATGCCCGGGTTGGCAAGCTTCAGAAGTGTCCTTGAGCAAGACGCTGTCTTTGTCCTAGTGCCGGCATTTCCGGACTGGTGAGTTAGCCAAGTGCCTTCTTGTGTTGCATATTCCAAGTAATTGCCAACAGTGCCCAAGTACCCGTTAAAACTACAGGCATGGGGAAGATTTTCAGAACGCACTGGGACCCGCCTGGATAATCCTGTCACTTACATACAAGGCTCGAGCTCAGATGACTTTTTAAAAATTTAGCACTAACAAAGTAGGAACAACCATTGCTGCTTAACTTTCATCTAAGCGTCGACAGACAGGGACCATTTCACGGTCATTATATTAAAATCACAATAATACCCTCATTTGATCCTTAATGCACACTTATTTTTTTTAATAATTGAACCAGTACACCCAATAGTAAAAGGTAGATACTTAAACATCTGGTGAATTGCACAACAACAAAGACTACAGGTGACTCCAGCTGCTCCCGAACTAGGTCAGATAAATATTTCTACTTGTCCACAGCCGAATAAGGCTCAAGAGGGAGGATTAAAACATCAACACATCGCAGAATGAGGTCGGGGGGAACCATACTGCATAAAATATCTGTCAGAAAGGAAGAAAAAAAAAAGATATTTGATGTACAGCATTGGAGGCCACTGGAGTACATGCCGTTAAATTAGGTGAGAAAGGCTCAGCGAGGTGGCACGCTGACAGTAATGGTATCAGAAGTGTACAACTTTTGAAGACATCCAGAAACTGTTAACTATTCAGCCTTGCTCTTGTAAAGTGTCCGTCAGGCCTCATTACAGTGGGGTTGATCTCATGGAGCAGAGTGATCATCTGAACAAGTGTGATGTCACACTACTCCTTGAAGTTTACCACTACTCCTCAAAGTGAACTCCATCATAAAAGCACTTCATAACCTTCAGCTAAATATTAAAATATCTTCCCTCAGCTTGAAGACTTTGGTTTCCTAAAACACACTTTTGAAAGAAAAAGTATATATTTCCCGCAAATTGTCAGCACTGAGTTTATTAGAAACAGAACATTAGTTCCAGACATTCAAATTTAGTAACTTTATACTGAAGCCACAGGCTGTAATAACCAGTATTCAAAAGGGGGAGACAACACTCAAACAACTGAGACTATTACCGGATTGATAACTGATAAAAGAATCCTAAGAAACGTACATGAATAAATATATATCAAAATCTGTGGAATAAAAATTAAAATAGTAGGAAAAAAAAAAGATTAAAACATTAGATGGGCAATGCAAAATAAGCCATTTTAAAAATGCAGATCAGAAAATAAGAAATAACAAGTCCCATATCCAACTGGGAATATCTTCATAACCTTGAAGAAGTGCAAAAAATTAACTTTGAATGAATATAGATGCAGGTACTTCTAATAACTTTGTAAAATGTTGCCATTACATGTTTTCATCAAGTACCAACCTGTGATAAGAGGCTATCAGCTCAAGGACAACTTCAGACACAATACTGTACTGTATATTGAATTAGAAGTCAGTCTCTTGGGAGAGGTCGGACTGTTTCCCTTCCGTTACAAAAGAAGATGCCAAAACTAATGTGGCACAGACACGCAACTGAGACTTCAAAGCACCACCGGCCTTTGGATAACCTTTTTATAATGCATGCAAAAACACACACAAGTGTGCATGTGCTGCTGCTCTGCATGCACACACACACACCTACAGTGAGCCATCATAGTAAACAAACCTCAAATTCAAACATCCTGGTGTCAAACACTATTTGCTGGAAACAGGCACAGAAAACCAGCCACCATGAAAGAATTTCCAGGTCACCTGAGATTGTCCCGCTCCACTGAGGGAAAACAGTCAAAAACTTCAGGTTCCCCAGGGTTTGATCTACATGTCTAAGAGCAGCCTCACAACTGTCCTTTGAATCATTTAAAGTAAAAAAAAAAAGAAAAAAAGAAAATCTGACTCTTATTCAGGGAAATTATAACAAAAGATATAAAACAACATGCATGTCTCTAAAAAGGAATGTAGGTACCTTGTTTCTTTTTCATTCCTTTTGTTTTCCCGAATGATGTCGTACATTGGGTCTTCATGAGCCTAAAAAAAATAAAAATAAACCAGACTCTGTCATTACCAACCTTGAAGAAAGGACATAAACATCATAGCTACTTATGCGAGTTGCTACTGTTCACATTAGATCCAGAGAATTCTCCCAACTCGACACACCAACCACTGTACTGATCCCAGTGTTATGTCAGCATTTTTAAACTCCCTGTGACAATGCAAGGTAGGAAAATATGATACAGTTGCATTTATGGTAATCATTGCAGAGGCTGTGTGTCCCTGCAGTAGGTATTGTTCCATTACAGGCTCATTGGAACAGGCTGTGTGAAGAAGTCTGCTGCCCACATGTTCCTCAGGGTAAACCAAATGTGTCCCAACTCTGTTGTTAACCTCAGCAGAAGGTCTCAGACACAAACTGTTGTCTCTGTCACCGCTGCTTGACCTTGCCGTGACCCAACCCACATTCTTTAAATGTAGACTATTTGACGTCCCAGTCTTTATAAGCAGTTAAATGTCACACATATATTATGTATATATACAGTATGTCTATGCAAGAGAGCAAAAGGGAGAGGAGCGCAGCGCATTGTTGTATATCTACATTGTTACGATATACGCCAATGTTCTTGTGGACTCCTCCAGTAGTAGTCAGGCAGTGCACATTCACGCATTCAGTGTTTTGGAGGCGCTGCTTTGGGGGAGGCCTGAGGGGAGGGGTGGGATTGTTTCAGTTGCATACTTTCAAAATCTATCATATCTTGCTGGTTTCACCAAAGTTACCTACCCCAGCTTTAACAAACTCACCACTCTGAACTGCTCCAGCTTCTGGTTGCCTTTGATAAAGAAGGGACACTCCCTATCTCCTGTCCTGTGGCCGTAGCGCTTGCATCTCCAACCTGCGGCAAAGGAAACAAATATTAACGTGTGTACTCGGGAAAAATGAACTGACAGGTACATCATTTCAGATTTGCCATAAAATTGATCAAATATGTACATAAAAAGTACATTCTTGACCATGGGAACAGTAGTTTGACAAAATAATCTTAACTCAAGATCCACTAGCTGTTTCTTGAGCTTTCAACCACATTTCACGGCCTTGATCTGCTGAGCTGTCATGGAGTAAGTTCGGCTGTCATACAACCATACACGTATATGACAAGCTGTTATTACATGACCAAAGTTGTATACTTGCTGACAACTGAACCAACTCAGTGACAATTGAGGAAACTATTGAAGGATCTGATTTGCGGTTGAAAGGTCTGGAAAAAAATAGTGACTTAAGATTATTTTGTCAAACTAAACAATATGTTTTTGGGGGGTTTATTCTCTGCAGTTCTTTCTAACACACCACTTTGACAGAAGCATGCAGGCCCACAAAAATACTTTCATTTAGGGGAAAGAAAAAAATCCTTTTTGCTTTTGTTTATTCAATTTAAAAAGCCAACAGAAGCAACTTAGAGTTGCCCACTCAGACAGGCCTGCTCATATGGTGATGTGTTGCGAAATGTATGCGGCATAACAAAAGACAGAGCTCCTCGGGCAAATCATAAATTATCACTTGTGCTTCACTGAAAAGAAGTGAAGAAGTTGTGTCAAAATTTCACACTGTTTTAATGTTCTACACTTTAAGTGGCAGTGTAGCTACCATGAATAACTTGAGTCTTTGTCAAGTGAGACCACATGAATTCTCGGTTTATCCTAGAAGTAGTCATGTGCAAAACCGTTTACATTTTAATGCTCATATCATTTACTGTGACGTCTCTCTGTTCCTTCAAACAGGATGACATATTCAAACATTTTCTCAAAGGATTAGGCAGAGCGAGTCATGCTCAGATTCTGCAGAACAAATGCCAACTTGTGGACAGGGCCGGTGTGTACGTGTGTGTGTGCTGACTCCCTAAGTCCCTGGCTGTTGGTTCATCATGAAAAGGAGTGGGACGAAGGAATGAATGGACACGGAATATAATGACTGTCTTTGTCTGACCGAAAAGACAGAAGGTAGTCTCCACGACACCATTATTAATCTTTAGCCCCTTCATGTTTGTCAGAGATAAAATAGACGTGGTGTTAGTTGTCACATTAACCACCAATCAAGACCGCTGCCCACGCATGGTGGAGGTTTACTCCCACCTACAGTTCTTGAACCATAAGTGCTGCAGTGACTTCTATAGCTGATAATAAACTTAATTTGTATACAGGGTGCCTCCATAATGTACCAGCATAGGTTTAGAGCTTTCAAGAGATTTTTGATCATAATCACAATCATCCCGAATAATGAGATGAAGTACTAAATTTAGGGTGAAATGCACATATTTAACTTTATTCAAAATAGCCGAAGTCTTTGGATTTACATAATTTCAGGCAAATTAAGGTATATTCAGGACTGGCAGACACTCAAAACAGTTAGACAGGTGCTTTAACTATAAACAAAAGGAAAATTAAGATGGTCGGACCGAATAACAACACTGTCCATAGGAATTTAAAGATGAGAAATGTTAAACCTTTAAAAAAAAAAGTATTAAAAGATCAAAAGACCAATTTAAAAAGTCACAGCAAGGGGCTGTATCAGACGGATTTCCCTCTCTTTCACAAACATCCATAATTTAAGATGAGCTTCACCTCTGACACCCACTCCTTCACATCTGCAGCAGCTGTGTGAAGGGGCTCCCCGGGGGGGGGGTTTGAGGAATATCAGTTTTTTGAAGGACTAAATCTTTGCGGATCCACATCCCTCGCCCTCCCATCGCAAACCCCAGCTGACATCGACGGACTAGGGCAGCTGTACTCACACTGCATCACCTTCACCTCCTTCCCCAGGGGCATCCACAGGCCCCTGGTGGGGGCGTGCGCCAGGAAGCTCCTGGCCTCTTCATTTCCTGGTTCAGCGGGGATACAGTCCTCGGGCTTGTCCTCGTGCTCCTGCAACAGCAACTGTCACGTCTGAACAACAATAACTGTGCGTGTCGAGACTTCCTCTGAAGCGTCTGGCCTTTCACTAAATCTCTGCAGAGTGTGAGCAAGTTAACGTTACCTTTATGAATCCCGGCGGAGGTTTCTCATAGCTGCACGAAAGACAGATAATCAGGTTGATTGTTACATAGCCGCACAACGACTGTTACTGTCAACTGCTCAAATATCTTCGGGGTACAATCAGTAAACGTCTGGTTTGCTTGACGTGCAGTTACGGGATTGAACTGGTAAACTACATTTACAATGGACGCATAAGTTAACAAGGTTAGACAGAAGAGCTCTCACTAGTTTACTCACAACGTCTCAACGTGTTTCAGTGTTTGGACTTCTTGGCTCAGTTTCTTCGACTGTGTTTTGAGTTTCTCCAAATCCTGTTTGGAGGTCTTGTGTCTCTTGTGGTCTCGCCTGTCCTCCTTCTCTCTCGTTCGCTTTCGGTCCGACATTTCCCGGATATCGACCCACCGCGACCCCGGAAAACCATTAATTTGGAAGTAGGGCCGCGTTCAGGGAGACTTTGGTGGATATTAAGTCAGAGACGCCGGCCAACGCGTTAGCCCGCCGCTGCTAGCCCGCCGCTGTGTCTGTGGCGCCCGCGGCACTTCCTGTGCAGCAGGACCGGTCGGTGAAAGTCCAGCGCCACCTGCAGGACGTGCGCGGTAACACGCCAGGTGCTGCAGCAGGGGGTGCTGGCTTCTCATGCAGCCTCTCACTAGAGAAGCCGGAGCTTGTCTGCATACACCCAAGCACGTAATATATATATATTTTTCCCGATAGTAACCATATAATTACTTTAAGCACTTAACTGCACATTTCGTTCGGGATCAGTATAGTTTCATCCTGCAGTTTTGGTTATAATTGCAAAGTTGGCAGGTGAGCAAGGTTAAGAGTAAAGATTCCTTAGAACATCCTCAGTAAATGCAGCTGGATTAATGGTGTATTTTACATCCGTATATGCAGAGACATGGACATTAAATCTGCAAGACTAAAGTTGGACTGTAAGAAAGTAAATCTCTGATGTTGAAGAATAAACCACAGTTTCACAGACTGAAAATGTTTTATTTCAGAGTCACAGTGTAGGTGGAATACAAATGTGAGGTATTTCAGGATTTAAACACATACTGTACATTTAATAGCAATTGGAAAACAGGCAGGTAATCAGGCAGTACAAAATGCAGTAGATATATTTAACTTCCTGATCTTCACAAAAAGATGAAAAGAGTAACCTTACAAAAACATATAGCAAAAGAAAATATTAAAAGAAAATGTAAAGTTTTGACAATTGTCAATAAGGTTTTAGGCAGATGTGCCTTTTCAATGTAAACAGCAACTGATGAGTCCCATTTTAGATGATAGTACAAATATCTTCACTGGTGACTGTACACAGTTTCAAAATCATTTGTATGCATGTAGAAAAATGCAACAGCGGCAACAACATATGTACATTTGTCAATGTTTAACCAATGTCATAACAAATGAATTCACATAAATCTCCCCACTGGAGAGGGCCGAAAAATAAAGTGAGTAAATAAATTCAAATACAAAAGTTTTAACATCAAGTAGTATGTATACGAAATATTTATATATATATTATCATATAAATGTATACTTGTAACTTTAGAAAAAAAAATCCAAAATGGAGAAGGATATTGGCATGTAAATCAACTTGTCATGCCACAAACAACACCACAGAACAAAGTTGGGTTTTCTGCGATGTTTCAACCATTTGATAAATACTGGATTACAAGAGACGTGCTAAATTAGACAAAAGAAACGTTCTCCTCCGACTGGATCAGCAGGAGATGCAGTAACCTTGATTAATAGTTTCTCCCAGTTGCTGCATTCGGGATACCAGGAGCGCCATTCCAAACAGCCCAGCTATAGTTGTGTTGGTGGGCAAACTGTAACCCCTCCCACACTGGCTCAGAAACCAAAGTTACTTTCTTAAGTTTCCCCTTAGCCTTTGGTTTAAACAGGTTACAACATGGGTCTGACCCACTGTTTTTTTTTTTTAGAGAGTATACATAAAGAGCAGGTGCATTTGCGAGGTACTCAAAGTGAGGAGAGAAAATCTTTCAAGCCCCCCTTCTTGCTGCCCTTGTTGTCCTCTCGCATGAGTATCTTGCTGAGACGCTGGACGACCCAATTTTTAGGTTTAGAGGGAGGTTTGGAAGAAGATGAGCCTGACCCTGAAGTTTGAGACGAGGCGGAGGACCTGGAGGTACAGAGAGAGAGAGAGAGGGAGTTAAAATACAGTAACTTGAGATTTTGTTGGTTGGCAGGAAATGTTAAAAGTGTGCTGTCAACAAGTATATGATCGGGCAAGCATGGATACCGACACGTACTACTCATACAGCTAACTGCAGTTCTCTTAATGCTGAATAAATAGAAACTTAATCATTCAAATGTTAACATGCCTGACACATCATCCTCTCGGATGTCCGTGACACCTAAGTTTAGTCAAGGAAGGTTATATCTCAAATTTTAGCTCTGGGGATATTAATACCAGCCACCTAAAAATAACTTACCTAGGTGTATGAACAGGTGTCTTGTCTTTGCCAGGAGTCTTGGGGGTAGTCATGTTGGTTCTGTTGGATGGCTGTGGGGTCTTGTATTTGCCAGCGCTCCCTGGTGTGCTGTGGGTCTTAGCGAGGGTAGCTAGAAACTCCCTGTTCATTCCTTTGTGTCTGGATGTCGTACTGCAAGTGTGGCAGGTGGCCATCTGGGATGAGGAGAGGAAAGGAACAGTTTCATTAATATTGCATGCCCTGCATCTATATCCCTCTCATACATAATGAGGCTTTGAGGTGAAGGCATACAAGGTTTCCCCACAGGAATATCTTTCAGAAAAAGTCTGCAGGTTTTCTAAAAATGTTCTTGAAACTACTGTTATATAATACCAATCTATCTACCAACTAACGTAAACCTAAGCGAGGGAAGGTGAAGCTTTTTGTTATTTCAGTTGTTATTTTTCATCAAACCAAGAACAGCCACAGCTGTCTGTCTTTCTCTGGGACACACAGGAGTTTGTTGTGACTTAGTCTGCACGTTGATTGCAGTGACAGAAAGACCCGTAGGGACAGATAGAGCGGGACTAGCAGTAGTTATGGCAGGCAAAGGGGCTCTAATGAGAAATGCTCATATGTCCTGGGTGACGCAGGCCAGCCCAAAGCCTCACAGATGTTAGACACATCTATTGCCATCGCACAGCTGAGGAAAAGTTCAATATGGGGTCCAGAAAGCAAACTCATGACAGGAGATGATTCACTTAACAGCTGAGGCTCTTCCCATTGGCTCTGCCAAACATCCCCAAGATTATTTTACCTTTGAAAGTTTGTACAGATATGAAAATAACTGGATTATTTAAAGCAGAATGGGAAACACTGACCCAGCCAATAAGACGGCAAGGTAGGGCTGTTACCATGCAGTTTCACCTATTCACGGAATGGGCGCTTTAACAGCCGTCAGCCAACTTTTTCGATTAATCTCTTTGACCCTTTTTTTAAAACTACAAATACTTTGGCACTTCCATTGAGTTTACATTTTACTGCGCTCCACATGACAAATTCTAAGCAATTTCCTGGTTCAGATTACACAGGATTCTATATAAGGCAAAGTATGCTGACACTTGTGAGAGTTATGAGACTGAGAAATCATCAGTAATCAATCAATAAGAACTCAATGAAGCAGAAATCCACTGTTTCACAAAATAGACACTATGGTACATCCCCAAACAGATAAAAAATAAAAATAAAAATAATTAAATACAATTGCTATGTTAACCACCACAATCACTCTTTTACTTGTATAGCATTTGCTCATATTTAACTGCTACCCAATATTCAAAACTAACAACAACTGACTACCATCATCAGGTTAAGTGACCATAACAAAAAAGAGAAAATCACATCTCCCAAGTGATGAGCTGACCCTAAGTGCAAGACAAGCTGTTTGTTATCTGGACTAAGAAGCTTAAACAAACTCAAACAGGAGAGCCAGTTACACTTTCCCCCCCTGTAGAAAATGCAGTACAAAGTGGTACGTGCGATTAAGGACATTCCTTCCAGCCAGTCAGAACAGACCACCACTGCAGATGTCAGCAAATCTGTGCCCAACTGTTGACAGTCCCGAATGATGATGAGATGGAAAACTCACCGACACGAAGGTAGCCATTTCCGATTCTGACAGGTGTATGTTGGTGAGTGTTGGAGAGTTGGGTTTTCGAAGCACCAGGAGTACAAAGTTCCTCTTCCTTTCTACGTGACCGTGTGTGAAGTGTTTACCGCATGAGCTTGCATGTCCAGCTTTATAAGAGACCAAGCCCAGCAACTGACCCACCCATCTTTGCATAGGGGTGTGGCTCAAAGGAGGACTGACCAATGCACTGTCAAAAGGGTCGACTAATCTGTCGGACGGCCAGCACTCTGTTGCTGCTTAGTGGTGACACTTAAACCCAATCTGGACTCATCTAGACATATCTTTATTTGCAAATAAAATGTACCTTATAGGATTAAAAGTCTGGACTTAGATATTGTTAGAATACAGAAAGATACATTTTTCCATGTGGAATACATCATATTGTTTCTGTATGCACACAAGTGATAAACTATTCTAATTGTAAACAAAACTTTGCTCGTTACAATAGGACCAAAGTCAAAGAGGATACATATTATATATAGAGCAGCACACATTTATATAAAAAAAAAAAAAATGTTGGCAATGACCATTTAAAAAACACTTTTTGTTCAAAATTGACACAGCAACATGTTCCACAGTCTAAATATCAAGTCATCTACTTTAAGGATAAGGTTTTAATATGAAGTTTTTGTTTTCTGTATGGTGGAGTTATTATGATCATGTAAGTGGTATAAAACCAATTTCTTTCTAAATCCTAAATACTCTACTTCAGCAAATGAAGTTTCACATTGAAAGAGAACATTCAACAGTAAAAGCCTTTTCATCAAACTCATTATCTCTGCTGAACTTAAAATAACCGGCACTCTACCCAACTTAGCAACGCTAGGAACAGGTTGAATGATTAGCTGGAGATTATAAAGCTGTTCAAACGTATCATTCAGGAGCACGATGTCTTGCAGGCTTTACTTTTTGTCTTCAGCCAAAAAATGCATTAGCATTACAAGGACATGGCAAATTATGTTATACTGGCACCACTTTCTGGTTGTATAGAGGTATTTCACAGAAACAGATCGAGGTGGTGGCCTACAGTGGGTAGAGTGGCACTCCACTGGAGGATCTGGGTTCACTATCCTGCTGTTGTCTCCTGAAGAGCAACTTGAAATCGCTAATGTTTCCAGCACTTCCCTTGGAGGATTAGTGAATCATTAATACTACACATCTTCACAGGTAAAATAACGTTTGCATGTCACAAACAACTTTGGAAAAGTACATTTAGTAATTTCTGCAATGCTGTTTGAAATGAATAGAAACCAGTAATTCCACTACAGGAAATTTTAAACAATGGTATGCTTTGGAAATGAATTAGAATTAATGTAGAACATAATAGTATTTGTAGGTGACAGGCTACAATGCACTACTATTTTTTTGAAATTTTACATTTTCAACACTAACACCTGCCTCTTGGTAACAATTTTTAGCAAAGCTGGTGAATCAATCAACATATTTTGAAGAGTTGTGATGAGCAGTCTTATTATACTTCACACTCTGCATTATTGTTATTTAGAACCTTTCCATCACTACCGGCTGTTATTTCCTGCTGCAATTACCCAATTTCCTCCTGTAGATCATTAAAGTTTCATCTAATCAAATCTAAACAGGAACCCGGTGGCGAATACTCAAACAGAAACAAGTTGTTCCCCGGTTATAAATGGTGCTGTAACACATACTGTAAGTGATCAGGCCTGTGGACATTTATGTGACAGCCTAGATTTTCAGATAACTATCCAATGATTGCCAAAGAAAATGCAAGACAAAAGTGTGTGGCTCATAGAGGGGTGGATCAAACACAGACAGACAGCTGGCTGCAGATGAATGTTTACAGCTAGAATGTCCTCATGCTGTTTATCCTCTTGTCCTCTAGTTACCACTAGTGGCCCCACTATCTTCAGCTGACCTGCACTGAAGCACTGATATGGCAGACTCTAAGAAAAGAAACCTTTGACCTGTGGAGGGCATAGTGGAAAGACTTTGACCATTTTCAACAAAGTGAAAGTGTCAACAAAGTGACACTGTCCACTCCAAAACAACAATGATGGAATGGTTGCTGCATAGTGACGACAAGTCATGATAACCTGAAATGAAATCCCAACCATCATGTTTACCCGTCTGATTTACTCTAATCCTTTGACATGTAGTGTATGCACTTGGAGGGACACACGTGAACCAGTGCCACGGAGAGATTTGATTTCCTCATCTCAGGCTGTTGATCCTGGCAGCAGACAGACCTACACAGTGGCCAGTCAAGCATATGGCAAAGGCGTCATGTTGGGGCTTCAGGGTAGGGAGAGGATCAACGGCCACCTATAAACAGCTGGGGGATATTAAGGACGATTGTTTTTTCCAGAAAGTTTAATTTTGTTTTTGCATGACTGATTACAGTATTAAACTAAAATCCACCATACAAGAAACATCAGCAACTGATACTGCCTCAAACCTTTGCATATAGAGTATAGACAGTATATTTTCACACTGGGTCAGCCTTGACTTTTCATCCTATCCCAGTGCACACAAAAAGAGGAGCCTTTTGGCTTCTGTCCTACACCCTATGTTTGTGTTACTGTTTCACATGAAACACTCGATCCCATACACACATATCACGGCATAATACAGGGATAATAGGATGATGTTTAACTGAGCAAAAGATGAGAGACATGTGAGCACTCTATGAGATTTTGCAGCTTTGTGTTGTGCAGCTGAATCTGTGCCCAGTTGATCATGTGTTACCCAATATTGTGGCAAATGAGAGGAGGTGAGTCATCAGTTAAACATTTGTTACACACACTCTTGCTAATAAGTCTGAACCCTAATGACCACAGACATGTTTGTTTCTGCTGTCTGGGACCTTTCAGTTTTCATGCGTCACACCTTCACGTGAACATTTTTTCCCTGAAACATACATCTCTGCCACCATGTGACACGCATGCCTATAGCCTGAGATGACTCACACATTTACCAATGGGTCTGATAATAAGAGGAAAAGTTGCATTTGAAATGGTGAAATGACACACATACGTAGATACACAAACACACACAGACCCACATAAATCAATTCTGCAGATGGACCCTATTAATAGCCCCTACTCCATAAATAACTCCCTTCCTGTCTTTCTCTCTGCTGCCAGAGGTCAGCTTGGGTTGCTTAGTTTGACCTAGGCAGTACGATACCACCCAGGAGGGGCAAGATGAGTAGAGTAATACAATTAGGTGGCTATAAGAGCCTTGGCTATGTAAGCCTGACAAAATGATGTGCTGAATGTTTATTGTGCGACAGTTTTCAAAATGTCTGTGTGTGCGTGCACTCGAAAGCACAAATATCTGCGCACAATGTGTGTGGAAGTCATTTGAGAACACGTCAATACAACACAATAAAGCCGAAAGCAGAAGAGCAGTTGGGGGATCAATACGAGGCAAGCTGTGATGGCGCAGGCAACCACTTACTCACACTGTCTGGAGGCAGGCTGCCCGGTAGACACACAGAAACACCCGATCTGAATGCAGAGCTGCTACACACTGCCATTTTAAAAAGATGCCATATCTGTTTCTCTCTTTCTTGCTGTGTCTGTTGTTGACGATAAAGGTCACATTTCATCCTGCATCACACAAACAGGTCTGACCAGAGCAAAGGCTGGAAGAAAGTTATCAACATTTTAAATTATAATTTATCCCACAGTCCTCAACAAGTACAATTTATTCAGATAGCGAGACTATATAAAAGAAAAAGTTATTCATTATGCTTTGGGTCATTTGTTTCAGTAAATTAAATACAATTTGTTGAATGTTGAATGAACATCTAGAACCCATTCAATCAGCGATATCTCACTGTGAAAAAAGCTTGATCAGGTCCTTTCAGATATAACATATAAAAAGATAAACTGTGAGAACAATTAATTTTAGAACTTTCCCAGATATTATCCGTTGATAATGTATCCAGGGCATTGCTGTCATGGTTTAGTTTAAAACTAGTAACCTGCTTAATGGCCTAGTGTATGTACTTATGACATTTCAAAATGCAAAACAAAATGTTTCCATTGACAAAAATGTAAAAACCTTTACATTCAATTGTCATTATTAGCAGAGAGACCAAACAGTAAAGTCTTTGACATTGTTACTGGGTACAACACATATACATGATGTCTAATACCGGTTAAATGCCTGCACTTTAATTACAAAATAAATATGTGTGGCTTTATAAATCTGACATAGAATGTGAGTGCATATTTCTGTTTTTGTGCTTATACACAGTTTGTTGTGAATCTACACACAGGTTTATGGACAAGCTGTGCTTCAGAGTGCCGCTCTCTGAGCGCAGGTTGAGTTTTGAGGTTTATGAATAGAATAGAATAGAAATACTTTATTCATCCCAAACTGGGAAATTTTGTTTGAGGCATGAAAAAACAATACAGCTTAGAGAGAGATCTAGATTTGGAGCTCCTCTGTGGCCATTTTAAGAGGTAAGTGGTGGTACATACCGTATGTGGCTTTATAACAGATATGTGATTAATGCCATTAATGTGCATGCATGCTGACAGAATTGGTTACAGGAGCAATATACTCTTAAATTCTATTGAGTGAGGACCCAAAGACTGAACAGTAGCAGCTTCTAAACCTTGACAGCCGTGCGACCTTACAGTTTACATGAGGGATTGCCAAGCTCCGGAGAAGACTTTTAATAGCGCTGAGGAAACGAAATGAAGAGATGCACAGAGGCTAAGTGAGAGATGACATGCTGTTATGGTGCAGCATCAAATTCTCTATATGGGGTTCATCCTGCATGTGAGCTGTGCTACAAACATGATGACAGCACAGAGCAGAATGTGAATCTGATCCAAGCCCAAGAGTGTGTCTGTGGTGGAGGAAACAAATACACTGTGTTACACTGTGCATATTTCAGTTTTCTGAGGGTGTCAGTCACTGGCCCAGCTGGCAATGACTTGCCATGTCTGCTGCTCCTACTGTACGTGTGTGTGCTAACTGGCTTAAAATACTAAAAGTACACTCTTTGCTAAATCCCTACCTACGTGAAACATGAGTGAGTGTTTCCACTTCCCAGCAAGTCCTCCTCTGTTTGTATCCATAAAGCTCAAGGCCAACACCACTGTTGCAGATTCCCTCCTAGCCTTTCTCTTCCCAAACACATCCCCTCTTGTCATCCCGTCACTTGCTGCACACCCTTGAGGTGTCAAAACCCTCACTAGAGATTTTCCTGTTCCCTGAGAGCAGACAGGCAAAGCATCAGCCAGACATCCGCGTCTCCTGTTTCCTGTCGCCTCTTCAACAGGCACATTCTCAAGCGAGTAAAGATAAATATGACAGAGGGATGTGGTGAAGAGATGGCCAAGAATGGAAGCAGGAGAGAAGGAAGATGAGGATAATGTTAGGGGGCAGAGGGCGGTCAGGTAGGTGAGTTGAGATAAAACACAAGAGAAACAGAACTGGAGGACTAGAGAGTGCAAGAAAAAAACAGAAGAAAAGGGTTGAGAAGATAAAAGGTGGTCAGTGAGGACAAGAAGAAGTGGTGACATAAATTACAAAGAGAGGTTGGGCTCACGTCAGGAATAAATGGCCCTTCTGGGAAAAGGGAATGATTTTTCAACCACTTATGTTCTGTCACCTTGTTTTTTTCATGCCTGGTTCATCTTTCATTCTGAAAGTGTTGTTTTCAGAGTAAAACAAGTGTTGTTCCAGAGAACGGCATCGTGACTGCACATTCAGTAAACATGGGAAAAGAGCCATCCTTCTGGTGAACTACCTGGCAGAATCACATATATTCCTCGTAAGTTACTGTTGAGTTTAGGCAATAGGCATAAATTCACCCCCCAAAACACTGAACTGAAAACTTTTTTTCTTGTAACAAACAACTCTGCTGGGAGATATAAATCTAGGCTCAAGTAGGGAGAAAAGAAGGAGGAGGAGAATGCTCTATCCTTCGCTCCATTTAGGGTCTCTCCCTCTCTTGTGGGGCTACAATCCAACTTATTTCCATATCCATAGCTAGATAACCTGCCCAGCATACATAAACATACCTGATTTATACCTCCAAGACACAACTTCACAGAGCTGAGGAAAGCATATCATGCATTGGCATCCACCCCGATGGTGGCACATACATCCTAAAGGGAGAGCAATGTGGTGTGAAATGAAGGCGATTTACACCCTGGAATATAATTACTGCACACAACACAATGTGTATGTGCGTCAATATACATACATATACTTCTGGTTACCTACTGATGTTCTGAAGCTTAAATTTTCTTTAAGACAGGGTTGCACTTTCCTTAATTTCAACACATAAATTTATAGCATAGAAAATGACACATACTACAGTAGTATGCAGTATGCATGTTGTTTGGAAGACTCAACATTTCACTCACAAAAGCTGGAAAGACTTAATGGACACAAGGGCCGGAGAAACTACTAAAAAGTAATCTAAATATGAGATTTAAAAAAAACAGTCAAAAAACAATTAGCTTCTCAAAGTGTCCCATAACACCCCTCATCCAGAGCAAGCTCCCATAATTGTTTTGACACTTTGAAGAACCGCTGTGTCTGCAAATACTCACACCTTGTTTTAAATAAACATGTGTCTAAACCTGCAGACAAACAGGCATGAATGTGACAATAAATTTATACAGCAGTGTGTTTTGATTATTTCTCCGATAAATCCCCCACTTCTTCCTGCGGGCGTCACGTGACTAACAGTAAGAAGAGCAGAATATTGTGTACACAGCAATAACACTCAACTCTGGCACACTGAAATAAAACAATAAAATTATGAAACGCTAACAAAAAACAAATTAAGGGTACATGGTCACTGTGCACATTATCTCACTGGTGCAGTTTTCAAGTCTGTCTCTTCTGAAAATGACAACTTGCACAAGTTTCAAAAATTCTTCTATTACAACTGATTCTCCCGTTATCCTAACAATGACCCCACCTGTCAATCTTTAAAAGAGGAAACGACTGGATGCTAATCTTTATTCAGGCTCTCGTGCTGAGCTCCTCTCCCCGTCAGGTTTGTTGTGCTCTGTTCATCAGCACTGAGCCAGGGAGGCAAGGAAAGGAAAGTCTACATTCCTCCTCTTATCTCACCAATCCGCCACTCTGCATTTTAAGGGTATCGCTTCGCTATCCCCCTTCTGCAGAGCACAGGTGTACGTCTCGCATATGTGGCTTGACTTGTTGCCCCTTGAGCCTCCGCTACGCGAAAAACGAGTGGCTGTGAAAAGGAAGGGGGGGGTAAAAATATCTTGAAGGACATGTTTGGGGTGTATTGGTTTACTGTGAAGTCGCGTGATGAACAAGCATCAACAGTCTCCATTGTGACCAAAAACACTGTTGACAAATGAGTAAGAGGAGAGGTGCACAGTCACGGCTGAGTGGCTTTACGAGAGGCCTTCAGGGTACAACAGACAACATAATTATGTTTTGACTAAAGGTGATGTATTGGCTAAGAGTTACACAGGAGAGCATATACTTGAACCTGTGTAGTTTAAGTTTATGGAAGTCCAGGAATGGGTTGCACCAGTTATTCATAAATCCATCGCCACGTGTGTGTCCCTCCCAAGGGTTTCATAGCTACCAGCTATTTACAAACTAGTGATTTACTAAATTGTGTTGAACCACTGAAACTTTGGTAAGTGTAAATCATCTGCTACTACAAAAGTGCCAAAACAATAGTTTGAGGGAGCTAAATTATTTATTAAACATTGCAGCCTGGCCTTTGAAAATGAAGGTATGACTTTGCTTTACTTGAATGAATACATGGAGTGTTTTTAGAGTAAGTAGTATGTAGTTAAGAGTGAGAGGCAAATATCAGATTAACACTATCCTAACGAACATTATTTGGTAATTTTGGCTAGTCTAATATTATTGGCAGTGTTCATTATTAAACAGTTTCAATCATCTAAGTGTATTAATTAGATGCTTTTGAGTGGGTTTTCTTCTAAAGGTCTATGTGACATGACACCACACAGCATTATATATGACTATTAAAAAAAATTCAGGTATGATAACAGTTCTGTTAGCAGATTTCCCAATTGAATCATGTTTCATGAAATCCATGTTTGTGCAGCTCTGATGCAGATGTAGTTGAATATTGCTCTTACTGTTAAGATTGTAGCTACATTCTTATATTTTAGGACAATTTGGGTACTGCGTTTAAAAATAAAGAAAAAAATAATTTGGTTAATTATTTAATTTATGTACATGCATTTACTGAAAAACCCCTAAAATAAGATTTTACAACAATATCCTCATGTAAAATTCATGTAAAATCTCAAATCGCTTTCTCCAGATGACTTCTCTATCAGACCCTGGATCTGACCTTCACCACAGTCGATAGAAGTAGAACAGAAAGGGGCTCACAGCCACTGTGCATACAAAATTATGTTACAAGGTGACAACTTTTTCTCTTGCAGTCCATCATCGGACTTCTCCTGCTCACCTTTCTTATCTATCTGCCTTCCACCCTTGCTTTTTTCACCTTTTCTGTTTCATTCTCCTGTGTTATTCTCCTCCACTTCTCTCACTACCTTTGTATTAGTGCTCCCTCTCTCCATCTCTGTCTTCCTCTGCCCTCAGAGTCAACAGATATATAGTGGAGAGTGGGTTCAGAGTGCCTTGTGCGGTGAATACCTGCATACTAAATGAACCCAACCAGATTTTAATGAGGCAGCAGCATTTCCACTAGAGCTGCTCTTCATTAGGGTGATGTCAGATCACCAGAGGAGCCCTTGGGTAGTTTTCTCCTATCACTACTCTCTGATGCAGAGGGAAAATGACCCTATTGCCACAAGCTCCACTGCCGGTTTCCTCATCTAAATGGGCTTATCAGTAGAGTGGCTGGGTGGGTGCGGGCCACAATAAGCTTTCCATTTTGTCCCTGCCTGCTGCCATCCATTAAGAGGACAGGCAAAAAGGACCACTATAACAATTTAGGGGGCTGTGGGAGGGAACAGTGTGAGTGTTGACAAAGCACTGTTTGGCAACATTAGTTCTCTTACAGTTAAGCTTAATGGGACCACTGTAAAGACTGTAATGATGAGTGGAACGAATACAAATGACTTCATGAATCTAAATAGCAACAATGGCTGCAAACAATGCATTGAGAGACAAGGTAGGGTTTGTTAAGTTATAATAAATAATGATGTGATACATTTTTGATCACCAATGAGAAATAATTTTTTGTCTTGCCTCCTTCATAGGTCAACACCAGCTACAGAATAAGTGTGCTCTTCATCGGGGCTGATGTTGGCTTAACAGTAGCAAAGCAGATCAATTTTTCATGGATGGGTTTTAGGGCAGGACATTGCACAGAAACTGCACTTCTTAGGGCTTTAAATGATCTTCTTTTAGCATCTGACTGTGGTCAACACACTGCTTTACTCCCGCTGGATATGTCTGCGGCCTTTGACACGGTTGATCATTAATTGTTTAAAAACTGGGTAGGCATTTCACATTTGGTTTTAGGTTCTATTCTTATCTTTCAAGGATGTAAGCCTTTGCGGGTTAAGGATATATCAATCGGTTCTAATACCGCTAAAATATGGAGTTCCACAGGGATCCTTTCTTGGATCCTTACTATTTTCCATTTATATGCTACCACTTGGTCGTATTATTAAAAAACACAATATTACCATTTCTATGCCGATGACACACAATTATATTATCAATAATATAACCTCCACATGTGCATCCCAGATATCAATAACTGGATGGCATCATCATCTACAGTAAAACAAAAAACAGTAAAAAGGTTATTATCATAGGTCTAGACTCTTCACAGAATTACATTTCCTCCCATTACTAACTCTTGTAGAAACCTCGACATTATCTTTATAAATATCTCAATTTCAACCAGCATATTAATTCTGTTGTCCAATCATGTTTTTTCTGACTAAGAAAATTTTCAAAAATCTGGTCATTTTTATCTGCCAATAAACAGAAATGAATGCATTCATTACGACCCGGTTAGATTACTGAAATGCACTGTTCTCTTGCCTCACATAACAAAATCTCAATAAACTTCACAGACCTCTTCTGATTCAAAATGCTGCAGCCAGACTTATAACCAGGTCTAACGAGAGATAACATATCTCACCAGTTTTAAAATCACTTAATTGGCTTCCAGTCCGTCTTAAAATAGATTTTTTAATGTAATAAACCTTTCAGGCATGTAGAGGGTTAGCTCCAGAATATATAGCTGACCTCCTAAAAGCTTTAATGTAACCTGAGATCCTCTGATAAGTCATTCCTGGCCATTCGTAGGTCAATACTTTAAACTAAAGGTGACCGGGCCTTTTCTGTTCCTGACCTGCTGGAGGAGATCAGGGAAGCTAACATATTGTTTTCTTTTAAGTCACTTTTAAAAACTCACTATTTTAAACTTGCTTTTTATTGATTTTACTGATTGTTTGATTATACTGTTTGTTGTATTATATCATAATATTTTGTATGTAAAGTGCTTTGTAACTTGTTTTGAAAGGGCACTATATAAATAAAGGTATTATTATTATTCCTACATACCGACACCACCCTGCTGTCCATACCTCCCATTAGTTCAACACCACTATAGCTGAGGATACAAATCAGACATATGCCCCTGTTGTTTTTGTGCAAGGACAATATGCTGCAGTGCAGTACAATACATAACCAAGTCTGTGGGGTTGTAGTGTTTTGTAATCTCACCAGTACTGAGGAGGATTTCTGGAAGCGGTGCAGCAGATTTTTCTGCACCAGGCTGAGTCGTTTGCCCCTGGCATTCCTGCGCAGGACTTTCTGCACCCATGCCGATGGACGCCGCTTGGGCCGCAGCCGCATCCGGTGATTGTCAGGCTGTAGCCACTGATAACAGCACGGACACATCAAGGTGTTCTGCACCAGCCTGGAGGATTTCTGCTTCTGTGGTGCTAAGAGAAAAGACAGATTATTTAAAACATATCAGCAAATATTCTGGTGTGCAGTCATGCAAATTTCTTTACCACACAATAATACCCAGACAACTGAGTGGGGGATGTTCAGTGAGGGTGAAAATGAGAAATTTGTTGACAGCTTTCTATCCCATTGAGTTAGCATAGTAAGCAAAGAGGAAAAGGGATATCGGTTTAAGACTGGTAGTTGATACATCAATGTTGGGATCATTGTTTTAACAGCTACTTACAGATTTCTCAGCTGAGACTGTGGTTATCATTACAACATCCCATATTTCTATATTTACAGAAAAACAATCCATGTTGCAATGTATTTGTCACTGCCCAACATTTTAATTACTCTCTTTATTCTCTCAACAGTTCATAAGGCTAGGTCAAATTATAAATTATTCGGACAAGAAATTCAGTTATCCAAATCACCCTCACCATTTTACTCTCTTAGGGACCCGTCCTTGTGTTATTTGGAGGAGAAAAGCCCGAATCGCCTTACTTAATGGCACCACTACCTATTGATGTGGTTTTGGCTGGCATGGACCTGTGTCTGTGTGATTGTGTGTGTTTGATCCCACCCGCCAGTCTGCTTCAGACAGCTGGCTGACTCAGTGTATTTGGCTGAGGGTTTAGTGAGGTTTATCAACCTTGACAAGCCAGTGACAAGGTCCTACTTACTACTGCATTCTGCTCTTTGTGGCTATTATACACTCTAGGGCAACGATTCTTAAAGGATGTGCAGGTCTCTTAACTTACCTTTAGTCTTCACAGGCCACTGCCTAGGGAAGAAAAACAGGAGGCAAGATGACATACTTTGAACAGAAACTTTTACCAGATAAGAATAAAATTAATCAGTAACTATGTTTAATGTTAAAAAGCATTAGTACAAGATGATCATATTGTAAAACTTTAATAATTACAGCTTCTCTTGAATAGATTAAAGTTTTTGGTTCTCTAAAATACTGGAAAAAAGCATTCATATGTAATTCAAAAAACATATTCATTCATTTCAATATGCCCTTCTCAACTTGCATTAGAACAGCTGATTTCACAATGTAATAAACAAGTTAAGAAGTAAAGCGATAAGGAAAGAATATTTGGAATAAATTGGTTTTAACGTAGTTTTCAATTTAATTAATTTAGTGAAAGACACTGGCAGTTAACAATTCTGTTGAAATACATTCATGCAAATAAATCCATTATAAGATGGAAACACCAATGACTGCCCCCCATTATCTGTAGTGGAAAACATGCAACCGGAAAAGGTCTCTCCCAACCAATATAGGGCAGCACACCAAACCATTTAAATGGCCTCCCCCCTCCCCTCCACAGGGCTGTCTCTGTGAAGGCTGCCTCCAGTTTTGGAACGCTCGCAATGAGATATTTGTGCAAACATTTGAAGTAAGCCACTGCTAAGTCCCACTAAAATTAACCCCGGGCTTAAATCGATGAAGGGAAATTTCCTGTCCAGCTGCACGTGTGGCAGGGAGAGGCAGGAATGGGGCAGGCTGTTTATGGAGAGGAGGGGGGGGGGGGGGGGTCGACTTTAATCTGGAGTTCACCCGCTGGTTGCTGCTGTGGCGTCTGGCGGCAGCGGTCTGTTGACGCACTCCACTTGCATTCTTAACCATCCTGTATGTGAGATGGTGCATTATATGACATGGTGGAGAAAGATTTGCAATGTATCTGCCATCCCTCATTCCAGAGTCTGAGTCACTGTCCCTTGATCCCCCACAATTTAATAATCAGTGAATGGATTAAATTGTCAGATTATATAGAAACCCCATCAGAAAATACTGGAAATGAGGAGAAGCAGTTTGAGGCCTTGAACAATTCCTGAAACATTTAGGTAGTTGTTAAGAAAGTTTTTATCATCATCATCTAGCAGTTCTTCGCTATTCATAATGAATAATCATTCGGTGCATTTTATACCACTGACAAATATTAACATTCCAACTACATAAAAAAAAAAAAAACCCAACACATTCTTCATTGCATTGCAGTACTAAAAAAGCTAAATCTCCACTGACAACCCAAGTGTAGAGAAGCCAGATTCATGGGGAATTTTGTTTTCCCCACAATCTCCCTTCCCACTGCTCTCCTGATGGGCCAACTCTCAGAAACTGTACACCACAAAGACCTCTTCCACTGTACTAATCTTATTAACATACTTGTCATGCATCTCCTTTTAAGTGCACACTTAGCTGCGGTGATGAACACTGAAGATATGGGCCCTACTCATGAACTGCTAACAACTGGGAGACGCAATAAACAGAGCCTTGGAAGATGCAAAAGGGTGGAAGGTAGGGGGGGGACATTAGCCCATGGGCAATAATGTAATAATGAAATTACAGACAGTGCTGGCTGAGGCAAAGCGCACAAAATGAAAAGCACTATGAACATTTTATTGCTACCATCAGGGAAAAGAGTGCGACTGCTGGTGTATTCTGAAAAACCTTCACTGATGCTTGTAACTCAGATATTTGAACACAATGTTCGGGCTCAGGTAGTGGCGTGCTAAGTGTCAAGTAGGGAACAGCCTAGACACGATATCCCTCTACATCACAGGTCGGCAAGGTCCAATTTATCAGCCAGACGTGACAGAGAAAGAGGGCCAGCAGGTGCCTCCCAGTCTACAGCTCACTTGTATTTGTGGAGCCGTCTGCTGGCTCCTGCTGAGAGAGTAAGACGAGAGCTAGAGTACAAAGGGGGGGACGCGAGCAAGTAGTGGATAAGGGGGGGCGAGGGCAAGGCGGTCTCAAAAGGTTTTGATAGTGGGAAGGAAAAAAAAACAAAAAAACGTAGAGACCGATTTTGATAAAAATCAAAAGATCATAGTTAAGAGATGGATGAACAGTTGGATGACAGGGTCCAGCTGAATCAAAGCATCACTGGGCTATCAACTGGAAACTATTTTACGCTAAGGGCATGCCTCAAGGGTTGGGAATAGTGATCTGTCAGTTGGTCTACCACTTTGGTCCGGACTGAATCTCTCAGAAGCTATTGGATGGATTGCCATGAGATTTTGTACCACCAGCAGATCAAAGTTTTCACATATCAAGTGAACTATCTCAAATACTACTAGATAGATCGGCACAAACTTCTGTACGGACATTCATGGGTTCCACATGATGAATCCTCAGGGGATCCCTTGCCACCATGAGGTTGACAATTGTAGATTTAAGGGAAATATCTCCACAACTACTGAAGGGATTGTCATTAAATTTTGTACACAAATGTATGTTTCCCTAAGGATGAATTGTAATATCTAATGTGATCCCCTGACTTTTCATCTAGCGCCACCAATAGGTCAAAATTTTCCTTTAGCCAATACTTTGGTTTACATTGGCATCCTGGATATTTTGGTTATCCTAACAATGAGTCAGATTCCAGATACCAGACACACAACTATGATGATTAACTTACTGGAAAACAGCTTCACTAGTACGGCAACGTGACCCACAATAAACTGATGTCCACTCACATACAAGGTCAAAAACACACACATGAAACAGGCAATCATGTCGACTGCATACACTCCTAGACACCCCCCCCCCCCCACCACCACCACCACACACACACACACACACACACACACACACACACACACACACACACACACACACACACACACAAATACACTACTAACATTTTACTGCAATAATTTCATGAAAGTCTTTACTAAAAGTCAATATTGATACATTCTTACTCAATCCAAGAACAACAATATTTACAATCCTGATGCAAACATACACACAAAAACATTTAGTCATCAGCCTGACAGAAGGTGTAGACAGTGGCAGAAGGCAGTACCAAATGTGTAGTAGTGTGTATGAATACTGACACGCACCCACGAACCAAACACTCTAGTGACGCATGACCAAAACCATAAGAGGAGGAAGCGAACAAAAACTGGAAACCCCCAGAAGAAAACAGAGAGAAAGTTGCGGTTCATTAGGACTAAAAACATCATCAACACACACTGACCACGTATGCCAGCTATTTGAGTGCATGCTGATAAAAACATTTCCATTTTCCCTCAGTTAACCGATCCACAGTGTGTCCAAGACCTCCATCTTAAACTTTAATTCTTAACACTAATTTCCCTCCCGATATGCCTTCCATATTATCACTCAGGCTGAAGATCAAATGTAGTAGTTAATTAACTCATCACACTTAGGGTAAATTTTGGCTGTGGCTGCTAATTGTGTCTTTTCTGCCAGGCAATTTTGGCATGAATCCAACCAGGTCTGAGAGCCAGTAGTCCAAGCGTTCAGATTTGTGTCTTGCCTGCTGGACAGCTGGTCATAGTGAAATATGGTCAAAATGTTCCCTATAACAACAGCTCATCATAGCCAGGGATTCTGGGGAACAGATTAATGTACTAAAGTAGCAGTGGGCTCACATACGTCCGTAAAACGACCCTGACTTGAGGTTTCACTATTCAAACCTCTGTTTTTGTTTCCATTCATGGTTCTGCCCACAAATTTCTTGGCTCAGGTGAAAGTGAAAACAAACCGGAGGATACAGGGACGTGGCAGGAGCCCAACTCAAACACGAGCCACAAGAGTCCACACACACACTCTTACACACTTTAAATGCATTAATACCCATACAAACTAAGACAAAGAAAATTTGACAGTACACCTGTAATTGTGCAGGGCAGACATGCGTGCGCGCGCACACACACACACACACACACACACACACACACTCTCTTTTACACAGACACACACACAAACAAACACAGACTAAGGCTTAAGAGGATTTCTCCTGAAATTACTTTTGGCTTTCGCTTTCCACACAATAAGGCAATCACCACTGTGTGGGATACGCCATCAGAAGAAAATTGAATACATTTTGGCAAAAGCAACAAAACTGAAGCAGTGAACTGTAAATGATGAAGCAAATTAGAAAGTAGCATTAATTACCATTGAGTTTTATTTTAATAGGAATTAAAAGATTTTGACAACAGGAGGCTAATTGGATAACAACAGTTGGTACATTGGGAAAGACTTGGTACTCTGTATGGGTTGTTTAATAGCCATGCAAAAGATACGAGAGGAGACAGGGCTTACAGACTGCCTGGCTCTCCTACCCGATGATTAGAGGGATTGTTTCTTTCGTGTTGCTTTCATTTTTATGCTCGTTAAGCAGGTGCTGTGACTTCACCGATGAAATCTACTTCGCTCTGCAAGTGAATATGATTGAATGACAATAAAGTTCAACTGAATTCATCAGTTGCTACATAGCTCACACATATGCTGCACAGACTCTCCCCGCTACACCTGCACAGCTGGCTCATGTCCGGCTTCAATGAGACATTCATGTAACAGGAATAGCAGCAGCCATGCTCCACCCCACTGGAACTGCACAAACATTCATGCTTCACAATGTAAAGCACAATGTTCACATAAACAACAACAACAACAACAACATCTTGGTGGCGTCACTAAAGACAAACGTAAGCAGCAGCCCAATCTTACTCATAAACTTAGTTGTTTTTTGGAGGTAAAAAACACAATGATAAACCAAGCTGCGAATGTAGGTCTGTCACTGATGATCCGTCACCCCTTGAGATGGCTGTAATACATCTTCATATGGGCAAATTCACAAAAGGAGCGAAAATATGCGCATGACACATCGTCAAGCCTTGATGAGCAACATTGTAAACGACTGAGGCCAGTTCTCAATCAGTTGTACATATTCTACACTCCCATATCTGTTAAGTTGATACTTTGCACCATGGAAGCCCAGCTGAGATGTTGATCTTTACTGGAGATTCAATACAAATCCCTGTAGGTAGAGACTCTAAAGTGAAATCTAAAAATCACTATTTTCCAGTGCCTTTTAACAAATACTACAGAATGAAATATCAGTATTTATATATTTTTCATTTGGACTATTAGAAGTATAACCTGGACATCACTTTGGTGCAGCTATGTTGAAAAAAATAAAGATTTCAGTGTAACGTGACTGCCTTCAACCCGTGAACACCTCTAACACTGGTCGAGCTCCTCCACCTACCGCCTGCATGCGACCATTACAACAATAAAAGGACAGGGAGCAAGGACAGCCGTGAAAGTGACGCGTGCCATGTGGGCTTTCAGACAAAGTTTCTTACATGAAGAACCGCGATAGCTCCGGACACGTTTCTTTATACAGCAGAGACGCGTCTAACAGAAAGCCGACCGACAGCTCTTCAGCCTCGGTCTTCATCTCCTCCAGGGAACCCGCTGCGACTCGTGAGAAACCGGACTCCCGCTGCACTTCTGCTCAGACTTCTTCCGGAGACCTGTCAGTGGCCGGTGAGGTGGAGACGAAGGTCCACAGAGCTGTCACACACGAACCGCTGCGGCTGAAACGACCAAAAACGTGTCGAAAATGCGCTCGTTTCACTCCAGACAGGCTCACGTTAAAGCCGTCGCTGCCAAGTCCACGTTGGGTCGCGAGGTTTATGACGTGGCGTGCGGTGCATTGTGGGAGACGGAGTCACGCAGAGGCACACTGCAGAGCGACTCTGTAGTCCGGGAGGTTAGTGGTAGCCTGTTTTACTGTAACCATAGACTGTGTGACTGCAACAGATCATTCTTTCCTTCTTAGTGATTAGTCCTTAAAAAAATAAACTTAAGTAAAATAAAATAAACTGAACCTAAATAAAAAACTTAAAAATATCCTTCACATTGGAAATTAATCTGATAAAAATGTTACTTTTAAAAAGGCTTATTAAGACTCAGGTATCAGGAATTTGGTTACTAACAGCAGCAGCCTGATTGCCGCCGAGTCTAATTTAATCGGACAGTAATGTAACCTGCAGCCAAAGTTAAACACTCCCACACTAACTCACGACTGCTGATGTATCCAGAAATGACAAGGTATTAATGTAGTGCAGCCCAGCTCTACTGAGCAGACATCCTTTGATGTCATCCTTCCTCAGATCTTATTGGACGGTAAGAATTGCCAACGTTGGACGACAGTGGGGTATATTGACATCGTTATTGCTGTATCCTGCGCCTATCAGAGCACCAACAACAACAACAAAAAAAAAATAAATAACAGGTTTCTGGAGTCCAAGAACACATACCTACACTAACCTATGCCATCCGACAAGGACTCGCGGTATCGCTCGAGTCCATAAAACTCCTGCAACATCCAGCAAAATGATTGCATCGGGTCTAAAGGGGAATTCTGCTGGGAGACAGAGAGCCACAGTGTGAAATTGGATATTTTGAAGCCGCAGCAGCAGCAGCAGCAGCAGGAGGAGGGGAGAGCCGACTGAGTGCGCACCCATGGGTACCCCTCTAGGGTGCGCATATCAGAAGAGGCAACCCGGTCAGACACACGCCCGCTGGAGCACAGACGCGAGACGACGAAACACAAGGCCAAGTTACAGAGAGGTTTTTTTTTTTTTTATATATATATATCCGAGACACGAGGGGATTTCGTTCTGCACCCAGCATCGATTCATTTCCGCTCGGCTCGCCTCCCAGTGTCCAAGGACTGATCGCCGGACCGGTGCGTTTTACGCACATCTCTTCCCGGAACATCCACCCTGCCCAGCGGTAGGTTAGTCACCTCCGTTTACGGCAAGTGCTGCGATTTTAGTCAAAGGGAGACAACTTAGCGTTATCGTAAGCCCTTTGTAATTGAATCGTGGTCCGACTTGAACCTGAGTTTAAAACAGAAATAACATCAGACACCGTCCAAGTGATTGTTTTCATCCCGTTATGTTCGTTTTGCAACTTTGACATACTACAGTAGAAATGGGGTGTATAGAAAATCATAATTATGCAATGCAAACAGTACACTGTTCCTCTTTTGGTAGTAGTTATGATGTCATGCTTAATTATAAGCAATTTGCATTCTCTATGGTCTAATTACAGCACAATGAATATGTTTATAGGGTAACATTCTGCTGCTGTGGAGCCTGAAGTCTTCAAAAATGTTGTTCTTTACAGGGTATGTCCTACGGCTTTCTTCACAATGGTGCGTGTCCTTTTGTGTGTGTGTGTGTGTGTGTGTTTGGGGGGGGGCTGCACTGGAGAGATATTAAATCACCGGGTCAGCACAGAGCGAACAGAAACTGATGGAGTAAGCTGAAGTGTGAGGGATTGCTCCTCACTTTGTCCGCGAGTAAATCTTCACTTTATCAGGCGCTGTCAGACCGGCGCTCCCTCACAAGATTGAAATGGCCAAGCGCTGCAGCTCCGCGTAAGTGTAGTCTGCGGATAAACGGATTTTCCCTCACTACCAGGACTCAATTGACGGGGAGAGTCGGACAGGGAGACAGGCATTGCACGCAGGCGGAGAGGTTGACGCGGCGCTCAAAGTGCGACCACGTCCTCGCCCCTTCTTCAGCATCCGTGATGCTGGCGTGAAAAAGCACCAAGTGATTGAAAGGTAGGCTGAATGTTTTTTTTTCTATTCACCCAGTCTGATGTCTCATAGTAAATTGGCACAAATGAATGTTGGTGCTGTGATGAGCCAAAAATGGATGATCAAAGACTTGTAGAATACTTCTCCACTGATCTGCACAGTTATAGATGGACCTAATTTTCCTGCAGGGCAAGGAAAACTTGAATCCTGCCGGGATCAATCAACTAACTATTAGGCAGTATTGTAGTGTTACTAAGTCTTTGAAGGCTGCCTTGAAGTGTGAGGAAATTGATTTCCGCACAGTAACATTAGTAATCCAGTGGATGCTTTTGCTTTTAAGTTCACAGTTGTGCACATTTTTAGAATGAGCTTTACCAATGGGAAATTAAGCCCCCAAAATTGTCAGAGTGGCTCGCTGTGCACTGACTCACAGATGATGGAACCTGCAGCCCCAGACTGTATCAATGCACCTCTCACTGAGCCACGTATAGGACCACACCTGTCTCCATTGTGCTGTGGTCAGACGGGTCTGGTGCCAGCAGTCTCTTCTTTCACCTGTGGAGGACCTCACAGGGGACAGAGACATCCCAAAGTGTCCTGTCAGCATCTGCAGGGAAAAGCCAATCCCAGCAGCGGCCATCGAGCCAGCTATCACTTCTGAAATGCAACACCAACTCCAATAGTGCTGAGAACGCTCAGGAGAAAAAAGACACAATGCCCTGCACTGCTGCGCGCGCGTGTGTGTGTGTGTGTGTGTGTGTGTGTGTGTGCTTAATTGCAGGCATACGTGTGATTACAGTCAGCTGAGTATGTTGTACGTCTTTGTGATGACTTCTCGCAGTCGTGCAGCTATAACAACTCGAGGGGTCCACTTCAATCAGTTTTCTCCTGCATACTGATGTGAATCGGAGATATGCAACTCTGCGGCTGTTATCTGAGGTCATTCCCCTGCAGAACTCCCTGACTTCACACATCTCCAGCAGGAACAATGCTGAGTATAACAGTCTATATTCTGTAATGGCTGTAATTATCCCCTTGAATTAATAATTAATAGCGATAAGGTCACTCGTTGAGTCAGTTTTTATGCTGTATAGTATTGTTTTAGTCCTTTGTGCATAAAGGATAAATAGTGCAGTCTTGCTCATACTGAGCTTTTTTCCTGCTTTTTAGCAGCTAGTGCTGCTTCTTCCTTCTTATGTCTGAACATGTATGCTTGTGCCCACGTGTGCATGTTTTATTTCCAGTCCTCTGCTCCTTAGTTATGGAAGCATTTATCTTTTTAATGCCTCATTTAGAGAGTAAGCCCTCTTGAAGCACCCCCTGCTTGTGATGCATGTATCACAATCATTCTTTGAATCACAGTGTGGATGAATACTGTGATGCAGGAACAAGGAGTGAGAGAAAACCAAGGTCACAGCATCACTTGCTCAAAAGAATTTTGTCTGCGTACAGGTTGGAAGTTGTTTTTAAATGGCTTCTTTGGTAGTTAACACGCATTTACTAACACATTACTTCAAGGACCACAGTTCTCACATTCTACTTCATTCACAATCGGAAGTCTGATGGCTTTGAAATACTGTTTTCACAAAGCTACTCTGTGAGATAAATATAATTTTATATTCCACATTTGAAGTGATTACTCCCTCCATGGAGATTATTTGTGAAGAGGGCTGAGTCACTCAACTATTACTGGAAGCTGAACATATACAAGCCAAGACACAGCCATTTTTCCTCGTCATTTTCCAAAAAACCTTCCTGCACATACTGTTCTTCTTGATGGAGGAACATTTGAAAACTCAAAAGGAGGTGATCTGGTTATTTGACCTTGTTACTCATTCCTCCTTTATCCCAGTTTTTTTTTTTTTTTTTTTTAACCAATGCCTTAGAGCGAAAATTCTTAATAGGTCTAAGTATTGAAGTCCATTTTTAGGCGGTGAGAGGATGTGTGTCTGTGTGTTTTTGAACATGTGAACATTCCTACGTGAGCACATGTCTATGCACTATCTGGTGTGTGCAGGAAGCAGAGTTGCTGGTACAGACTATTTTGCTACACCATGCATAATCAGGTTGAGGAGAACAAAGATGTTAGTTCTACAAACAGTGTTTGTTTGGATCAGGGTGATCCCGGCATCCAGAACGCAAGAGAACAGTGGCTCTTTCACAAGACACCGAGGGAAGGGACCCAGTTGAGGGAGCAGCTAAGGTCTCTGTAAAAGGTTGTGTATCCCTGGAGAATAACAAGGAGAGGAATAGCGAGGAATAGTAAAGCCTTCTTCCATTATGTGCTTTTCAGAATAAAATGATAGAGGTTTAGTGTTCAAAGACATGCCCTGAAAAGCAGTGAAAGGCTTCATAGGCGTACACAACTTTCACGGTTAAGTGACTATTGGTAAGCATATTTGCACGTTAGTTTTGAATAGATATGATGGGTAAATTCAACTGCTGTGTTTGACAGATGCCAAACATGTAACCTTGGGTTTACCCAAATGCCTGGCCCAAGATCTGATTTATCCAGCGGTTGTCATTTAAGGTCATTGTTAAAAGTTTCCAGTTGAATGTCAGGCTTAAAAGTTAAGGGTTATGTCTGATACTATGGTGTTGAATCTTGTACAGAAATTATGGTGCCTGTTTGTTTGTTTGTTTGTTTGTTAGCTCCCTGCGGCCTTGGTTAAAAGTAAATGAATGGGCACACAGCCTCACACCCAAAGTGGCTGCCAGACCAGACTTTTCTTTTCCCTCTTAACTCAAATCACAGACAGCCAACTGATCGTTGCAGAGCCAATTTGCATGTTCAATTACCTCAAGCATACAGACACATTTAATGTACATGTATGCATCCATATGCAAATGAATCCATACCTGTGCACACAAAGTGTTATACTGTCATCACTGTTACATTATGGATGGACCCAGAGATGTGTTTTGCCATATGTGATATTGAGCAGCTTGCCATGAGTAATTTTTTCACTTATGCCTAGACTAGCCATATTTGAGATTGTACAGTCTCATTACAGTAATATTAATAAACATAAAATACAGATGAAGTTGGGGCAAGACAGGGACACTGTCATTATGTACATTTGGGAATCTGGTACTGTATGCTGATTTTCTCTTGTTTCTTAAAAATATTTCCCTGTGAATGTAGGAATCATACTATGTGCAATTTTATTCACCATGGCTCCTCTCCTATGATCTGCCCGCAAAGCAAAATCTGCCTCCATATCACACACTGATCAGAGGAGCCACACCATTGTTACAGCTAGCACAATGCACCATTGTTAAGTCATCTATTGTGTGAATATTTGAATAGGGGAGAATCTTTTCAAACGATAAGGTTTCGGTAAAGGGATGCACAGCACGTATCCATTACACTCTGTGTGATCACTGTCCTGATTATGGAGAATAAGTGAAACTTATTACGCAACATCAATACTTCAATTACAAGTCCCGTTAATTGCACACTGTGTCCGCAGCATTTTCGTCTGGCAAAGTCATTTCAGTTCTGTCAAAACCCATTGTTGCTGCGGTAATGAAATGCAATTCACGTAAACGATTTAATGAATCTGGGTGGCCTCTTTCCTCACCACAGCCAAGTTGCCCTGAGCAGTTTCCTGTAGTATGCCATCCATTATTAGTTACTATTGTTGTCAAATGTCCTATATGAAGGAAGGGATGCACTGTGACTTCGACTGTGACAAAAGAAAGCAATACCCAGTAATGCCCCATGTATTTGATGTAAGAGATCAGCTATTCCTGACAGCATACTTTAAAAGGATCATTCCCAAGTGTTAGGCAGCCCTTTTCTCTCCTCTCTGATAAAATATTTCTGCAATACTATCTGACATAGTTACCTTTAAAACTTCCAAAGACATCACTCTGACCCGAATAAAAAAATACAATTCAAAATCCCAACTGTATTTTACTTTTATTTTTCAAAATATGTATTCTCTTTTACAAGCTTTTTGTTCAGAATAGGAAAACGTGTTAAATGAATTGAATTTTGCCCCTGGCTCTCCTCTATATTCTTTTTTTGCTTGCTTCGTCCTTCAGCTCCTTTCATCTGTCCTCTGAGTTCATATCCCTGTAGTCTCAAATCTAGGTTGGACCCATTTTCATACAAGGAACTGGGCGAGAGAGACTCATGTAATTGCCTAACCGTACTGCATCACAAAAACAGAAGTCTGGTTTAACCAGTGAGGCTGATGTAAGTGCCTTTGAAAGCTCTGGGAGATTGGAAAAAGAACCTGACAGAAATACATCACATTAGAAATTTGGGTTAAATGTCACAGAAAAAAGGGATGTTGATTATTTTTGTTGTTTTGCCTGTTGATGTTCCTTCTGCAGATACAAGGACATGTCTGTGAAGCCATGACATTTTCAAACCTTTGTTTGTGATACACGCAGCTTAGAGTTCACTCAGTTTTGACCTTTTAATGCCTGTTACATGGCAGAGTCCCCGAGAGAGACGAGTAGAAAACGAGAGAGAATAACAGAGGCTTTGGGGTAGTCTGGGAATTGATGGCATGCCTTCTGCCTCTTTGATGACAAACTGCTTCCCCATGACACCCATAGACAGCATAAACACCAGTTGGCTTGCACACATTTCTAATTTCTACACCCAAATCACCCCAACAGATCTTATTTATTTTCAATATGCAATTATTACATTTATTCCCAATGACACGCTCCAATTCTGCCACAAGGCTTCTATATGAGGACATTGCAGACAGATCTTTCTCTGTGGACCCGTGGCACTAGTAGTCATTAACCTTCTAGTCAGGCAATTTGGGCCAGAGGAGCGTTTTTCTCTGGGTGTCGAGCCAGGTGGATACGAGATGTAACTGGGAAGGCCAGCCCCCTCTTCGCAAGGTGAAAAAGGCTATTTTCATTGGCCAGGTGATGAATGGTGGTGTCTGTGGAGGTGCATCGCCCTTTTGGCGCTCTCTTTCTCGCTCTCATTCGCTCTCCATTAGTATTTTCCTTCATTCTATTACCCTTCGCGTTCATTTTCCTCCCCGCTCCCCATCTCATTCTCTGGTCCTACCACTCTTTGTCACTCTTCTCCTCTCATTTTCTCCCATCTGCTCCCTCTGTCTCACACACAGAATCTATTGTAATTGACTTTATCTCTCTTTCTGCCCCCCTCCCTCTCTCTCTTATTTCCTTCCTCTGTGTCTCCCTGCCTTCCTCTTCACAGGGGATCAGCTGTTGCCGGGCCTGAGCTGAAGGTGACCTGTTGGCTGGGCCAGGGGCTGCAACACAGGACATGGGTCCTGCCTCTCCTCCCCGCTCGTGTCTTGTGTTGCAGCCAGTGGACCTGCCTGTCTGCCTCTCTGCCGGTCTGTCTGCCCACCGCTGATGGACTGAGCTCCCAGAACAGATGGATCCCACCAACCGTGAACCGGTCGACCCTGCTCTTCACTTTACAGATAGCTTGTACCGTATCAGTGTCATTTTAAGAGTCATTTTTAAAATCAACGTATTGTAATCTCTCACAGTTTAAAGGCAATAAAGTACTTGAGAGAAAAGTGTTACTCCTGTTGTATTTGCAGTGATAACAGTGGTACCCGGGGAATATTTGTTTTGGACAATAATTGGGTGTGTTCAGTGTTCCCAGATAAGATTCAATACTTGCTTCAGGTCATGTCTTATGAAGCGTATAGTTGCAGCCCTGAGAAAACAACTCCCCAGTGACATTTGCACTGTGACATTTAAAGCAAAGTTAGCAACATCGAGGATTATTCCTCTGAAACTATAAACACAAGGCAAGCCAAATAGGTTTTTAATGAGCCTTGTCTTGCATCAAATGAAGCAGCACTTCTGACTTTCCCAGGGAGCAAACATCACGAAGCAATAGCTCCTGACAAGGTCAACAGTGATGTACCTCTACGTGAGGCAAGAAGGTGCTGGAGGAGGCACGCACGGGCTGTTTGAGCCCCTTTAAATGCTTCCTCATCTTCCCCCCAGGTTTCCAAACAAACAGCACAGATGAAGCAGTTGGAGAGTGACAAGAGATAGCCTTTGTTTTTGGTCTCAGTAACAAGATGAGAGAAGAAGAGGGAGCTGGGAAGAGGACGGAGATGCAGTACAATGCCTCCTGCTGCCAGATGTGGCTGTTCCCCTTGTATTCTTGCTCCAACAACTCAGACTTGGGCAGAAATCAATGTGTGTGTGGGGAAGACGGAAAAAAGTAGAGAGATAGTTGGGTGAGTAGAAGTGGCTGTGTGTTTGTGCACATCAGGTGTGCTTGCTTTGTATGTGTGCATCTTCGTAATAATGGAGTGTGTGTGTGTGTGTGTGTGTGTGCGCTTTAGAGTAGAGAAAATGAAGCCATTTTCTGACAGAGGTGTCATTTGATTGGAATGTAAATCCCGGTGCGGGTGCTTGCTGTTTTCAATCTCCCCCCACCCGGATTGTTTACCAGAGAGATTGAAAGGAGGCTGTGTACTGAATGCTGTGTGAGCTGATATTGGCTGACTGTGTTTACTCTGTGTTGGTGCAGATGTCTCAGAAGCAATATTATTTATTTACCAGTATATAGCCCGGAGCGCCACCAAATATTTTTGTGACATACCTCCTGGAGTGTTCCATGACCTGATCTTAAGGTAGATTTAAAGTGAAATAAACCTGAAGTGGCAGTTATGATTGGTGTACACTTTTTCATGTCCTTTGAAAGATTTAACCACAACCACTTCAGGGTAACTTCAAGTCAAGTTTTCCCCTTCCACTTGGTTTGGATGTTTAAAGTTGACATTTTGAATGCAGAGGATCTCAGTGGTCTCTTTAGGTTTTGAAGATTAACTTCAACGAATGGTTTGACATTCTTGAAAGTTCGCTCTCTTGCCAAGAGTTAGAAGAGACGATGGATACAACTCATGTCTGTACACTAAATATATAATGCTAAGCTAAGCTTACCAGCTGATGTCTGTAGCTTCTAATATCATACAGACATGACAGTGGTATCATATAACTCTGGGTAAGAAAGTGAATAAGCGTATTTCCCAAAATGTCAAATTATTAGTTTAATCAAATGATAATACTGCCATCCGCTGCTACTGTATATTGCGTCCCTCACTCTGCTGTCCATAAAGAAACAATTTATACCTTAAACCCCATGCTCACAAGAGCCCAAACTTGTAAAGCACCTAATTAGCTGGACTGAAACATTAGCATTTTACACTCGGAGCAATGAGCACGACAGATCAGTCTGAGATCCAGCAGATTGCTGGGTCTTAACAAGGATTTGCTGTGCCGCATATTTTTCCACCCCACTGCACTTTGTGTCTGCAATCAGCAGATACAGATCGAGGGAGAGAGATCTATCCCCCTTGCTACTGTGGTTTAACCCCCCCCCACGACCTAGTTGGTATGGTAATGCTACAGCAACATTATCAAGTCAAGGAATTTATTCAGTTCACAGCAGGGGAGATGACGAGGGAGAGACTGAAGGCAGGGTTGGGAGTGGGAGGGAGCCAAGAACAAAGTCTTCTTGTTACAGGTGTCTTGTCACTTTGTGTTATATTGGATATGTGTGCTGTGTATGACATGGAAGGCACCTTGGGCTGAAAGTCCCGCCACCAGGTTAAAAGACTGATGTTTGTTTAATAATGAAATGTGGTGAAATGTAGTCAGTGTTTTGTCCTGAATAAATAGAAAAGAAAATTAAATTAGAGGGGGAGAGATAAAGTGAGATATATCTCAAGTATCACGGTTCCGGGCTAATCAACTATTATTTATGTGTAGTCGTTCATGCTGAAGTGGAGGTAAAGACAAAGGAATAAACGATTGTATGGTTGGATTCTCATAATCAATTACAGCATATTAAATGTATTCAAAGACGAAGAGTGGACACCGAGGCCTCATAAAGTCAAGCTTGCTCACAGTGATGAAGGATTGCCAATATACATCAGGCACATTCAGGAGATGGAGTATGTGGCAGGATAATCAATTCCTCAGTTTATTCCAGTGGCTGTATATCCACTCACACTCACATGGTCATAATGCGTTTTGTGTTTTGGTGCCTATTATAAGAGGCGAGATGGCCAAAGGAGCAGAGACTGGGACCATATGGGTAATAAGAGGGGAGAAATCATACTTAAGAAAGGGCAGGGAGTGTGTGAGAGGAGTCCTTCTCCATTAATTATACCATACCTCCCCCATCACTTTGCAAAAGTGAGGGACCCAGAGCATTTAGAACAGGCTCAATGTACCAGCAAACCCAGAGGAGATGACAGATTAAGGGGCTCTTTCTGAGCAACTTAGCAATAAGAGCTGCTAAAGAGAGACCGGAAAGGTGAAATAGAGTGAAAGAGGGGGGAAGAGGAAGCTAAGTATTCAAGCGGGGGAGTTGGAGATGGTAGAAGAGGGACGGAGCGATTGGCAGCTGGGAAAGATAAAGACAGGCAAGCAGAAAGGGGAAAGTAAAGGGAGGGAAAGTAAATGGCAAAACAGAGATAGAGAGCAGCGAGGAGGGAAAGGCAGCAGGCTTAGATAAGTAGTGAAAGGGACCAAGCCAGAGAGGCAGGGGATACAGAGGGATAGAGAGAGAGAGAGATTGGAGAATTGAGTGACTGGGGATGATTTATTAAAACTGAGCGAGGCTGCACTTCAGAGACAGCTGCCACTTTTCACAGAGTTTCAGACAGGGCGAGTGACAGTGACACATCAGTCAATAGAAACAAAAACTTTGCGAGAGTATTCAGCAAAAATGTTCTGAACAATAGTGTGGGGGTGGAGGTCACTGAGGTTGTAGATACCCAGAAAATACTAAGACATTCAAATATTCTGTAAATATCCCGGTGGCGTGATGTTTCAGTAATAAGTCAGGGTTCAATTCCACCGTTTTTTTTCCTTTGTTCCCCTTGTATTCATGTAGTTTTTCAATGTGTCTGTTTACCCCGCAGCAGAGCAAACGCAGACAAAGAAGCCCACTGCACGTACGGATACACTCCCAGTCACTCTAAAATGGAATAAGCAGTTTGAGAGGAAGAATGAATAAGAGAGACATTCACCCATTGCAGCGTCAGCACACAAAACAACCGTTACCAGCATTACAATGTATGCCTTCTTCAGTGGAATAGCATAAATTTTACCTACGTGCAAGGGCCAAACAAAATAATAACATAATGGAAACACATTAAATAGTATAGCTTTGAAAGCACTCAACACACTTTGATGTGACCTTTAAAAGCAATATGAGATGACCTTATAATCACCAAGTTTCATGTGCATTAATATGCCAAGAGGAACAGTCATGGAAATTGTCATAGGGGATTAAACAAATGCTAACTGACATGCAAATTTGTACGATCCACCCTCATCCACCAGTGTTAATGGGGATATAGTTTGTTTGTATAAACTAAAAGTCCTTTCTCATTAAATATTAACACAATTTTAATCTACCTCCTGAACACACTGTGTCTGTATGCCCATGTGGGGTTGCATGTGCAATGTATATGTGTGTGTGGGTCCTTGCACTGGGGGATGCCCTTGAAAGGTTCATTGAGTTGATGGAGAGATTCGGATCACAGATTTCCTGTAAACCCACTGAGCCGTGTCGCAGGAACAGGCAGTCAGACATTTTGTGATGCCCCTGGAAGAACTCGTAAGCTGTTGGAGTGTGACTTTGATAATGCAAACATCAACATAAGCCTCACCGGGCTAATGGCCTGTAGTTTGGGAGAATTTGTTTGTGATTTTTAAATAAAATCCCATATTTCATCACTGTTTTGACACCTGAGGTGAAATCGATTCCACACTCCCTTTAGTTATGGGGGACGGATTAAAGATCCAGCTTTACAGGGGATGTCTATTTGCAGGGAATATAAATAGACTCGAAATTAATTTCCCAAGCTGAAGCAGTTTATGCAAAGAAAAAGCTTATCTTTTGGATGTCATATTCACAGTAGAATGACATCCACTGATGGGAAGAAACTGGATCAGAGGAAAATGTTCTTTCTCATCTGCTCATCTCCTGTGTTGGATTGGATGACCACTTTCTTTTTTCTCCATGTCAGCTCCCATGAGTACCACTGTTCCAGCTCAAAGGCTCATGGTGTGTGTGGTGGGCAGGAGAGTGTGTTTCTGTGTATGTGTGGAAGTGTGCGTATGAGGCAGACAGATAAAGAAACAGACAGGGAAAGGAAAGGCTCTCAATCAAGTAACATCAACATTTCTACAAGTGAGGTGGAAAGAAAAAAAGGGCTTAACTCATATGAAAACAGACAAATGGAAAGTTATCATTCAGGGACAGGCGGGGAGAGTCATGGAGGCAGAAGAAATGGTAAAGATCAAAACAAAGGAAAGCTTGTGTCTGAGAGAGAAACAGGCAAAAGCAATTAAAACATAGAAACAGGAAAGAAGACAGAGATGAAGCAAGAAAGTAAAGCAGAGGAGAAAAAAATTCGGATGGCTTACAAGAGTCCCTGCTGGAGTAGAAGTGTAAGAATGACCAGTCCCTGAGGGAGCAAATGTGAAAGAGGCAGAGGGAGGGAGACAGGACAGTGGAGGAGAAACAGAGGACAGAGGGAGTGATACGAGCTTCAAAAGATGGGAAATGAATCTCCAGCTGACAGCAGATAGGGGTCAGTTATGATAAGTGTCCCCCTCTCTATCCTCAGTGGGAGTATAGTCCAGTGCTGATGCTGAGTTATCAGCTGCCTGTCCCGTGCTCAGGTCCTACAGACACAAGGTGACCTTCTGTGAATCCGCCAGTTGGTGGCAGGGAGCTGCAGACTGCTGACAGTGACAGGTGTTCACTTTCAGCTCCCAGCTCCCAACGGCACACTGTCATTATGGTTTATTCATTGATTCTGAATTCACACAAAACTTTAAAGGGTAAAGAGGCCCCCCCGCGGGGTGGACATGAATCAAGCATTCTTGCACATACAGTAATCTTTGCTTGGTTGTAAAAAAAAAGGGGCTGCAGTGTATATTCAATAAGGGAAATCACACCAGATGTGACTGGGAACGCGTACATGTTGACACCCTGTCAGATTCACTCAGAAAGGATGTGAGGCTAATTAAGAGGGTGTTCCTTAAAGGGCCAGAGCTTTAAAAGACAAAAACTAAAGTGATGAATAGCTGCATTTCCTGACAGCCTGGGATAATGTTTTTTTCAATAGAGCCTGCTTTTCTACTGAAAGTGGTAACGATAGTAATATATCAGGGAAATGTGAATTTAATGTGCTCAAGTTCCAAAAGATCTGGAGGATGAAAGTGAGGTTTGTCTTTTAATTTACTATCAAGACACCATTTCTCATTCCATTATCCACACATTTTTCGTTTATTGCCATGCACATGAAAAGATTCACCTCACACTACATCCAACCATGCAAAAAAGAAAATATTTGATCTCGTCATGATGGAAATAAAGCACACACATCTTTAGGAAGAGTGGTAGAAAAAAAGGTGTAAGATATTTTCGGGAACTTGTCGAATCTAAACCTGATATGAATCTGCAGTATGTTGGCAGTCACAACTGGAGCGGAAAGGAAGATATTAAAAATCCTCAGTCATGCACCAGCACTTGGTAGTCGCTCATTTGGGACCAGGACTTTGGGGCTGCAGCCGCTGATGATGCACGTTATTTGCCGAGGATGTTTTTATGAGGCTAGCGGCAATGAAAGCACCAGTGTGTGGACCGGCTCTGAACAATTGTATTGTCCCAGGGCTTTTGATTAATATGAAGGGTGGCTGAGGAACAATTCCAGCAGTGTTATCAGGAGCAAACAGAGGGAGCCAAGGGGCCCCTCAAGCCCAGCAGGGCCCCCATCAGTGGGTCCCCACGCCGCCTGGCTGTGATTCATACAGCTGGATAGATGTTGTCTGATGTGGGTTATGTTTCTGTTTACCTACATGTGTGTGTGTGTGTGATTCTGCATGCATGTGTGCCTGTGCTCACAGCTGGAATAGAGGGAATTGTGTTTCTGTGTTTACCCCATGATTGGAAATCTCTCTTCCACTGCACTTAACTGCTGATTGGTTTGACCTTGCCGACAGAATCCATTTGTGTTACCAACTACCCCCGGAAAAGAACTTCCATCACGCTGCATTTCACAGCTACCCCATTTATGATGTAAATATTTTGAGCTGAAATAAATACTATCAGATAAGAGCAGATACTTATTTGCCTGATGTGGGAGTTCCTTTAAAGACCAAGCATTGGCAAGTACCATCATTATTTAAAGTCTAGACATGCACTTTTATCTTTGGGAGCTGTGCCATAATTCCCGATGATGATTATCTGTCTTGCTTATTATTCAAAATGTTACACTGTTTCCCTACAAATGAGGCTGATATACAAACAGCTCACTGTTCAGTCACCCAATCGTTCGGTGTTTGCTACCCAAATGATGTTCCCCCCAAAATAAAAAAAAAAAAAAGAGCGAGAGAGAAAAAGATTCTTTATCACAAACCGCCTATGGAAGAAACCATCAGCAGCTGTCACGCTCATTTAAGAAGCCAGTTATAGCACATTGACAGTTGTGCTCATTTCTGAACAGATCCCGTTTCAAAGGAGCAGACCTGGCTTTCTGCCTGGCACTCAGAACTTTGTGCATGTTCTGGCGAAGCAGCTTCGTTTGCATGCCACCCTCCTCTCATCCTGTTTCTCCCTCGCATTTCTTCTGTTCCCCCCTTTTTTTTATTGCTCTCTCTCTGCCTCTTCCTTGCCACCCCATCCCCTCCAACTGTGAATCAGAAGTGAAACAAACAAGTTAGATGCTCACTGGAGTGAATGTGATGCGTTGCCTGGACGACGGAGGGACAGGCCTAAGGAGTCTGGTGCTGGGGGAGAGATTGGAGAAAAGTGAGGAGGTGGATGTGTGTGTGTGTGTGTGTGTGTGTGTGTGTCTTTTAGACACTCCCATTGGGCCCCCTGGCTGGCGAGGACTGACTGCTGAGTGGGCTGATTGGCACATAGACAACACTCCCCCAACCCTCTCTCCTCTCTCTCCCTCTCCCGCTCATCTCCCTTCTCGTCTTCCTCTTCCCTCGCTCTGCAGTGCTGATGATACGTTCTGCTCCGGGTCTACCTCGGCTGCATAAACAAGTGGATGGTGCTTTGTCCTGCAACCTTGGTGTGGTCATCCAACATTCACACTACAACAAAAAGACAAGCACACACACAGTCAGCCTAGGTTGGAATCACTTAAGAGAATAGGTTTCCTGTGGGCGTAAATGGAGAATGGTGGAGGTGTGGGGGGGTATACAATCTTTCTCTCTTTCCTCTGCCCTCTCCTCTCTTCTCTCTCTCCTTTATTTGTCCCTCCCTAAGTTCTCCTGCTCTCTTCCATCCCATCCATCTTCAATCAATGCTCCCTCTCTGTCCGTCAAGGTAAACCAACACTTAATCGTTTTATGACTTAATATAATAGTTTTAGTTGCAATTCGTCATTCATTTGATTGTTTACACCTGTGCTGTTCCAACTGTACCATGTCAAAATGTCTGCAATGAAAAATGTTTTCAGTGATCTTTGAAAACCAGAAAGATGATGGAAACAAATTGCTGCTTACAGGCTCTGAAAACATATTTTGTCAATCTGCTTCCTACCATGAGCGACAGGGTCCTGAATAAGCACAAAATGTTTTGCCAAACACACACACACACACACACAGCAGCAGTTTCTAGCACAGAATCGAAAGGGGCGAGCCAATTGTCTTCTCTCTGACCCCTTCAACACACAGGAAAAGCTGTGCACAACTCTCTTTACAAGGTGAAAAGTGTCAGAACACAACCTGAGCAGAATGGATGGTTATTATTGTTATTTTTTAAATTGTCTCTTATCTACCATGTCCTTTTGGCCATAAAGATCAAATGTGTTTGTCCAAAACATTTTCTTAGTCACTGTCTTTGTCTCTCTCTCTCTCTGTGTCTCAGTCTAAAACACTCGCTTCCAAATAAAAACTGCAGACTTGCCGTCCTCTCTGACGGATAAATTGTAAAATATTAACCAGCGCTGTGAGCATAATGACACATTCCTGACGGATATTCTCAACTATCAGTTAAGGAACACATGGTTCAGTGAGTGATATCTGACTGTCCATAGGCCAATCATTCATATTGTGACCAAGGTTATAAAAGAGGCCAAACCTTCACTATCAGAAACTCTAATTGATAACCATATTCAGTCTTTCTGACTGAAGGTCACTGTGTCTTCTGCTCTATGGGGAGCTAATAAGCTAAGGGAGTGTGGGCCAGAATCCATCTCCATTAAATTAAAGGAGCCTGGTCCCACATTTTGACCTCTATTCACTATGATTTATTGCAATGAACATCAAGCACAAAGGACACACAGCTAATGAAATCACCGGCCCAACGGTTAAACCAGTTTAGATGTAAATAGAGCTGTAATTGAATAGAGTTGTAGAGAAGTAAAGGCCCAGACACACATTCCTTACATCACTGCTGTGTAGGACTAACAGTTTATTAGTCCTTTGACAAACTCAGCATGCATGTCAGCTATTTGCTTCTAATTTCAGAGGTTAGATGACTCGCTCAAATAAACTGGCATTGATAAGTGGGAAACCCAAATCGGAATCTCGCAAAGTGATGCATCAATCTTACATGTGTTTTACAGCTTGAGATATGCCAAACAGACTAAAGGACCCTGAGCGACAGTATTGTTAAAAAGAGCGGTAGATGTTTTGCTGAAGTTTAGTATTTTATTTATTATCTTCTACTGCAGGAGAGCTGAGTGGGAGACAGCGTAGGGGTGACTCCGGACACAATTTTGCTTGGTCGGTTTGGGTCCAAATTGGCTCCAGAGGGATTTAACCACCGAGGTATTTGAGGGCACCACCTCTATGTATTTGTTCAGTTCTGCAGCCATCTTGGATCAGATTATTATCCTCATTAAAATGGTTACGTATTATTCCCATGCATGGTAAAGGGTAATTAAACAGGATGTATTCCATGCTGTCACTAGATGGCGCTCTTTGCTTGAGCTGTTTTCATCTGATCTTACTGGGTCAGATGCTGTTCTTCAAATCCGCTTGATTCATGTTCTTCAAACCCATCAAATGAGAGAGATCTCAATCATAAGCTCCACAGCTGCTGAGCTGAGTCCAACTGCAGATTATCATAAAGGACAGTGATAGGCTTAGTCGGCCACTGACCAACAAATCAAAAGCCTCTACAGACCTATTTAAAAAGGGTCAAAAACACCAGAATTGCTCTGGATTTCAGTAAAACCTTTTAAGAAATAGCAGACTTTTGTTTAAATTTAGAGCAACTTAGTAGGACAAAGATCCAGTTGGGTTAAGCTGTTGCCTTCACTAAATTCAAATGTACTGTAGATTAGTAGAAGAACTGTTACTTTTAATGCACAAGCAAATGTGCTCCTCGCAATGGAAAGGGTAAAACAATACTTGATTCTAAACTGATTAAATGGGTTTTGCCACTAATTAAGGAATGAAGAGCAAACAGGGCATGTTGCATCTGTAAAATAATCAATAGTTTGAATGGGGGAAAGGTTGAAACGCAAGACCTGTACAAGAGCCCCCCCTTGTAGCTGTGAAAGCCCCAGATCCCTATCACAGAAACGGGACCCCTTTCAGTTCCGGATGGGGGCACATTAGCCTCAAAGAGAAAGGTGTCAATTGGTTTCAACTGGGGAGAAGAAAAGGAGGAAAGGAGAAGGAAAGAGAGAAATAGAAGACACTGGCAAGTTACCAAGTGGTGCAGGTGTCTGCCTAACAACAGGCTGCACTAGTGCACTGCACACTCTAGGCAAGTGTGGTCCGGCCTGAGCAGGACGTAGAGACTATGGGAAAACAAACCAAGCCTATAATGGCAAACACACAGAGGGAAGGACTGTATGTGTGTGTGTTTGTGTGTGTGTGTGTGTGTGTGTGTGTGTGTGTGTGTGTGTGTGGCAGATTGTCCATTCATGCAGCGGACGAATAGATCCTTTCAGCATTCTTGTGAACATCAAGACAGGATTGAAGACACTTTGTGACTTTAAATTCTGTCAAATCTATCCTGAGCTCGAGTAAAGCTACATGCACTCCCTAAATCATCCAAAAACAAATCTGTAGTCTTACAATGGAAATACATCAGGAATGGTTCATGGTTCATCTGCACATAAATCCATCTATAGAATACACTTAATTACTTATTATTATTATTATTATTATTATTATTATTATTACTACTGATGGTTACTGTTAAACTTGATGAGTGATCCATGTTCTGTAAGAATCAATCACACGAAAGAACAACAAAAGTTGTATTTGCTGATGTGGTGCAGTTTCAACAGGCATGCGACAAATAAAAACACTTCTTTAAAAGTCCCTTTTACTTGTACATTTTGTTTATTTATTTTTATTAATAAATTGAAGATCTTAAGAATTTACAGAAACTTTTCTCAGCACAAGGATGAACTTCGACTAACAGTGACACCGAGGGCAGAGGTCGGGTGTGTTTGGGATGCTCTCAAGTACAAGCATGGACCCACGGGCGCAAGTCGTGTGGATATCCCTAAAGATTTCTGAACGATTGCAGCTTTTTTTTCTCCCCTCGAAACTGATCGGAAAGCTCACGTCTGGGAAGTTGTCTGGGCTCACCGAACCGCACTTTGAAGGCAAAGCTTCCCACCTTTAGGCAGAGTGCGCACTGACTGAATGAGTGAATAAGTCATGACAAAATCTTCGGGGCAGCACTTGTGGCTGGAGGCAAATCGCAGCGGAGACACATGACCGCTAGTCATGGTTAGCATGAGGGGTCGCGTCAAGTTGGCTGCACACGACGCGACCGACACCGGACGTACGAGTGAGTGTTTTTTTTCTTTTCTTTTCACTATTGTTCTTCGGTACAAGGAAGTTAACGCGAGGGAGCTGTAACAGGATGTGATAAGCGAACATAAATGGCACACTAGATGCGAGGCAAAGGGCATTTCATCCGTGACCTGGCTGAATTAATGTCATGTCGTAATAATCGTATTTTTCCATTAATAGTCAAGTCAGGTCAGACATGTTTAGTGCTGTAGTAGTCTATGTAAGGGACCTTAATAAACTCAAAATGCTAAACGTATATATAATAAATATTCGTCAGTTGTTTATTAAGTATTTCAATTTATACTTGCTTCCTTCTAGTGTCCATGAAACGTTGCGCCTTTATTGTGAAAGGTGTCACCGGAAGCCGGGTTGTCGTTGCCATGGCTGCCTTGACGCGGGTCAGGAGCCCAGCGTGGAGGAGGAGGAGGAGGAGGAGAGGATGTGGGTATGCTGACATCTGCAAGCCAGCGGTTTAACTGGAAGACGACCGCGGAGTCAGGCTGACAAGCGACGGCCTTAGCCACCTCGAAGAAACTCCGCGGCATGTGACTCGTCGTGAAGGTAAAACTCTCAACGAGCCGAGCCGAGCCGAGCCGAGCGCCTCCTCGGGAGAAACGAGCGTTTTCTGACCGTCGCGTAGGTTGCGTTCAAAGTACGGTGTGCCCAGTTTTTCTCGTGGTTGGAAACTTAAAATGCGTTCTTGTCTCACTTCCTCGCGTGTTTACCAGTAAAGTCACACGGTCGGTTGGTTGGTCGCGATGGCTGGACAGCGAGGCTGACTTAAAAATGAACAAGAGGTGACTCTTTTACTATCGGGCGTTTGTCGTAGATGTCGTAGTTTTTTTTTTTGTTGTTCTTTTTGGGAGGGGGGGGAAAGTTGAGATCTGGCACTACACTTTCTGGACATTTAGTGTCACGTTCATTGCCCTTCTCTGCTGATTGTACTTTTTTTAAAAAAATTTTTTTTGAATCCCAGCCTCGGTTTTAATTTGACAGACGAGGAGACCTGTTGCAGAAGTGTGTGTTGTGGCTGCAGGTTTCCACCCGTGACAGTGACTCACCACCTCGATCTCCTCTTATCCCCCGACACCTGTGAAACCTGTTTTGATGGCAAACCTGGTGAAACAACCGGACAGACAATGTCCTGGAGATAAAAGCTGGATCAGTAGATAGGCGTTAGAGAGCCATATAGTGATTTCATTCAGTGTAACTGTGGAGAACAGAGTTTTCCTTTTGCTTTCAAGTGGAGCCTTCTTGGCATCCTATCTGCCCAAGCAGCGTTTGTTGTTTTACAGCACGGTTCAAGTCTGTTTGGGTTTATTTGGCATGCCTCAGAGACATTTTGGCGGAAAAAAAAATCCCTATCCGGCTTTTAAATTAAGCCTGCCGTCACTCATCAGAGCCTATAAAACATTTGCTGTCAGTGTTGTATACCCAGAACGTAATCAGCAAAGAGATGTTTGTGTAGTGGAGAGGAATCGGAGATCCTGTCTCATGAGTCTTTTACAAGAAGGGGCAACCGGTTTTCGACGGCTGTTTTGTGTAACCAGTTGCACTGGCCCTATTTCGAAACTACACATGTTCCAGCTATTTGTCCTTCTCTCTTGACTGGCTGATGAGTAAATGAACCATGTACTGTACAGTATGAGTACAGACCGTTCATTCCAGACTAACCATGGAGAGCGATGGGGTCTATAGGATGTGCCACATGGTTAACCTCGGTGCCGACACCTGAGAATCCAGTGAGTCCAACACCGAGCCTAGTTTGTTTCTTCTGTATAACTGTAACACAAATTATTGACCCGTCTCCTTTCGTTGCGCTTTATTTTTAAACCCTTGTCAGCCTGACGGGGTGAAACAAGCGCCACCGATTGCAGCTCGTGAAGCAAATGCAAATCTTATCCCTCGCCTACTTTTTTTTTTCATTTTGTTTCATTCCCTATTAGCAAAAAAAAGTGGGGCAGGATTTAAGCTGCATCTTAGGCCTCAGTCCCCCCCCCCCCCCCCCCCCGCTCATTCCACACACAACTCCCCAGTAAGGCTATCAGATTCAGAGAGAGTGGAAGGTGTGATGGACAGCTAATAAAAGGGGGTTTTGTCTGCAGGCGTCTCCATTTTGTAACCTCAGGACTCCCGAGTCCTCTGGCCAGGGCCCAGACTGGAGTGAAAGGGCTGTGCTGCTGCCACGAAGGATTTGCAGTGGAAATTGAGTTTCTTCTGACTCTGTCCCGTAGATATATAGATTTTCACACAGCACTTTGCAACCACACTTGTCACTTTTATTTGACAGCACTTTTGGCCGAATTAGGAAATAACCATCATGGAGCTCCAGTGTGAGGAAGCGAAGCGCTGTTGGTGTGTGCGTCTCTGTGTGTGCATCAGGATTGCTGCTAAGCCTGTCAGGCACTGGCTGGCACTGCTGTAAATGGCACCCTGCTCTAATATTAATGCAACACAATTATGTGATTACATTCAATTCAGTGTCAACATAGCTAAGTGGTCTGTTTTTACCGCAGCCCTTTTTCAAATCTGGCACGCCGAACTGATCCGTCAGACATGAATGTCTAAATTGCTGTCTTTGTGAATCTACAAACCCAAGCTAATCCTATCTTTAAATCAATGTGTAAATATTCCACCCAGGTTTTTGGGCAACTACTTTTTTTTGGCTCAGCTGAAGGGAATGGAAATCCTAAAATGAGGAACCCTTCAAAATGCTAGATTCTTAATCTAAATGTAAACAAAAGGCTAGTTTAAACCTGACTGTTTGATTACTGTCACTCTGGTTTTTGAATATGTGTAAAGTATCGTGCAAGAACTTGGCATGCTGTATATCAGGTTGTGTTTGCTTTGGCATAAAACTGGTTTAAGATTCACTCTTACGCAGTGAGACTAAAATGCACTACTGTAATGAAGTTCATCAGATTAACACATCTCTCATCGGAGTGTATAACACACTCAGTTTGTTCACTTGGTTACTTTACTGTAAGCCATAATTTAGCCTCTTCCATCTGTCCAATTTGTATTTAATGAGCATCTTAATGCAGCCCTGAGCACGTGATTATATTCATGATGTCGATGTTGATTACTACTGGTCTGGTCTATTGGAGCTGTGTCCTCGGGACACTTGAGAATTCAGAGGCAAACGCTATCTTTCTTGGGTGTAAGTGTTTTGGTGAATAACTTCACTCAATTGTGAATGGGTTTGTTACTTGATTAAACCTCACTCTAATTTGGAGGGCTTTGATTAAACAGTTCAATCTTGTAAATCTCCTCCTGTCGGCGGTGGTTACTTGGTGCCGTTGCTGGATTTTTCTCACAATACCTACACTTTTCCGTCCCTCTGACAAGTTCTATAAAAATTCATTATCATGTTTTTTGTTTAATCCTTTGTCTCTTTCTGTTCTCCAGAGGCTTGTGTCCTGTAGGGCACCCCAAAGCTCAGCCAGTCATCGTGCCTCCCTGGGGCTTTCTGCCATGAGGGGGCGTTGCTCTCGAAAACTGGGCGTGCTGGCCAAGGCCAGCTTCCTGCTCTGGGTGCTGTGGCTGGGCTACCTTCTGTTAGCACGCTCCTCTTTCTCCTCCTCCTCCCCCTCCTCTGTAGACGAGGAAGACGAGGACCACAATCTTCTGGGGAGGCAGATCTCCCTGGAGGAGAGCGGGGCTGACGGGCAGCTGGCTAGGCCCCTCTACGTTAAGTCGCCGCCAGACAATAATGCACATGGGGAGTGGGGGCGGGCCACACACCTCAACCTCAGCCCTGAAGAAAAGAAACAGGAGCAGGACAGTGTGGAGCGCTACGCCATCAATATTTATGTCAGTGATAAGATTTCCCTCCATCGACACATCCAGGACCACAGGATGAATGAGTGAGTAGAGAAAAAAGGCATCCTAAACAGGAATGACCCATTGGTCAGAAAGTGACCGATGGACTGTATCAGCCTGTTTTCTAGCGAATCACTTATTTTGTTATTGCTATTTTATTTGAGGCTCCAGCCAAAACATATATGTATCTCTGGCCTGCAAATGCTGCATGGAGCTGATAGCTACACTACAACTGTGTCAGGGATAAATTACTCAATAGAGATTAAGTTGAGCTCTTTACTGGCATCAGTTCTCCACTGACAGTTTGAAACAAGGATGAAGTCTCTCATGATGCATCGCAAAGGCTTATTGAAGCTGGTGTAAGCAGCTCTCTGCCTGAATGGATTTATTCCATCCAGAATTGTTGTCCACAGCTATTCTCAGCTCAGCCCCTGAGATGAAACACAGAATATGATGTCTTTTATTTGTAGTTCCTCTTTCCGCCTTTGCCTTATCCCTTACTAGCTCCCACCCTAATAAAACCCAGATGTGGTGAGAGCCATCATTTGGATAAAAGCAGTGTGTTTGTTTTATATGCCCTGGAGTGTCCCAGTTCAGCATAGATTGTCTTTAGCAGTGGATTCATGATTACTTGCTGGCATTAAACACGCCATTCTACATCTTCTAAATCTGACTTCCAAACTACTGACACAGAAAATTTAAACTCAGAGGTTGCCCCGGTGAAACTGGAATAAACCATATTACCAGCGAGACGCGTGCATATCCGAAGGACGACTGATAAGAATCTTTGGTCTTCTCACTGGGCTGCCAGGAAAGTTGAACCCTGTGCTTATGCAAAGATAACGTTCAAACAAGAGATATCATTATCTGCCCTCCAGCAGAATAGCATTCCGTGGCAGAATTTTGTGGAACAAAGCAGAGAGTTACTGCACTGTACAGATTGTCACTTTTACGACATGAGTTGATTGATGGGTCACTGCGCTGCCAGAGTGACTTTAGCACAATTCTTTTCCTTTGCCTGCAACCTTTTGGTGTTTTGCTTGTGCACCTGGTATAAGTGGTAGTAGAGACACAGTCAGGAGTCGTTGCATGAACACATTCTATTCATAAGCTTATAGACTTGTTTTGTGAATGATATGTCTCAGCTTCTCTTACTTTGATATTTTGAGAAATATATTTTTATACTATACTGTATGTAGCTGAGGGTGTTAATGATCGCCATCCAGCATAGAACTGCCAGTCAGTCATTATGGGCTAGAATAAATGAAATGAGATTTGTGGATTGCATCCTTCACAGATATCAGTCAACGGATAGGCTAATGAATGATCCCTCCTGTTGTCAAACTGTCCCAAGTGTGCCTCCGTTTCTATTTGGCTTTATCCCTAGCAACAATGTAAGCAAATGTATTATGTCCTCTCAAACTAATTCATTTGAAGGTGGTGATATGCTTGTTGTAGTTCTGTACCGATTCCATAGCTGCTTTTGAAGGAAGGGAAAACATCTTATTTGATTGGTCGTGACTCATGTTAGGGCATTACATATTTGTTCTAGTCCCAGCCCACTTCCAACACTTTCATAGTTGAGGGTTGAGCCTCTGGCTGCAAAATTACAAGTAAGCCAGCATGTGCCAGTGGTTACACTTCCTCAGTTGTGTACGCCACTGATTCATAAAAATAGAGCTCACAGGAAAAAAAACGATTTGCCATTTCTCTTTCTCATGTTTTTTCTCTCAAGTTTTTATTTTCATCCAGTGTTGGCCCTGTCCCCACTCTCTGTTCTGCTCTCTTCGTCTCTGTTTGTTCAAGTTTCTGTGGTCTCTCCCAGAGCACTGCTGTGGTATGTTGCTCACTGGTGTGATACCCTCCCCACCCCCATCCATATTTCTGGGGCTCTTTATTGTTTTAATGACTGCCATCTGGATTAAGACCAGACATCTCGTCCTGCTACAATAGTTGCTGAAGCCACTCCGGCCATATGACAGGAGAATTCCTTGCTTGTATGAGTTCATTTAGGGGGCTGTTGTTTTGTATAAATCTGTACTGTACATGTGTACTGTTGCTTATGTCAACTGTGTCTCTCTCCTCCCCCATCCCACCCACACACACAAACATACCTCAGATGCCGGAGTAAGAAATTCAACTACCGGCGTTTACCCACCACGTCTGTGATCATAGCCTTCTACAACGAGGCCTGGTCCACCCTGCTGAGGACTATTCACAGTGTCCTGGAGACCACGCCCGCCATCCTGTTGAAAGAGATCATCCTCATTGATGACTACAGTGACCGAGGTCTGACCCTCTACACTAATAAATAAACCAATGTGTTCATTTTTTGTCTGTGAAAAATAAAACTGACAGGAAAAAGGCTTTCAAGCTCAGAAACAAAGGGGGCTGACAGTCCCGGCCTGGTTTCGTAAAGCGCACAAACAATACCTCAGGTATGCTTTGATTTCTTCACATTGACAGCGTACAAGAGAATGAGTCAAGCAGAACTAACTATAAAGAAAAAGATGCTATCTGTGGAGCAGTGAATAGATAATGCCTCTGGATATATTCCGAAAACAATTAGAAAAACATACCCAGAAACAGGTCGGGACACATTCTTTTAATGATGGAATGAGGTGTAGAGTTAACTTGAAGGCGTGGAGGAAGTGGTTGGTTTTGTTTTTGGTCATTTTTAAAGGTTAAATATAGAAATTCAGGGATTTTGGTAAAACTGCTACAATCATTATTAGAAATAGGCGAATTCTTGGAAAAGTCATTGCAAATGATTTGTCTTATTCCCTGTCGGTTTCTACTTGTCTCATTCTTAGTGTGTGTGTCTGTGTGAATATAAGGTTTTGCATTAGCATACTCTCATTTCCAGGTCATTCTATACATTCAATTGATAGACAAAAAGGCGAAACAAGAAGGTTTGCATATCATTCTTGAGTCTTGAATTTGACTGCATCTCATCTATGTGACACAGGTATAAACTTCAGTGTGAAAGTTCATTTTTGATCTTGGAAACAGTATATGTGATAAAATGGCCTCAACTCAAAGGTCCACTTACTAGTATCTCTGAGCTTTCAGCCGCATCTCATGGTTTCCATCAGTAAATGGAAAGTGAAGTGATTTCCGCAGACTCGCGCAAACTCTGTGAATGATACAACTTCATGTCAGAAACTGGATATAGGAGTAGCTTGATGTCTTTCTGTCTTAATGGAATTAGTATTCGGTCCCTGCTTGTCTAGTCTGTGTGTATCAGACATTACACCATGATGATTACTTCAGTGTGCACTGAGCTGCCATGACATCATTTCCTCTCCTCTGACCACCCTGACCAAATGGAATGCTAGACACGCCACTCCCCAACCAGAACGGTTACTGCAGACAGACAGCGACTGGGGGACTGACAGCTTTCTCTCATGTTTCCAGCTTGGTTGAACACGGTCCAGCATACCTAGCCTTGTTTTGACCTCACTTGTCCTTGGACCATGAAAGGCGCCTTAATGCCACTCATCTGATATTGAAGTTTTTAAAGAAGTTATTCATTCATCAGCAAATGTTTTAATGTAATTTATGTGGTTAAATCTGTATTAATTATATTTATTATTATTATTATTAACGACAACAATAATGATAATAATAATCATTACTATTAATTCTGCAGTATTGAACTTAGATTCATTAGCTGGCCAGAAACACAACTCCAAATAAATGTAAATTTTAGTAGCCATAACAAGCTTTATAAATCACTGATTTGGCAGAAACTGTGTATCTCTCAGCTTGTTTTGTTTTTATGTCCTCTAGTGGCCAAAAGTCAGTTAAGGCAGCTTTAAAGAAATAAGTTACACGTAGGAGGAGGAAATAACTTAAATTTATTGTTAAAGTTATTGTTAAATTATGATTACGTGTGTGTTTGTGTGTTGTAGGCTACCTGAAATCCCAACTAGCTGACTACATCAGTAATCTGGAACGTGTGCGGCTCATCCGCACCAACAAAAGGGAGGGTCTGGTCCGGGCACGACTCATTGGTGCCACCTATGCTACGGGTGACGTACTGACATTCCTTGATTGCCACTGTGAGTGCGTACCTGGATGGATTGAGCCTCTGCTGGAAAGGTGGGTTGATCAAATTAGAGTAAGAGTAAGACCTTTCCGAAAATCTAAACTCAAAGAAACTTCTTTTTGTACAAACTGAAAACAAATCAAAACTGAAAGCAATGCCTAATATATACAGAGTTTCATATTTTTTTCCCTCTCCTCTTTTTCTGCATGTTGTTGGCCATACGTTGTGTTTAGGATTGGTGAGAATGCCAGTACGATCGTGTGCCCTGTGATCGACACCATTGACTGGAACACCTTCGAGTTTTACATGCAAACGGATGAGCCGATGATCGGAGGTTTTGACTGGAGACTCACCTTTCAGTGGCACTCAGTACCCGAGGTGGAACGCAAGAGGCGCAAGTCTCGCATTGATCCCATCAGGTGACAGCATGATACTTCAAAAGGTCTTCTCTCATGGGAAATTTATCAGATTGGCACGTACCAGTGTGGAGCTCTGCTCTCAGAAATGTAATACACGTCTAACTGCTAATTTGTCACACTAAGTGTGATATTACTTCCTACTTCTATCACAACCTAAGACTGTTTGACTGATCTTTTAAACACTGATCGATAAATCGACTCAATCAGGGGAATCTATTTAAATGTGGTAACTTTAACAACCCATACTGAAAACACATGTTGCATCCTAATTATCAATCCTCCTTTTAGTTTTGTCATACCCAAATTGGAAACGACGTAAACTCTCATCGAAAAGGGAATACAATCGATAACATTTTTATCAACATTTAGTTAACAACTTAACACAAAATCTTGTATGGAGGAAAAGCATGACTGCCCTGACCTCTATAGGGATGGAAGTTTGTTGGTCTGTAAAGTTCCCTTATTTTCACTGTTTTTCCCAGGTCTCCGACAATGGCAGGTGGATTATTTGCTGTAAGCAAGCCCTTCTTTGAGTACCTGGGCACATATGATATGGGCATGGAGGTGTGGGGAGGAGAAAACCTGGAGCTCTCCTTCAGGGTGAGTTCAGTTGTCCCTCAGTGAGCAGAGCCACTGCTATACCATTGCGATGCCACTTAGTAATATGAGACCAGAGTACAGCTTATAAAAATGCTGGGAAAGAGTGACTAATTTAAGTTTCTTAGCCAAAATCTTTTACTCACAGACAGAACATCCATTCAGTGTGTGACAAAGAGTAGACAGAAGCAGCAACGAATTGAGGTTTAATGGCATTTCATTACCAAAGAGAATCTTTTTTTCATAGCTAGTGCGCCTGATCCTTTGATTCATCCATCTAACAGTAAACAGTCAGTGGGTAGTTGGTGTGGGAGAGACGCATGTCAGTGTCAGATCACAGTCAGCCATGGCATCTGAAACTGCACCCTGATATTGGCTGATGCCTTGTTGTGACATTGGTGTCGCTTTTCACTGGTTTGCGTCAATCAAATGGGCACAGTTTTTAGGCTATGTGTGAGTTTGTAGCAGGATAATGCAAGGGTAGGCACTGTAAATTGTGTGTACATGATTTTTCTAGTGTGTATGCGGTTTGGGTGTGAAGACGAATGGGTTGATGCGTTATGCATGTAGAAAATAAAATGCCTCTCACTGGGACTTTTTGCCATACATAATTTATGTTTAGTGAATTGATTTTCAACCCTGTTTTTGGAGTGCTAAAAAAAATATGGTGCAGGGTAAAATGCCTGGTGAATTAAGATGGAAGGGACTGTCATTTAATGGCTGGCTATGAATATATGATAATGATTTTGCCTTGTGTAATTGGAACGTAGCTCAGCCAAGTATTAAGAAAGACTGTGCTAACAACCTTTCGTTCTTTAAGGGCAATGCTTTTTCCTTTTTGTTTTGCCGTGGTGGGACATGCAATTATACAATGCAAATTTATACCATAAATCAGAGCTGTTTACAAATGCTGTCTCTTATGACTCACAAGAAGCAGAGGTTGAATTTTCATGGTGAGATTGAAGGTAAAGAGCACACAGCTTTGTTCGTCATTCAGAGTGGATTTCTAGCTTAGCACAAGCCACCACAAACATTATCATTATATTTGTATTAACATTTGTATCCTCCTTCAAGGAGACATTTAATCTTATATATGTATGAAAAAAAATAGTATAAAAGTGTTATTGAATGTGTGCCCAAGGACGGATCCCATCGAGCAGCAATGCAAAAATTTGCAACTTACAAATTACTTGCCAGTTCATTGGCAGGTAAGTAAATAACAGACAGCGTTATAAATACCAGTGGTAAACTCAAATGACAAAGTCCACCAGTGTTTGTGATGTATAATTTCAATGGATGGTGTACAATAGACAATATACTTGGTTAATAACAGCCATAAACTGCATGCTCCAACTCCATGTAACTGCTGATGATCTATCATAATATGTGTACATCATTGTAACAGCCCGCAGGGAAAGATTAAAAACACACATAGTATATGCTGCTGCCTGTTACTATTCATTCCGGGCTTCCATTATTTAACCATTATTCCGTATTTATCAATATTTAATCTTGTAGTGGGTATATATTATATATCCTTGTACACATAATGTGTACAATACATTATGTGTACAAGGATTGGGTAAACCTGCTTTGGGGAATGATTTAACCCCAAAGAATATGTATTTATATGTAATATGCTTTTTTACAAAACATTAAAAAGCTATTTTATGAGGTTAAAGGAAAGTCTCATACATGGTATGTCATGTGTTTAACCCCCTCAGGTGTGGCAGTGCGGGGGCAGCCTCGAGATTCACCCCTGCTCTCATGTGGGCCATGTGTTCCCTAAAAAGGCCCCTTATGCACGGCCCAACTTCCTTCAGAATACAGTACGAGCTGCAGAGGTTTGGATGGACACGTATAAACAACACTTCTACAACAGGAATCCCCCAGCCAAAAAGGTAGAACAGTTATAAATTAGAGGAACAAAGTTTTTTAAACAGTCTGTCTAGCTAGACGTGCTGCTGTGTTGCTGTTATGAGGAATGTAAGAAGCTGACCTTAGAATACTCCCCCAATACAAATACGTTCTCTAGGCACTGAACTCTGTCTTATTTAGCACGTTACAGGCTTGTTTCTCATTTAACTGGTACTAAATTAAAGCCCTGCAATGATGCAATGTTACACCTAGTAGCACCTTGTTAATATGGTACAGAGTGGTTTACCTTTGATGTTAGATTTACGTGTTTCATATGATATGATTCACCTGTCTAGGTGTCAACATTTGATGAAACACTGTCTGTCTGACTGGGTCAGGCGTACGTGTGAAAGGGCGTGCACAAGCGTGCGTGTGGTGTGTGTGCTGTCCCTCTCAGGTTCTGAGCACTGGGCACCATCAAAAATTCATGTATCTCAGTTTCACCTATCTGAAAAAAATACATTATTAATGTCAGGGATCTTTGATCAAACAATAAATTATCTGGTCAGGGGGAGTTTGAACACAGCACTGCCAGAACAGATCACCAGTTCCAAAGATATTACGCTGCTGTCATAATCCATTAACAGACTGCTGCGCTATAAACAATAATATTGTTTTGAAATAGTACATAATTATTTTCAATTAAGTACGTTTAGTTACTTACATTCATTTGATATTCAAGTTTTTTAAGATGTTCAAACAGATGGATGACCACTTCACTGTCTTCACGATTTGTTGTTAAAATCAGGAATGGAGTAACCATACCTGCCTGTTTTTCACAAGAACACCCAGCATTATTCTTTTATGAATGTTTGTATACTGGATTTGGAGATTTATTGTAGAATGGTTTAACTATATTGAAACAGGATTCCTCCATTGTTTATCTCAACCTTTCTGTGTATACAGATCTTGAAACACTGGCTGAAATAGTTTAAGGTATCTGAGACACACTAATCACGTTCCAGCCTCAGGCAATGCAAAGGTGTAAGGTGTGTGAATGTCCTGGACTTTGAGTTGCTTAAGGTGGAGTCCCCCCCTCAGTAAACACTGTGTCTAGGTGTGACCAATCGTGGTTTCCTGGTAATGTCATCGGGTCATGGTAGATGAGTTCGATGTGCAGGATTCAGCCGTTATATCCAGGATGTAAATATTTACTTTTACGGACTGTTGTAGATACCTCAAATATTTAATTCATTCAGATGTATCCTTAATATATATATATATATATATACACCCTATATTTATATTATGTGTGTTATATATTTCCACCCACAATTTTGGAAAGATGATTTATACATTGTATGCTTACTTTACAGGAGACCTATGGGGATATCTCAGAGCGGCTGCTGCTGAGGGAGAGGCTGAAATGCAACAGTTTTGACTGGTATCTGAAGCATATCTACCCTGACCTACATGTACCTGAGGACAGGGAGGGCTGGCATGGGGCTGTGAGTGTCTGTTATCCATATTTGTTTTCCAATGTGTACCCTGTTACAATCAGAGTGCAGCATTAATGTTTTATTTAAACTAACTAACACAGATCTTTGATACTGAAACTGGGTGTTAGGCAGGGCAAAATCTTGTTGAAAGTGAGAAGGCTGGACTAAGACAAACAAAGGCATTGAAACCCGTTGGCTCCTGGCCATTATAATCCAGATACCTGGTATTCCTTTGTAAAATGCTTTGCACAAAATTCTTGTTCGGCTCGATGTTGGGTTTTGTGATGATTACATTTCAGCCACCATGATGTAACCATTGTGTCCGGGGGAAAAAAGAAAAAAATTCCTTAAGGATTTCTTAGGCCTTAACATTCAAAACTCCACCACCATGTTGACATGGCTACAGTACCAATAATGACATAACCTGAAAATATGGCTTTTTTTTTTAGAGGTAGGAGTACTGACATTTTGATATGAAAGCAAGAGAAAGTAAAAAAAAAAAAGTGAAAGTATCTCATATTGATCCCTTAATTGTAGGCAAAACAGCAGGTAAAAGTTTGGTTCTGTTTCAAAGTGACATTTTAGATTTTAGAAGGCTGTGCTGCATGTGATCTTACAGTCAGACCCACTTATAAATAATATTAATAAAACCAACAACCCATCAGTAAGTAAATAAGTACAGCATTTTAATTTGTATTGATATTTATTGTTCTCCTCCTGCCAGGTGCGTAGCTCAGGGATTCACTCAGAGTGTCTGGACTACAACGCTCCAGAGCACAGTCCCACAGGTGCCCACCTTTCTCTGTTTGGCTGCCACGGCCAGGGAGGCAACCAGGTACATTAAGCATTTCACACTTTGATTTCATCTTTCTCCATCTCTCTCATGCATGTATTCCCTCTTGTCACAATCTCACAACCTCTGTTGGCCCAGTGGGAGATATATCTTGATATGTCAACGCTTTCTGCTAACCCCTAAAACGAGCTGCCACAGTTGATTCACACCAGAAAATTGCTCTCTGCTGGTGTGTCCAGCATGACTTGAATGTAATGAAGGGAAAAACTAAGTTTAGTATTGTATCCACACACACCCAAAAATACTGTGCAATTGAATCACAGATCCTTTTAAACTGAATGCCTGCCAACTCCAGTGATGGATGGTTTAGCAGATTATTTTTCTGTGAGGATGTATATTTCATGTTGCTGTCAGACAATAGGCAGAGCTCCTCGATGTGAATCACCAACCTGCTTGATATCTCTGATTACCCAACCGATGCACTGCATCAGGTGTCCCCAGTCACAAAAAGCACCATGTGTGACTGAAAATCAATGTTTGAATGGCTCGCCGCTGAAACAAAAACCTGAGGGCCCTCCACTGCCTCCCTCCTGCTCCCCCTTCCCTGGCCCACATTAGAACCACGTTCCATTTAAAAGATACATGAGCCTCACAGGCAGAATGAATGGCACAGCCTGGGTAAATAAGTTTGAAGCCAGACACAGGGGCCCCGAGTGAGTCTTTTATTAGAAACTACCATTACGGGCACCGATGCACCTGAAAGATGTATGAGATGTGAAGAGAAGGATGGGGAAGTATGAAGATTGATTACCTGACCCTCCATTTAACGGGTAGCCCAGGGAGTGTTGCATCTTTTGTCCCGATGGGCCTAGATATTGAAATGACACCAGAGGGGGGGAGAGTTGGGTTTGTTTTCACGTCTGGTTGATTGAGAGGGCTAAGGCCCTGTCTTTACTGATGAAGTCCCTTGGCACACACGCAGACACGCCATGCAATGGTAGCTTAGCCAGGACTTGCTCCCATGGCAGAGTAAGAGAAAAACATCCTGTAATCCTAGTAGAAGAAAAACATGCCAAACTGCACTATTGTACTTGTTGAAAGGCTTTTTTAATAAAGAAGGGAGATTAAGGTAGAAAGAGAGATGTACCAAAACAATTGGAAAGGAGGCTGAGCAATGTTTCAATCGCAGTCACTGCTGCTCTTCCAGTTCACTTTCTTCCCAAAGTAATGAGAAATAAAATCACAAAAACTCCAAAATAAGAAACACAATTTCATGCTGTATATACAGAGCAAATAACCACAGAACCACGTCTCTCTTCTGCTCCAGTACTTTGAATACACATCTCAAAAGGAGATCCGTTTCAACTCCGTGACCGAGCTGTGTGCTGAAGTACTCGAGGGACAGACCTACATCGGGATGAGGCACTGTCCAAGTGATAGGGAGCTCAAACCTCCCGGTGTCGTCTGGGAGTTCAGAAAGGTAGGGGTTCAGACGCTTACACACATACACACTCTTAAGTAGACCCCAAGTACCCATTATTCCACCAGAGTAAATTTCACTTACCCTCCCTCTAATGTAATCTAATCTAATCTAATCGAATCTAATCTTTCTCCTTAAATCCTTTCAGGATGGGACCATCTACCACCCTCACTCAGACATGTGCGTGACAGCCTACCGCACACCAGAAGGCCACACAAATGCCCAGATGAGACGGTGTGTCCCAGGAGATAAAAACCAGCTGTGGAAGTTTGAATGGTAGGAGGAGGAAAAAAAGAAAGTAGCAGGGAACCTCAAGTGACCTTCTTTTACCGTAGTGCAATTACTACAGTGGATGTCTTCTTCGCTGCTCCCAATTCTCTTGCTCCCCAAGTCTGCACTCCATTTGAATGAAAATGGCGAGCACATGAAAGGTGGTGAAAAAAGTCACTTTAAGCCAACGATTCACCCAATTCAGCGCTATTATACCCATGTGAATGAATGAATTAGAGCAGATTACGGCGGAGTGAATGAGAATTGCAAGACAAGGTTTATTTGGTCTTTTTAAGGAGACCAGCTGAACTTGAGACTTTTACTTACGTGTTGCTTTTATGCAAGTGCCTCTGCAACCAAAATGGAGTCCAGCACACATCTGAAGTGTCATTATTGTCATGTGTTCTTTCATCTAATGCAAAAACTTGAAAGCAGCAAAGTGGATTTGACTGTCCAGCAAACGAAGAAGTGCCTTTCAAAGAGATTGAAGACCAATGCAAAATCATTTTGCACTACAAAATGTTACCTTGATGTGCAATTAATCTAAATTATTATTGTTAAATCCTGCTTGTTTGCTTTATTGGTCAAAAAAATTACCAATTTAAAGATAGGCTGCCTTAAAGAAGTTGTGCCAGGAATGTAAGGTCAGCAGCATTTTGCACCAAACCAGCTATTTCCCAACATGCTCCATCATGTGAAAGGAAAACAGGGGGGAGAGTGCTACGGTCATACTAGACTGCTTCTCAATTCTCGTATCTGTGGAGCCAGTTTCATGGTGGAATACTGCCTGAACAAGACTTGAAGCATTCATAAAGCATTGGTACGAAGTGCAATTTGCCCCAGAGGGCATAGTGAGTTGACAGGAATGTTGTAATCTATTCTTCCCTGTTGTGTAAAAGTAAGAATACCCTCTAAACTCGTCTGTCAGTGTGCCTTTGAAAGGTTGGCATCCCAAAAGAACTTGTTTGTGCCGAAATGAAACGTGCCAGTGGATGTCAAATGTGTTTTATAACTTTTTAAATGCTAAAAACTAAAACGACACTGGCTTGATGCACTTGATCTTTATTTAGACACAAAAAGCCTTAAAGATGGCGCCTTTTTAATTTAATCCTTCGACTTGGCTGTGCCAGACTGATTTAAGACTCCTGTGTGTAAACAACTGTACTTGAAACGTCATCAAAAACACTCCTGTTTTGTGTTTTTTCCACTGAATACCCTGTTGGTGTTTCTACTGGGATTCAAGGATCAAGAATTCCAGTGTAATTGTTGTTGAACTGTTAGTTGAATAGCATCTGTATTTGCCGAAGACTGCTTATCACTGAGCAATGTTGGGTGTCTGTGGTCCTTTGAAGTCATGAATATAACATATTCATACAAGTCAGTGGATACAGTAGTAAAGATGTAAACATGTAAGATGACTCCAGTGTTGTGTTACTTTTGTAAATTATGTTTGGTTCAAGTGACCAGAGTGGGACAGTGCTATCGTAAAGTGCTTCTCAAACTACTGATATGGCAAAAGGGATGATGATGATGATGATGATGATGATTACTTGATATGAAGGAGAGGGTGACTATAATGGGATGAGTGTTTTAAGGATGATTAAAGCTGTTGGGATGATTGAAAGAATAAAAAACTAACCACAAATGAACATTGTCATTTTCTTTGTTTCTATCTCACCTCTGCACAGAGTGTGTTGTACAGTTAAACAATCGGTAATGCGACAGCAAAGGCTTTTATCCTATTTTGGTTATGAGTAATGCCACATACAGCAAAAGAGAGAAAACTAAGCTGTGGCAGGTTCATTAGTTGTGACTTTCTGTTGTCACAAGTGCTTCTATTAATAAGTTCACAAATCTGTTTCATGCTGAATAACAACATGAAACAGATTTGTGAATTTACCGAACACTGGCATCTGCATCCCACTCTTTCCATTTAGCCAGGGATTACAGTATTCACAGTCATTTAGCGCCACCTGCTGGTAGAAAAGCAAATAACACTGACTACTAATGGCAGGCCATTGTCCGCAAACTTGCCACGGGGTCACAACCAGGAACCCAAACGGTGTGAGATTACATCACTGAGGTATGTGTGGAATATAGATCATATTTTTAAATAATTTGTCATTTTCATAGTTTTGGGAAATATCTGTCATGCAATGCCCCAGGAATAGGTGGATTATGTTTTTTTGAGTAATCAAAAATAAATAAATAATAATGTAAACCGTGAATGTTTTACTCTTTTCAGGGAGTCTATATCTATCTATACTATCTTCTGATGGAGATGAGAGGTGTGAGCAGTGGTCTTTTTATAACTTGATGATTGAGGTGGGATCAATAGAGGAAGATGTGAACAATTGGAACAGGGCTCGAGTAATGAAGCAGAGAAAGGAACACATACAAGTAGTCAGTAATATTTGCAAGAAAAGAAAGGAGAAAATAAAAGAATTTGGAGAAAATATTTTATGTTTTAGCTTGGCTGTAGATGAACTGAATTGCACTGTCCAGATATGTATTTATGGTATAAATAGTATGTATGGTAATTGTTGACTACTGTATCCTCTTGATGCTGCAGCTGTCCCCGTGTGACCTGCTGCACAAACTTCATCTCGTCCATCCACTTCACTTGATTCCTCTTCCTCCAGTGCTGAACTGTCTTTATTCCCTTGCACACGTGGTATTTGTGAAATGGTTGGCTTCATCTATCTGTTAAAATATTATCTAACAGGCTTTTAAACACAGTCTTGTTCCTAGAAATGTCCCTTCATGCCTCTATTACAGGACCTAAGACAACAGAAAACTGGTTCTGTCATACCTCTTATCATTCACAATCCTTGAATCCTTTGGTTGCTTAATGACAGCTTGGTGGTATGTTGGCTTCAGTCCTAATTGAGTGCCATCTTATTTATTTCCCTTTTCAGGATAGATTTAGCTGCTTTCAACCTCATGCTTTTTAGGTTGTGCTATTTTTTGCTTTATGTTCCATCCACTTTTCCAATGTGACTGTCACAGTCTTTGGGTGTAGGAGCCTCTTCTTCCTGTTTTTAACCAAGCACGCCTTCAAGTCAGATCAACCACTTCCCTGACAGGTTGATGAGGCACTTTGTTCAATTATTAGTTATGGGTGATCAAAGTTGAGTGTTGGTTTAGTTTAATAGTTGTTTCCATAGTTTATTAAATGTTACAGTTTGTTTTTATTAGATATGAATATAAAATCATAAACGAAAATAAAGGAAACCATGAAATTTCAGACCTGATGTCTTGAATGAGTCACCTCTTCTTGTGTGTGAGTTGTGTGTGTGTGTGTGTGTGCGTGTGTGTGTGTGTGTGTGTGTGTGTGTCCCTGCCAGACATAGGCAGACCAGAGGAAGACAATAACGCAGCCCAAAGGTGCACAGGACCAAGCTCCCACCATTGTTATATTTTCCCGTTAATACATTTGCACCAAATATCTGTTGCATGGAAAATGTTATCCATCATCCGGTCCTAAATGAAAAGGCCCTCATGCATTCACAGTAATATTGTGTCTCTGACAGACACGACGCGCCCAGTCTACCGTGGTATATTACAACACTCCGGATGACTTGTTGCCTTCCCGTGTCTCTTTGTAGTTTTCACAATATGGGTGCCCGATCAAACAGTATGCCACTCAAATTACCTTCTCGCCTCGAATAATCGCCTCAATTATTTAGCATTTTAATTTGCCTAAACATACATTTTGTGTCAGATTTCATCTTTGGTGTCGAGAGTTTTCATATCAGTTTCATATGAGTGACAACCGGCTGCATACGGATTAAGACCACCAAGGTAGATGAGGGACACGTGGCCCACCTAGGCTATTACCACATGTTACAAACTAATCTCTGTATCTGATATTGGGAAAAAAAACATCACATGTGTCGCTTCTGAAAGATTTACCTGCCGACACACTGTGGAGGAACTTCAGCTTTGTCAAGTTACAGGAGCTAATTAATTAAAGTTCCGGTTTAACTAATTCGCTTTCAAGTTAAAAGCGCCAATGGGAGAAATCACAGGAGCAGAAAGGCTACAGTAAAAACTATAGCATTCATATTTTCTAATTAAATAAACTAATCATCAAAACAGAAACTTTTATATGTATGTATATCGTCTTATCTGCTATTATCGATTTGATTGTATTCGAGTATCATTGAGGCCCCGCTGCAGAACTTTACTTTGATATTCGTAAACCGGAAACGTGGTTGAGGCTCGGCTGACTTGACAGCGGGTTCAAACTTCAACCAAGTTCAAGTGGCCGCGGGGGCAGGAGTCCAGCCCGTGTCCACAGCTGAGGCTGAGGCTTCACTCAGCGGCTTAGCGACTCACAGTGTAACCCCGGCAGGCGGACGTGCGACTACTTCACCGTAACCTTTCACCTCCTCGCTGAAAACGAACGGGGACGGAGGACGCGGCGTTTGACTCGACCTAGATTTGTTCGCGACGACCGGTTAGCTCGGTGGTTTCAGTTCGGTAATCCGAGGGGACACGACTAATCCGAGGTTCGTTAATCCTGTCACATTTCTCTCCAGGACACCGTTAGAGAGAGTCGAGGAGGAGGAGGAGGAGGAGGAGGAGGAGGAGTGCCCTGCTCCAACGTCCGTCAAGATAACACTTAAGTTCCGCTCAACAAGTACCCCGAAGCTCGCAAGTTCAGGAGCTGGACGTTGTTGTTGTTGTTTTTTTGGGTTTTTTTCTTCTCGGGAGCGAATGAAAACTCGAGGCGAAGTCACCCGGGAGGATGCGGCCTGAGGGCGAGAGGGTGACCCCGGCCCGCGGGGCATGAGCCCTCGACCCACGTCCGCACCGGGCACGGAAGCGACGCCATGGCGCCGTGCGGAAGGAGGACCCGGCCCAGGGTGGTCTTCCTCCTCTGCGCCGCCACCCTCGTCGGCTGGCTGATCTTCTCCAAGCGCGGCCCCGGGGACGCGGGCGCCGCGGGCCGGCGGGAGGCCCCCGGAGAGCCGGGGCCGGACGACGAGCAGCTCGGGAGGCCCGTCTACGAGAAGCCCCCGCTGGATTTAAACGCCCCGGGCGAGATGGGGCGGGCGGTCAAACTGAGCCTGAGCGGAGAGGAGAAAAGGAAGGAGGAGGAGAGCATCAAAAAGCATCAGATTAACACTTATGTCAGTGACAAAGTGTCCCTGCACCGCAGGCTGCCAGAGAGGTGGAACCCCCTGTAAGTAACTATCAGTGGTCTCAACCATACAGTTACACCAGAGAGACACTATTATCACATTGTTATAAAGTGCAAGGGGAGTTTATACATGCAAAGCTAAATCCAACTCCACTGAGACACTGTTGTTCTGAAATGAGTGCTGCTGAATCATCTGCTTGTGGGCGATAACTGCTGCTTGCCACATCTTAAGGTTTCCTACTGTGTTCGCTTCTTTTGGTTATCGAAACTGAGTCTCTGCTCAGGCAGCAGAGCTTAAGCTCCGTGCGGCGGGCTCTTGCCAGGATGCCGGTGTCTTAACCCGGGCCCCCGGCCTCCCCCTGCGCCCCGCCAGTCCACTCCCTAACAAGTCAGTTCCTCGCCTTGCAGTTGCAGAGAGCTGAAGTACGACTACCGGTCCCTGCCGACCACCTCCGTGGTCATCGCCTTCTACAACGAGGCCTGGTCCACCCTGTTGAGGACAGTCCACAGCGTGCTCGAGACGTCGCCCGACATTCTGCTGAAAGAGGTGGTGCTGGTGGACGACTACAGCGATAGAGGTACGGGCGCAGGCTGGTGGAGGGACACTGATATACAGAGGGACTGATGGACGGGCAGAGAGGGGCTGTGGCCAGGCAGGCTGGCAGATTGACAGCGGCGAAGGACGAATAGGTTGTCAGAGGGACACAGAAGGGGGCACACAGGCGGGTGGCAATCTCTGGTCTGTCACGTAGAAAAGAGGGGAGGATATACTGACACATTTGCGAATACAAAAGTCCAACAGGAAGCTAGTGAGAGCTTGTGAAACTAAGATCTAAATAAAGTGAAATACAACACACCAAGATAGGCTCACAGATATCAATGTCACATGACCGGACATTTTTTAAATCTTTTTAATCTTTTAAGTTTAAGACAGTCATAAAATTTAGAAAGAAGGATATATCGTCAAAGAAAATCAGTGTGTTTTCTAGTTTAACGTCATTCATGGTTTAGTTTTTTTACCCAGACTTTATGTAAGGAGCTGAGACACTTTAAGGGAGTGGTTCTAAAGCGTTTTGGCTCATGATGCCATAAATAAGGCAACGCCTGCCTCTCCCTCTGCCGTTATATTATCTGCAAATACAGGGTGGTGAACAAATAAACCAAAGAATGATGTTCACATTCAGTTTCATTTGATGAGGAGACGTAGAGAGCGCACTAGTCAGCGACTATAGTCAGTCTTCACGATCAAGTTTTAGAAGGATACAAAGCCTCAGAATGATTAAAGAAAGATCTAAAGGGTAATGAGAGAGTAATAAGATAATGTACCAAAGCCCATTATATTATTCAAACCCATCCAAGTACTGAAGTCTTAAATTTTTTTATAGCTGATGGATGATCTGAATGTAGTAATTGCCTATCAGTCTTAAACACTATTTTCCTCTCTTAATCAGCTTTACCAGCTGCTATTAAGAGCTGGTAGCAGATTGTAATTGTTGTGTTGTTGTTCCATTTATTCATTTTGAGAAGTACAACTGCTCTCAATACAAACATGGCCTTGATACACACACATCAAAAATAACTTGTTTATCAGATGTGTTGTTTTGCTTTATTTTTATTTTATTTCCTGAAGCTCACCTGAAGGAGCCATTGGAGAAGTACGTCTCAGGTTTGAGGAAGGTGCGTCTGATCCGGGCCACCAAGAGGGAGGGGTTGGTGCGAGCCCGGTTGCTAGGGGCTTCCATTACCACTGGTGATGTGCTGACCTTTCTGGACTGTCACTGCGAGTGTCACGAGGGCTGGTTAGAGCCGCTGCTTTCCAGGTTAGAAAATTCTCAGCAGGAGACATAAAGGACTCTTTCTCTGAGTACTTTTTCGGAGTGTGGCCTTGTGGATAGAAAGACTGTCCTTCAACCAACTGAAGTGAAGAGTGAAGCACTGAACCCCTACCAGCCAGCTAAAGGAGTGCGGTTATGTATCTGACCAGGCTCAACATGCTCAGTGACTGGGCTCTCTTTAGAGCAAGGGCAGCACAAAAAGTTGAAATTTGAGATGAACAATTTTCTTCCTTTGTAGCACTGCCTCTCTCTGTCAACAACGTTTCTTTCCTTTCGCCTCCAGGATCAAAGAGGAGCCGTCAGCTGTAGTGTGTCCTGTCATTGATGTGATTGACTGGAACACTTTCCAGTATTTAGGGAACTCTGGTGAGCCTCAGATTGGGGGGTTTGATTGGCGGTTGGTCTTTACCTGGCACGCCGTCCCCGAGTATGAGCAGAAACGCCGGCGGTCTCCCATTGATGTCATCAGGTGTGTCTTTGGAACCTGTTGAGAAAAATATAGCATGTAAACACAGTTTAAGGATAACTTTACAGAGTAGTCCTTACATTAATACATTATACCACTCCTATCAGTTGGTACCAAAACCCCATGCTTGTCTCATCCAGATAAGTCATAATTTATAAGATACAGGGAAATGATTGAGTTATGTTTTTTCTCTTTAGGTCACCTACTATGGCAGGTGGTCTGTTTGCTGTGGGCAGGAGCTACTTCCATTACCTGGGGACATACGACACAGGGATGGAGGTGTGGGGAGGAGAGAACCTGGAATTCTCCTTCAGAGTAAGAAATTATGTGTCTGTGTCTGTGTGTGTGTTCATGTACATATACATGTATTCTGCATGTGTAAGATCATACCTTATTGACATGAAATATGCACAACTGTTGGCACCACCCCACACAGCACTAAAAAGGAGGCCAGATCTGGTTCACATTTACCAAGAACCGCATCATGTGACGATCCCTTATTCTTCAACCAAGGAAAACAGGCAGACAATCCTAACACTTTAATTGCAGTGAAGAATTTGAGCATGCTTTTTCCTCATATAACCGCAATTTCCCAGAGGCGAGGAACCAAAAATATTTCCTTAAACAGCAAAACAGTTTTTCTTTTTTCTAAAACTTCTCCACAACAAGGCTGTGCTTTGTGTTGGCCGATTGAATGATTTAATCATGGCTTAGAGGCTAACCAAATCCTCGTGGTGTTGTTGATGTCTTGTTAGATTTGGCAGTGTGGGGGCAGCCTGGAGATCCACCCGTGCTCCCATGTGGGCCACGTGTTCCCTAAAAAGGCCCCCTACTCACGGAGCAAAGCTCTGGCAAACAGCGTGAGAGCTGCTGAGGTCTGGATGGATGAATACAAAGAGGTCTACTACCATCGAAACCCCCACGCACGACTGGTGAGTCTGCACAGATGGTGCCTGCATGTGTGTGTGCGTGTGTGCTGGAGGTTTAAAACCAAACTAAAATTATTTTGTAAGCAAGCATTCAAGCATATAAATGACTGAATGATTTGTTTCCTTCATAGAGTAAATTGAAGGCAGTGTATTTTTTTTCACAGCTGCAGTCATCACATAACTAAGTGATTAATCACTTGATGTCATCAGTGAACACACTCTGAGTCCCACACACACGCAAAAAATTTCATGCAATCTCCGCTCTCACAAACTACACACACACACACACACACACACACACACACAAACATACACACACTGCACTCCCGCAGTGGTGTAAAAGCTCCCCTGATTAAGTGACACTTGGGATACATGAGCGGCAGACACCCAAGGTGACAGGGGTGTCAGGGCGTTCCGGTGTGTGATTACCACCTTTCCGTGTCACTCGGTGCCAGCGGGTGTCACCCACCTGTCCTTGACAGGGTGAGAGCAGTGCTAACCCGTGGAGGTCCCTGCCTTTGTGTGTGTGCGCATGCATGGGAGGGGCTGGGCCAGTGTGTGACAGTGTAGTTAAGAGGAGAAGCTCTCTAAACACAGATCAGGTGGCACTCATCTCCCTGAGAGGAGGTAGCCTTGCCAACCTCGCAGTGGCACGACAAACCCAATACATCAAAGCTTCCAAAAAAACGCTGCTCCTCCTCTTCTAAGATTTATAGCTAGACACACGCTCATACATACAAATCTCTCAAATATTCTGCAATATACTGTATTGACTGAGGTTTCATTCTTATAATATGATTTTCCAGCATCTAACAGCCGTATTTTACTTTTTACTTTTACTAATTTTTTGTATAATTTGGCTGTTTTTCTGAAGCGGCACACACAAAGTTCCCCTTTTTGTCCCTTTAGGATCAGTTAACTTGCTTTGCTTTAATTCAGACAGTGTAATGTTTATTTGTGTAAACTAGTACTTGAGGTTTGGTATGACAAAACTACTCTTTCACCTTTAATCCTGATTTGGTTCCAATCTGTGTAATTTGAGTCAGTCTAATACATATATTGATGGCTGATTTGAATATTTCCAGTAGGTCATTTCATTGTCTCACCAGAGCATAAAACATTATATTGTGATTGCAGGATTATGGGTCACTGAAACAGTCAGGTTGATGAGTAACCTGTCAGTCCGCATGAGTTATGTTTACAACTCTTGATTAATAAGTAATAAGGCAGTGTGAAACCTAAATAAACCAGATTTAAAATGCAACAGGGTATCATTTTCAGTGACGACTCAGACATAAGAGTGAATCTGTAAGCATGTATCTGTGGTTTTCCCACTGCCTTTTTACTCTCCCCTAATTGGCCCCTCTCTGGCCTCTTGTGTACATCAGACTGGCCTCTAGTTGTTACTTAGGTTTTTCCAGTGGCCCCCTTACTGATCCACATACTGGATTGTCATTGAACTAATAGCTACTCTTACATTTGCTCTTTATTGGGGTTTAAGTAGCACCTGTACTGCTCCTTAATTTTCCCTTTGTTGGCCCCATATACTGTAGTGGCCCGCACTGGCCCCCATCGTCCTCTGATGGTCCTTACTGCTCCTTCCCATTGATGACAGACTCTCTCTTTTGGGAATCCCTCTCTTGACCAAATAAATTGATGAAGGGCCAATTAAAACTGTGTTTGGGCAAACCACCATCATCCATCATTCTGTAGTGCTGCTGAACCCTTCCCCCAGCAGATAAGGTGTGGCCATATGCTCAACAGCAAATCAAATAGGAGTGTTCTTCCCTGCGCTTTAACTCACTAGTCACAATCACTGTGCACTTACATACGCACACACACACATTGTTTGCATTTACCGCGATGCACACACACACAGACGCAAAATACACAGGTCGCTCCCCTTGCTCCTGTTTGACTTGGATGTAGGAGTGGTTTTCTGTCACAAGCTCTGTTTGTTTGAGGGTGTGTTATCATAAGAATATAACTGTGTACAGTTATGGAACAACTATAGATGGTGCTATTGTATACCATTACAGCACAGAACTATGCTATGAATATGTCCTCTGCAGCTTCTGCAGTGTACACACATATGGTCTTTTTAAAAAATAAGATGCCATTGATTTTTACTTTTCATCATGTAATATCCATATTACAGCAATTATGTTCTTCCTGATATTGTTTTGAATCTCAGGGTATTATGGCAGAAATGTGGAACTAAAATAATACAGTGGAACCATCCTTTGTGGTCTTTGTTTGTAGGAGGCCTTTGGAGACGTGACAGATCGGAGGAAGCTTAGAGAGAAGCTGGGCTGTAAGAACTTCAGGTGGTATCTGGATAATGTTTACCCCGATATTCACGTCCCAGATGATAAGCCAGGCATGTTTGGAATGGTGAGAACACATCTGAGCTGCTGATATAAATTAGAGTATGAATCTACCAATTCTCACCGGTATGATTTAATTTAATGAAGCTGAGCAGTGCACACGAGAGACACATAGAGTACATACAGTGTGTGCTTACTTGAAAATATCTTTTGATGTGACTGCTTTTTTGCTCATTATAGCTGAAGAACCGGGGCAAGATCAACTACTGTTTTGACTACAATCCTGCAGATGAACACATAGTGGTGGGCCAAAGGGTCATCCTCTACCCGTGTCACGGCATGGGTCAGAACCAGGTAATGGACGTCAGTCTTTCTGGCCATGAGCCATAAAATGTTTCTTGATGTGTTGTCTGGTGAAATGTCACTTCAGTTTGTTGTAA